>JARQOC010000005.1:553999430-554733713 GCA_033576535.1 Allobates femoralis
GATGTTCTTTTCTCATCTGGTTTATGGCCCCAGCAGAGCTCCCTGGAGACTTCAGTAGTTTAAAATTCCTTCTGTAACCGATGCACTCATTATGCTTTGCAATAATAAGGTTGTGAAGGTCTTGAGGAAGCTCACTGGTTTTACCCATCATGAGATTTTTCTTGTGTGGCACCTCGATAATGAGACACCTATTGATCTGGTCTGGTTATAATCCTAAATCATATAACAAGTGACAATAGCAAAAGCAAAGAGCATTGCGGCTTTTAAGTCTCCTCATAACTGGCATGTCACTCTCCACAAGGAGAAACCTTACCCCTTTGACCCCACTTAGCCTCTCTCATAGCCAGATCAAATCTTATACTTTGCACTGACCAGGAGCAATACCCCCAAAACACCGTGTCTACAAATTGAGATTGTGATCTGGTATATTCCAAATTCATATGGCAGGCTCGTTATAGGGTCACTTGACTTTTAGGATTGCTACTTCCAATAGGTGGCACAGAGTTCAACACTACATTTTTGGACATCTATGATTTGATTTCTTTGCCTGCCTAGATTGGATGGGTTGTTACCAACATCTGGGGAAGGCATTCATGTCAATAGCACCTGCAGAAATATGTTTACTTGGAAAATTGGTGACGTGTTCAATACTTATTTCACCAGATGTGAAAGCAAAGAGTTGAATTTTTGTCTCACCATCACACCCAAATGAGCGGAGGTGCGAGTTGGGTCACCCCCGATTTGATATTGGCCACCAAAGTCCCAGAATAATCGAAAACTTTGCAAACATATTCTCTTATAGTGATTAACATTTTAGGGTCGATTTGGAAAATATACGTTTTTGAACAGCTGAAAACTACAAAGACCAAAACCTGTCATTCCCCATAAATCAGCCTGGGGTGAGGGGATGCCCGACAATTCTGGAAAACCTTCCTTACAGGATGTTAGAAGAGGGACACGGGACATGAGGATATTTAAGACCCCGTAGACATTAGAGAAAGTTGGACGAGCCTATTGATTTTGATTGATCTGGTGTCTATGGGGGGCCCCAATTCCTCCCCAATAGATGAAATTCCAGCTGCCGATTCTTCATCACTTGCCAGTCTTATTGATTTCTAAGTTTTATCTGTCAGCAATTTACTCCTCTTTCCCAATTGAACATACATAAACGCTCACAAGCTGAAGGAAATGACACCAGCTACCGTAGCCTTTAACTACTTTAATTATTACATACTAGTGCAACTCAATGAATTACAATATCATCAAAAATCAATATCATATTGCCATGTTTCTGGGAGCCCTGAAATGCGTTGACTAATAAATCAATATTATTTTCACCCTTTGATGTCTCGTGGAATACGGCAGCGCGGTGTCCAAAACTTCATCCTCCCTACTTTAATTTTCTGAGATAATGATTAATGAAAACCCAAAGCCCATTAACAGAAATAAACACATGAAATAGATCCTTCTGTGTGTAATGATTTATATAATGTATTGAATTACTGGAATAAAGTCACTTTTTGATGATATTCTAAATTCATTGAGATGCACCAGTATGTATCACACTCAACAGGATAGATGATGAATGTATGATTACTGAGGGTCCTACCGTTCGGAAACCCAGGAGAGTCATGTGTCAATGGAACGCCAGTGAGCATGTGCGACCATTGCGTCATTCAGTCTACACGGAGTGGTGGTCGCACATGCTCACTGGCGTTCATTGAACAAGCGGACTGGACCTCCTTTCTCTACTGTCGGGGTCTTAGCAGCCAAACTCCATAGATCATAATTTAGATGGATTATAACCATGCTCGGTACTCGAAATGAGCAGGTCAGACACTTGGATGGGCTCGACTTGTGTACTGAGTGTAATGGAAGTCAGTGGGAACTGGAGCATTTGTCCAGATGAGCAGTTGGATGCACGGATGGGTGTGACTCGAGTACTTGATTATAATGGAAGTCAATGGGGAACTCGAGCACTTTTCTGGATGAGCAGTTGGATGCTTGAGTGGGTGTGACTCCAGTACTCGATTATAATGGAAGTCAATGGGGAATGTGAGCATTATTCCAGATGAGCAGTTGGATGCTTGAGTGGGTGTGACTCCAGCACTCGATTATAATGGAAGTCAATGGGAAGGGGAATGTGAACATTTTTCTGGATGAGCAGTTGGATGTTTCAGTGGGTGTGACTCCAGCACTCGATTATAATGGACCTCAATGGGAAGATCTTCCGGATAAAAAGCTTGCGTTTCCCATTGACTTCCGTTATACTCGGCACTCCAGTCGCACCCGTCCCAAGCGTCCGACTGCTCGTTTCGAGTACCGAGCATGGTAGTGCCCGCTCATCACTAATTATGCTCGGAAACTTAAGACAAGACAATTAAACCCCTCGTCTCAAGGACACTTGGAATTCTTGATTTCCATTTTTCGAAAGGGAAGTGGTAAAAAGTTTTAATTTTGCAATTCCTGTTTAACCACAAAACTGTGATGTTATGTCAAATGTAAAAAACAAAAATTGTTTGACCGTTTCGCCATAAATCTCGTTTCGTACTTCGTTTGCCATATTTTGAAATCATGTCTTACGGTGGGGGAGGGGGGGTGTTTCACTTTTGCAATAAAGATATTGAAAAAAAAATAAACACCCGTTTTAAGGCTCTTTGATTCCATTTCGAATCAAGCAGTCATGCCCATTCCACGCCAACGGTGAGAGAGGAACGAGTGAATTCATTTTCATTCATAAGGGCTTGGCCATTGAGATCATGGACATTTTTATTATTATTATTATTATTAATATTATTTTAATATTTTTTTTATTATTATTTTTTCGGACCATTTCGCCATTCTTTTTTGGAAATATTTTACTTTTTATCAATGTCACCTTTTCTTGCCGTTTTAACACTATCTGAATGTCATTCAGTCACTCAGCACATTTTCACTAAGAATATTCATCGACACAACTAGAAAAACATAGATGCAAAAAATCTCCTTAAACAAAAGGGTATGTAGACTTTTGCAATGTTTTATTGCACTTTTAAAAGTGGTGCAATTTATCCAAAAAAAGAGCTGTTTTGCAAATCACAACACTATTCTAGATAGACAATTCCCAGACACAAGTTACCTGCGTCTACTGAGAAGGAAAAACCTCAGGGTAATCGCTCAGGTAAGATCCACAACTCGACAGTCAGGAG
Organism: Allobates femoralis; assembly: GCA_033576535.1. Lineage (NCBI taxonomy): Eukaryota > Metazoa > Chordata > Amphibia > Anura > Aromobatidae > Allobates > Allobates femoralis. Next base: position 554,002,619 of record JARQOC010000005.1, read on the forward strand.
AGGTGGTTATAATATATTTCAATACCTTGTTTTAGATTATTTTTAAAAAGTAGTTACTGTAGCTTTAAATATCTAACAGTTTTGTGTATACAGCTCTTGTGTGGGCCTTTGTGCCTCCATCGTTACAGATTACCAATAATCTTTCTGTATAGAGTGATTCCACAGATTCTCACTAACATTTGACCCTTTTTCTACTGTCTGGCGGTCAGTACAAAGTTAAAGCCGAGGGAAGGAGGACCAGACTACAACCAAGGTTTGTTTGTAGTCTGTAACCATGGAGACACATAGGTCTGAAAAGCAGCAGTAAACAAAGACAATACAATATTGTTAATCAAGAACATTTCCAGAAATTATCCATATTTTTTTATTTTTATTTGGATGCAGTAAAATATATTGATTGGAAAAGTCTACATATTTATGGGGTAAATGTGCAGGATTTTTTATTCTGTCTGGATCTAACCATGTGAAAACAGTGGGACAAGTGAAGAAGCACAGGGAGAGTGCTGAACTCCTTTGGCTCTGAGGTCCTTTTTCTCTGAGATCCTTTTGCCTTTAGATTCCTTTTGCTCCGAAGTCCTTTGGCTCTGAGGTCCTTTGGCCCTAATGTCCTTTACCTCTGAAGTCCATTGGCTCTGAGCTCCTTTGGCTCTGATGCCCTTTGGCTATGAGGTCCTTTAGTTCTGAGGTCCTTTTCTCTAAGATCCTTCGACTCTGAGATCCTTTGGATCTGAGATCCTTTGGCTCTGAGGCCTACTGGCTCTGAGGTCCTCTGAATCTAAGGTCTTTTGGATCCGAGGTTCTTTGACTCTGAGGTCTTTTGGCTCTGTGATCCTTTGGCTTTGATGCCCATCGGCTCTAAGTTCCCTTGGCTCTGAGGTCCTTTAGCTCTGAGATGCTTTTGGCTTTGATGCCCATCAGCTCTAAGTTCCCTTGGCTCTGAGGTCCTTTGGCTCTGATATCCTTTGGCCTTGCTGCCCATCAGCTCTAAGTTCCCTTGGCTCGGAGATCCTTTGGCTTTGATGCCCATCAGCTCTAAGTTGCCTTGGCTCGGAGATCCTTTGGCTTTGATGCCCATCAGCTCTAAGTTCCCTTGGCTCTGAGATCCTTTGGCTTTGATGCCCATCAGCTCTAAGTTCCCTTGGCTCTGAGATCCTTTGGCTCTGAGATCCTTTGGCCATGAGGTCCTTTAGCTCTGAGGCCTCTTTGCTCTGAGGTCCATTGGCTCGGAGCTCCTTTGGCTCTGAGGTCCTTTTGCCCTGAGGTCCTTTGGCTTTTAGGTCCTTTGGCTCTAATGGTGCCGTCACACAGCACGACCTGGCCAGCAATGTCGGAAGCGTTGCGCGGGTGCCCGCTCGGTTCCGACATCGCTGGCCAGCTGTCACACAGCATCGCTGCGGCCGGCGACACCACAGCGATGCGGGCGGTGACATCGCTCGCTGGGCTGGGCTCAGCCCAGCGAGCGATCCGCAGCAACGCTGCGGTATAGGCTGGATCGCCGCCGACATCGCTCTGGCGATGTCACGCGGCGCGATTCAGCCTTATCACAGGTCGCAGGTTGACAGGTTTACGGTTCTTTCCGTAAACCTGTCAACCTGCGACCGGCAATAAAACGCGGTCGCGCCGCTCGTTTACACAGCGCGACGTCGCTAGCGACATCGCTGATACGTCACTTTTTCGGCGATGTCGCTAGCGACGTCGCCAGGTGTGAAGCCACCATAAGATCCTTTGTATCAGAGGTTCTTTGACTCTGAGGTCCTTTTGCTTTGAGGTCCATTGGCTCTGGGATCCTTTGGCTCTGAGGTCCTTTGGATCTGGGGTTCTTAGGCTCTTGCCATCGTGGATCATCTTTACCGGAGGCTAGAAAGTCAGCCATTGACTATAATGGAGTTATAATGAGATCAATCCAAGCAGATCTGTTAGGGACTGGACATATCTGCGTCATATAGTTCAACTAAAGAAAAGTCTGAGGTACTCTACCCCCCACCACTCAAAGTGCCAGCATGTCTACAGTCCTTAAGATTGTCCTATAATTACAACATATCCATCAGATAAATTAAAGTGGGGATTCCTGTGTCCCCATTTGAATGGAGCGGTGGTCACGCATGCGCACTGCCGCTTTGCTTAATGTCTATGGGACCTGTGAAAATAGTTTGTTGATAGGTGATACGGTGTATTGTGACGCAGCCCCTTTAAGTGCCCAAATCGCCTTATTAGAAGGTCTTCCTTGTTACCTTCTTTCCTCACAGTCTGATTTCATACTTTTTATATAAAAGTTACTTCAATCCTCTATTTCCCATAACATTATAGAAGTACCGAAGACACAGCCGTAGAGGCTCAGCTAATTTATATAAATAGCAACCAGCATTGATCCCCTTTAAATCTGTACAACCCCTTTGAATAAGCCTGTTAAAAGTGCTTCCTTACCTGCAGCTTGTTACAGAGCAGAATGATATATCATTTTGCACAAGTTACAGTTCCGCAAACAGCGCCGCCATCGTATAGTGTTTGAGTCTGGTATTACAACACAGCCGCAGTACTAGATACAGCCAGCAGTGGTGCTGTTTCTTACAAAAAATTAAAAATACATCAATATCGGATATCCTAATTTCAAAAAATACCTTTCACAAAAAAGGGCAGTTGCCAAAAAAATGGGTCAGTTACGAGCCCCTCTGTGACTATAGACACCCACCTACCTTCTAGCACAGAGCTGATTGCGTGCACTATTTTATTGCGAGAGCCAGAGAGTCTGCTGACGTCTCCGGTGTGGTAAAGCATGACAGGTAAGTCAACATGGTGCAACGAAAAAATTAAAGGGATGATCAAGGCAAAACTTTATGAATTGGATACAGATAATGGGAACAATAGTCTGTCTTATTCTAGAAGAAACCTGTCCTGTTTCTAACTTTAAAGGAACGTTCCGGCCAAAACGTATACATTATTATGTCTGTTGCAAGACCTGAGGGGGTGGAGCATGACAGGTATTCGAAGAACAGTAAAGACCCCCCCCTTGTGTCATGCTCCACCCCCCCCAGTCCCTGCACAAGTGTATTCTGTCACGTGTTAACTGCTCTGCAGTCCATGTGAGAAGCCCTGCAGTAGTTTATGTGGGAGTAAATTTCCTTTGGCACATTCAGGGTTAATGTCAAAAGCTGCTGCTGTCTATGGGATTATGGCTCTTCAGGTGAGCGGGTGTGTTTAGTTATGCAGTTGTCCACACCCCTGGCCTTTAAATAGTTTCCTCTTCCACCAGCAGATGTCACTGATAGAGTTTAGTTTTAGGCTCTGCAAGACGTGAGCTGAGAGGACGTGTGTGCACTTTGTGCTGAAGACTTCGTGGTGTTGTTCTTATTTTGTGGTAGTTGCTGTGCTTCCCAGTCCATGGGTGGAGAAGAGGGGGTCCTGATCAGGAGCAAGTGGCAAGGGTGGTTGCCTGGACGTCCTTACCTTCAGTGGTAATTCCGGGAACAGGGTAAACCATAGCTCCCCAGTCTAAGGATCAGAGAAGCACCCCTGATTGCTCTTTTGCCCATCTTCCCATCTTACCATCCTGCTTCCTTATCCCCTTTACTGTTATACACTGTTATACCAGCCCGTGACATAATTGAGACCTGGAGTTAGATATCAGAAAGGCCATCAATATCAGATTGTTGGGGGTCTGACACCCCACAATCCCACCAATCAGCTGCCTTCAGCTCCGGCAATGAAGATATTGAATGTTTGTTATGCGTTATTTTATTCTCACCCCTCCCCCAAAACATGTTTCATTCCACTCCATGGGGGATTTAAGCAGTTTTCTTTATTATTTCTCTTACCAATCACAGCTGGTTACTTTCATCTCTGACCCAACCATGCCTCTGATGACCCCCTGGGATGTACAGAACGTTTTCCTCATATCACATAACCCTCTAAGCCTTTATAGTTACCTTTCTACTGTACGCTTCTAATTATCATAGAAAAGAAAGCAAGGATTTCACTTCCTTATATCATTCTTCTTACCATTTACAGCTATTGCTGCCGTCTCCAACTCTACCTTTGGGATGGCACCGGATCTCCTCTTCATGTTATCACCCTTATGACCAATCAAAGCCTGTTATTATTATGTCTCCTCCCCTGCACACCCTCCAGTGAACCCAGGGGGAGGACACAGGAACATTTCTTCATGTCATCACTCTTCTGACCAATCATATCTTGTTCCTTTCATCTCTCCTCCCCTGCACAGCCTCTAGAGAACCCAGGGGGAGGAATTAAGGACCTTTTCTTCATTTTATCACTCTTCTGACCAATCATTATCTTGTTACTATCATGTCTCTTCCCCTGCATTGTCTTAAGTGAACCCACGGAGAGTAATTAAGGAACTTTTCTTAAGGTTATATCTCTTCTGACCAATTAAAACCTATTACTTTCATGTCTCTTTCCCTGCACAATCTATAATGACCAAGAGGGAGGAATTAAGGAACTATTCTTCATGTCATCATTCTTCTGACCAATCATACCTTTTTTACTTCATGTCTCCTCCCATGCACTGCCTCTAGTTAACCAAGGGGGAGGAATTAGGATCTTTCTTCATGTCATCATTCTTCTGACCAATCATATCTTGTTCCTTTCATCTCTCCTCCCCTGCACAGCCTCTAGTGAACCCAGGGGGAGGAATTCAGTTACTTTTCTTCATGTTATCACTCTTCTGACCAGTCACAGCTTGTTACTATTATGTCTCCTCCCCTGGACAGCCTCCAGTAAACCAAGGGGGAAGACAGAACGTTTCTTCATGTTAACACTCTTCTGACCAATCACAGCTTGTTCCTTTCATGTCTCCTCCCCTGCATAGCCTTTAGAGAACCAAGAGGGGATGATGGAACCTTTCCTCATGTTATCACTCTTCTGACCAATCACAGCTTGTTCCTTTCATGTCTCCAGCACAGCCTCTAGTGAACCAGGGGAAGGAATTCAGGACGTTTTCCTCATGTTATCACTTTTCTGACCAATCAAAACTGTTCTTCATGTCCTCACTCTTCTGACCAGTCACAGCTTGTTACTTTCTTGTCTCCTCCCCTGCAGAGCCTCTAGTGAACCCAGAGGGAGGAATTAAGACCTTTTCTTCATTTTATCACTTTTCTGAACACTCACAACATTTCTTCATGTATCATTCTTCTGACCAATCATATCTTGTTACTATCATGTCTCTTCCCCTGCATTGTCTTTAGTGAACCCACAGAGAGTAATTATGGAACTTTTCTTAAGGTTAGATCTCTTCTAACCAATTAAAACATGTTACTTTCATGTCTCTTCCCCTGCACAGTATATAATGAACCAAGAGGGAGGAATTAAGGAACTTTCCTCATGTTATCACTCTACTGACCAGTCACAAACTTGTTACTTTCCTGTCTCCTCCCCTGCACAGCTTCCAGTGAACCCAGGGGGAGGAATTCGGAACTTTTTTTCATATTATCACTCTTCTTACCCGTCACAACTTGTTTCTTTCATGACTCCTTCCCTTCACAGTCTTCACTGAACTTTTCTTCATGTTATTAGTACATTTAGCAACAAGCACTTTCATTAACAAGCATGGGGTATTTTTTCTTTGCTTGGGTGGAACTTTAGCCATAATTAAGAATTTGTGGGCATTATGTGTGTTTTTTTTTTGCAAAACATTACTCATTGATACATAATCGACTGTCCCCTGTAATTTTTAAGTGGCGGGTGGCATTTTGACAATGTGCCAGCGCGCCTCTCCTGCCCTAAAGACATGCTTACATATAACGCTTTAAAAAAATTTAATATCTTTATAACAAAGGTTTTTTTTGTGTTTGTCGAAAATGTGAAAGTTGTCACATCTCAAAAGGGTTAAATTGGAAACGGGATTGCTGCCAAACACTAGAAGTGATGGAATACAGTGTGTTCTGCATCCTATAGAGATTGTTTAATAGTTGACCAACATCGTGGAATGCTGGAATGGATAGATAGATAGAGTAATAGATAGATAGATGTCAAACAGCTATATAATATCCCACATTCACACCCTTTAGTGCCTTTCATGTGGCAGTAAAGGATGTCTTACCCTTGTATTTAGGCAAAAAATAAATAATGAATTTAAAAAAATGATGTGGGCTTTCCCCCATTTTTGATAGCCAGCTAAGGTAAAGTAGACAGCTGCAGTCCTGCATCTGGCAGCTCAATCTTGACTGCTAATCCAAAACAGACGGCGCTCCAAGCTGTTTTTTTTTCATTATCTATTTATAAATAATTTGAACAAAAAAAGTGGGGTTCCTCTAAATTGGATCACCTGCAGGTGAAACAGACAGCTGGGATTGGTATTCTCAAGAGTGGGAAGCACCATAGGTAATGAGCCCTTCTGCTGCTTAAAGCTAGCAGGCAGCAGACCCACTGTCAGCTTCATTTAGAAATAAAAACAGCATGGGGTGACCTCTGTTTTGGATTACCAGCCAGGGTAAAGCTACCAGTTCGGGCTCCAGGCTGGAATCTACAGCTGTCTGCTTTACCCTAGCTGGCAATCAAAAATAGTTTTTTTTTAATTACTTACTTTTTGGCTAAATACCAAGGCTAAGCACCCATTTTTGCCACATGAATGGCACTAAAGGGTGCAAGCTTAGAATAAATAGGGACACATTCTATAACTGTTTGACATCTATCTATCTATTATTTCCATCTAGAAACCAAAAAAAGCTAAACAGCACTCAAGGTCTAGTCTGAACTCGTGCAAGCTGCAATACTGAATGATATACGGAAAGACGTTCACAGCAGCACTCAGTCACTGCCAATCATGTGTGTATACATACATATAGATAGATAGAAGTAAAACACTTATGCATTTGAGAAAAAAAATGTAAAAACATGCGTTTTTTCAAAAAACTCAATTTTTGGATTTTTTTTTTATATTTTATCTTTGTAAAGCAAGGACAGTATTGTTCAGTATTGCAGCTTGCACCAGTTCAGACTAGACCTTGAGTACTGTTTTGGTTTCTATATAATTGTTGGGAGTTCCTGGCTCCACAGCTTTACTCTGCACCCCCGCTGACCCCAGGTGGTCTTTGATTGAAGTCAGTCCTCCCACTTCCCAAAAAATTATAAAAATGGAAACTTAGCTAAGCCCCAAGGAAAGATGATAGGTAGGATGAGGCCATGTCTGTGAACTCTTGCGTCTTTGATTTCAACAGCTATTCAATAGTTGTACTTGAATTATTTTCAAATAAAATTCAGATGCAAAATAGTCCATTATTTGAAAAAAAAACATCGCTATAGGTGGGATTACTCTATCTATATGTAATACAAATATAGGCATGACTGCATGCTGACGTGACACTTCTTCTGTTTATTCTTTCCATCTAGCTATCTATATATCTTTATATGCTTGCTTTCTTCTTGTTGGTAAAAAAATGTACATAGAGAAATGGAGCATGTAAAAGATGATTTTAAAAGCGCATAGCACACGGATGTCACACGGACACTAGGCGAGGGAAAAAATCGCGCTCGCATGACATTCATATGGAATTGATTTAAGACAAATTTGAACGTATTTTTCCCTACTTCAGTGCACTAGTCCAACATGGCTAAGGCGGGAGACACGCTATGTGAGATGCAATGCAAATACTGGCATGAGTCTCGCATGACTTCCCCGGAGCGGCCGCTGACTAATGGGCAGGAGCGTGGAGCTGTATAGAAAACTCAAGCAGCTGACACATTCCATTCCAGAGATATGGCCGCTATTCCGGGTGAGTCATGCGAGATCATGCTAGTATTTTGCATGCATCTCACATAGTGCATCTCAGCCTAAGTCAGAGATAGTTTTAGGTGGTAGCCATCACTTTCCCCAAAATACACCCCTTCATTTAGAAGCCTTATACCTTGTGACATTTTCTTGCTCTTCCAAATCCTTTTCTCTACTTCTGCCAATCACCAGAAAATCTGAACTATCTGTCTCTTTCTTAACTTTCATTCTCTTTCTTTTTCTTGTTTCTACACTCAATCCTGTCTTCTTCTCTGCACCATTTCATCTTGTCACTCTTCTCATATTTAATCTGCAGATCATAATATCTAACACAATAAATGTATCTACATAAAAAGTTGAAAATCCTTTAACACTTATCATTACTGATCCTGAGTTACCTCCTGTATTATACTCCAGAGCTGCACTCAATATTCTGCTGGTGCAGTCACTGTGTACATACATTACATTACTGATCCTGAGTTACCTCCTGTATTATACTCCAGAGCTGCACTCACTATTCTGCTGGTGCAGTCACTGTGTACGTACATTACATTACTGATCCTGAGTTACCTCCTGTATTATACTCAGAGCTGCACTCACTATTCTCTGGTGCAGTCACTGTGTACGTACATTACATTACTGATCCTGAGTTACCTCCTGTATTATACTCCAGAGCTGCTCACTATTCTGCTGGTGCGCTCACTGTGTACATACATTACATTACTGATCCTGAGTTACCTCCTGTATTATGCTCCAGAGCTGCACTCACTATTCTGCTGGTGCAGTCACTGTGTACATACATTACATTACTGATCCTGAGTTACCTCCTGTATTATACTCCAGAGCTGCACTCACTATTCTGCTGGTGCAGTCACTGTGTACATACATTACATTACTGATCCTGAGTCACCTCCTGTATTATACTCCAGAGCTGCACTCACTATTCTGCTGGTGCAGTCACTGTGTACATACATTACATTACTGATCCTGAGTTACCTCCTGTATTATACTCCAGAGCTGCATTCACTATTCTGCTGGTGCATCACTGTGTACATACATTACATTACTGATCCTGAGTTACCTCCTGTATTATACTCCAGAGCTGCACTCACTATTCTGCTGGTGCAGTCACTGTGTACATACATTACATTACTGAGCCTGAGTTACATCTTGTATTATACTCCAGAGCTGCACTCACTATTCTGCTGGTGCAGTCACTGTGTACATACATTACATTACTGAGTCCTGAGTTACATCCTGTATTATACTCCAGAGCAGCACTCACTATTCTGCTGGTGCAGTGACTGTGTACATACATTACATTACTGACCCTGAGTTACCTCCTGTATTATACGCCAGAGCTGCACTCACTATTCTGCTGGTGCAGTCACTGTGTACATACATTACATTACTGATCCTGAGTTACCTCCTGTATTATACTCCAGAGCTGCACTCACTATTCTGCTGGTGTAGTCACTGTGTACATACATTACATTACTGATCCTGAGTTGCCTCCTGTATTATACTTCAGAGCTGAACTCACTATTCTGCTGGTGCAGTCACTGTGTACATACATTACATTACTGATCCTGAGTTACCTCCTGTATTATACTCCAGAGCTGAACTCACTATTCTGCTGGTGCAGTCACTGTGTACATACATTACATTACTGATCCTGAGTTACCTCCTGTATTATACTCCAGAGCTGCACTCACTATTCTGCTGGTGCAGTCACTGTGTACATACATTACATTACTGATCCTGAGTTACCTCCTGTAGATCTTTTATTATAAAAATGAAAAACATAACAACAATAACAGAAACATAACAAAAGTAACAATCAGAACATGATCAATATAACAAGATCTGGTCCAGCCGCTCACTCTCTCCTCACACACGTATTACCATACATACAACCCTAAACCTCAATATATACATAATATTCACTAACCCTAAATACATCAACACCTGATCCAGTTGCCAAAAGAAAAAAAATAAGGAAAACAATAAGGAAAACAATAGCCAATCACATTTTTTTTTTTTTTTTTTTTTTTTTCCCTTCCCCCCTCCCCTTCACCATTCCCCCCCCCTTCACCATTCCCCCCCCCCCTTCACCATTCCCCACCCCCCTTCACCATTCCCCTCCCCCCTTCACCATTCCCCTCCCCCGCACCATCCTGAGAGCCGGTCCCGCGTCTCTTGCCTCAGTTCATGGTCCAATGTCCATAGTCCAGATCAGGAAGCACCAGTCTAAGCCCCAGCGTCCCAAAGTCCCGTATGAGAAACCCACCTCCCAACCTAACACCTACACCCATACATGTATACACCTATATACAATATATACAGAAACACAAATATAACCAACAAAGCCCAAGATCAGCGCCTGCAGCCCTACATCACTGTCCACACATCAACACAAAACAAAAGTCTATGGTGTCAGCATCAGCCCACCACCAGGTAAGGAGAAGATAGACTAAGGCACACTAAAAGAAAAGCCCCTCCAGAGGAGTGCTGCCCTCCGTGTGCCCAGTCTCTCATACTCCAGAGAGCGCACCTTCACCAGGGCACCGAGGATGGACCTAAACACTTCTACTACTCCAGAGCTGCACTCACTATTCTGCTGGTGCAGTCACTGTGTACATACATTACATTACTGATCCTGAGTCACCTCCTGTATTATACTCCAGAGCTGCACTCACTATTCTGCTGGTGCAGTCACTGTGTACATACATTACATTACTGATCCTGAGTTACCTCCTGTATTATACTCCAGAGCTGCACTCACTATTCTGCTGGTGGAGTCACTGTGTACATACATTACATTACTGATCCTGAACTGAGTTATATAATGCATTATACTCCAGAGCTGCACTCACTATTCTGCTGGTGCAGTCACTGTGTACATACATTACATTACTGATCCTGAGTTACCTCCTGTATTATACTCCAGAGCTGCACTCACTATTCTGCTGGTGCAGTCACTGTGTGCACACATTACATTACTGATCCTGAGTTACCTCCTGTATTATACTCCAGAGCTGCACTCACTATTCTGCTGGTGCAGTCACTGTGTACATACATTACATTACTGATCCTGAGTTACCTCCTGTATTATACTCCAGAGCTGCACTCACTATTCTGCTGGTGCAGTCACTGTGTACATACATTACTGATCCTGAGTTATATCCTGTATTATACTCCAGAGCTGCACTCACTATTCTGCTGGTGCAGTCACTGTGTACATACATTACATTACTGATCCGGAGTTATCTCCTGTATTATACTCCAGAGCTGCACTCACTATTCTGCTGGTGGAGTCACTGTGTACATACATTACATTACTGATCCGGAGTTACCTCCTGTATTATACTCCAGAGCTGCACTCACTATTCTGCTGGTGGAGTCACTGTGTACATACATTACATTACTGATCCTGAACTGAGTTATATAATGCATTATACTCCAGAGCTGCATGCACACTTGTGCTTGCTTCAGAGCTGGTATCTCTTGTTTTTTTTCATTTGTTTACTCAGTGTTATTTCCATTAGCTGCTACAATGCTAAAATGGGTTGTCTGTCAACAAGCTTTCAACTGTTCACAGCATCTATAAGCAGAATTCTGAATGCAGCTCTGATGATAATGTAGGTCGTAATTCAGATTTACAACTTTTTATGTAGACCTTTATAGTGTATATGTCTTCTATGTATGGGAAAATTAATTAAAGGGACATTCAAAGTCGACGACACTCTTAAGTCTAGTATAGGTTCTGCGGGGGCGGAGAATAACTCCGCATCAATGAGAGAGTTCCAGCCAAGTCCCGCCCCCTCGGGTCCTGTTGAATGTTCCTTTAATGATAAATAATCTAATTACTGTCTGTTTAAGTCTCTTTCTATTAAGGTGGGGTCACACGCGGCGATCTGGCCTGCGATGTCGGAAGCGATGCGCGGGTGCCCGCTCGCTTCCAACATCGCAGGTCAGCTGTCACACGGCACGATGTTGCCGGTGACGCGGCGGCGATGTGGGGGGAGCCGTCGCTCGCTGGGCTGTGCTCAGCCCAACGAGCGATCCTCAGCAACGCTGCGATATAGGCTGGATCGCGCCGCCAACAGTGTCAGACGGCGCGATCCAGCCTAATCGCTGGTCACAGGTTGAAAGGTTTATGAACATGTTCATAAACCTGTCAAACTGCGACCAGCGATAATTTGCAGTTGCGTCGCGCTGTCACACAGCACGACGCACTTGTGATATCGCCCGCGACATCGCTGTTACGTCACTTTTCGGCGATGTCGCGGGCGAAATCGCCACGTGTGACCCTACCTTTACTGTTGTCTGTGGGCGGCTTTAGAAAACACCTGAATGTCCTTTCTATTTTTCTAATAATGTTTTTTTTGCTAACACCGTTAACTTTCACAGTTTCAGAAGGCGCCGCGAAAAGTGCCGACCACGATGATGTGTTTGGTGAGTCTGGAATATTGTAATGTGATCATTATCACTTTATAGAAAGTATTCCTGGAGAGAGATCAGCTGGCGGGGAGATGATCTCTGCGGGAGGGCGGGGGAGGGGCGGAGGATGGGACTGAGCTGGAATTCTGCCTTTAATGACATTTAATAGTTTGCATTTTCATTAATAATCAGTTTGCTTCTGTTTGCCCTTGTTGCCCCAGTAAATTATTTACAACCCTAGACCACCAGGGATGTAACAATAATCCAATTTACTACCCTAGACCACCAGGGATGTTACAATAAACCAATTTACAACCCTAGACCACCAGGGATGTCACAATAATCCAATTTACAACCCTAGACCACCAGGGATGTCACAATAATCCAATTTACTACCCTAGACCACCGTGGATGTCAAAAGAAACCAATTTACAACCCTATGCCACCAGGGATGTCACAATAAACCAATTTACTACCCTAGACCACCAGGGATGTCAAAATGTATTCATTCATACCCCTAGGCCACCAGGGATGTGAAAATTAACCCAATTAAAACAACCCTATGCCTCCAGGGATGTTGAACTTAACTTATTTGGAACCCTAGGCCACTAAGGAAGTTGAAATGAAACCATTTACAGCCCTAGGCCACCAGGGATGTTAAGATGTATCAATTTACAACCCTAGGCCACCAGGGATGTCGACATTAACCCATTTACAACCCTAGGCCACCAGGGATGTCGACATTAAGCCATTTACAACCCTAGGCCACTAGAAAGTTGAAATGAAACCATTTACACCCCTAGGCCACCAGGGATGTCAAGATGTATCAATTTACAACGCTAGGCCACTAGGGATGTCAACATTAGCCCATTTACAACCCTAGGCCACCAGGGATGTTGACATTAACCCAGTTACAACCCTAGGCCACTAAGAAAGTTGAAATGAAACCATTTACACCCCTAGGCCACCAGGGATGTCGATATTAACCCATTTACAATGCTGAACCATCAGTGGTTTCACAATTACCCTATTGACAACCCTAAACCCCAGGGGTATTACAATAAATCCAATTTACAATCCTTAAACATTAATCTCTTTACAACACCAGACCACCAGGGATTTCTCAAATGATCCAATTAAAAAATCTAGACTAGCATGGATATAATTAATCCATTTACAACCCAAGACTTCCCTTGGGATTATGATTAGACCATTTGGAACACTAGATCACCAGGGATGTAAACATTGATTTATCTACAACTATGGCATGTCACAATTAACATATTTCTTAATGTAGACATTTTGGAATGTCACATTTAAAACATTTACTACCCTAGACTGCCAGGGATATTACAATAAACATATATATAAGCGTGGACCACCTGGAATGGCATTATTAAAGTATTGTTACTATATCTGCAACAAATCTGTTCCTCACTCTAGACCGCCAGGGATATTGGGGGCATAACCTTGGATGGGAACCTTGTACAACAGGAACCTAAGACCTGATTATTTTAATTACAAGGGGCAGAGCTTCAATTATGATGTGGATATGAAGTTGTTGATACCCTGTAAATTATTCCAAAAAAGGAAATATTTTTTCCCAAAAAAATAATTTGAATTACGTTTTGTTAAACACGTTTATTTCCTTTGTGCTTTGGAACAACCCAAAAAAAAGACAGAGGAAAAAAGGCAAATGGGACATAATTTCATATAAAACCCCAAGAACGGGCCAGACAAGATTGTTGGCTCCATTCCAAAATTCTGCCTGGTTTTTGGATTTTAGACAGACAGACAGACACTGTAGATAGACAGACACTGTAGATACTGTAGATAGACAGACACTGTAGATACTGTAGATAGACAGATACTGTAGATACTGTAGATAGATAGATACTGTAGATAGATAGATAGATAGATAGATAGATCTGTAGATAGATAGATACTGTAGATAGATACTGTAGATAGATAGATACTGTAGATAGATAGATCTGTAGATAGATAGATATATCTGTAGATAGATACTGTAGATAGATACTGTAGATAAATAGATAGATATATCTATCTACAGTATCTATCTATCTACAGATAGATAGATAGATCTGTAGATAGATAGATAGATCTGTAGATAGATAGATACTGTAGATAGATAGATAGATATATCTATCTATCTACAGTATCTATCTATCTATCTACAGTATCTATCTATCTATCTACAGATCTATCTATCTACAGATCTATCTATCTATCTACAGTATCTATTTATCTACAGTATCTATCTATTTACCTACAGTATCTATCTACAGTATCTATCTATCTACAGATAGATAGATCTGTAGATAGATAGATCTGTAGATAGATAGATCTGTAGATAGATAGATACTGTAGATAAATAGATACTGTAGATAAATAGATACTGTAGATAAATAGATAGATAGATCTGTAGATAGATAGATACTGTAGATAGATACTGTAGATAAATAGATAGATCTGTAGATAGATAGATAGATCTGTAGATAGATAGATAGATCTGTAGATAGATAGATAGATCTGTAGATAGATATATCTATCTATCTACAGTATCTATCTACAGATCTATCTATCTATCTACAGATCTATCTATCTATCTACAGATCTATCTATTTATCTACAGTATCTATCTACAGTATCTATCTATCTACAGATCTATCTATCTATTTATCTACAGTATCTATTTATCTACAGTATCTATCTATCTACAGATCTATCTATCTACAGATCTATCTATCTACAGATCTATCTATCTGTAGATCTATCTATCTGTAGATAGATAGATACTGTAGATAGATACTGTAGGTAAATAGATAGATACTGTAGATAAATAGATACTGTAGATAGATAGATAGATCTGTAGATAGATAGATCTGTAGATAGATAGATAGATAGATAGATAGATAGATAGATAGATACTGTAGATAGATACTGTAGGTAAATAGATAGATACTGTAGATAAATAGATACTGTAGATAGATAGATAGATCTGTAGATAGATAGATAGATAGATAGATAGATACTTGTTTTCTTTTCTTTTACAGATATTTCTCTTGCAGGCTTTAATGAAGCTATCCCAGAAACAGAGAGACTGGATTCCAAGGTTCTGAAAACTCGAGCCCATCTCATAGTGAAGAGCAAGCGCCATAAACCCTCCAGGGCCCGACTAGGAGACAGCATCAGCTCTACTGACGGAGAGGACAGCATAGAGAGGAAGGTAGGCCGTCTCCTGTCTTCTTGGGTATCGTTGTGTTAGTCATGTATAGCGCATCACTATATGGCCACATTTACTTTGTTCAGACTGTAAATGAAAGGCCACTGTCTCATAAGGACAACCCCTGTGTATATGCTAGGCTAGCACTTAGCTTGAATCAGCCAATCTTTGTGTACATTTAATGGATTCCACGTAGTTCTATATTTCGCCTGCAGAGGTCACTGTAGGGAAAATGTCTGGTGGGCTTCATCCTCACAGACTCTGTGTAATCAGCTGATTGCTGTGGAGCTCCATTCCTAAGGGACTTTGCTTCTGGATTTTAGATAGGAGCTTTTTCAGGAGTAGGTAAAAAAAGACAGGTGATAACTAGAGAAAAAGATCCTGTAATGATCACTCCTCCCAAAAACGTGAAATTATGTCCATTTCAGAGGTAACTTTTAATGCCAGAAATTGGACATATACTGTACACTGTACACGTTCACCCATCCATACACATGCTGTGTAAAGGAGGGACAGTTACAGGAGGTATCACCACCACAAGGGGGACAGTTACAGGAGGTATCACCAACATAGGAGGGACAGGTACAGGAGGTATCACCACCACAGGAGGGACAGGTATAGGAGGTATCACAACAGGATGGACAGGTATAGGAGGTATCACAACAGGATGGACAGGTATAGGAGGTATCACAACAGGATGGACAGGTATAGGAGGTATCACCAGCACAGGAGGGACAGGTACAGGAGGTATCACCACCACAAGAGGGACAGGTATAGGAGGTATCACAACAGGATGGACAGGTATAGGAGGTATCACCAGCACAGGAGGGACAGTTATAGGAGGTATCACCACCACAGGAGGGACAGGTATAGGAGGTATCACCACCACAGGAGGGACAGGTATAGGAGGTATCACCACCACAGGAGGGACAGGTATAGGAGGTATCACCACCACAGGAGGGACAGGTATAGGAGGTATCACCACCACAGGAGGGACAGGTATAGGAGGTATCACCACTACAGGAGGGACAGGTATAGGAGGTATCACCACCACAGGAGGGACAGTTACAGGAGGTATCGCAAAAGGAGGGACAGTTACTAAAGGTATCACACCCAAATTTACTGGAGGTGTCACCACCACAGGAGGGACAGTTATATATACTTTGGGGTACATTTTCTGACATGGCCACTCCCAGGAGAATTGTCAACTAAAAGGCTTAGTGATAGTTGAATTTATATAAGATTAATTTTGAAGCTGTATGCAAATTAGTGGTTGACTAGTCGTGGGGGTGGGGGGGGGAGGGATTGATTAACCAAGACCAATCCTCCCTCTAACAAGTGGGCGTGAATGACAAGATTTGCAGGAGTGACATCAGCATGTGTACAATGTTCTCCCTCCTTGGGCGTGCATAATGACCAGACACAACAACTGAAGAACAGTCCCGGTGAGGGGGAACGCCATGCGCATGCGCAGCATTTGCAAAGTGCAATTGATAATGTTGATCTTCCACCTCACACCTCTTATGCCCATAAATAAGTAATTACACAGTGTGATTTGTCATCTAAGCTTGTGTTGACCCTTCTTTAAGACGTAATAAGAACCAGAGGGTGTACTTATTTTTTTCTTGACTGTATGTACATGTATGTTGAGTGTATGTATATATGCATATTTACATACATATATACATTTGATTTCTGTGAGTATCAGTCCACATGCTCAGCACATTTTCCATATGACATACGTCCCCTCCGGTGTATATTTCCCCCCTCTGTCTGTCACTGTCTAACTCTCATCTCATGTCTAACTCATCCCATCTGTCTGCTGTTTCTCTCGCAGTGCTTCTCTTTCTGGCCGTCTGTAGCTCGCAATACGTGTCGCTTGGTATAGTATTTTGGCTTTCTATATACATTCTTATTTCATTATCTGATAAACAGTAATTTGCAAATGTTTTTCTTTTCTATTCTATTTCACACGTAAAGGGAATCTGTCAGCAGGTTTTTGCTATGTAAGCTGAGGACAGCATGCTGTAAGGGTTAAAAAGCAGAAAGTATTTGTGCTTCTCCTATCAGTCTCTGTGCTATTATTTAGGCTTTATCAAATGGTGATTACCATTTCAAGACTACAAAGTCACACACATGGCAGTCCCAACATGCCCCTTGCTGTGATTGACACCTCAGTGGCTATCCACAATCTCTATACAGAGCCTTGTGTGTGTGGGGGCAGCTGTCTATAGATCTTGTACATACAGAGCTTGGTGTGTGCGGGGGCAGCTCTCTGTCTATAGTCATTGAACATACAGAGCCTGGTGTGGGCGGGGGCAGCTCTCTGTCTATAGACATTGTACATACAGAGCCTGGTGTGGGCGGGGGCAGCTCTCTTTCTATAGACATTGTACATACAGAGCCTGGTGTGGGCAGGGGCAGTTCTCTGTCTATAGACATTGTACATACAGAGCCTGGTGTGGGGGGCAGCTCTCTGTCTATAGACATTGTACATACAGAGCCTGGTGGGCGGACACAGCTCCCTGTCTATAGACATTGTACATACAGAGCCTGGTGTGGGCAGACACATCTCCCTGTCTATAGACATTGTACATTCAGAGCCTGGTGTAGGTGGAGGCAGCTATGTGTCTATAGACATTGTACATACAGAGCCTGGTGTAGGTTGAGGCAGCTCTGTGTCTATAGACATTGTACATACAGAGCCTGGTGTAGGTGGAGGCAGCTCTGTGTCTATAGACATTGTACATACAGAGCCTGGTGTGGGCAGAGGCAGCTCTGTGTCTATAGACATTGAACATACAGATCCTGGTGTGCGCGGGGGAAGCTCTGTGTTTATAGACATTGTACATACAGAGCCTGGTGTGGGCGGGGGCAGCTCTGTCTATAGACATTGTACATACAGAGCCTGGTGTGGGCAGCTCTCTGTCTATAGACATTGAACATACAGAGCCTGGTGTGGGCGGGGGCAGCCCTCCCAGCTCTGCTACATGGATAAAAATAAATGCTTTTTGTCAGAACAGCTGCAGACAGTAATGTATGTGATTCATCGTTGGATTCTGGGTTTCTTTGCCTACATTATGTTGCTGTCAGATGAGTTAGCAATAACCTGCTGACAGATTCCCTTTAATATATTTACAGTTCTTTTTCTGCTACAGAATCGTCTGGATATCCAGAGAACATAACATTGTGTCTCCTTATAATTACCACTAGGGGGAGCTTGGTATACAGATTCTTTCTGCCATAGGCCATTTGAATATTTGTACAATTATTCAAGGGCCGTGCAAAAATGATCAACTTGAAATGTACCTGCTGTATTTGGTAAAAATGTAATTATCTCCCCCCTAATGTGATAAGCGGAGCGGCTTCTCCTTGGTGCGACGTGTGATGTTGGGTGATAGTGATGACACTACTGTACCCACAGCTGCTTCTCCAGGTCTGTGTCGGTCTGGAGCGCAGTCGTCTCCTTGTGATGAATTCTGATAAGATCTGAGCACAGATGTATATTACACTACACGTCTTCTCATAGTGATTCATTCATTCATCACTGCTCACATAACATTATACAACTCAAGCAAGTGTCAAGGTGGCAATGAGTGTGCTGTATATACATCACATAGGAAACATGGAGACTGCTGTATATACATCACATAGGAAACTTGGAGACGGCAGTATATACATAACATATGAGACACCGAGACTGCTGTATATAAATCATATAGAAAACACAGACTACAGTGTATATACACAATACAGACCAAAAGTTTGGACACACCTTCTCATTCAAAGAGTTTTCTGTATTTTCATGACTATGAAAATTGTAGATTCACACTGAAGGCATCAAAACTATGAATTATCACATGTGGAATTATATACTGAACAAAAAAGTGTGAAACAACTGACAATATGTCTTATATTCTAGGTTCTTCATAGTAGCCACCTTTTGCTGTGATTACTGCTTTGCACACTCTGGCATTCTCTTGATGAGCTTCAAGAGGTAGTCACCGGAAATGGTCATCCAACAGTCTTGAAGGAATCCCCAGAGATGCTTAGCACTTGTTGGCCCTTTTGCCTTCACTCTGCGATCCGGCTCACCCCAAACCATCTCGATTGGGTTCAGGTTTGGTGACTGGAGGCCAGGTCATCTGGTGTAGCACACCATCACCATCACACCACCCTCCATGCTTCACGGTGGGAACCAGGCATGTAGAGTCCATCCGTTCACCTTTTCTGCGTCGCACAAAGACACGGTGGTTGGAACCAAAGATCTCACATTTGGACTCATCAGACCAAAGCACAGATTTCCACTGGTCTAATGTCCATTCCTTGTGTTCTTTAGCCCAAACAAGTCTCTCCTGCTTGTTGCCTGTCCTTAGCAGTGGTTTCCTAGCAGCTATTTTACCATGAAGGTCTGCTGCACAAAGTCTCCTCTTAACAGTTGTTGTAGAGATGTGTCTGCTGCTAGAACTCTGTGTGGCATTGACCTGGTCTCTAATCTGAGCTGCTGTTAACCTGCGATTTCTGAGGCTGGTGATTCGGATGAACTTATCCTCCGCAGTAGAGGTGACTCTTGCTCTTCCTTTCCTGGGGCGGTCCTCATGTGAGCCAGTTTCTTTGTAGCGCTTGATAGTTTTTGTAACTGCACTTGGGGACACTTTCAAAGTTTTCCCCATTTTTCGGACTGACTGACCTTCATTTCTTATAGTAATGATGGCCACTCGTTTTTCTTTACTTAGCTGCTTTTTTTCTTGCCATAATACAAATTGTAACAGTCTATTCAGTAGGACTATCAGCTGTGTATCCACCAGACTTCTGCACAACACAACTGATGGTCCCAACCCCATTTATAAGGCAAGAAATCCCACTTATTAAACCTGACAGGGCACACCTGTGAAGTGAAGACCATTTCCGGTGACTACCTCTTACAGTAAATCATTTTATTAATTTTCAAAAGTATAAAAATACAAAGATCACAAAACAAACAATGAATCCACGATCATTGAGTCCAGGATATGCTAAACCATAAATTTCACCGTCGAGGCAGTAAGTGCTGTAAACATTGCAGTAGGTCGCGAGGCCCACAGCATTTCCCGGATGGTACAGTCCACGGATTTTAAGCCGTAGACGAAACATAGGCCCTTAGCGGTTCAGTCAGTGAAGCCACCTCTCTCTGCGGTGGTCCTTAACAATAGTACCCTGGACAAAGGAAAAGAGAAAAAGAAAAGAAAGGAAGGAAGGGGGAAAGAAGAAAGAAAAGGTATAGAAGGGGCAGGGAAGAAAGGATAACCAGGCTCAGGAAAGGATGCGAAGCTAGGGGAAAAAAAGGGGGAAAGAGAGGGGAAGAGGGAGGGGGGGGGATCCGAACTATGGGGCCAGGGAGGGGGCAGAGGGCCGCAGTAACCAGGTCTTAAAGCTCGGGCTCTCTTTAAATGAGTGCCATAAAAACCACATGCGGCCCCGATCAGATCAAGTCATAAGATCATCTGCCATCATTGATTCTATACGGTTCAGTTTATCCATCACAGCCACCCACTCAAGCATAGTGGGGGCCTCAGACGACCTCCAGTGTCGAGGTATGACCGCCCTGGCCGCCAGCAGGCAAAAACGTAGAATCCCCTTTCGCACAGAAGACACAGATGTGGGTATTAGAGACAGTAAGGCCATCTGGGGGGTCAGTACATAGTATATCCCAGACATCAGATGGAAGGCCTCGAAGACCGAGCCCCAAAAAGGGCTGGAGGAGACTGCAAGACCACCAAATATGGAGCATGGAGCCCCTCTCACTCCCACATCTCCAACAGGTGTCCGGGATTCCAGAATCAATTCTGTGGAGGATGGTGGGGCATCGATACCATCGTGTCAGAATCTTGTAGTTACGTTCCTGGGCAGAGCAGGAGACCGACATCTTATGAGTGAGCGTAAAAATTTTCCGACGGTCCAAGTCAGAAAATGTGGTCTGCAAGTCCTCCTCCCAGGCCTGCAGGTAGCCGAGGGGGCCAAAGTCCTGACTGGTCAGGATCAGGGCATACAACAGGGATACTGCATGAGCAGGACCTTCAGCCAGGAGCATCAGGGTCTCAAATGGTGTTGGAACCCCCATGGGAGTCCCTGAAAGGAAATCACGCAATTGAACAAACTCCATCCAAGGGAACACTCACTGCTCCGTCAGTCTGGTCCCGAAGCCCCTCCACGCCAGAGAGCCCCGCAAGCCTAGTCTCAACCTGTCCCAGGCATACCCAGTCGCGTGTCGACCAACACAAAAAGGTTGATCTGGTTAGTGCAGGAGGGAACGCAGGGTTGGCAAACATTGTCTACCTGGGGTAGAAGTCAGGTGTAATTTTTGGTTGATGTTGTCCCAATGTCGCAAAACCGTCAGAGTGAGCGGGGACAGGGGCCGGGAGGTCCTGTCCAGCCAGGGCAAGTAGTATAGGGGTGTGGGGGAAAGCGTGTCTTCCAGAGCCACCCATTGTTTATGGACTGAGCTGAATCTCCAGTCCACCAATCTGGAGAGCAAGACCGCGTGGTAATATTTCTTAAAGTCAGGAAGCCCCGCCCCTCCCCTATCCTTTGGCTGTGTCAAGACCGAAAACCTAGTCCGAGGTCTTTTAGCTCCCCAAACAAAGGTGTTAATAGTCGATTGCAAGCGTTGAAAAAAAGCTGTCCGGGACGGCTATCGGGATGGTTTGGAAAAGATATAGATACCGGGGCAGTACATCCATTTTAATGACACTTATTCGCCCAAACCAGGACAGCTGAGGTCTGTTATATTTCGCCAGGTCCAAGATCGTCCTCCTCAAAAGCGGAACATAGTTCAACTCATATAAATCTTTCAAGTCTGCGGAGAGCAGAACCCCCAGATACTTCAATGCAGAAGGCTTCCACTTGAAGGAGAAGGACTCCTGGAGCTGCACTATCAAGGCACCAGGCAGGGAGATGTTAAGTGCCTCTGTCTTAGTGTAATTAACCTTGAAGTTTGAGACCTCTCCAAACCTCCGAAATTCCCTAATAAGAACTGGAAAGGCTATTAGGGGGTTGGTAACATATAAAAGCAGGTCGTCTGCATATGATGAAAGTTTAAGTTCATGCTCCCCAATCCGCACACCTTTAATATCGGGCGAGGCACGGAGTGCCACCGCCAGGTGCTCCATGGCAATAACATAAAGGAGAGGGGCAACCCTGCCTGGTTCCATTGTGTATCGAGAAGGGGGTCGAGAAAACACTATTTATTTTAAGGCGGGCCGTCGGGTCTCTGTACAGAGCGAGGATTTTTTCCAGCAAACCGGCCCCCAGCCCCAATTGCTCTAAAGAAGCCTGAAGAAAAGGCCAACCTAGGTGATCAAACGCCTTTTCTGCGTCAATGGATAGCAAGCAGGCCGGGATCTTACCTGTGCGCATGTAGGAGGTAAGAAGCAGGGTCTTAACCGTATTGTCCCTAGTCTCTCTATGCTGCACAAAGCCCACGTGATCATTATGTATAACCTTCGTGAGAGCCGGTCCCAGCCTGCTTGCCACGATCTTTGCAAAAATCTTAACGTCGACATTAATGAGAGAAATGGGTCTGTAATTGGCGCATAATCTGGGGTCCTTATCTGGCTTAGGGATTACCACTATCGTGGCCATTAGCGTCTGAGGGGCAAAGGGGCAGGTCGCCGAAATGGAGTTAAATAATTTAGTTAGGAAAGGTGACAACAAGTCCCCAAATAGCTTATAAAAATATGCTGAAAAGCCGTCCGGCCCGGGGCTCTTGCCATTAGCCATAGATTTAATGGTGTCTGAGATCTCCACCTCCGTCAAGGGACTGTCCAACGCCTCTGCCTCACCCTCCGTCAAGGAAGGGAGCGGTGTCTCCCGAACATAATCCTCCACCGGTGACTACCTCTTGAAGCTCATCAAGAGAATGCCAAGAGTGTGCAAAGCAGTAATCACAGCAAAAGGCGGCTACTGTGAAGAACCTAGAATATAAGATATATTTTCAGTAGTTTCACACTTTGTTGTTAAGTCTATAATTCCACATGTGATAATTCATAGTCTTGATGCCTTCAGTGTGAATCTACAATTTTCATAGTCATGAAAATAAAGAAAACTCTGTGAATGAGAAAGCGTGTCCAAACTTTTGGTCTGTACTGTATATATATATATATATATATATATGTATATATATATATATATATATATATATATATATATATATATATATATATATATATATATATATATATATATACACACACACACCATTTTTTGGGGATTATAAAACGCACTTTAGTTCCCCCAAATTTTATCCCCAAATCAGAAATGTAACACTCTGTACTGTAGGGAGGAGGGCAGCTCTGGTGTGTGTCCGGGGGCTGCAGGAGGTCATGTGCCCCCGCTCATTAGCCTGATGTAATATGCACTGCACCCGCTGTCCATCACCTCAGTGCTGAAACTGCGTCGAGATATGGACAGGGGAGTGGGCATATTACATTGCCTGCAGTCACCCCCCCCATCCTTGATATGCTCCCCCCATGGTGCTGCCCACACTAAAATAACAGACCGCTTTGATCTCACCTCTCCAGCACTGTCCTCTATCTCTCCCTGCTTGCTGCACTTCCTGATCCTAGGAAAGCCGGTCATGTGATGGCACCGCAGAGTGACATGATTGCACGCCCCAATCACATGACTGGCACTCCGGGACACATAAGGACTCAGGAATTGCAGAAAGCAGGGAGAGACGGAGGACAGCGACGTAGAGGTAAGTTCAAAACGGTTTGTTATTTTAGGGGGTATGTGTGCCAGCACAGGGGCATATGTGTTATTACAGGGGCATGGGTGCCAGCACAGGGGCATATGTGCTATTACAGGGGTATGGGTGCCAGCACAGGGGCATATGTGCTATTACAGGGGTATGTGTGCCAGCACAGGGGCATATGTGCTATTACAGGGGCATGGGTGCCAGCAAAGGTGGATAGGTGCCAGCACAGGAAGGTGTGTGCAAGCATAGTGGCATATGTGCCATCACAGGGGGTGTGTGCCATCAAATGAGTGCTATATGTGCCGCCACAGGGGGGTATATGTGCCAGTGCAGGGGAACTATGTGCCTCGACACGGGGCTATATCCAATATAAGGGGGCCATATTGAGGACGAGGGTCTATATCCCAAGATGGGGGGCTATGTACCAGGATGAAGGTTATATTATACCAGCATGAGGGACATGTATATATGATTTGTAAGACAGACATGGGCATTATAAGATAGACCACATTAAAATGTAAAAATTATTTTTTTTCTCTTTTCCTTCAACAATTTTTTGGGGATGCGTCTTATAATCCAGTGTGTCTTATAAAGGGAAAAATACTGAGATCCTCTTCTATGTACACCACAAAAGAGGCACTGACACTGCTGTATACACATCAGAAAGGAAACACCAAGACTGCTTTAAATACATGACATAGGAGACACTGAGACTTCTGTATATACATCAAAAGGAGACACTGAGATACTGCTGTATACACATCATATAGGAGACACCCAGACTGCTGTATATACATTACATAGGATAAACCGAGACTGCTATATGTACATCACATAGGAGATGTGGAGACTGCTGAATACATTGCATAGGAGACAGAGACTACCATTTATACATCACATAGGAGACATCAACACCGCTTTATATAAAATACAAAACACTACGACTGATAAATACATCACATAGGAGACATTGAGGCCACTGTATATACATTACATAGGAAACATCAAGACTGTTGTATATACATCACATAGGAGACACCGAGACTGCTCTGTATACATCACACAGGAGACACTGGGTCACATACATCACAGGATGGGCTGCTGCAGCTGTCATCGTTGTCAGTGGAGCTGGAGCGTGCTGACTTTGCTCAAAAAGAACATTTTGATGCTAGCAGTGGCCAGCGTCATACATAATCCTTCATTGCATATTCATTGCACATGCCACAGTGTTCAGCAGTGAGTATGCTCGCAGGGTCAAGAGTGATTAAACGGCCCAAGACGATCCCTGTCTGAGCACCATGGTCCCCAGGAATCTGCCAAAAAAGGGCATCGGGGGTCCGGGGCAGAAGTGCTCACCCCTGAACTGATTGGATCTGTGTATACTGAGCTCCCCCTAGTGGTGGCTGCAGGCAGAAAACGTTTTTATAACTTTTTTTGCTGTTTTTAGGGCCACTTTCACATGACAGTATTATGGTGAATAAGATAAGAGTTACAACATCAGACTGAGCTCACTGACGGATACTCAGTTATCTCATCCTACAGCCAGTAATAGATAATACAACATAAAGGATGTAGAGCGGAAGCGGTGCAACATTTTTAATAAAACCAAATTGCAAAAATGATTTTTAACTCTTAAATTCATGCAATTATGTAAAAAAAATGAAATATTGTTTTCAAAGGTGGAGACGACCCCTATGAAGAATGCTTGTTGTAGAAGTTTCTAGACTCGTTTCAGTTGCAGATTATTGTCTGAAAGTGATCTGTTCCCAATCAGCCTGGATCACTGATAGCGTCTATGAGCAGAAAAAAGAGAATTTTGTTTACGTACCGTAAATTCTTTTTTCTTTAATCATCAATGGGAGACCCAGACAATGGGGTTTAGGGCACTGCCCTCCGGAGGTCACACTAGGTACTACAAGTTTGTAGACACCGCCTCCTCCGCTTATAAACCCCTACCGCAGGGAACATCCTCAGTTTGGTCCATAAGCTGCGAGGAGAAAATAAACCACACCCGAAACATCGGGAAGAATGCCGTGCACGGACGGTTCAACAACCCGGCAAACACTGTCTCAACAGAGAGCAGAACAAATGCAAAACATGCAAAGGAACAACTGGGTGGGTGCTGGGTCTCCCATTGATGATTAAAGAAAAAGAATTTACGGTACGTAAACAAAATTCTCTTTTTTCTGGTCATCATAATGGGAGACCCAGACAATGGGGATGTCCTAAAGCAATACCCCAGGGCGGGAAGAGTTCCTCAACAAGACGGATAACACATGGTTCCCTTCAAAGGTGGGCAACCGCCGCCTGGAGAACCCGCCTGCCCAGACTTGCATCCGCAGAGGCATGGGCATGCACCATATAGTGCTTAGAGAAAGTGTGCAGGCTGGACCAAGTGGCCGCCTGACACACCTGTAGAGCAGACGCTCGATGTCGCAAGGCCCAAGAGGCACCTACAGCTCTGGTAGAGTGTGCCTTCAATCCCACCGGGAGAGGCAAACCAGAGGACCGGTAAGCCTCTTGAATGGAAGCCTTAATCCATCTGGCCAAGGTTGACTTCGAAGCCGCGGACCCCTTACAGCGACCTGTCGTAAGAACAAATAAGGAATCCGAACTCCTGAAGGAGGCGGTCCTGGACACATAAATGCGTACAGCTCTCACGAGATCCAGAGTATGGAGGTCGCGCTCCACC
The DNA here is from genome assembly GCA_033576535.1 of Allobates femoralis. Taxonomy (NCBI): domain Eukaryota; kingdom Metazoa; phylum Chordata; class Amphibia; order Anura; family Aromobatidae; genus Allobates; species Allobates femoralis. The sequence continues at coordinate 554,029,455 of JARQOC010000005.1, forward strand.
TGATGAACGGGAGCGGGGCAAAATGATGGGAGAACAATCTCCTGGTTCAGGTGAAAAGTTGAAACCACCTTCGGCAAGAATTCTGGCCGTGGGCGCAACACCACCTTGTCTTGGTGAACCACCAGAAAGGGTGACTTGCACGATAGTGCAGCCAATTCTGAGACCCTCCTTAGAGACGTAATCGCCACCAGAAAGGCCACTTTCTGGACAGACGAGATAGAGAAACATCTCTCAACGGCTCAAACGGCGGTTTCTGTAATGCCGCCAGTACCATGTTAAGGTCCCAAGGGTCCAGAGGTCTCTTGTAGGGCGGAACCATCCGCGACACCCCCTGCAGAAATTGACGCACCTTCGGGAGGAGCGCCAATCGCCTGTCAAACAGCACCGAAAGTGCTGATACTTGACATTTCAAAGAGCCAAGGGATAATCCCAACTCCAAACCCGACTGTAAGAAAGCCAACAACGTCGGGATGGACAAGGGCCAAGGAGACCGTCCACCAGAGGCACACCAGGTAAAAAAGATCTTCCACGTCCGGTGGTACATCTTCCTGGAAACAGGCTTCCTAGCCCGATTCATAGTGGCCACCACTGTAGGGGAGAAACCCTAGATGTCAGGAGCCAGGCCTCAAGAGCCATGCAGTCAATCTGAGGGCCCTGGAATTGAGGTGGAAGAATGGGCCTTGTGCGAGTAAATCTGCGCGGTCTGGAAGAGCCCACCTGTGGCCGCCTGACAGTTGGCACAGGTCTGGATACCAGGACCTCCTGGGCCAATCCGGAGCCACTAGAATGGCTATCCTGCACTCCGACCTGATCTTCCACAGGACCCTGGGAATCAGAGCCAGAGGAGGGAACACATACGGCAGTTGGAAGCTGGACCAACTCAGTATCAGAGCATCCGCCCCCAGGGACTGAGGATCCCACGATCTCGCCAAGTACTGGGGCACCTGATGATTCAGCCTTGAGGCCATCAGATCCACGTCCGGAGTGCCCCATCTGCTGCAGATGTCCCGGAAGACGTCTGGATGCAGGGACCACTCTCCGGCGTCCATCCCCTGCCGGCTCAGGTAGTCGGCCTCCCAGTTCTCGACCCCTGGGATGTGAACTGCGGAGATCAAGCAGTCGTGTTCCTCCACCCACGATAGGATGCGGTGGACTTCGGCGAGGGCCTGAGCGCTTCTGGTCCCTCCCTGATGATTTATGTAGGCGACGGCCGTCGCATTGTCGGACTGTACCCGAATGGGTCGTCCTGCCAGGAATTTCTGAAACGCCAGGAGCGCCAGATAGACCGCCTTGATCTCCAGGACGTTGATCTGCAACGTCGACTCCGCCTGAGTCCAGAGGCCTTGAGCCCTGTGGTGTAAGAACACCGCGCCCCAGCCCTTCAGACTGGCGTCGGTGGTCACCACTAACCAAGAAGGTTTGAGGAAGGATCTTCCCCGTGACAAGTGACGTGGCTGGAGCCACCACTGCAGGGAGTCCCTGGTCGGTTGTGACAGTGCCACCAACCGGTTCAGAGAGATCGCTCTCTTGTCCCACCGGCGAAGAATCTCCAGCTGGAGAGGACGGAGGCGAAACTGTGCAAATGGCACCGCCTCTATTGCCGCTACCATGCGTCCCACCAGTCTCATCAATTCCCGAAGGGATGAGTGAGGTGACAGGAGAACGTGCTGTACTCCTGAGTGGATCGCCAGCTGCTTGGCCTGAGGTAGAGACACCAGGGCTGAGTCTGTGTGGAAATCCATGCCCAGATATGTCAATGACTGGGTCGGAACCAGGGTCGACTTCTGAGTATTGAGAAGCCACCCGAACTGTTCCAGAGACCTCATGGTCGCTTCCAAGCTCACCCGACAAAGGTCTTCCGATGGCGCCCTGACCAATAGGTCGTCCAGATAGGGTATGACGGCGTGACCCTGCACATGCAGGAGAGCCATCATAGATGCCATCACCTTCGTGAACACCCTCGGAGCAGAGGCCAACCCGAAGGGTAGGGCCACAAATTGGAGATGTTCGTCCCCCACTGCGAATCGTAACCAGCGTTGATGAGCCGGTGCAATGGGCACGTGAAGGTAAGCGTCCCTGATATCGATGGACGCTAGGAAGTCCCCCTGCGACAGAGCCGCGATAACGGAACGTAGGGATTCCATGCGGAACTTCCGCACCAACACGTGACGGTTCAACAATTTTAGGTCCAGGACCGGTCGAAAGGAGCCGTCCTTCTTTGGGACAATAAAGAGGTTGGAGTAAAAACCCCTGAACCTCTCTGCCGTGGGCACTGGGACCACTACTCCGTCTCTGCGGAGTCCCTCCAACACCCGGAGAAAAGCCTGAGTCTTTTCTGGGGATGGAACAGACCGATGGAATCGGGATAATGGCTTTGACGTCAGCTCTATCCTGTAACCTCGCGAGACTACGTCTCGAACCCACTGATCTTGAACGTGAAGTAGCCACTTGTCCTGAAAGCGAGACAAGCGGCCCCCCACCTGTGGGGAGGCAGGATGAGAGAGCGAGTCATGTAGAGGCGGGTTTGGGGGTGGTAGTTGCCGCCCCCGCCGGCTTCTTTGGACGACTCTTGGAGCGCCACTGAGAAGCGGGCTTGCCCCCTCGGTCCGTGCGAGCGGACGGTGCTGATGACTGTGAGCCGGACCGAAAGGACCACTGCTTTGGGTTCCTCTTAACGGTATACCGTGGCTTAGGCTTATTCTGCGGTATCTTAGACTCAGCAGAATCCTTGATCAGCTTGTCCAGCTCCGTGCCAAAAAGCCTGTCACCAGAGAACGGAAGATTCTGCAGAATCTTCTTAGATGTGGCATCTGAGTCCCAAAGACGCAGCCACAACAATCTGCGGATCGCTATAGCATTGGCCGAAGCCACAGCTGAGCGAGTGGCAGTTTCCAGAGACGCCGTCCTGGCGTAATCCGCATAGGCCCTTGCTCTCTCAGTGAGTGCCAGGACCTCCGGACTGGACCTTGCCAGGTCAGTGATACCATCCAAGCAGGTAGTAATCGCCTGCAATGTCCAGACCGTGGCAAAATTAGGGGCAAATGAAGACCCCACAGCCTCATAGGAAGACTTGGCGAGTTGCTCGACCTGTCTATCAGTAGCATCCTTCAATGAGGAGCTATCAGAGGCAGAGAAAAGGGAGCGTGCAGCAATTCTAGTCATGGAAGCGTCCACCTTTGGAGACTGCGACCATTCCTGAAGCACCTCCTGGGGGAAGGGGAAGCGATTGTCCTTAGGTTTGCGGACATAGCGCCGCCCAGGATGTAACCTGGGTGCTCTAACCACCCTTCCAAAATTAGTGTGGTCCATGAAGGATCCACTTGGTCTAGCCTCTGGCCGCAGCCATTGATAGACCTCCTTCGGGTGCACGACAACCTCTTCAGGGGGAGTCACGAGACGCAAGGTCTCATTGATGGAGGACACCAGATCCTCCACCCCCGTCTGGAGGTTCAGACACAGACACAGACCCGAAGTTTGAACCCCCATCATCTTCCTCACCATCAGAGGAACGCTCCTCCTCAGAGAGAGCCTGGAGCTCGGGTGAATCCTCACGACGAGCCCGCTTAGGGGGTCTCACAGCAGAAGAGGGAGACACCCGGGGGTAACTGGAAGGAGTAGCTGGGTTTTCCAGTCTCCTATGCAGTGCCTCCAGTGACTGCGACATGGAGGACATCTGGGACAGCAGGGATTCATTGATCCTATTCTGCGTTTCCCATGGCCCTGGGAGCACCTGAACCTCAGGGTACAGCACCGGAGCTGCTGCTGCCTCAGCTGAGCCAGCCCGGGCTTCTGGGCGTCCGCAGTTATTGCAGGACCCCTCCACCAAAGTTCCCTTGCAGGTAGCACAGGTAATGGTGTTATCCGCCGCCTTAGCAGCGTGCTTCTTAACTGAGGACATATCCACAGTAGGGGTTGAGGCCAAGGCCAATAGACAAAACAAACCGGGAGTCCCGGTGGCTTACCGACCGCAGTAACGCGGTGGGAGGAAGCGGTGTGTGTGTGTGACCTCCGCGAGTTCCGGTCTCCCTCTGAAGTGCAGACACGTGCTGCCGTAGATCCCAGCCGGGAAGTGAGAGAGAAGATGGCCGCCGCCAGCACAGACGTGGGCGGCGCCGGGAACACGCGGGAAGCACACGCACACGCCCCCCGGTGACGTCACCGTAAGGGCTGCCTCTCCTCCTCCAAGCAGCCTCTGTAATGGAGGTGCTGGAGCCCGCAGCGCGGGAAAACAGTGCGGACTCATCATGCACACATACCCAGACTGTCATCACATACAAACATGCACAGTCTACGGCCTCAGCCCCTGTGACACACAGGGCGGTCAGCCAGGGTGACCCCAGCACAGGGTACACCGCCAGATCCGCGGACCCGAGGGTAACGCGCGGTCTGAGTGTCAGGACACATAAAGTGACAGACACTACCCCCAGGCACACAGGAGACACAGAGTGCCTCAGTGCCGGTCCGGTCTGTAAGCACCATTTAGGGAGGCCTCGGACGGGGGTTCAGCCCAGTCCGGAGTGTAAGCACCATTTAGGGAGGCCTCGGACTGGGCTGGCTCCAGTCCGGTCTGTAAGCACCATTTAGGGAGGCCTCGGACGGAGCGGAGCTGTGCAAGGCTCCCATCTCCCACTCTCCAGAGCCCCCCAGAGAGGGATGGAAAGGAGCGCAACAGCGTACCGGGAGAACACAGAGTGTCCAGGCACTAGGCCCTCCGGTACCTCCACCAGCGTGTGCCACAAAGGGTGAGCGGGGAGGCTGTCGCAGGTCCCGACTAGGACCCTATTACCTTGTCTTCAGACGCCATCACGTAAGTAGTGAGAGTGCAGTGAAGTGCAAGCAAAGCGTGATCCTCCGAGCACACTAAGTTTAAAACTGAGGATGTTCCCTGCGGTAGGGGTTTATAAGCGGAGGAGGCGGTGTCTACAAACTTGTAGTACCTAGTGTGACCTCCGGAGGGCAGTGCCCTAAACCCCATTGTCTGGGTCTCCCATTATGATGACCAGAAAAATGGAAGGATCCAGTGATGAGGAAATCCAGCCAGCTGTAGAGTAAAGAGTCAGGTGTATTGATCCATTAGGGATCAACTAGATATAGATAAATGTCACAACTGTGTGTCCCCAGAAACCGACGCGTTTCAGCATAGACTTGTTAATGAATAGTGTTAATAACCAAGAACAAGGCTGTAATCTGGCCATAGCGGGCTTCACTGGGGGACTCTATGGGCATTCATGGGCCTTTGTGGCCTCAGACTGGTTTGTATGGTAACAGGTGTTCTATTGTGTGATTCCAGAACGTGACGCTGAGCGATGACTTCAGTCCCAGCAGCACCAGCTCAGCCGACCTGAGCGGACTCATGGCGGAGCCAAAGTTTGCAGAGAGATCTCCCTCACTCGCCCTGTCCTCAGATGAGGTAATCACCGCAATAACAACCAAACATCTGACTCCGACTCCTCAATTTCCCTGACTCCAACTCCACCAAAATGGATACAGACTCCACGATCACCAGAAAGCTCCATGATCATTTATATTGGGTTATTTCATACAAAGATATAAAACTCACATGTAAGAAAGAAGGTAAAAAAAAGTATAAAAAAAAGTCAAGTGGTTTTGGAGCAAAATATTGCAACCTTTTGTCACTTTTCTAGAAAAAGGGACGCAGTCTAGTAGCTGAAATCTCTGCCAGCTCTAGGTATGGACCCCGCGCTTGATACATTTTTTTTATCTCCAATATAGGAAAACATGCAAATTATCTCTTCAGAGAAGAAGTGAAAGTAGACTTGAACTCTGGTGCCAATTATTGGAAGTAGCAATCTTAATAGTCAATATCGACTCTTTAACGAGCCTTGTCATATGACTTAAGATTATAGCCAGACCAGAATCTCAATTTGCAGACATGGTGTTTTGCGGTACTGCTCATCAGTGCAAAGTCTAATCTGGATGTATGAGAGGCTAAATGGGGTTGTAGGGGCAAGATTTCTCCTTGTGGAGAGTGACATGTCAGTATGAGGAGACTTAAAAGCCACAATGCTCCTCTGGGAGATTAAAATATGTAAATTGTCGCTTCAGAGAGGAAGAAGACAAACTCTAGCGCCACCTATTGGAAGTAGCAATCCTAAAAATCAATATTGGCTCTTTAACAAGCCTTGTAATTTGATTTAGGGTCAAAACCAGACCAGAATCTCAATTTGCAGACGCGATGTTTCAGGGTATTGTTCCTCATCAGTGCAAAGTAAAGAGATCTGATCTGGCTGTATGAGAGGCTAAGTGCACTCTAAGGCTGGAAACACACTGTCCGTGTGATATACTAGTCACTCGGACCAGTGTCGGATCATTAACCCTGAACATCCTAGAAACACAAGCGTCTGATGCTCCCGTCCTGACAGGGAGAGGTCGTTCAGGGTTAATGATCCGACACTCGTCCGAGTGACTCGTATATCACACGGACAGTGTGTTTCCAGCCTAAGGGGTAAGGTAAAGTGACATGCCAGTAATGAGGAGACTTAAACGTGACAATGCTCCTCTGGGAAATAAAATATGCAAATTGTCTCTTCATTGCAAAGTATGAGATCTGATCTGGCTATATGAGAGGTTAGGTGCAAGGGGTAAGGTTTCTCCTTGTGGAGAGTGACATGCCAGTATGAGGAGACTTAGAGCCACAAAGCTTCCCTGGGAAATTAAATATTAGGATAAATACTAAGAATGCTACTTCCAATAGGTGGCCAATAGGTGACTCCTCAAACTAAAATGCCTTTACATTAGCCTCCTGGGGTAGAGCTGCTGACACTCATGGATCCTGATAGGGTAAACTGCTTACATCACCATTGCATCCATCACTGTCCTGTGTGATTTATTCGCTCTTCGTGAATTGACTTCATCTAATGCACTGACTCAGAATCACTGCTGTGTTTTATGATTTTTCTCTTTGTCTTGTATTTTCACGCCTTCTCTTTGATGCTCCTTGTATAGAGCCTGGATATGATAGATGATGAGGTGAGTTCTCCGTGATTGATTCCTCCATCTTATCACTTTGCTTATTATGCTATCTTGGTATGCATTCTTTTGTTTTTAATTTTCTTGCATGGTTTCCTTATTTTTTTTGCTCAAATGCTATTCACTAATTACCGCATATACTCGTGTATAAGCCGACCCCCCTACTTTTGCCCCCAAAACCTGGGAAAACCTATTGACTCGTGTATAAGCCGAGGGTGGACCCCAGCACAGGTGTACAGCCCCCAGCAGTGTGGTATACAGGCCCCCCAATGGTAGTATACAGCAGCCTCCCCAGTGGCATATACAGGCCCCAGTAGTATATACAGCAACCCCAGTGGTATACAGCAGCCTCCCCAGTGGTATATACAGGCCCCAGTAGTATATACAGCAACCCCAGTGGTATACAGCAGCCTCCCCAGTGGTATATACAGACCCCACCAGTATATACAGCAGCCCCAGTGGTATATACAGCAGCCCCAGTGGTATATACAGCAGCCCCAGTGGTATACAGGCCTCAGCAGTATATACAGCAGCCCCCAGGGGTTATACAGCAGCCCCCAGGGGTTATACAGCAGCCCCCAGGGGGTACCCAGCAGCCCTCAGGGGGTACCCAGCAGCCCCCAGGGGGTACCAACAGCCCCCAGGGGGTACCCAGCAGCCCCCAGGGGGTACCCAGCAGCCCCCAGGGGGTACCAACAGCCCCCAGGGGGTACCCAGCAGCCCCCTGGGGGTACCAACAGCCCCCAAAAGCTGGCACTGTCCCCCCTTGTAAGGGCCCCCCCCGCTGCTTATACATTACCATCCCGGTGTTCTGATCAGCGCCGCTCCTCTGTGCTTCTTCTTCATCCTCCCGTCCTCGCTGGCTGCATCCGGGATCTCCGGCCGTCGCGCGATGACGTCATATGCCTGCGCCGGCCGGAGATCCCGGATGCAGCCAGCGAGGACGGGAGGATAAAGAAGCAGCACCGAGGAGCGGCGCCGATCAGAACACCGGGATGGTAATGTATAAGCAGCGGGGGGGGGGGGAACCCTTACAAGGGGGGACAGTGCCAGCTTTTGGTGGGCATATATGAACTGCTTCCCCCTGCCGCTGATTGACAGGGGGAAGCAGTGCATATATAATGAGCGGCCCCACGTGATGGGGGCGCTCATACAGCAGCCTCCCCCCGCCTCCTCCAGCCTCCACAGCCCCCACCACCGTATATGACCCGTGTATAGGCCGAGGAGGGGACTTTTCAGCCCAAATTTTGGGCTGAAAAACTCGGCTTATACATGAGTATATACGGTAATCACCCTCTCCACAATTTTAGTATTGTCTGGTTTCCAAACCCGCCCCGCACTCCTGAACTACTCCTCTCCAACCATTAAGCTGGGTGTCATAATTCTATTTACAGATCTAGACCTCTAGCCTATTCAAGTCATGTCACTAATACAAGTAGCACCAAGTCATCTATGTATCTTCCAGGCTGTCATTGAACTTTACTACTCGGTCATCCTTTGTCTTCCACTTTACTATATAATCAAAGACAAACCTATAAATGTACACAGAGCAAAACATATAGGGCCTAACAGCACAAAACTGCTTGGAAAAAACAATGAGAACAAAGTTCAAGACCAAATAATGCAATAAGTCAAATAGTCAGTTTATAGTCAAAGTGTAAAAGATAAAACATACGTACAATGATGAAGACAATGGAATACAAGACTGATAAGCATAAAGGTATAATAAATGACAATATTAGACATTACAATGGCATATAAACTAGAATCACCAATCAGGAAAACTACACCCGACGCACGTTTCGCATCTAGCTTCATGTTTTCTCACTGTGTATTTTACTTTTTACATCCTTTCAGTTCCCATTTGCAATACTGTAATCTCAAATATTGTTATTTAATATACCCCTCATGTTCTTTCATGCCAATGCTTATCAGTCTGGTATTCCAATCAGGAAAACCGCACCCGACGCACGTTTCGCATCTGGCTTCACATTTTCTCACTGTGTATTTTTTTGTTTTTTACATCCTTTCGGTTCCCATTTGCAATACTGTAATCTCAAATATTGTCATTTAATATACCCCTCATGTGTTCTTTCATGTCAATGCTTATCAGTCTGGTATTCCAATCAGGAAAAAAACCTCACCCGACGCACGTTTCGCATCTAGTTTTGCGTTTTCTCACTGTGCATTTTACCTTTTACATCCTTTGAGTATCCATTTGCAATACTGTAATCAAATATTGTCATTTATTTGAGATTACAGTATTGCAAATGGATACTCAAAGTATAGAAAAACATATGAGTGACCCATCGTGATCAAATGTCATGTGAATAAAGCACAAGACAAAAACATGGAAAGTACGGTAGTTTGAATGATGATGTTGCGATTAAAAATTAGAGTACCCTATCAGAAAATGTATGAAAAAGTGAAAACTGATTATGTAGAATGAAAAAGATAAAATGCACATTGGGAAAGTGTAAAGTTAGATGCGAAACGTGCGTCGGGTGCAGTTTTCCTGACTGGTGAGTCTAGTTAATATGCCACTGCAATCTCAAATATTGTCATTAATATACTGTTCATATGTTTTGTCATGTGATGCTTATCAGTCTTGTATTCTGATGTCATCATTGTATGTATGTAACATCTTTTACATTTTGACTTATTAAAATTACATTATTTTACTTATTGCATTATTTGGCCTTGCACCTTGTTCTCATAGTTTTTTTTTCTCAACATAATCAGATTAGGGATAAGACGTGTCTAAAGGGATGTGTTTTCAGGGCACACTTAAAACTGTAGATGTTGGGAGTTCATCTGATTGTCCGGGTAGCGCAATCCAAATAACAGATGCAGCACAAGAAAAGACTTAAGACGTCGAAACCCATTGGATGAAAGTTGTCCTAACTCTTCGTCCATCTGATAAGTATGGATAGTGGAGTAACGTAAAGTTCAAGGGCCTCAACGCAAAATCTCCTATAGGGCTCCAAACAATCATAGGCCTTTAATTGTCTGTTTTTTCACATGTAGGTTCAAGGAAATCTTTGGACGCCCCAAGTCTCCCGGGCCTGGTTGTAACCCCTTCGTCCACTATAGTTACACCCCTGTGTAACCTTTAGTTTTAGGAAGATAACACCCTACCACAAAACCCATAAACAATTGGCTAAAGCCCAAGTCCTCATGGGTATGGGGATCCGGAGGGATCGCTGTCTGCTAACATTCATTGGCTGACAACGTTAGAGGCAGAAGTGGGAGGTTCAGATTATGGAGGTTAGAGGCTATTTGGGATCCTCATATATGACTTTGGCCCTGCCCTTCCTATTGAGACGCCCCGCCATGACCCATTTCAGGCTGACACCCCGTAGCCCTTTCTTGTATGTCTGCCTTACCATTCCCGTGATAATCCTCCAATATATCCAGTGCTTATATTCATCACCAAAAGCATCGCCATCATTCATATAGACAGATAGTCCGCTAAACCATCCAAAACACCAAACCTTCTCCCAAAAACTCTCTTGCAGATTCTGGATGAAGGCCAATCTCCAAAACACAGTCAGTGGCAAAGTCGTACACCCTTAGATTGGAGCTCGCAGCAAGTCACCAACTGGTTAATGACCCTCAACTTGGATCACTGCGTTTCCGAATTCGCTGCCCAGAATATCAACGGTGAGCAGCTTCTCCAGCTGGACAGCATAAAGCTAAAGGTAAGGAGAGAAGAGTATGTATGGTCCAACCGATATCTGCTGTGACACTATCACAACTTTTTATAGTCCTGGAGCCACGATGCACCACTCCCTAGGAGCCATCTTGTGGAGAATACCCATGTGACAGTGCCCCCGCAGGCCTGGAGTATGCATAACACAGAGACACTTTTGTTTGGGTTGCGCTCTTAAATGGTTATTCCAATACTTTTTACGTAACTGCATGTCCCACCCCTTCGGAAACAGGGTCCACTGACCTCATTCCTTCCTGGTGAGAAGGTCCCTGACTGCAACAACCAGGTAGAGAATAAATGGAGACGTGTCCCCATTGGCCACTGTGTGAACTATCCAAGTACTCAACTGCATGTATCTCCACCTCTTATCGGAATTCTGTTCACTTTTATGAGAATCACGCACCATCATGATGGACAATGGACATATCTATAACTGTGACTCCCATAGAAGTCAAGAGAGAGAACTGTGCACAATAACCTCTACACTAATTGTCTGGTTGGCTCCATTATATTGGAGGCTGGAGTTATATGGGACCTGCAACTGAGACCCACATCTGAGTCACAGACACATAATGATGGAAATTGGACATAGCTGTGTCCGTGATACCCATACAAGTGAAGAGAGAGAACTGTGCACATTAACCTCTGCATTCATTGTTTGCCCGGCTGTGGTGGCCATTGTTATGGGAGGCTGGAGGAAGAGGTGGGTCTCAGTTGTGAGGAGTTCCTTATGAGTCATGGACGCATAATGATGGAGAATGGACATAGCTGTGTCCTTGACACCCATAGAAGTGAAGAGAGAGAACTGTGCACATTAGCCTCTGCATTCATTGTTTGCCCGGCTGTGGTGGCCATTGTTATGGGAGGCTGGAGGAAGAGGTGGGTCTCAGTTGTGAGGAGTTCCGTATGAGTCATGGACGCATAATGATGGAGAATGGACATAGCTGTGCCCGTGACACCCATAGAAGTGAAGAGAGAGAACTGTGCACATTAACCTCTGCATTCATTGTTTGCCCGTCTGCGGTGGCCATTGTTATGGAGGAAGAGTTGGGTCTCAGTTGTGAGGAGTTCTGTATGAGTCATGGGCGCATAATGATGGAGAATGGACATAGCTGTGTCCTTGACACCCATAGAAGTGAAGAGAGAGAACTGTGCACATTAGCCTCTGCATTCATTGTTTGCCCGGCTGTGGTGGCCATTGTTATGGGAGGCTGGAGGAAGAGGTGGGTCTCAGTTGTGAGGAGTTCCGTATGAGTCATGGACGCATAATGATGGAGAATGGACATAGCTGTGTCCTTGACACCCATAGAAGTGAAGAGAGAGAACTGTGCACATTAACCTCTGCATTCATTGTTTGCCCGTCTGCGGTGGCCATTCTTATGGAGGAAGAGGTGGGTCTCCGTTGTAAGGAGTTCTGTATGAGTCATGGACGCATAATGATGGAGAATGGACGTAACTGTGTCTGTGACACCCATAGAAATGAAGAGAGAGAACTGTGCACATTAACCTCTGTATTCATTGCTGCGGCCATTGTTATGGGAAGCTGGATATAGATACGGGACTGGGTTGTGAGTCCCATATGTCTCTTAAGACCAGAATGCCTCCTTAAAGGGGATTTAGGTTATTTAGGAAGGTTATTTAGATCATGCACTGTGCATCAATAACCTGGTGTAAAAAAAAAACAACAACTCATGTATTTATCATAATAAAACCCTTTAGCTGCTTACATATTTGCATTAGATACCTGCACAAATAGTCATTGCGGTGGATACTTCAGCTGGGAACAGTCACATCAATCTACATCCAGTTTTTTTAAACAGTCATGTCCCTCCTCCTCCGCATTGTAATATATTAACATTGAAGGATGAGCAGAAATTCACATATGCTGTTGAAGAACCTGTAGTGATGTCACGATCATGTAACTGATGGGCGGAGATAATCAGGCCTGAAGTGAAGGAGATGTAGGATCAGCTCTGCCCATTGTGGTCATGACATCACTACAGGTCCTTCTACACGGCATATGTGAATTTCTGCATGTCCTCCAGTGATGTTAATATATTACAATGCGGAATAAAAATAAGCCATCACACAGCCCCAGATTCCAAAAAATGAGGGCGCTACAGGGCGCAGAACATGGCGCAAAAAGTGTGATTTATTTATTTATTTCAAATTTCTGCATTTTTTTTCACCACTTAGATACGGGTAAAAGTGACATGTTTGGTATCTACGAACTCATACCGACCCGAGGCATCACACTGACACGTTAGTGTTACCATATAGTACTGACCCCAGACATCATACCAACACGTCAGTGTTACTATATAGTACTGACTGACCCGAGGCCTCATACCGACACATCAGTGTTATCATATAGTACTGACCCGAGACATCATACCGACACGTCAGTGTTACCATATAGTACTGACCCCAGACATCATACCGACACGTCAGTGTTACCATATAGTACTGACCAGAGGCATCATACTGACACCTCAGTGTTACCATAGAGTACTGACCCGAGACATCATACCGACACATCAGTGTTATCATATAGTACTGACCCGAGACATCATACTGACACGTCAGTGTTACCATATAGTACTGACCCGAGACATCATACCGACACGTCAGTGTTACCATATAGTACTGACCCCAGACATCATACCAACACATCAGTGTTATCATATACTACTGACCCCAGACATCATACCGACACCTCAGTGTTACCATATAGTACTGACCCGAGACATCATACTGACACGTCAGTGTTACCATATAGTACTGAACCCAGACATCATACCGACATGTCAGTGTTACCATATAGCACTGACCCCAGACATCATACCAACACGTCAGTGTTACCATATAGTACTGACCCGAGACATCATACCGACACGTCAGTGTTACCATATAGTACTGACCCCAGACATCATACCGACACGTCAGTGTTATCATATAGTACTGACCCGAGACATCATACCGACACGTCAGTGTTACCATATAGTACTGACCCCAGACATCATACCGACACATCAGTGTTATCATATAGTACTGACCCCAGACATCATACCAAAATGTCAGTGTTACCATATAGTACTGACCCCAGACATCATACCGACACCTCAGTGTTATCATATAGTACTGACCCGAGACATCATACTAACACGTCAGTGTTACCATATAGTACTGACCCCAGACATCATACCGACACGTCAGTGTTACCATATAGTACTGAACCCAGACATCATACCGACATGTCAGTGTTACCATATAGTACTGACCCCAGACATCATACCGACACAGTGTTACCATATAGTACTGACCCCAGACATCATACCGACACCTCAGTGTTATCATATAGTACTGACCCGAGGCATCATACTGACACGTCAGTGTTACCATATAGTACTGAACCCAGACATCATACCGACATGTCAGTGTTACCATATAGCACTGACCCCAGACATCATACCGACATGTCAGTGTTACCATATAGCACTGACCCCAGTACCATATAGTGATCGTGGCGAATAAAAAACCCAAAAAACAAATGTGTAATTGCACTTTTTTTTTACAATTTCACTGCACTTGGAATTTTTTCCCATTTTCCTGTACACTATATGGTAAAATATTGCATCTGACAGTACAACTTGTCCCGCAAAAAACAAGCCGTCATATGTCTATATTGATGGAAAAATAAAAAAAGTTATAGACCTTGGAAGCAGGGGAGAAAAAAACTAAAAATCGCGGGGTGGCGAAGGGGTTAAACCAGGTTGGTGATCCACAGTGCATGATCTGAGTAACAGTGGGGACGGTTTAACAACAAAAAACGACACAACAGGTTTCCTTTAATCTATCTAAAAAAAAAAACCTCCACCCATGAAGTTGCCCCAATAATACATCCGATTGCGGGCACCCTTGGAGCTTGATGTACGTCTCCTTTTTGAAGTAATAATAATCTTAATTTATATAGCGCCAACATATGTCACAGCGCATTATAATTCAGAGGTTCATATACAAACAGTCATCAGTAACAGTTATAGATAATACAATGATGAAAGCAAAAATACTGATGACCCTGGTCATAAGAGCTTACAATCTACAATGAGGTGGGGGGGTTGACACAAAGCACAGGGGCTTATTTACAATGATGGTGCAGCCACCATGAAGAAATGTGGGATAGATAAAGGCTGCATGAGTCATCACCATCCAATCTGTGCTGAGCTTTTGGGTTTGTTGGAGTTAGATGAGAGTTATGTTCCAACAAATAATGGGCGGTATATCAAGGACTTTTATTAGGAAACGTGATAGGCTGCCCTAAAAAGATGTGTTTTAGGCCCCCTTTCACATAACGATTTTTTGGGATCCATGGATATCCGTTGTAAGACAGATAGCCATGGATTCTATTTGGCCCCCATGTATCCCTATGATCCGATTTGGCCCCCATGTATCTCTATGGTCCGATTTTTTTATGTACCCAGAATCGGAGACTGCTCCGATTTTGGGCACAGCAGACTAAATCAGACAGAATCGGATCCGACGCGTTCCGCAGCAAAGAACATGGCGGCCTATCAAGAGCGAATCCGGCAAAAAACAGGATTCTTTCCCGGATCCGGTTTTAGTATACTGAGCATGCTCAGTACACTAAAACTGCTGTGTTCCCGTAATTTCACTTTAGCAGTGTATCTACATACACTACCTACATACACTGCTAAAGTGAAATTAAAGTAAGCAAAGGGTTAAAAATAAAAAGCAAATGCTCACCTCTCCACCGAGTACGCTGCGATGCGAGGCATCCACTTCCGATGGCTGCAGGACCTTAATCAGCTGACCAGGTTGGGCGGAGAACCCGATCAGCTGATGTGTCACGTGACAGCATCAGCTGAGCGGTTTAAACCGCACGCCCACCAAAACAGATTGGCAGGCGGTCTTAACTGCTCAGCTGATGTTGTCATGTGACACATCAGCTGATCAGGTTGCCACGCCCCACCCATTCAGGTGACTAAGGTCCTGCAGCCATCAGACGTGGACACCTTGCATTGCGAGACACTATTTTTATCCATTGCTTTCCCTTTCTCAATGTAGGTTCTTTCCCAGTTCTTTCGGTGTCCGGATACATCAAAATCCTGGATCTGGACACAGAAATGGCATCCGGAGTATCAAATCCGGGCCTGTCCGTCTGGTCCTGCAAAAAAACAGGATCCCCACGGACAGGAACAAAATGTGATATGAAGGGGGCCTTAGGGAGCACCTAAAACTGTGTAGGTTGTGGTTAGTCCTCATTTCTTGGAGTAGAGCATTCCAGAAAATTGGTGCATCTCAGGAGAAGTCTTAGAGCCGGGTAACCAACCCAACTTTGTCTTGTTTTAGGCCCTCGGGGTAAATGCACAGGACCGAACAATCATTAGAAAAAAAATCAAGGACATGAAAGTAACAATCGAAAAGGTACGGAAGGCTAATGAAAAGATGGAGAAGCAAAAAGAGCGGCTCCGTAAAAAGGAGCAGGACCAGCAACTCCAGCGGGTTCGGCACGAGAACGCATTGGAAGACGCCGCCCAGAGCCCCCACGAGCCGTAACTCCGGGACTGTGAGTCTGAATGGGACATTTCTACTACAAAAGTCTGGTTTGTACTGTATCCAATCCTCCGGGCGCTGCTGGTATGGGTCAGGAGGACAACTCCTAGCATCTTCTCCTTTACTTTCTGCTATCATACCAGTTTTGTTTGCCAAAAATAGGTCAACGTGAAGGGTTAACACAATAGCCATCATCATCGCTCCTCCCAAACTTAGAGCATTATCTGAGCAGACGACTGCGGAGTCTTATAAATACTATACACCATGCTTTGGCTGCCGTTCACCTACAGCGAAGAACAAATCTGTACAAGTGTCATTGCCTCTGTGAGCAATCCCTGGATATGAACCCTCTCACCCATCCACAGTGCTGGCGTGTATTTCATTGTTTAAAGTGAACTTTCATATGGTATTGTCATGTTTAGGACCAAAATTCTGTACTGATTAATTTCATAACATATCTTTATAGCAGCCAGACCTTTGTTTTTTCTGATACAGAGCTCCAAATCCCCTGCATAACATTTGTGGCTTCCGGCAGTCACCACTAGGGGAGCTCTGCGCACACTGTGTATACATTGACCTCAATAATCATACAGTGAGTACTGAGCTCCCTCTGGTGGTGGCTGCTGGTAGTTGTCTTTCAAAACCACAGATATGAAATGGAATTTGGAGGTTCCTAAATTATTTGTTTACCCTCCAACACTCCATGATGGATATGGAACCATTTGGGGTGTGTTAAAACAGCTATTGAGCCAACATCCGCCTCTTAGAGCAGTGATCAGAGCTAACGCCGATCACTGCTTGTTAACCCCTTAAATACTACTGTCAATTATTGCACAATTTTGCCCAGGCATTTGTTCCAGGCAAAAAAAGGGGGAAGAGAGATCCAGCATCCATGGAAAGTCACACAATCTAACTGTATTAGTCCATATTAAAAATTGTATGTTAAAAATAGAAAAAGAATAAAAAATACAATAAATCCTGACGCGCGTTTCAGATCTCAAAAAATATATGTATAATCCTTACTCATAGGTATAACATCTTGTAGTCAGTTCCATTCACTGGATGTTGTACCTTTGAGTAGGGATCATAGGTATAATACTATTGTACGTTAAAATATACAAAGAAGAAAAGCACAATGTACCCTGACGCGCGTTTCGGATCTCAAAAAATATATGTATGATCCTTACTCATAGGTATAACATCTTGTAGTCAGTTCCATTCACTGGATGTTGTACCTTTGAGTAGGGATCATAGGTATAATACTATTGTACGTTAAAATATACAAAGAAGAAAAGCACAATGTACCCTGACGCGCGTTTCGGATCTCAAAAAATATATGTATGATCCTTACTCATAGGTATAACATCTTGTAGTCAGTTCCATTCACTGGATGTTGTACCTATGAGTAGGGATCATTGGTATAATACTATTGTACGTTAAAATATACAAAGAAGAAAAGCACAATGTACCCTGACGCGCGTTTCGGATCTCAAAAAATATATGTATGATCATTACTCATAGGTATAACATTCTGTAGTCAGCTCTATTTAGAGGTTGTTTTACCTATGAGTAAGGATCATTCCTATGGTACTATCGTATGTTAAAAATAGGCAAAGAAGAAAAGCAAAATGCAAATGACACGCTTTTTGGATCTTAAAACATATGTACTATATGATCTTTACTCATAAATATAACATCCTGTAGTCGGCTCCCATTAGAGGATGTTGTACCGATGAGTAAGGATCATACCTATGTATGACATGATTGTATGTTAAACATATGAAAAGAAGAAAAAATACAATTTAACCTGATGCGCGTTTCGGATCTCAACAAATATATGTATGATCCTTACTCATAGGCAGTCGGCTCCAGTTATAGGATGTTATACCTATGAATCATACATATAATTTTTGAGATCCGAAACGTACGTCAGGTTACATGGTTTTTTTTCTTTGCATCTTTTTAATGTACAATAGTATCATAGGTATGATCCTTACTGATAAGTACAACATCCAGTAACTGGAGCTTCCTTACCTATGAGTATAGGATAATAGATATACTTTTTGAGATCGAAACGTGTGTCGGGTTACATTGTGTTTTTTTCTTCTCTTAATGTTTGTAACATACAGTAATATCATAGGTTTGATCCTTACTCATAGGTATAACATCCTTTAACTGGAGACGACTACAGGATGTTATACCTGTAAGGATCATACATATTATTTATGAGAACCGAAACGTGCGTCGGGTTACATTGTGTTTTTTTCTTCTCTTAATGTTTGTAACATACAGCAATATCATAGGTTTGATCCTTACTCATAGGTATAACATCCTTTAACTGGAGACGACTACAGGATGTTATACCTGTAAGGATCATACATATTATTTATGAGAACCGAAACGTGCGTCGGGTTACATTGTGTTTTTTTCTTCTCTTAATGTTTGTAACATACAGTAATATCATAGGTTTGATCCTTACTCATAGGTATAACATCCTTTAACTGGAGACGACTACAGGATGTTATACCTGTAAGGATCATACATATTATTTATGAGAACCGAAACGTGCGTCGGGTTACATTGTGTTTTTTTCTTCTCTTAATGTTTGTAACATACAGTAATATCATAGGTTTGATCCTTACTCATAGGTATAACATCCTTTAACTGGAGACGACTACAGGATGTTATACCTGTAAGGATCATACATATTATTTATGAGAACCGAAACGTGCGTCGGGTTACATTGTGTTTTTTCTTCTTTGTATATTTTTAACATACAATTTTTAATATGGACTAATACGGTATATTTATTAATTTTATCTACATTTTCATTTTGGGAGACTCTCCCTAGATGCTTGATCCCTCTTTTCCCTTTTTTGGCTCTTAAGTACTACCTTCTCCAGGATACACTGACCTGGATATCATCCGTGCACCACTATCCCTGTAGATTCCATTCTCATGGCGCTGAATGCAAACCTTTTTTATAACTTTCTACTTGGTCCAGGCGCACCCCCCGTGACGGGATCACAGGGTGCCATTGGGTTGACCGAAGGCTCCTGTCGATGCCATGTTGGTGATCATGTGGCGCTCAGCCGGAACCTGGACATTACTGGAAACCGTAATTAGGTTTATGTACCGCAATACAAAAGTATTATACTGTAGTATATGGAAAAAGCAGCTGGAGAGAAAGTGAAAGGACAAGTGAAAAGAAGAAGAATAAATAAATGATTATTTGAATCGCCACCTCTTTTTTCCAGTTTTAAAAATAAAAACATATTTGGTATCACTGCATCCAAAAACGTCTGATGTATGAAAGTATAAATCAATTAATCCATTTGGTAAAAATAGTAAATCAGAACTACAAAACTTGCCGCAACTTCTACAAAGAAATGCAACAAAAAACTGTACAAAACATCACAAAAAAAAACAAAGAAGTTATGACCCTTTAAAGAAGGGGAACAAAAAGCGAATCTTGTCCGCCGCCTTAAAGGGAATCTGTCAGCAGGATTTTGCTATGTAAGCTGAGGACAGCCTGCTGTAAGGGTTGAAAAACAAAAAGCAACTGTGCCTCTCTTGTCAGGCTCTGTGCTATTGTTTATGTAAACTAAAGGCTTTATCACCATGTGATTAACATTGCCGAACTAGGAAGTCACGCTCAAGGCAGTCCGACATGCCCCGTCAATTCACAATCTCTATTGAGGGTCCGGTGTGGGCGAGGGCAACTCTCCCAGCTTTGCTACAAGCCTAAAACTCAGTTCTTTGATGGTGTCGGAACAGCTTCAGACAATAATTTATGTGATACATCGTTGGATTCAGGGTTTCTTTGGCTACATTATGTTGCTGTCAGATGAGGTAGCAAAACTTGCTGACAGATTCCCTTTAAGGGTATAAGAATGAAATCGGCACAGATTTTGGACAATCCCCGTCCTTTTTACCCTGGGATCTGTCTGAGCCCTTAGACTGTGAGCAGAACCGGTCAATATAAACCCAAACTAACGTCTGTGGCCGTCTTTTAGTGGTTACGTATCATGACCCTTCTTAAAGGGATATTCCCATAAAGTGATGGCATATCGCTATGAGACCATTTAATGATGAGTCCTGCAGATCCCGTGGATTTCTCAGTATCTGTGAATTGTCCAGCCTGTATTCTGGAATTATTGGATATATGTGCAAATACATTATTTTCTTTCATGCAGTGAAACTGGAAAGTACATTGCACCCTGCGTATGTCAATACCTCATTTTGTTGCAACAAAAACATATTAAACTATATCTACTGAGAAAGTGTTGATATTATTGATGTCATTTCTAGCATGCAGACGTGTATACACAGTGTGAAACTCCTAATAAGGGTGGAAACACACTATGGGATATGCGTGCAAGTATCTCACATGCATCTCGCATGACTCACCCGGAACGACCCCCTGGTTCTCTGGACAGGAGCGTGGAGCTGCATAGAAACACAAGTAGATGACACATTCCTGTTCAGAGAGACAGGGTACGCTCCGGGCGAATCATGGGAGTATCTCGCAGGCATCTCTCATAAGTGTGTTTCCACTCTAAAACAGACAGATGGCTGCAGAGGGGCGAAGGATATAATGGGGGACGAGCTACTGTCTTGTCAAAATCTCTTATCATTACTGATTCCTTATTGGGCCAACACCATTCCTTACAGTCATCCACATCTGTTTTCCCCTATGGACCTTCCATTTGTATTTTGGGCTAATAATTCTTGCAATTAACCTTTATTAAAAAATTTGCACTGTTTGGCCCTTGAGTGAGTTAACTGAGAGTCAGCCAGTGAGCTCTTTCTGATGGGGGACTTTGCAACAGTGTTTTCCTGAGCCTTATTTATATCATACAAGTTGTAGAACCTGGCATTGCCCAGGTTGCAATAATGAAGGGGGTGTAACAACGAAGGTTGAACCATATGCATCCATTGGACGGGGTTATGACGGGGGGAAGGGGGGCGTTGCCCGAGGGGGTACAGTAATAAAGGGGTCATGGCTAACTGGAGGGGCGGAGCTATATGCATCCTGCATATTATGAGGGGCGTGGCTAACTGGAGGGGCAGGGCCATATGCATCCATTGGACGGGGTTATGACGGGGGGCGTTGCCCGAGGGGGGTACAGTAATAAAGGGGACATGGCTAACTGGAGGGGCGGAGCTATATGCATCCTGCATATTATGAGGGGCGTGGCTAACTGGAGGGGCAGGGCCATATGCATCCAACACATTATGAAATAGGTGGGCTATGAAGGGGTGGGACTATGAAGGGGGTAAGGCTATACGTACACTCAGCTTTATATATTAGATATGTATTTGACCACATCAAAGTTCTGATCAACTCCAATGTGGTCTGTGGTTAGAAGAGTTACAGAACGCTCCTTCAGGTCACCGATGGATTCTCTGTTAACTCATTCAGCATTATGGAAACTCCATACAAAAAGTAGGGAGGGGCAGATCACATTGCAGTATTTGCTTAAAGTTGTTAAAGGAAATATTAAGTAAATATGTGACTTTAAATGAATTAAAAAAAAAATAGGAAGGTGATCACCATGGTAAATTAGAATAGCCACCATGTACAATTGATGGAAACCTGCCCTATAATGTGAATGGGACAGTGACCTCTGAGCTCATATCTTCAGGTCACAGCAGCAGATCTCACAACTGCACAAGCTCAGAGGAAAGTGTCCCATTCACATTATAGGGCAGGTTTATGACAAATGTAAGTAGATGAAGGCCATCTTAATGTAGTATAATGTTGATCTTCCAAGACAAAACTAGCGTCATTTGCCCCCGCTGAGAGGAAGCTGTAACCTGGGAATAGCATGAGATCGCAAGTTACCTCCAGGTCATCACAATGGTTCAGCAAGTCAAACGGAGCACACATGTTCATTAAACATTATTCTCAGTCTAAAGTATGTGCAATATGGAAGGGTATTAGCTCAACACTTGGAAAGTCTATGATAATGTTGAGGTCAATCAAACCTGGCGGCTGCTCCTCCAGCTGGTGTGCCACAGCCATAAGTGGAAGAAGGAGAGAAGGAATGTCAGCACTCCATCCGGCTGATGGAAGATTAACATACATTTTCCTTTATTTAGACATCATTACATTGGGACTAACATATCAATAGTCTTATTTTAACCCCTTCACGACCAAGGACGTATAGTTACTTCCTCTGTCGCGTCCCTCCCTTTGAGGCGAGATCATGACTCACTTCCTGTGAACGCTGCCTGAGTGCCGGCATTCACTGAAGACGATCTCTGTACTGCAGGAGTGATCGCACAGTGCAGTGTTTAGGCGTGCTAAGGGGCCAAGTAAAATAAAGGAAAAGTGAACAAAATAGAAAGAAAGAAGTTCAAATCACCCCCCTTTGCACCATTGAAAATAAAACTTATTTTAAAAAAAAAAAACATATTTGGTATTGCAGCATTCAGAAATGCCCTATCTGTCAACATATAGAAAATACAAAAGCCGTCTATTTGGAGTGCTAAGGAAGGATGGCGTACTGAGAAGGAAATTAAAGCATCCAAACCTTTATTAGGGTTCCCTTATATGCCACGACGCTCCAAATAGACGGCTTTTGCATTTTCTATATTGTGGGAGGTCGGCAGGAGCTGCTGTGGGGAGAGGAGTAATTGTAATGCTGGAAACATACACCGAAGACGGACGGACCTGTGCTTACCGGGCGACTGGGATCAACAGCAAAAGGACCTGCAGTGACGAGGTTCCGGTTTCGCGGATCACGTGACGGTCGCTTCCGTAGGGACTGCCGGAACGGCGGCGGTGTAGCAGACTGGTGCCCCGAGGATTTGACCGCTAACTGGTATGGTGCGGAGGCGCACAACACAGAAAGGTGAGCGGTTACATAACCCACCACAAGCCCCTGTAATTAACTCATAGGTGCTTCTCTATTTCTTTTGCGATCTGTCAAAATATACTATCAATAAATCTGTTTGGTAAGGGGAGTAGTGAGAAAGTAAATCAAAACAACAGAATTAGGGTTTTTTGGTCATCACAACATTGCAATAAAACGGGCGATCAAAACAGCGCATCCACCTAAACATGGTATCATTAGGAACGTCAGCTCAAACCGCAAAAGATAAGACGCCACACAGCCCCAGATCCCGAAAAAAGAGAACACTATGGGACACGGGTCCTCCCTCCACCCCCTCCCTGAACCGGTCCTTGCACACATGTATGTGTATATGTGGCATTAACGTTTGAACAGCCGGTCTACGATGGGTGAGTGCCGTTCTTTCTCCAAAAAGTATTACAATTATATTTATAATTTTTTTTCATTTTTTGAGAGTTTTCTCTCGAGTCTTGCGGGATCATTCCAGATATATTCCCCGGTTTGTGAACACACTGATATTTTTTGATGATTGTACAAACTCGTGAATGTTTTTGATAACTGTATATTCTTATCTCTAATGGTGTTTCTTTCTTTTTTTTCAATCGAGGTGTTTATAATCATTGTGATACAGTAGAAGACGTACAAAGCTGTGAAGCCACGGACCTCACTACCTTAGTCTAGAGGACGAGCCTATACAGAATACTGGACGAGCACTGTATATTACCCGTATGGAGTCCCTTTGCTGTGTAGCATTGCTGGGGGCAGATCACATTACAAAACATTACACAAAAGGGGTTCTTGGAGCAAATCATGATTGTTTTGTATAGGGAGGTAATGACTAAAGTAGATGGACAGTTTCCAGTAACATTTGGATTAGAATGTTACTAGGACAGGAGCCTGTGAGCATGTGCAGTAGGACGCTCCGCTGTTGTGACCTGGAGGGAGCTTGACAGTCAGCCAATCAGCATACAGAAAGGGTGGATAGCAGTGTTAGCAGCCTCTTCTTACATCAGCACCCCTGTTAAAACCAATATAAGATCAGATAGACTGAGTACACAGTAGTGTCAGCAGCCTCTGCTTACCATAGCACCCCTAGTATCTCCAATATTAGATCAGATAGATAGGATGTACAGCAGTGTGAACTGCCTTTTCTGACCTCAGCAGCCCTGGTAACAAGCATTAGATCAGATAAATAGGATGGACAGCAGTATGAGCAACCTCTTCTAATCTTAGCACACCTGGTAACACCAGTATAAGATCAGCTAGATGGGTATACAGAAGTGTGAGCAGTGTCTTACCTCAGCGCCCCTGGTATCTCCAGTATTAGACCAGATCGGCAGGGTGGACGGCAGTGTGAGTAGCCTCTTCTTACCTCAGCACCCATTGTATTTCATGTTTTAGCTCAGAAAGGCATGGTGGACTGCAGTGTGAATTGCCTTTTGTTACCCAAGCACCCCTGGTATCACCAATAGATAAGATAGGCAGGGTGGATGGCAGTGCGAGTAGCCTCTTCTTACCTCAGCACCCTGGTATCTCCTGTATTAGATCAGATAGACAGGGACGACAGTTTGTCAGCAGCCTCTTCTTACATCAGCATCCCTGGTGTATCTAGTATTATATCAGATAGACATAGTGGACAGTAATCTGAGAGCCTCTTCTTACTTCAACACCGCTTTTATCTCCTGTATTAGATCAGCAGGGTGGACAACAGTGTGTGTAGCCTTTTATTTCGTTACTCCCAGCATCCCCAGTATTAGATTAGACACCTACTGTAAGTACCAATGGTATCCCCAGTATTTGATCAGATAGATAGGGCAGACAGAAATGTGAGTAGCCCCTTCTTACCTCAGCACCACTGGTATCTCCTGTATTAGATCAGGTAGACAGGGTCGACAGCAGTGTAAGCAGCCTCTTCTTACTCTAGCACCCCAATAACACCAGTAGAACATTAAATAGACGGAGTGAATGGTAGTTTGAGCAGCCTCTTATTTCAGCCCTCCTGGTATCCTCTGTATTAGATTAGATAGGCAGTGTGGAGAGCATTGTGAGCAGCCTCTTATTACCTCAGCACCCCTGGTATCTCTAGTATTAGATCAGAATATCCATTGTAACACATCTTGCTACACTAAAAGGGAAATGTGAAGCTTCATACTGCACAAGGGAGGGGTAGAGATTGTTACTGTCCATGAAGGGATGGGTGGAGATTCATACTGCACATGAATATGAGTAGCCCGGGGCAGTGGGGACTCGGGTATCTGGGCCCTCTGTTGCGGTAGGGATGTCACTGGTGGCCTGCCCAGGCCCGTGGCCCCGGAGACCAAACTTAAAAAGGGGAATATATGTACAGGGAAATAAAGTTATAATATAGTTCACGTGACGCCACCCCGCAGCTTCTGGTGATTGAGCACCAGCGCCGCTTCAGTCCTCCGGAGGGTGGTGGTATAGCGGCCTTGATGGTACAGCTCCCTGCAGGTGGAGCTAACCCCCCTGGGCAGGGATGCACCGGTGATGTTAGGGGTGCTGGTGATGGATGGTTAACAGGACTGTCTCTGAGGATGGCAGAGGGCGCGGGGAAGGACTGACACACACATCACTGGTAACGCTTTACCTTTTTACTGATGTTGAAGCAGGTAAGGGCCCTTTCACATCAGCGTTTTTCGTAATTCGCGGCAGATGCGGTGAAAAAACCGCATCTGCCGCGTTTGCCGCATAACCGTTCCACTTGCGGCGCGGTTGCGGTTTTTCCCATACAAAGTATAGGGGGACTTGCGGCAGATGCGGCAAGTGCGGTTTTGCACTTGCGGCAGGTGCGGCAGCGAAAAAAACCGCGGTCAGCCGCGGTTTTTTTCGCTGCCGCACCTGCCGCAAGTGCAAAACCGCACTTGCCGCATCTGCCGCAAGTCCCCCTATACTTTGTATGGGAAAAACCGCAACCGCGCCGCAAGTGGAACGGTTATGCGGCAAACGCGGCAGATGCGGTTTTTTCACCGCATCTGCCGCGAATTACGAAAAACGCTGATGTGAAAGGGCCCTAAATCGTCCAGAGTACCGCCGGGTGTTCAGGACGCACTTCTGGGTCTCCACAGCGAGTGGGTATAAGGCCTCCTTGTTGCTTTCCCTGTGTCTGTGTGAAGCCCCCGCCTGTGTAGAACTTGGCTGGCCTCCTCTGCTCTCTCGTTCACCTCCTTTGCTGTCGTTGGGATACCCTCTGTTGACTACCGCTGATTCTCTCCACGCGGTGCCTGGCTCCCTGGTATGTGACTGCGCAGGAACCCAGGAGACTGAAGTCTCCATGGTTTTCTGGTGTTCTCCACTGGGCCTGGTGCACTCCAGTGAACATGGACTCCGGTGTCCGGTGGTTGCTCGGGAGTGAACCTGACGCTGGCTCCTCGGTTCTCCCACTGTTCTGTCTCTTCTCCTTGCCTCTTGACCCCACTATTGGCCTTGCAGGGCTACCGGAGACTGGTCAGGGTGACTGGCTCGGGCCTATCACAACACCGAACACCAGCACTTCCTTGCAGCTCTTGTAGCGTCTGCACACTCACTAACTCCGCCCCCAGCACCAGTATTTATAGGGGATCCTGTCTAAAAGCAGCAGGTTGAGCTCCCCCTACTGTGCTGGGGTGGAAGGTGTTGCGTGTAGCTGTATACCCACTGTGGAAACCCATCCATGCTGCAGGTGAGTCTGTGGGAACCTTTGGTTAGCAGGGCGCCTCATTCCCCCCTAGGTAAGGTCAGTACTCCTGGACTGAGGAACAATTTTTGTTTAACAACATAAATAACATCTTCAACAGGTAACATATTTACAGAGTCTGAAAATTCAAAAATTTACAAAAACCACTGAAAAATGGTTCTCTGTAGGCTTTAAAAGTTCAAATACACAACCACAGTTCTTACACCATCTTTCTATGGATCCTCGCCTGCCAACCCAGTAGAATCTGTCCTTGAGCAACATTTCCAATTTCTTCCACCCAAAGTGTCCAGTTTGGTTGTGGTACGCGTTCAATATCATTTGAACTTCTGTCCAGGGTACGATGATCTGCCAGACCATCTCGTGTGTTCTGGGGTTAATGTACCTTCTGCAGAGCTTCTCCTGGTAAATGAACAGTTTGCTTCTTTTGCTCCACAGGTGTTTGGCTTCTGGCGAAGGATTTAAAGGTAACTTTGCTGACTCCTGGGTTATCAGGGCTTTGATTAAGCTGATAGCCGGGTCACTGTCTTGAGCCTCTTTCCAGCCAAAGTGCGGCAACGGGTTCACTACTCTCTCAGCAAGTTCTGTGCGGACCTGCTGACATTGGGATACTCTCAACTGATGGAAGACGGGTAGCTCTATCTCTTCCAGCTCATCCTTGTCCACCCCCATATCTGCTAGGTGAGGTATCCTGGATAAGGCATCTGCGTTGCCGTTGTTATGGCCAGCCCAGTACTTGATGGTAAACTGGTAATTGTATAATCCATCTTTGTTTCCTGGCTCCCAATGCTTAAATCTTTCTGTAATGGCCCAGACCAATGCCAGGAACTCGAACTTGAAAGAGCTGTAGTTGTCAGGATTCCTCTCTGTAGGGCGAAGCTTCCGGCTAGCGTAGGCAATCACTCTCTCTTTGCCTTCCTGCTTCTGGGAAAGTATCGCTCCTAACCCCACGTTACTGGCATCGGTGTACAGTAGAAATGGTAGGAGGTGTTGATTCTTCCTCTGTCTTGTTCCTTTATCGTTCAGAATTCATGTAACTTGCTGCCATCTGCAAGGTCAGCCTCCACCCCTCCTAAAAAAATGTTTGAAGAAATATCTATCTATCTATCTATCTATCTATCTATCTATCTATCTATCTATCTATCATCTACTTACACAAATTATGCATGTCTATAGCTATGACCCATCTTCTCCTGTGTCTCGGACTACTAATTCTCTCTGTGTGGCCGGAACGTTAGTTCTGGTGCTTTGTTCCTGTGGGGCCGGTGATTGCGGTGCACCGCTCCGCTCACATTGCCCTGCTCCTGTCCTCCGTGCTGACCATGGTGTGCACTGGCATAGCGCTGCTAGGGAAGGTGCGCCGTCCGTACTGTCCTCCCCCCACTTCCCGCACCCTCTGCCCCCCATACAGTGGTTCCGTGCTCCAGTCCCTGTACAGTCCCGGCCTGAGCTCTCGGGGTGCGCCGCGGATTGTGCTCCCCTCTGCTCGTGCAGCCTGTTCCGAGTCCTCTGTGTTCCCGGCAATGTCTTCCTCTCCAGTGCTCAGTTATCAAAGAATATGGGAATCTGGTGATGCCGCCATGTTGGTTGTCACACAACTGTCCCCATCATTATCACAACTTTATATAAACCTTCTTTTATACACACGGTTCCTGTTGCAGCAATGCACAGTCTACAGCGCCCACACAGTCTACAGCGCCCACAGTCTACAGTATACAGCGCCCACAGTCTACAGCGCCCACAGTCTACAGCGCCCACAGTCTACAGTATACAGCGCCCACAGTATACAGCGCCCACAGTATACAGCGCCCACAGTATACAGCGCCCACAGTCTACAGTGCCCACATTATACAGTATACAGCGCCCACAGTATACAGCGCCCACAGTATACAGCGCCCACATTATACAGTATACAGCACCCACATTGATAAGAGGGTGGTCAGTAACTTATTCAATTGTTTCAGTAGGGGGTAAGGAATTGGAACAGGAGTGTAAAATAGAATTACTAGTTTTAGATATTAACAAATATGGCAAGCTTCTAATAATGCTATGGAGAAAATATATTTTTATATCAGCTTACATAAGGCGATGGTACTTACAATAGAAATGAACTTTCAGCAAACTTTGCAGAAATCGATAACATTCATGAATATGAGAAAATGTGTAATAATCAGAGAAGTCTGCTTAATTCCCCACTTATCAGATACTACTCCCCCTCCTCCCTCTCCTCCTCCAGAACTTGTCATCGACACTGAAGATAAACAGCTCACATCCATCTTGCTCAGACAAGAAGAACTGCAGGCTCACTGTCTGGTGTGACTCATCCCATTATTCTTTATGTAGAGGGAAGGGGAGTGAGGAGCAGGGAGAGGAAACAGGCAGGGAGCAACAGAAAAAGTTCAAATATGGAATTTCTAACAAGTCTTATACCTCACTCCAGAGGTGATTGACATCTCAGCACTGCTTTATAATATCTACCATGTTGTTACTGGTCTCTTTGTGCTAAAAAATGCAGAGCAGGAATCCCTTTGTATGGTATGAATTACTGCAGCTGGTATCCTTCCCCCAGCTCCTAGTGGATTGCAAATTAAGAGATTGAGGCTGCAGAGGAGAAAACTGATGAGAATGTATATTGGCCAGATATAATGCAATTCCTCGTGTAAACACAGGACAGCTTCAAATATGTTTCTTGGAAGTGCAGTTACTGTGTAACTCGCCCAATCAAGGAGGGTGAGGGTAAATAGGATCGTTATATATGTACTGCTTAATTACTGGACCTTTTAGCTAAAGTGGAATTAGAAGAAAACTTTAGTAAAGAATGTTACGAATACATATATATTAATCCGCTTTTGTAGAGTTATACATTTTTGTCATATACGGTACTTCATTAGCTTGTTTTACCTTCTCTCCCAAATACCTGACTTCAGTGATGTTTCAATGCCTAGTTCATGATCCTTTACAAGGTGCTTTTAACTGCTGCTCAGCAAGAAATCTGAACTCTACAAACAATCTGAGGGAAATTGAGCTATGTTGGTAAAAAAAAACACTGCCTCTGCAACCCAGAGATCCCGAATTAGAATAGTTTTTTTGCACTCAGTGTAAGATATCATAAAAACTTTTGGAATGCTGTAGTTTTTTTTTTCTTTGTAATTTTTAAGTTGGAGACTTGTCAGCAGTCATGAATTAGCTGGCACTATCCCAAATGTTTGAAAATGGCCCGGAAAAACTCAAAAATCATAGATTTGTCATATAATTTATGACCTTTCTTTTTGGAACATGGATGTTAAAAAAAAAAAAAAGCAAAAAAGAAGAGTGAGAGAGTTCTTACCAATGAGTGTTGGACAGATACATCTATCTACATAATCGCCAGTTTGGCGCTTCCGGGCACTGTGCCGGTAACACGCGCAGCGAGCGATGGCGCATGCGCACCATCGCGAGCCGCCTACACTACCCGGAAGCCCTAAACCCCTGTCGCCGGACACCACCTAACCCCACGTTCCCGCTCGCCCGCCGCCAGGGCTGCACCGTCCATTGGACAGTGTCAGCCCTGAGCACCCAGCGGCAGCAGCCAGGGGGAGCAGCTTCACTAAAGGGGGCCGCGCCACCATCAACGCCCGGCTTCCTGATACACACCGTCCGCCCCAGCCTCCCGCGCCCGGCTTCCTAATGGTACCTTTACACGCCGCCACAACAGGATGGATACCAACTGCTACTTCACGTGCACGAGCACGGCCAAACGGTTACAAACGGTATACGCACCCTCTTTACACGCCGCCACAAGGTGCGCTACGCGACGCTACATCTACAGCTAGCTACATCGCCGGGTGTCTCAAGTAGCCATCTGTAGCTCATTTACACACCGCTACAAACAGCTACTATGGGCGTACCTGGTGCAGCAGGGACAGCACATAGGCGTGCTACAATTGTGGATTACGAGACGTCCGTACGCTGATAGGACAAAGCAATAATACCATGATTGGCCACGCATCGCAGGAGGCTGATTAATGCTTGACGCTCGAGCAATTGTGTAGTGTGACTCGTCAGCTCCTTAAATATGCCGCCCTGTGCGGCGACAACCAATCGCAACGCAGGAGCTTCCTCCAATGATCGCAGATGGGGAGCGGTAACACGGAGCCTGTGTCACGCCTTAGCTACATTGCAGCTACATCGCCGGGTGTCCAGAGTTCCCTTCTGTAGCTTATTTACACGCCGATACAGCTCGCTACAATCGGCTTTGTTGCCATCTGTTTATGGGCAGTGCACGGATACAGATGTATCTGTAGCCGGCAGTGTCGTCCCGTCTTCAGACGCCGCTACTACGGGCGATATTGGCGCCACAAGCTACATTTGTAGCCTGTAGCGGGTTGTATGCATCCTGTTGTGGCGGCGTGTAAAGGTACCATAACAGACACCGTCCGCCCCAGCCTCCCCAGGTAAGATGGCGGCGGCGCTCTCTCATTGTAGCCTGCAGGGGCGGCGGGGCTGCTGCCTCCTATCACCTCACCCACCCCCCCGCGCCTCGACTAACCCACCTTCGCCCTCTGTCACCTGCTCCCCGCACCGCCCCCTGTGTACTCTGCTCCCCGCACCGCCGCCTGTGTACTCTGCTCCCCGCACCGCCGCCTGTGTACTCTGCTCCCCGCACAGCCGCCTGTGTACTCTGCTCCCCGCACAGCCGCCTGTGTACTCTGCTCCCCGCACAGCCGCCTGTGTACTCTGCTCCCCGCACAGCCGCCTGTGTACTCTGCTCCCCGCACAGCCGCCTGTATACTCTGCTCCTCACACATTTGCCTGTATACTCTGCTCCCCGCACAGCCGCCTGTGTACTCTGCTCCCCGCACAGCCGCCTCTATACACAGCCACCTGTATACTCTGCTCCCCGCACATTCGCCTGTATAATCTGCTCCCCGCACAGCCGCCTGTATACTCTGCTCCTCACACATTTGCCTGTATACTCTGCTCCCCGCACAGCCGCCTGTGTACTCTGCTCCCCGCACAGCCGCCTCTATACACAGCCACCTGTATACTCTGCTCCCCGCACTATCGCCTGTGTACTCTGCTCCCCGCACAGCCGCCTGTGTACACAGCCGCCTCTATACTCTGCTCCCCGCACAGCCGCCTGTGTACTCTGCTCCCCACACAGCCGCCTCTATACACAGCTGCCTGTATACTCTGCTCCATGCACACCCGCCTGTATACACAGCCGCCTCTATACTCTGCTCCCCACACAGCCGCCTGTGTACTCTGCTCCCCGCACAGCCGCCTGTGTACTCTGCTCCCCGCACAGCAGCCTGTGTACTCTGCTCCCCGCACAGCCGCCTGTGTACTCTGCTCCCCGCACAGCCGCCTGTATACACAGCCGCCTCTATACTCTGCTCCCCGCACAGCCGCCTGTGTACTCTGCTCCCCGCACAGCTGCCTCTATACACAGCCGCCTGTATACTCTGCTCCATGCACACCCGCCTGTATACACAGCCGCCTCTATACTCTGCTCCCCGCACAGCCGCCTGTGTACTCTGCTCCCCGCACCGCCCCCTGTGTACTCTGCTCCACGCACCGCCCCCTCTGTACTCTGCTCCACGCACAGCCGCCTCTGTACTCTGCTCCTCACACATTCGCCTGTATACTCTGCTCCCCGCACAGCCGCCTCTATACACAGCCGCCTGTATACTCTGCTCCCCGCACATTCGCCTGTATAATCTGCTCCCCGCACAGCCGCCTCTATACACAGCCGCCTGTATACTCTGCTCCATGCACAACCGCCTGTATACACAGCTGCTTCTATACTCTGCTCCCCGCACAGCCGCCTCTATACTCTGCTCCCCGCACAGCCGCCTCTATACTCTGCTCCCCGCACAGCCGCCTCTATACTCTGCTACCCACTGACCCGCCTGTATACACACAATTCATTTCACCGCGCTCCCGATGCAATTGCATCGGGCCTTTTTACTAGTACATTATAAGAATGAGCTGTGCTGGGGATAACTGTAGTGATCACTATATAGATCAATTTAAAAAAAAGTTTATTTTACTTTCCTTTCAACGGGTCCTTGAAGTCTTGGAATTACTTTTAATTTGGTCTAAAAAGAGGTAGCCATCTTAGGCATATCACACTGGTATGGAAGAGGACCATGTGGCGCCCAGGTTTTCGGAGGACTCCCATCTCGGGTAAGGACTCTCGGTTTAGAGGGACGTCCATCAAGGTACTGTTCTTGAGAATGAAAGAGTAATTATCTGAGGTATGCTCCCCTTGAGTGGTGGGGTGAGGATCAGGGTATTCATAAGATTCCTTTTCATGATCCCACCCCCGCCTTTTTATGGTATGGGACCTGGGGGCATGGCACTTCAGTTTGCTTACCTTCAGGGATACTTGACTCAGTAGCTTGGAGGAGAAAAAGAAGTAGTTATGTCGCTCAACACAATCTGTAGCTTCAAGGACGCCTTTTGCTTTCATGTCTCGTGAATTAGGAGGTAAAGATTCTGATTGTTATGTGGATCAACTCCTATTTCTTCTAAAGGGGGTCCTTGGCATTGATAACAAAAAAACCCAAATGGGTGGTATTGGGGAATTTCATAAGGAAGGTTCCCTCCCTGATGACATTGGGAATGATCGATTTGGCACTTGGCTCTGGACGGGCTTGACTCTGAGCCAGTATTGGTGTCCAATATTTTGGCTCTGGACGGGGGTGTACCCTATGGGCCATGGTGGCTAGGTGCCCTTGAGCTGGGTTGTACGGCTGGGGGTAATGTGTGTCATGTTAACAAAGGAATTTTAAGTGCCAATTATCTGGCCAGAGAGTGTTACATTTTTCCTAGTGATGAGCGAGCACTCTTAAGCTGGGGTGCCTTGTACTTGATATGAGCAGGTCAGACACTTGGACGGGCTAGACTCAAGTACTGTATAATGGAAATCAATGGGAAACTTGAGCATTTTTCTGAAAGAGTCTTCGGAAAAAAACTCAAGATTTCCATTGACTTCCATTACACTCCGTACTCGAGTAGAGCCCGTCATACCTGCTTGTTTCGAGTACAGAGCACCCAAGCATGGTAGTGCTCACTCATCATTCATTTTTCCCCTATTCGGTACCAAGACCTGCACTCACAAATGATTTCTGCTTTCTTTTTTGTTTATTCTTTCATTCCATATAGCATACAATAAAGTAGATCTCCATGACACGTTTTGGCTTGCGCCTTTCTCAAGTAAAGACCATGACGCTAGCCAAAACGCAACATGGACATCTACTTTATTGTATGCTATGTGGTATGAAAGAATAAACAAAGAAGAAAGCAGAAATCATTAGTGAGTGCAGGTCTTTGTACAGAATTATGACTTTGGGGTGTCCCAGCTCATCACCATTGCACCACAAACGGAGGATATTTATACGTGGACTACTAATATTTCCCCTATTGATAAAATAAACATCTTCATAATGGACTCATGATCACATTGCCAGTAACTAAAAGTCCACAAGAGGCTTCAAAGTAGATCATTCAGCAGGGGGCGCCATTGAGCTCAAAAGAAAGTGTTGATCATGAAGCGAGTGCTCCACCGTCAGTCTACTGGGACGGCTCAGCCTCATTGTGATGAACAAGGACAAGCTGCAATCCTAGAAGAAAGCGGTCATCTAGTTCTAAACTCAGACACCTTTCATGGGGTTTCCAGAACTGATGACTTTGCATTAGAACAGGTTATCATCATCACTATGTGGGGGATCCAACTCCTGACAACTCCAAAGATCAGTTTGGAGGAATAACGGCACAGCCAGGACAGTGCCACACACTGTATTGTGGTCTTAAATGGTACTGCAAGCTCTGTCCACACACGTACAGAGAAAAACAGCAGTACCAGGCACAGCCCTACATGATGTACTATGCTGTCTCAAGTGAGCTGTAGCCCAACTAGCTGATTGCTGGGGGTGCTAAGAGTTGGATGTCCATCAATCTGATACAAGGGATTGTCTGTACAAAATGACTGATCAAACCAAGCACAGGCGGTCAGTGCATACTTGGTGTAGAACACCCCACCTGTATTTCATCTGTCTCCGCCCCCTATTGTTTGACTGACAGTTCTGGCTTTATAGGAATCTGCACTGAACTGCTCGGCCACACCAAGGCTGGGTTTGTACAGTCATTTAGTGCTGATAGACTCCATTTAATGACCTAAAAATCCAGAAAACCCTGATGCGGTTACACCGAACTCCTCGCACCGTATTATTAAATGAGTGATGCTGAGCTTCGTTTTGTACGTTTAGAAACGGATTCTGCAAAGAAGTTCGACATTAACTCTTTCTAAGGCAGACAAAGTGGAATGTGACTTTGCTTAGAAAGAGTTATTTAATAATTCATCAAGCAACTCGCTCTCATTTCTTCTTCCCACTTTCTACTATGAAATATATCTGCCTGTATCTCAGTCCCATTCACTTCAATGGTGAGGAGCTGCAATAAGACACAAAGGACATAAATGGCACCATTTAAAAAAAAAAAAAAGAAAAATGGACAACACCTTTAAAAGAGCTTTCACAAAGATGGTCATGATTAACTTGACACACAGTGTAATAGAGGCAGAATAAAATATATGTTTTGCCTCTCTGTTGCAGAGATATTAATAAGAGATCAAAGTATTTGGCACCTAAGCAGTTAATGCTTAGCAGGCATTGCCAGAGAGATTTCACTGGGGGCGTGTACTTCTACCTCTCTTTGATGCTGACCAATCATAAGTAGGCAACAAACACATTGGAGAAAGAACACACCCCCACCATCGCTAAGAACATGCTCAGTGTGAGATATGTATTAACAGTCTGCCCCCTCCTGACTGCAGAGCGATGACATGTGCGGGAGCATAGCAGACCTGAGTGTGGTGCACTGACAGCTTTCATATCTCATATCCAGCAGTCAGTGTGGGGGGAGGGTATGGAGACAAGAGGGTGAGTGGGTGCTTTTGTCTGCCTGTGTATAGAAAGAACGCTCTGGGCTCATCCAACTAAATGCTTGTACTCCTATCCTGTGGACCAAACCCTATTCAGACAACACAGGGTGAGAGAACCACGCTACGGTAAGACTTTATTGGGACACAAACAGTCAACAGCATATAGTACATCCCCACTAAAGACACAAGATGGTGCATGTGACAGTCTCACCTTTCTGCTGGGTCACCAGAGATCAAAACCTCTTCAACTTCGGGGTACTCAGGACCAACTACCCCAGCTACAGCGCCCCGCCTTGGCGCACTAAGAGAAGGTACCAGCAAGCTTACAAAGCTCACCGAGCATAGCGAGGTATGTAATCTGTTGAGCGGATGGTCTCAACCTGGGTTCTCCAAGCAAATGTGTGGGCTCAGTGTTGACCGAGCTCAAGTTGCAGTTCTAGTGAAGGTCTGGGGTGCTGGGTTTCTTTTTATACACACCCACTAACTAACCGATCATTTACTGAGCACAGGTGAGGATGTAAACTAGGATTGGGGGCATTATATGACTGGGCGACAAAACTTCTGTCTTGTCAAAATCTGACCATTCTGTGTCCATTAAATGATCAATATTTCAGCATTGATGCCAATTTATTTTCTTAACCTAAACCACATATGGGAGAGTTTCAGCTTTCAAAAGAGTACCGTATATACTCGTGTATAAGCCGACCCGTGTATAAGCCGACCCCCCTACTTTTGCCCCCAAAATCTGGGAAAAACTATTGACTCGTGTATAAGCCGAGGGTGGACCCCAGCACAGGTATACAGGCCCCCCCGATGGTATACAGGCCTCCCCAGTGGTAGTATACAGCCCCCAGCAGTGTGGTATACAGCAGCCTCCCCAGTGGTATATACAGGCCCCAGCAGTGTTACAGCAGCCTTCCCAGGGGTATATACAGCAGCAGCAGCCCCAGGGGTATATACAGCAGCAGCAGCAGTTCCAGGGGTATATACAGCAGCAGCAGCAGTTCCAGGGTATATACAGCAGCAGCAGCAGTTCCAGGGGTATATACAGCAGCAGCAGCAGTTCCAGGGGTATATACAGCAGCAGCAGCAGTTCCAGGGGTATATACAGCAGCAGCAGCAGTTCCAGGGGTATATACAGCAGCAGCAGTTCCAGGGGTATATACAGCAGCAGCAGTTCCAGGGGTATATATAGCAGCAGCAGTTCCAGGGGTATATACAGCAGCAGCAGCAGCAGTTCCAGGGGTATATACAGCAGCAGCAGCAGCAGTTCCAGGGGTATATACAGCAGCAGCAGCAGTTCCAGGGTATATACAGCAGCAGCAGCAGCAGTTCCAGGGGTATATACAGCAGCAGCAGCAGCAGTTCCAGGGTATATACAGCAGCAGCAGCAGCAGTTCCAGGGGTATATACAGCAGCAGCAGCAGTTCCAGGGGTATATACAGCAGCCCCAGGGGTATATACAGCAGCCCCAGGGGTATATACAGCAGCAGCAGCCCCAGGGGTATATACAGCAGCAGCAGCCCCAGGGGTATATACAGCAGCAGCAGCCCCAGGGTATACACAGCAGCAGCCCCATGGTATACACAGCAGCAGCCCCATGGTATACACAGCAGCAGCCCCATGGTATACACAGCAGCAGCCCCATGGTATACACAGCAGCAGCCCCATCGTATACACAGCAGCAGCCCGAGGTATACAGGCCCCCCCAGGCTCGGAAAACCTGTAAAGGAAGATGATTATACTTATCACTGTCCTGGTGCCGTCCCCGCTCTGCATCGCGCTCCTCCATCTGCATCGCGCTCCTCCATCTTCATTCACCGGCTTCCGACTTCCTGTGTTCTGCGCCGACAATGACGTCATTGTCGGCGCCGACAGGAAGCCGGAAGATGGAGGAGCGCGATGCAGATGGAGGAGCGCAATGCAGAGCGGGGACGGCACCAGGACAGTGATAAGTATAATCATCGTCCTTTACAGGTTTCCCGAGCCTGGGGGGGGCCTGTATACTGATGAGGGGGGGGGGCGCCCGTATAGTGACTCACGTATAAGCCGAGGGGGTAACTTTTCAGCCCCTTTACACGCCGCCACAAGGTGCGCTACGCTACATCTATAGCTAGATACATCGCCGGGTGTCTCAAGTAGCCATCTGTAGCTTACCTTACCTCATTTACACACCGCTACAACAAGGTAATATGGGCGGACCTGGTGCAGCAGGGACAGCACATAGGCGTGCCACAATTGTGGATTACGAGACGTCCGTACGCTGATAGGACAAAGCAATAACATCATGATTGGGCAGGCATCGCAGGAGGCTGATTAATACATGACGCTCGAGCAATTGTGTAGTGTGACTGGTCAGCTCCTTAAATATGCCTCCCTATGCAGCGACTACCAATCGTCATGCAGCAGCTTCCACCAATGATCGCTGAAGGGGCGCGGTAACCCGAAGCCTGTGTCACGCCCCAGCTACATACCAGGTACATCGCCTGGTGTATACACATCCCTTCTGCTCCTTCTTTACACGCCGATACAGCTCGCTGCAATCGCCTGTGTAGCCACCTGTTTCAGAGCAGTGCTCAGAAACAGATGTATCCGCTGCCGGCTGTCTCCTACCGTCTTCACACGCCGCTTCTACGGGCTATATTGCCGATGCAAGCTACATTTGTAGCGTGTAGCTGGTTGTATCCACCCTGTCGTAGCGGTGTGTAAAGGTACCTTAAGGCTGCTGTACATGCATCACATAGTAGACACTAAAGCCCCCGTCACACCTGGCGACGGGGCTGGGGATGTCGGTGGCAACTGGAGGGTGCGCACACATTTTTGGTGGCCCGCCAGCGTCGCTGTCCCTCGTTTACACGGGCGACACCTCCAGCCCCACGCCGACGATCTGTCAGGTGGCATCGCCGCCGGGGTGTCTGGAAACCCCAGCGGCGATGCAGGACAATAGGAGCCTACGGCTCCCATCGCCTGACAGGTCACCGGCGCCCGGTTACATGGGGCGATGTGTGCACATCGCCCCATGATGGTCGCCTGCTCTGAAACCAGGCGACCTCCCGGCGGCGCTGACATCGCCCCTTTACATGAGGCGACGCCGCCGCCGATAGGCGACGTGGGGCCGTGGCCTATGTAATAGGCGGCGATGTCGCCCCGTGTAACTGGGGCTTAAGACTTCTGTATACATCACATAGGAAACACTGAGACTAATGTACATACATCACATAGGATATGCTGAGTCTGCTGCATAAATCCCACAGGAGACTGTGACTGGTGAATAGTTCACTAGGAGCAGGACAGAAGCACAATGAAAACATCCTGGCATTGGCGCAGGCCAGTGTTAAGGGCATAATTTAGCATTCAGTAGTGAACAATTAGTGTGCTTACAGACATTATGAAAGAACTAAAGGGCCAGCGGCCCACACACTGCAGACATTGGCTATGTGCAAACAACATTGCGGCCTCTTATGGCCCATGGGCCACAGGCTCCCCATTCACTAAGTGAAAGGTAGAAATCCAGAGAGTTGCTTAGTGGCCACCACAAAGCCTATGAATGCTCATTTTGACCTAAAGGCAACTAGCACAATGCGGCGAGCCCTGGTGTATTATACATGGATGCTTATGTACACAAATGTAATCATTATCTGTTGGGTTAAATTACTAAAAAGTTAATTTGGTAATTTATGACTTTCTCTGCACTAAAACCTTCTGATAATATTTTCTTTTTCTAGAGAATTTTATGTTGTTTTCTCACGTGATGATTTTCCAAGGCAGGAGCAATAAATCATGTACCCGGGCTTACCAGTGATCATGGGACGTCCTTACTGACTTCGTATATTTTACTTCCTTCCATTCCAAATACATGGAAAAATAATAACCCGTTACATTATAACCAGTTACATTAAAACCAGTTAATGGGGTTGTGTAGTCTCCGGCAGGAGCACACTATACCGCTCTCCTGGCTTCTGCTTGCTGGCGGGCAGGTGATCCTGTTATTGACCGGTTGGACCAGCAGCATTGCAGATGGCACAGTCTGGGCCGGCGGTTTACCAATGCTGCTCGTTCAACTGGTCAATAACAGGATCACCTGCCGCCAGCAAGCAGAAGCCAGGCAAGCGGTACAGTGGGCTATACAAAGCAGCCATACCTTGATAGCATCAGAAGAGCCCCGGGGCCCTAAAGTTTATTGTAATCAGCAATTAAGAGGGATCCAGCCAACTTCAAAGCAGTGACTGCGAAAGTGGCAGCTAGTGATGAACGATAAAGTAAAAAAAAATTACCTGCCCCTCCAAATTATATGTGACACACACAGCTCTGCTACATGCCCATAGACATAGATGGCTCTGCTACACACACATAGTACACACACAGCTCTGCTACATGCACACTACACATAGTACACACACAGCTCTGCTACATGCCCATAGACATAGATAGCTCTGCTACACGCACATAGTACAC
Source organism: Allobates femoralis (assembly GCA_033576535.1). Classification (NCBI taxonomy): domain Eukaryota; kingdom Metazoa; phylum Chordata; class Amphibia; order Anura; family Aromobatidae; genus Allobates; species Allobates femoralis. The sequence goes on from JARQOC010000005.1 coordinate 554,069,663, forward strand.
ACACAGCTCTGCTACATGCACATGTACACACATAGCTCTGCTACATGCCCATGTACACACATAGCTCTGCTACATGCCCATAGACATAGATGGCTCTGCTACACACACATAGTACACACACAGCTCTGCTACATGCACATGTACACACATAGCTCTGCTACATGCCCATAGAACACACACAGCTCTGCTACATGCACATTACACATAGTACACACACAGCTCTGCTACATGCCCATAGACGGCTCTGCTACATGCACATGTACACACATAGCTCTGCTACATGCACACTACACATAGTACACACACAGCTCTGCTACATGCCCATAGACATAAATGGCTCTGCTACACGCACACTACACATAATACACACACACAGCTCTACTACATGAGCATACAGATACAACACACACAGCACTGGTACATGCCCAATTCATGCACATACAGAAGCTACACATATACATACATGTCCATAGACATAGATGGCACTGCTACACACACAGCACTGGTACACGCCTAATTCATGCATATACAGACACATGCAGCTCTGCTACATGCACACTACACATACACATACCCATATGACTCTGCTACATGGACACTACATACCCAGGTCTGCTACATGTACAATGCATACACATACAAACACACACAGTTCTGCTACATGCAAATACATATACACTAATACAGATATACACAAATACACACACAGACACACACACACAGATACTGTAGAACTACAGCTCCCATGATGCAGTGCGGCCGCTCTCCCGGGTGATGGCGGCTCTCACCTTCCTCTGTTCTGGTCACAGCCGCCCCCCGGAGCTGCAGACTCGTCTCACTGTCAGGGTCCCGGATACATTGAGAGGCGCCCGGCGAGTGACCACTGACCAGACAAGGGGGACGTGTGACGTCATCACGGCGCTCCCAGGCTGCCGTTTGGAGGCGTGGCTATGCAAATTAACAACTTTAAGGACTTATAATTTTGTCTTTTCTCCCGGTATAACCCGCTCTCCTGATATCCAGATCACCGCTCATTATCACTCCGTGCGGATTTTATAAGTTCTCCTCAGTATTGTGTCGTTGACCATAACGACCAATCAGATTCCCGCTTTCTTTTAGCACCAGAGCTGTTGCCTATAGCAACCTATCAGAAACCAACTTTCATTTCAAATCCTAAAACCTGGGATCTGATTGGTAAAAAGTTTCAGCTCTGTCTGATGACGTCACAGAACGTTGTTTACATTCCATTATGCACTATGACGTCACGGTCGGACGCTATATAAGGAGCAGAGGCCCACAGGCAGCTGATTGTTTACAGTGTGGAGAGAGGTAAGTGTCTGTGTCCCCCTTGTCTATCACAATTGTATCATTTATTTAGGTTTAAATTCATTTAACCCTTGTTTGGCATCAAGGGCCAATGTGGCCCCATACAGATTACACATGGAGGGTTTCATGGTACCAGACAAGGGTTAAAACATAAGAAAATCCAAAACAAATTGGGAAACCCTCAGTTTAGATGAAATCCAGATGATAATTGTCAGAGGATCAATGTCTGCCACATTCTACATATTCCACAATAGAAAGGACGAGGATCTGTCAGATCTACACCAGGTTTCATTGGATTCTGACTTTTTATTGCTCATTAACAGCTCCTGACAATATTTATGATGAATAAAGATATGATGTATTTTTAATGTAGGGCCCATAATACTATATATAAAGACTGTGGTCCCATTATCCTGTATGGAGGGCTATGTGGTCCCATTATTCTGTATGGAGGACTATATGGGGCCCATTATTCTGTATGGAGGACTATGTGGGGCCCATTATTCTGTATGGAGAGCTATGTGGGGCCCATTATTCTGTATGGAGGGCTATGTGGGGCCCATTATTCTGTATGGAGGACTATGTGGTCCCATTATTCTGTATGGAGAACTATGTGGGGCCCATTATTCTGTATGGAGGACTATGTGGGGCCCATTATTCTGTATGGAGAGCTATGTGGGGCCCATTATTCTGTATGGAGGACTATGTGGTCCCATTATTCTGTATGGAGGACTATGTGGTCCCATTATTCTGTATGGAGGACTATGTGGAGCCCATTATTCTGTAGGGAGGACTATGTGGTCCCATTATTCTGTATGGAGGACTATGTGGGGCCCATTATTCTGTATGGAGAGCTATGTGGGGCCCATTATTCTGTATGGAGGACTATGTGGTCCCATTATTCTGTATGGAGAGGGCTATGTGGGGCCCATATATTCTGTATGGAGGACTATGTGTGACCCATTATTCTGTATGGAGGACTATGTGGTCCCATTATTCTGTATGGAGGACTATGTGGTCCCATTATTCTGTATGGAGGACTATGTGGGCCCATTATTCTGTATGGAGAGGGCTATGTGGTCCCATTATTCTGTATGGAGGACTATGTGTGACCCATTATTCTGTATGGAGGACTATGTGGTCCCATTATTCTGTATGGAGAGCTATGTGGGGCCCATTATTCTGTATGGAGGACTATGTGGTCCCATTATTCTGTATGGAGGACTATGTGGGCCCATTATTCTGTATGGAGAGCTATGTGGGCCCATTATTCTGTATGGAGGACTATGTGGAGCCCATTATTCTGTATGGAGGGCTATGTGGTCCCATTATTCTGTATGGAGAGCTATGTGGGGCCCATTATTCTGTATGGAGGACTATGTGGTCCCATTATTCTGTATGGAGGACTATGTGGGCCCATTATTCTGTATGGAGAGCTATGTGGGCCCATTATTCTGTATGGAGGACTATGTGGGGCCCATTATTCTGTATGGAGAGCTATGTGGGCCCATTATTCTGTATGGAGGACTATGTGGGCCCATTATTCTGTATGGAGAGCTATGTGGTCCCATTATTCTGTATGGAGAGCTATGTGGTCCCATTATTCTGTATGGAGGACTATGTGGTCCCATTATTCTGTATGGAGAGCTATGTGGGGCCCATTATTCTGTATGGAGAGCTATGTGGTCCCATTATTCTGTATGGAGGACTATGTGGTCCCATTATTCTGTATGGAGAGCTATGTGGTCCCATTATTCTGTATGGAGAGCTATGTGGGGCCCATTATTCTGTATGGAGGACTATGTGGTCCCATTATTCTGTATGGAGGACTATGTGGGCCCATTATTCTGTATGGAGAGCTATGTGGTCCCATTATTCTGTATGGAGAGCTATGTGGTCCCATTATTCTGTATGGAGGACTATGTGGTCCCATTATTCTGTATGGAGAGCTATGTGGGGCCCATTATTCTGTATGGAGAGCTATGTGGGGCCCATTATTCTGTATGGAGGACTATGTGGTCCCATTATTCTGTATGGAGGACTATGTGGGCCCATTATTCTGTATGGAGAGCTATGTGGGCCCATTATTCTGTATGGAGGACTATGTGGGGCCCATTATTCTGTAGGGAGGACTATGTGGTCCCATTATTCTGTATGGAGGACTATGTGGTCCCATTATTCTGTATGGAGGACTATGTGGTCCCATTATTCTGTATGGAGGACTATGTGGTCCCATTATTTTGTATGGAGGACTATGTGGGGCCCATTATTTTGTATGGAGGACTATGTGGGGCCCATTATTCTGTATGGAGGGCTATGTGGTCCCATTATTCTGTATGGAGGACTATGTGGTCCCATTATTCTGTATGGAGAACTATGTGGTTCCATTATTCTGTAGGGAGGACTATGTGGAGCCCATTATTCTGTAGAGAGGGCTATGTAGAGCCCATTATTCTGTAGGGAGGGCTATGTGGTCATATTATTCTGTATGGAGGACTATGTGGAGCCCATTATTTTGTATGGAGGGCTACGTGGTCCCATTATTTTGTATGGAGAGCTATGTGGTCCCATTATTCTGTATGGAGGGTTATGTGGTCCCATTATTTTGCATGGTTTGTATTACAATATGTGCCTCTTGTTGGTATTATGGTAATTGTATATGCTCTTTCTCTAGGTTTTGCCACTTTGCTACAATTGTCTGTATTTTTAAACTGTTTTTCCAAACTTGTTTTTAATGTGCACTATTGATGTGTGTGACCAGCTGGGATTGATTGATCATTGTGAGGAAGTTTTCATTCTGTTCTCACTTGTATTATGATTAAGACCCATAAGAGAGTCAAAAGGCGTCAATACTGATGGATTTTACCTTCTGAAATAAAACCTGAAGATTTTATGATGACGTAGAGCTGGACATTAATCTGTAACAAGCCCTGAGGATTATACCCAGTATACAGGACAGGAGAAGTGATACTGTGCAGTATATATACAGAATAATACAGATACTGAGAATTACACCCAGAATATAGAACAGGAGAAGTGGTACTGTGCAGTGTATATATACAGAATAATACAGATACTGAGAATTACACCCAGAATATAGAACAGGAGAAGTGGTACTGTGCAGTGTATATATACAGAATAATACAGATACTGAGGATTACACCCAGAATATAGAACAGGAGAAGTGGCACTGTGCAGTGTATATATACTGAACTAGATGGTGGCCTGATTCTAACGCATTGGGTATTCTAGAATATGTATGTAGTTGACATACTGTGACTGACAGAACTTGTTAAGTCAACGTGAGTGAACTATAGGAGCGCTATGGTATATGGTGGTACATTACAGCACATGTATAGCAGCACTATAGTATATGGTGGTACATTACATGTATAGCAGCGCTATAGTATATGGCGGTACATTACAGCACATGTATAGCAGCACTATGGTATGTGGCGATACATTACAGCTCATGTATAGCAGCACTATGGTATATGGCGGTACATTACTGTACATGTAAAGTAACACTATAGTATATGGCGGTACAGTATAGCACATGTATAGCAGCACTATAGTATATGGCAGTATATTACAGTATATGTACAGGTGCACTATAGTATATGGTGGTATTTTATAGCACATGTATAGCAGCACTATAGTATATGGCGGTACATTACAGCACATGTATAGCAGCACTACAGTATATGGCGGTACATTACGCATATCCAGCAGGAATAGCTGCTGGTATCAGGGGTTCCTCTCCAGCATGGGCCTGATGCTGTTGTGCTCATTACGACTGCGATTGTTGCAACCCCGCTCCCTGTCGAGTTTCTTCAAAAACGTAATGTGAGTTTAAGTGCAAACAGCGGTCACCAAGTATTGATGCGGTTTAGATTTTACTTTCATTCATTCACTTTGCACTTTGTTAATTGATCACAATAATCTATTAACACTATATCTGACCACATTCTTACTGTGCAGCATTTGTTGTGTTCACCTCCTATGGTGTCATTCATTCTCTTCTATCTTGTCTCCTTCGTTTTAGAAAATGGTGCCTGCGCTTTTGTTTCTATATTGGAGATTTGGGGCCCACCATCCTCATGGAGTCAGGTAAGTCTATTTATACTATTAATGTATCTTGTTCCCAGGGGAGAACCAAGCCTCCCTCTGCTGCCTGAGGCCAAATGAAAAATGGCCCCCCCTCACCCTCAATAGTAAATTGTTACAATTGGTACAAATACATCTGGTTCATACAGATTTATAGCTATCCTGTAAAACTGAGAACAATAGTGGACATTAAAAAGATGTCCAATTACAGTCAGTGCCATCACACGCACATACAAGAACTACATAGAAGAATCCAGAACCAGGATCATTAATGTCAAGGGCGGGCTTGGCACAAGCATACAGACACACAATGATGGTGGCAGAGCTGTGGTCCTGTAGGCAGACACAGTCCTGCATCCTTATAGCATACACACAGGAGGCAGCACTGATTGCAACCTATTATCTGTGGCACATGTCTACAAAACTCTGGCAGCTCCAATATAGCGGCTGCCTGGCACTGACTAGTCAGACATGTCCACCGTGCAGCACTGTCCACACACCACATGCAGCAATCTGGAGTCTGAGCATCAACAAGTCGCCTATGCACTAGGCTGGTAAAATGGCGCTTCCCAACAGACCACGCCTCCTCCTGAAACACTTAGCCAATCACAAGTGCCGCACATGGCTCTGTCCGGCGCTAATAGCAGGGGCCGTCCGATTGGGTTGAGCAAGGGGTGTGGGAGCGAGGAGGGGGATGAGCGCCACCGACCAATCACCGCTTGGGATAAACATGGCTGGATGTATATACTGAGCGGCGGCAGTGGACCTGGTGTGTAAGTTATGGCCAATCAATCCTGCAGCAGAGGGACAATGTATCCTGCACCAGGGGCAAACATAGAAATCATGATGTCCCATAGCAGAAGTTCTAATTGGGGCCCCTGAGCTGAACTATAGAAGCGGGAGTGGCATTTGGAGGTGCCCGTGCTTCCACTGGGCCTTCCATGGATGCCGCCCTCTGTTCACCAGTAGGTGGCAGCAGGTGAGGCAACCGACTCACGTCGCACCATAATAGGTGCGCCCCTGATTGTTCCTATGATATAACTAGCAATCATTGTTTCTACCTGCAGAAACCTCTCCGGCAGATTGGGCCCATTGGACAGGATGAGGCCGGGAGTGGTAGATCTACTATAGAGTAACAAAATAAGATTGATACAAATGTGTTCCAAATAACACGAACCTGTCATGTAAAGAAATGCTATTACCCTGCAGATATTGGGTTAATCTGCAGGTTAATATAATTTTATACTGAAAACCCTCAGCTCCTCAGTGACTGCTATATATTAGTCAGGAAATGAATGAATGAAGAGAGGCAGTGAGTTTGTACTAAAGATTGTAGGAGAGGTGATGTGGATGAGGCATTAGTATTGGGAGGGGGTTTAGTTACATTTTCAGGCTTTGACATGCAGGAGCAAGTTGAGGACAAGTTTGGTAAATTACACATGTTTATGGCTCCCTTCTTCATTACTGACTGATGTTCATCATTTATACATATGTAGAGCACAGACATTAGCTTGTCCTGAACCCTCACTGTCTCATATACTTATAGGGAGGAGGAAGAGGAGGAGAAGATGGTGGTGGAAGAAAGTAACATCTTCACAGAGGAGAAGGAGGTGAAGATTAATAACATCATGGAGGTGGTGGTGGAGAGTAACGTCATGGACGTGGAGGAGAATAACACTGAAGAGGTGGAAGAGAGTAACATTGAGGAGGAGAATAACATCAAGGAGGAAACTGGTAACATCAAGGAAGAGGACAGTATCATCAAGGAGGTGAAGAAAAGTAACATCGAGGAGAGTAACATCGAGGAGGAGTGTGAAAGCCGGTGGAGTGTCTGCTCCAGACAGATGCTGGTAGTGGGGGATGACATGATTCAGGGAGCAGATACAGCAATCCGTCATAGACATCAGTACTCCCGGACAGTGAGCTGCCTCCCCGGCGCTCGCATCCAGGACATCACCTATCAGGTGGACAGATTGCTGGCAGGGGCGGGGAGGGGCCCAGTGGTGATGCTCCATATTGGCACCAATGACAACATCACAGGGAGGTGGAAAGTCCTGAAGAACGACTACAGAGAACTAGGCCGCAAACTGAAATCCTGGACCTCCAGGGTGGTGTTCTCTGAGCTCCTCCCTGTGCCCTGTGCCACGCCAGACAGACAAGAAGAGCTCATGGCACTCAATCGGTGGCTCCGGGAATGGTGTGATATGCAAAACTTCGGCTTCATGGAGAACTGGGCCGACTTCTCTGGTGTCCGCCGGTACTATTCTGCGGACGGGCAGCACCTCAGTGAGGAGGGGGCAACACTGCTGGGGAGAAGATGGCGAGAAAGCTGGAGAAGCTAATAAACCTAATAAACCAGGGATTGGGGGAGGGGAGACAGAGCGGGGAGAGGGGAGCTAACTACTGTATAGGGGGGAAGATAGTAGAAGGTAGAATAGAGGAATAGGGAATAGTCAGTATGGTAGGATAGATGAATAGGGAATAGTCAGTATGGTAGGATAGATGAATAGGGAATAGTCAGTATGGTAGGATAGATGAATAGGGAATAGGCAGTATGGTAGAATAGATGAATAGGGAATAGTCAGTATGGTAGGATAGATGAATAGGGAATAGTCAGTATGGTAGAATAGATGAATAGGGAATAGTCAGTATGGTAGGATAGATGAATAGGGAATAGTCAGTATGGTAGGATACAGGGAATAATCAATAGAAACATTTTTGGTTTCTGCTCCGCTCCCAAAAAGTGGAATAAAAAGCAACCGAAATATCGCCCGTACCCCGGAATAATACCGATACCCTCATCAGCTCGCCAAGGAAATAACAACCCTCCACAGCTACAGTGAAATGCATCAAAGATCTTTTCCTGGGTTCACATTGGGCGACTAATGGCCGCTCACCCCAGTGTGTCATTAAAAGAAAAAAATAAAGGAAGGAAAGAAAGACAAAATGAGAGTAACATTGAGGAGATGAGTAACATCATGAAGGTGGAGGAGAGTAACATTCAGGAGGTGGAAGAGAGTAATATTGAAAAGGAGAGTAACATCAAGGAAGTGGAGAGGAATAACACTGAGGAGAGTAACACCAAGGACAATAACATCAAAAATGTGAGTAATATCATGGACGTGGAGGTGAGAAACATTGAGAAGGAGAGTAACATCATGAAGGTGGAGGAGAGTAACATTGAGGAGGTGGAAGAGAGTAACATTGAGGAGAGTAACATCAAGTACAATAACATCAAAAATGTGAGTAACATCATGGATGTGGAGGCGAGAAACACTGAGAAGGAGAGTAACATCATGAAGGTAGAGACGAGTAACATTGAGGAGGTGGAAGAGAGTAATATTGAGGAGGAGAATAACATCAAGGAGGAGACTAGTAACATCAAGGAAGAGGAGAGTAACATTGCTGTAAATGACGATAAAATGCAAAGATTTTTTCCTGGGGTTCACATTGGGTGACTGTAATGGCCGCTCCCCCCAGTGTGTCATTAAAAGAAAAAAATAGAGAAAGCATGGAAGGAAAGACAAAAGGAGAGTAACATTGAGGAGATGAGTAACATCATGAAGGTGGAGGAGAGTAACATTGAGGAGGTGGAAGAGAGTAATATTGAAAAGGAGAACAACATCAAGGAAGTGGAGAGGAATAACATTGAGGAGAGTAACATCAAGGACAATAACATAAAAAATGTGAGTAACATCATGGACGTGGAGGCAAGAAACATTGAGAAGGAGAGTAACATCATGAAGGTAGAGACAAGTAACATCAAGAAAGTGGAGAGTAACATCATGAAGGTGCAGGAGAGTAACATTGAGGAGGTGGAAGAGAGTAATATTGAAAAGGAGAGTAACATCAGGGAAGTGGAGAGGAATAACATTGAGGAGAGTAACATCAAGGACAATAACATCAAAAATGTGAGTAACATCATGGACGTGGAGGCAAGAAACATTGAGAAGAGAGTAATATCATGAAGGTAGAGACAAGTAACATCAAGAAAGTGGAGAGTAACATCATGAAGGTGCAGGAGAGTAATATTGAGGAGAATAACAAGGAGGAGACTGGTAACATCAAGGAAGAGGAGAGTAACATTGCTGTAAATGACGTTAAAATGCAAAGATCTTTTTCCTGGGGTTCACATTGGGCGACTGTAATGGCTGCTCTCCCCAGTTTGTCATTAAAAAGCAAAAAATAGACAAAATAGAGAAAGGAAGGAAAAGACATCAGGAAAGGAAGACGGGGAAAGAAAGAAAGAAAAGAATGAAGGAAGGAAAGGAAAAAGTAACAAATGAAAAGAAAGAAAGAGAAATGAAAGAAAGAAGAAAAGAAAGTTAAACGAAAGAAAGAAAGAAAGGGAAAAGAAAGAAAATATGAAAGAAAAAAAGAAAGCGATAAGAAAGAAAAAAAGAAAGTTGAAAAAGAAATGAAAGAAAGAAAAAAAGAAAGTAGAAGGAGGGTGCCTGGGGCTGGTGCTCCGTGGTGTGGCGGTAGGTGCCTGGGGCTGGCGCTCTGCAGGGCTGGCTTGTGGCAGGGAGGTGCCTGGGGATAGCGCTCTGCGGGTGGCAGGAGATTGGGCTGGTCTGAAGATGCTGCAGGGAGCGGGACAGGACGGGAGTGGGGATAGGAGACAGGGATGGTAGCCCGGAGATGGAGACTGGGTCAGGAGAGGGATGGAGCTGGAATGGAGATGAGACTGGGATGGGAGGATGGGGTGACGGGAGGCAGGGACAGGAGACTGGGGATGGAAGATGGAGAGTGGGGTGGGGATGGGAGACTGGAGACGGAGGACGGGACACTGAGACGGAGGTGGGGGACTGGGGACAGGAGCGAGGGACGGGAGACTGGGACGGGAGACTGGGGACGGAGACTGGGGACGGGAGACTGGGGACGGGAGACAGGGAGGGAGACTGGGAGGGAGACGGGGACTGGGGACGGGAGACGGGACGGGAGGACGGGACTGGGACGGGAACTGGGGACGGGAAACGGGACTGGGGACGGGAGACTGAACTGGGGACGGGAGACTGGGGACAGGAGACGGAGACTGGGGACGGGAGACTGGGGACGGGAGACTGGGGACGGAGACTGGGGACGGGAGACGGACGGACGGGAGACGGGGACGGGACTGGGGACGGGAGACGGGACGAGACTGGACGGACGGGAGACGGGGGGACGGGAGACTGGGGACGGGAGACTGGGGACGGGGAGGGCTGGGGACTGGGGACGGGAGACTGGGGACTGGAGACTGGGGGGACGGGAGACTGGGGACGGAGAAGACTGGGGACGGGAGACTGGGGACGGGAGACTGGGGACGAACTGGGGACGGGAGAGACTGGGGACTGGGGACTGGGGACTGGGGACGGGAGACTGGGGACGGGGGACGGGAGGTAGGGGGCAGGGACAAGAGACTGGGGACGGGCGGTGGGGGGCAGGGGTTGGCGGGGGACGGGAGACGAGATACTGGATACAGGGGACAGGAGACTGGGCACGGGACACTGGGCACAGGAGACTGGGCACGGGAGACTGGGGACAGGAGACTGGGGACAGAAGACAGGGACGGGGGACTTGAGATGGGGACTGGGGGATGGAAGACAGTGGGTTGGGGGATGTGAGACAGGTTAGCACTGTATACGGTGGCTCAGTGGTTGGCACTGTATATGGTGGCTCAGTGGTTAGCACTGTATATGGTGGCTCAGTGGTTAGCACTGTATACGGTGGGTCAGTGGTTAGTACTGTATATGTTGGCTCAGTAGTTAGCACTGTATATGGTGGCTCAGTGGTTAGCACTGTATATGGTGGCTCAGTGGTTAGCACTGTATATGGTGGCTCATTGTTTAGGTGGCTCAGGTGTTAGCACTGTAAATGATGGCTCAGTGGTTAGAACTGTATATGGTGGCTCAGTGGTTAGCACTGTGTATGGTGGCTCAGTGGTTAGCATTGTACAGTGGCTCAGTGGTTAGCATTGTACAGTGGCTCAGTGGTTAGCACTGTATATGGTGGCTCAGTGGTTAGCATTGTATGGTGGCTCAGTGGTTAGCATTGTATGGTGGCTCAGTCGTTAGCACTGTATATGATGTCTCATTGTTTAGGTGGCTCAGTGGTTAGCACTGTATATGGTGGCTCAGTGGTTAGCACTGTATATGGTGGCTCAGTGGTTACCATTGTATGGTGGCTCAGTGGTTAGCATTGTATGGTGGCTCAGTCGTTAGCACTGTATATGATGTCTCATTGTTTAGGTGGCTCAGTGGTTAGCACTGTATATGGTGGCTCAGTGGTTAGCACTGTATATGGTGGCTTAGTGGTTACCATTGTATGGTGGCTCAGTGGTTAGCATTGTATGGTGGCTCAGTGGTTAGCACTGTATATGATGTCTCATTGTTTAGGTGGCTCAGTGGTTAGCACTGTGTATGATGTTTAATTTTTTAGGTGGCTCAGTGGTTATCACTGTATATTATTATTATTATTATTATTAATTTACATAGCGCCATTATATTCCATGGCGCTTTACATGTTAAAAAGGGCAGACTAGGACAAGTAACATAGTAACAATAAATGTTGACAATTCAGTTGTACAGAAACAAGAGGGGAGAAATCCTGTCCACAAAGGCTCATGATATCTAATTGTTTAGGTGACTCAGTGGTTAGCACTGTATATGATGTCTCATTGTTTAGATGGCTCAGTGGTTAGCACTGTATATGGGGGCTCAGTGGTTAGCTCTGTATATGGTGGCTCAGTGGTTAGCAATGTATGGTGGCTCAGTGGTTAGCACTGTATATGGTGGCTCAGTGGTTAGCACTGTATATGGTGTCTCAGTGGTTAGCACTGTATATGGTGGCTCAGTGGTTAGCACTGTATATGGTGGCTCAGTGGTTAGCTCTGTATATGGTGGATCAGTGGTTAGCACTGTATATGGTGGCTCAGTGGTTAGCACTGTATATGGTGGCTCAGTGGTTAGCATTGTATGGTGGCTCAGTGGTTAGCACTGTATATGGTGGCTCAGTGGTTAGCACTGTATATGGTGGCTCAGTGGTTAGCATTGTATGGTGGCTCAGTGGTTAGCATTGTATGGTGGCTCAGTGGTTAGCACTGTATATGGTGGCTCAGTGGTTAGCACTGTATATGGTGGCTCAGTGGTTAGCATTGTATGGTGGCTCAGTGGTTAGCATTGTATGGTGGCTCAGTGGTTAGCGCTGTATATGGTGGCTCAGTGGTTAGCAATGTATGGTGGCTCAGTGGTTAGCTCTGTATATGGTGGCTCAGTGGTTAGCACTGTATATGGTGGCTCAGTGGTTAGCATTGTATGGTGGCTCAGTGGTTAGCATTGTATGGTGGCTCAGTGGTTAGCACTGTATATGGTGGCTCAGTGGTTAGCACTGTATATGGTGGCTCAGTGGTTAGTACTGTATATGGTGGCTCAGTGGTTAGCACTGTATATGGTGGCTCAGTGGTTAGCATTGTATGGTGGCTCAGTGGTTAGCATTGTATGGTGGCTCAGTGGTTAACACTGTATGGTGGCTCAGTGGTTAGCATTGTATATGATGTCTCATTGTTTAGGTGGCTCAATGGTTAGCACTGTATATGATGTCTCATTGTTTAGGTGGCTCAGTGGTTAGCACTGTATATGATGTCTCATTGTTTAGGTGGCTCAGTGGTTAGCACTGTATATGGTGGCTCAGTGGTTAGCATTGTATGGTGGCTCAGTGGTTAGCACTGTATATGGTGGCTCAGTGGTTAGCACTGTATATGGGGGCTCAGTGGTTAGCACTGTATATGGTGGCTCAGTGGTTAGCACTGTATATGGTGGCTCAGTGGTTAGCACTGTATATGGTGGCTCAGTGGTTAGCACTGTATATGGGGGCTCAGTGGTTAGCACTGTATATGGTGGCTCAGTGGTTAGCACTGTATATGGTGGCTCATTGTTTAGGTGTCTCAGTGGTTAGCACTGTATATGATGGCTCAGTGGTCAGCACTGTATATGGTGGCTCAGTGGTTAGCATTGTATGGTGGCTCAGTGGTTAGCATTGTATGGTGGCTCAGTTGTTAGCAGAGTATATGGGGGCTCAGTGGATAGCACTGTATATGGTGGCTCAGTGGTTAGCACTGTGTATGGTGGCTCATTGTTTAGGTGGTTCAATGGTTAGCACTGTATGGTGGCTCATTGTTTAGGTGGCTCAGGGGTTAGCACTGTATATGGTGGCTCAGTGGTCATCCCCACCTTCTGCAAATAGCAGAAGAACGCTGATGTGAAAGGGGTCTAAGTGTTAATAAATAGTAATAAGGTAGGTTAGGGACCCATCAGATCTAAGGCTACCGTGACGTGGTTGATGGGCAAACACAGATTGGCGAATACGTAGACTATGAACATTGATTTCTTAAATAAAGCTACTTGATGGTTACACAAGTATTGGCCAGTATGTGTACCAAACGCCTTAGCATATAACAATTAAATTTCCAAAAATTACATAGACCATACAAACATAGGTAGTTGATGGATAGATATCATGTCTTATTGCAGTATTGGTAACTATTAGTAAATAAACTATATATGGATTCTAGACTACCCGATTCTTTAGAATCGGGCCGCCATCTAGTACTATAAAAGGCTAATAAACAACTGTATGCTCAAAAATAACAAAAATGACTGGCCAGTGCAAGAGAAAAATGATTTAGATCATTAAGATCTAGAACAGCGTGGATATTAATGGGGTGAAGATTGCTGAGTTTTATGTACAGACTCTTCAGTCTGCCTGTTCCCTTTCATCAGACATCTATACACAGAGTTTAATAAAGCAACAATGGCTTCATAAACAGGTCTCCATCAAAGGAAAGTTAACTAAATGGCTGAAATACAATAAAAAACACAATAGAAGGATCGGATGGTGCGCGGTGCTGGAGCGAAGGAGTGCATCCGTGTCAGCCTGTAACCGATAGCCTGCTCTGCTGCCTCCGGCTGCCGGCTATCCTGACCTCAGCTTATAGCTATAGGCATATATCAAGCAGTTAACCCAGGTTAGGAAAAGCAGCAGTCAGGCCAGATCTTTCGTCTGGAGTGTTATGGATATAAATACTGTATATGAAAATATCCAAAGATTTACCAATGTGCTTGTATTGTACTTCATATCTAGCACCTATGCCTTACGAAGAATAAGTAGACTCTGAATGTTTTCATATAAAGTGTTGCTTATTGCAAGTTATAGACTGTTTAGAGAAACGGTAAAGGCCACTTAGTCTGGGAATGAAGACAATGTCTAGAATGTTTTGGTAAGAAGGGAAGATGTTCTAAAAACACCAGATAATGCATGAGTGCGATAGATCTTTGTTGCATAGAGGTATGAAGACGGCCTTATAGAGGACATGTTTTCCCAGATGTACTGTATTTTTTGGACTATAAGACACACTTTTCTGCCCCCAAAATTAGGAGGAAAATGGGGGCGTGGCTTATAGCCCGAATGTAGCTTACAAGTAAGTGCAGTGAAGCGGGGGGTCACAAGAACCAGAATCGACATTGCAGGAGTCTGCTGTGGCATGAGAGGCACAATGCTGCGGGCCCTGGGCTGGAAGGAGGGGCTGTCCCGGTGGTGGCACGTGTAGAGTAATGCTGCGTGAGGCAGGCACCATTAATCTCCCAGTGATGGACTTCAGGAAAATGATGCCAGAAGATAGTGCATGCACAGATTGAGATGTCAGAGACCTTACGAAGCCATTTTCCTGAAGTCCATCACTGGGACATCAATGGCGCCTGCCTCATGCAGCTTTGTTCTACTCGTGCTGCCATCGGGACACTCCCTCCCAGCCTAGGCCCCGCAGCATCGCCCTATTCGCTCTACTGCCAGGACACCCCCTCTTTCCAATCCAGGGCGCCCTTTATCACCCAACCCCTGCCTCCTATGACTCCCCTCAGTAAGCTACAAGAGGACTATAACAATGTACTTTAATATTACAAAATGGACCCCCATTTCAACATTAAAATATCTTTCTTTTTTTATTCCACTATTTTCCTCCTGTAAATCTGGGGTGCGTTTTATAGTACGAAAAATATTGTAGATATGAGGGAAAAAAAAGTATGAACCAGTAACTCAACTTAATGGAGACTGCAGCAAATAAAGATTTTTTTTTAATAAAGAAAAGTTAAACCATTATGATTTAATGCTTGGTGCTTGCTGTTGTTTTATCTTATGTGAGACACGACGCTGCAACATAGTATAGGATAACATGGTGGAAGTTCAAGAGGGGAGTCCAGCAACAAGAGTTTGGAGATGTCTGAGGATTTTTGCCCCTTCAAACATAACTTTTGTGAGGTCAGACACTGAAGCTGAGGAGACCTCGAGCTCACAGTCTCCATTCTAGTAAATCCCATAGGTATTGGATGGAGCTGAGGTCCAGGCTCTGTGCGGCCGGTCATATTCTTCCACCAAACTCCCCCAACCATGTCTGTATGGACCTTGTGCACTGGACACAGTCATGGGGAACAGAAACAGAAAAGGGCCTTCCCCAAACTGTTCCCACAAACTACATGCTACCATTGTCCACAATGTCTTGTGATGATGAATTAAGATTTCTCTTCACTGGAACTATGGTGCCGACCCCTTAAAACATTCCCATAGCGTTATCCCTCCTCCACCAAACAGTATAGGGGGCACAATGCAGTCGGGCAGGTAACATTCTCCGGGAATCACCAACCCCAGACTCCTCCTTCAGATAGAGAAGTGTGATCTATCACTGCCCAGAACACGTTTCCTCCAGAGTCCAGTGGTGGAGGCTTTATACCACCCCATCGGATGCTCGGCATTGTGTTTAGTGATGTACGGCTTCAGCTGCTGAGCTATAAAGCTCCTGGCAGGTGCGGAGTTTGTGCTGATGTTACAGAGGAGGTCTGGACTCTTCAGGTATGGTATCAGCAGAGCGGTGGGGACTTTTCTGTCCTCTGCTCCTCAGCATTCGGCCCTCCGCTATGTAATATTGTGGCGCCCCACCATGCAGGCGTCACAGAGGGGTACTGCACCCGTAAAAGAGGTGCAGATGCTCCAGCTGCAGGTGGATCCTAGGATGGTAGGTGGGACCCATAACGAGCACTCCACACTAGATTACACGGTGGGAGGTTACCCGGGAGGGAATAAAACCACCTCTAGGGGAAACGGCAGGGTCTTTCAGTGAGTCTTTTGTCTTTGCATCCAAGTTGTGAGCTTAGGGTCTCTCAGCTGAGGGACCAGGAGGAGAGATGGAGGAAGAAGAAAGGGCTTAAGAAAGAAAGCTTTCCCAGGCGCAGACAGCCTAAGGGAGTGAGGAACTTGAGGAAGTTTATCCCAGACAGCTTACCGGGCACCGGAGCCCGCACATGTGGGATACTTTAGGACCTCAGAGAATCCGGAGACCCATGGAGTCTTTAATTCTCCCGGGCACCTGAGAAACCGAAAGAGGGTACCAGGCACCACCAAGGGAACGAGCGGCCAGCCAGCAGAGGGTTACCCGATGGCCGTGAAAGTGAGAGAAAGAAGGAGGTCAGGTTGACTTCAAGTCACCGGGCTTCACACCACAACTGGGAAGCAGGAAAGGACAGACAGGGTTGAGCACGGAAGCACACACTGAGGGTCCCACCATACCACCTAGGACCTGTCTGCAGCCACCCATAAAGCTACCTGTCCTCATACCATCAGGAGTGCTGAACTGTAATTTTATATGCGACCAATGAAAATGACAGTAAAGTACCCGGAGAAAAGTGAATCCATGTCTGCTGCATCTTCTTTTGCATGAACTTGTTTCCTATGCAGGAACGCTGCCTCGGAGGTCCAGTCCTACCTGTGGAGGACTTTACCACACTAGCCGCATTACTATCTACCTCCGGCGCACTGTGGCGGCGCTGATCAAACATCACCAGAAACTACAAGTGTCGTCACGACAAACTGTACATAATCCCTTATAAATATTACCCCTTTTTTGGAAGATAGGCCCAGGACACGGGATCAGGTGCGGCCATCACTCCCCGTGGCACCGTTAACCCCTCGGAGCCTGATACCCGAGTACCCTAAAGCCTGGGCTCGACAATATTACGGAGTCTCCACTTCATGGCTGAGTTGCTGCACTCCTTACCATTTCTCAATAATATCATTCACAAGTGATGGGGGAAGATTTAGTTGGAAGAAATGTCATAAACGGACTTGACAACCCGGTGGCTTCTATTACAGGACCACACTGGTATCCATGAGCTCTGCACCACCAGCCGTTCTGTCACACATTGGTAAAGATAGTTGGCACCGCAGGGGATGGATGTTGTATCCTGAGGGCAGTAAGTACAGGAGGAGGCTGGGGTCACATACAATACAGGGGGAGCCTGGAGTCATGTACAGAACAGATGGAGGCTGGGGTCACATACAGCACAGGAGGAGGCTAAGGTCACGTACAGCAGAGGAGGAAGCTGGGTCACATACAGCACAGGAGGAGGCTGGGTCACATACAGAACAGGAGGAGGCTGGGTCACGTACAGCACAGGAGGAGGCTGGGGTCACGTACAGCACAGGAGGAGGCTGGGTCACGTACAGCACAGGAGGAGGCTGGGTCACGTACAGCACAGGAGGAGGCTGGGTCACGTACAGCACAGGAGGAGGCTGGGGTCATGTACAGCACAGGGGGAGGCTGGGGTCACATACAGTACAGGAAGAGGCTGGGTCACGTACAGCACAGGACAAGGCTGGGTCATGTACAGCACAGGAGAAGGCTGGGGTCACGTACAGCACAGGACAAGGCTGGGTCATGTACAGCACAGGAAGAGGCTGGGTCACGTACAGCACAGGAGGAGGCTGGGGTCACATACAGCACAGGAGAAGGATGGGGTCACATACAGCACAGGAGGAAGCTGGGTCATGTACAGCACAGGAAGAGGCTGGGTCACGTACAGCACAGGAGGAGGCTGGGGTCACGTACAGCACAGGAGGAGGCTGGGTCACATACAGAACAGGAGGAGGTTGGGTCACATACAGAACAGGAGGCGGCTGGGGTCACGTACAGCACAGGAGGAGGCTGGGTCACGTACAGAACAGGAGGGGGCTGAGGTCACGTACAGCACAGGACAAGGCTGGGTCATGTACAGCACAGGAAGAGGCTGGGTCATGTACAGCACAGGAGGAAGCTGGGTCATGTACAGCACAGGAGGAGGCTGGGTCACGTACAGCACAGGACGAGGCTGGGTCATGTACAGCACAGGAGGAGGCTGGGTCACGTACAGCACAGGAGGAAGCTGGGGTCACATACAGCACAGGAGGAAGCTGGGGTCACATACAGTACAGGAGGAGGCTGGGGTCACGTACAGCACAGGAGGAGGCTGGGGTCACGTACAGCACAGGAGGAGGCTGGGGTCACGTACAGCACAGGGGGAGGCTGGGGTCACGTACAGCACAGGAGGAGGCTGGGGTCACATACAGCACAGGAGGAGGCTGGGTTACTTACAGCACAGGAGGAGGCTGCGGTCACATACAATACAGGAGGAGACTGGGGTCACATACACTACAGGAGGAGGCTGGTGCATGTACAGCACAGGAGGAAGCTGGGGTCACATACAGCACAGGAGGAAGCTGGTGCATGTACAGCACAGGAGGAAGCTGGGGTCACATACAGCACAGGAGGAAGCTGGGGTCACATACAGCACAGGAGGAAGCTGGGGTCACATACAGCACAGGGGAGGCTGGGGTCACATACAGTACAGGGGGAGGCTGGGGTCACATGCAGCACAGGGGGAGGCTGGGGTCAGATGCAGTACAGGGGGAGGCTGGGGTCACGTACAGCACAGGAGGAGGCTGGGGCCATGTACCGCCCAGGGTGAGGATGTAAAACTTCAATGCATGGGCATGCAGCATTCAGTAATGAACACCGCGTGCGCACCCTTGCAGGGCAAATTCTGGTTTAAAGGGCTAACAGCCAGAAAAATGCAGCTGACGGCCCAAGCACCTCGGGTCAGGGGCAGGCTGGGCCGGGGGGCAGGGGGCCGATTACCCCCCAACCGTGGCCCCCGGCAATCTTCCCAAATGCCACCAAAAAGGTCATTGCGGTCCACACACAGGTCGCAGGTTCCTGCCTCTGATTTAGAAAAAGAGGCAGGAATTCAGCACTATCTGCACCTTTATTTTTACAGGGCGCAGTTCTATCTGTACCAACATTACTTATGGAGAGGGGATCACATTCATTCCCAGAATAGTTTTATTTCTTCTTAGCGCCTCATATACGAAACCAACATCTAAGACATGAAAAGAAGATAGAACTTCTAATCTCCAGACAGTATTTATTGTCACGAATGTCTTCTAGATACAAAGCTGAGGATCTGTGAGCGATATCCAGCACATCACAATGTGTTCTCATAAGAATCGGGAATATGACATCTCAAGAATAGAGTGTGGCTCCCTGTGCCAGGTAAGCCACAGAACCAACTAGTACACTAAGGGATTTCCACATCTGGTACCCATATACAGACAACACCTTTCCACTCCAGGCCTGTAGGGGGAGCTCCACTGGTTGCTGTTAAGCCAGATCCCCTATAAATACAGGTGCTGAGGGCGGAGTTAGCCAGAGTGTGCAGTCACTAGAAGAACTGTGAAGATCAGCTCAGAGTCTAGTGAGCTAAACTGGTTACCAGAGCCGTGCTAGGCCCGAAACCATTGCACCGCCAGAGCCAGTGTGAGGGTCCAGAGAGTGAGGACCAAAGGCAGAGGCGAGGAACAGTACAGCGGGGGCAGAGGAGCCATACCGGCTCACCCCAGGAGAACACCGGTCACTGGAGTCTGAGTCTGCAAGGGAGAGGTTAGCCCAGCAGAGAATCCCAGTACACTGCGGAGGCTTAGCTACCCGGACACCCACAGCACTCCCCATTTGAGAGCCAGGAGCTGCAGAGAGATTGCGATAGCCAAGCGAGAGCCCTCAGTGCAGCAACACGGGTGTGAGAGAGAGGAGAGGTCAGGCCTGGTTCCACACACGTCAGACTTCAGGACAAGGGAACAGGACAAGAGGACAAGAAGGCCTATAGCCCACTCGGTGTGGAAATCCTGGAGTGCATCCTTCAACCCTGGACATGTACCTGCAAAACATCAGTAAAGGTACCGAAAAAAAAAAGACTTTCTTGTGTGTGTGTCCATCATTCCAGCCTTTCCCACATCGCAACGACTGCGCTGGGACTCCACCATTCTACCTTTATAGCCCCGGGGACCCCGCTCCACCTGTAGGGAGCCACAACACCTTGCTGCCGCCCATCACCCCGGAGGCCCCAGCAGCGCTGGTGCCATCACCAGAACTACAGGTGTCGTCACGAAAAACTTTTATAAACTTTTATCCCTGTAAATACCCCTTTTTGATTGTCACAGCAAGGGCACAGACTCAGGCACTGACCACCCATGACATGCCCGCACCCGATCGCCCGAGATCTGGGTACCCCAAACCCTCGTGGGCCCGACAAGAGCGATCTGAGTCTTATCTTGTGTGGTTTTTAAAGTTCCTTAAAGAAAATGTCCAGGAGTTTTGGGGCACGCCATGAAAACTGCAGCAGAGATTAAGTAAATGCTTCTCCCTGCCATCATATTGCCAGTGGGTTTTGTGGTCTGTCTCATTTAATCCCTCTCTTGCATATATTGAAGGAAGGAGAAGAAGAAAAGTAGTGATATATGGTATCCGGGAAACAAGGTCCTTTCTTCACTTTTAACCTCTTAACGACAGCCGTACGTCTCTAGACGTCGGCTGTCATTACCCGGTGTTTGAAGTGAGCTCCGGCATGGAGCTCACTTCAAACCTCCCATATCTCAGCTGATCTCACTAGCTGAGATGTCGGTCTAACAGCACCGATCGGTCCCGCCATCCGATCGGTGCTGTTAACCCCTTAGATCCCGCCCTCAATCTCTGAGAGCGGGATCTAAGGGAGCGGGGGCCGGCAGCGCGCGCTTACCGGGCTCCAGGGGAGATCTCGCGATAGCATCGCGGGATCTCCCGTGCTGACGTCACAGGCCAGGGTCCTTGGCTTGACCCTGGAACCTGTCATGGAGCATTTCCTGGTTGTGGTTGGCAGGGGCTGCCAACCACAACAGGTCCGCGATTCTGACAGATACAGAGGAGCTGCAGCTCCTCTGTATCTGTCAGAAGCGATCGGACTGTGCAGCTGCATGCCTTTCACAGGGGCTGTGTAAAAGGAAGAATCAATAAGCAAATAAAGTTTTTACAAAGTTGAAAAAAAAATAAAAAACATAAAAGTTCAAATCACCTCCCTTTTCTCCCATCCACAATAAAAGTATAAAAAAAAAAAAATACACATATTTGGTATCGCCGCGTTCAGAATCGCCCGATCTATCAATATAAATAATCAAATAATGAGAGCCGTAAACTGCTTAGCGCAAGAAATGGTTCAAACGCCAAAATTACGATTTTTTGGTCACTGCAACAATGCTAAAAAATGCAATAACGGGCGATCAAAACAGCGCATCCACCCAAGTATGGTATCATTAAAAACGTCAGCTCGAGACGCAAAAAATAAGCTATCATCCAGCCCCAGATCCTGAAAAATGAGGACGCTACGGGTCGCAGAACATGGCGCAAAAGTGCAATGTTTTTTTTTTCATGCTTTTGAATTTTTTTCCACCACCTAGATACCAATAAAGGTATACATGTTTGGTATCTACAAACTCGTACTGACCCGAGGCATCACATGGTCATGCCAGTTTTACCATATAGTGAACGCGGCGACTACAAAACCCCAAAAAAAAACGTCTTATTGCACTTTTTTTGCAATTTCACTGCATTTAGAATTTTTTTGCAATTTCCCTGTACGCTATATGGTAAAACAAATTATTGCATCTGAAAGTACAACTCGTCCCGCAAAAAACAAGCCGTCATATGTCCATATTGACGGACAAATAAAAAAGTTATGGCTCTTGGGAGCCGAGGAGCGAAAAAACGAAAATGAAAAATTACTAATTTCTTCGTCACTAAGGGGTTAAGCCTACTCTTACAACCAACCATCTGAACTCATCATTAACTTTGGAAAAACTTATACAGTCATGGCCAAACGTTTTGAGAATGATACAAATATTAATTTTTACAAAGTCTACTGCTTCAGTTTCTCTAATGGCAATTTGCATATACTCCAGAATGTCACAAAGAGTGATCAGCTTAAAAACAATTACTTGCAAAGTCAATATTTGCCTAGAAAATGAACTTTAACCCCCAAAACACATTTCAATATCACTGCAGTCCTGCCTTAAAAGGAGCAGCTAACATCGTTTTAGTGATTGTTCCATTAACACAGGTGTGGGTGTTGATCAGGACAGGGCTGGCGATCAGTCATGATTAAGTAAGAATGACACCACTGGACACTTTAAAAGGAGGCTGGTGCTTGGTATCATTGTTTCTCTTCAGTTAACCATGGTTATCTCTAATGGTACCTTTACACGCCGCCACGGCAGGCTGGATACATCGCGCTACAGGCTACAAATGTAGCTTGTAGCGTCAATGTAGCCCGTCGTAGCGGCGTCTGAAGACGCGACGCTACAGCCGGCGACAGATACATCTGTTTATGGGCTCTGCTCGAAAACAGATGGCTATATCGCCGATGGTAGCGAGCTGTATCGGCGTGTAAAGAAGCAACGGAAGGGAACTCTGGACACCCGGGGCTGTAGCTGCAATGTAGCTAAGGCGTGACCTCGGCTCCATGTTACCGCGCCCCATGTGCGATCATTGGTGGAAGCTGCTGCATGACGATTGGTAGTCGCTGCATAGGGAGGCATATTTAAGGAGCTGACGAGTCACACTACACAATCGCTCGAGCGTGCTGTATTTCTCAGCCTCCTGCGATGTCTGCCCAATCAGGATGTTATTGCTTCGTCCTATCAGCGTACGGAAGTCTTGTAATCCACAATTGGAGCACGCCTATGTGCTGTGCCTGCTGCACCAGGTCCGCCCATAGTAGCTGGTTGTAGCGGTGTGTAAATGAGCAACAGCTGGCTACTTGAGACACCCGGCGATGTAGCTAGCTATAGATGTAGCGTGGCGTAGCGAACCTTGTGGCGGCGTGTAAAGAGGGTGCGTTGACCGTTTGTAGCCGTTTGAGCGTGCTCGTGCACGTGAAGTAGCGGGATGTATCCAGCCTGCCGTGGCGGCGTGTAAAGGTACCATAAAGAAACACGTGCAGCCATCATTGCACTGCACAAAAATGGCCTAACAGGGAAGAGTATCGCAGCTAGAAAGATTGCACCTCAGTCAACAATCTATCGCATCATCAAGAACTTCAAGGAGAGAGCTTCCATTGTTGTCAAAAAGGCTCCACGGCGCCCAAGAAAGACCAGCAAGCGCCAGGATCGTATCTTAAAACTGTTTCAGCTGCAGGATCGGACTACCAGCAATGCCTAGCTTGCTCAGGAATGGCAGCAGGCTGGTGTGAGTGCTTCTGCACGCACTGTGAGACTGCGGAGACTCTTTGAGCAAGGCCTGGTTTCAAGGAGGGCAGCAAAGAAGCCACTTCTCTCCAGAAAAAACATTAGGGACCGACTGATATTCTGCAAAAGGTACAGAGAGTGGACTGCTGAGGACTGGGGGAAAGGTACAGGGAGTGGACTGCTGAGGACTGGGGGAAAGGTACAGGGAGTGGACTGCTGAGGACTGGGGGAAAGGTACAGGGAGTGGACTGCTGAGGACTGGAGGAAAAGTACAGGGAGTGGACTGCTGAGGACTGGGGGAAAGGTACAGGGAGTGGACTGCTGAGGACTGGGGGAAAGGTACAGGGAGTGGACTGCTGAGGACTGGGGGAAAGGTACAGGGAGTGGACTGCTGAGGACTGGGGGAAAGGTACAGAGAGTGGACTGCTGAGGACTGGGGGAAAGGTACAGGGAGTGGACTGCTGAGGACTGGGGGAAAGGTACAGGGAGTGGACTGCTGAGGACTGTGGTAAAGGTACAGGGAGTGGACTGCTGAGGACTGGGGGAAAGGTACAGGGAGTGGACTGCTGAGGACTGGGAGAAAGGTACAGGGGTGGACTGCTGAGGACTGGGGGAAAGGTACAGGGAGTGGACTGCTGAGGACTGGGGGAAAGGTACAGGGAGTGGACTGCTGAGGACTGGGGGGAAAGGTACAGGGAGTGGACTGCTGAGGAATGGGGGAAAGGTGCAGGGAGTGGACTGCTGAGGACTGGGGGAAAGGTACAGGGAGTGGACTGCTGAGGACTGGGGGAAAGGTACAGGGAGTGAACTGCTGAGGACTGGGGGAAAGGTACAGGGAGTGGACTGCTGAGGACTGGGGGAAAGGTACAGGGAGTGACTGCTGAGGACTGGGGGAAAGGTACAGGGAGTGGACTGCTGAGGACTGGGGGAAAGTCATTTTCTCTGATGAATCCCCTTTTCGATTGTTTGGGACATCTGGAAAACAGCTTATTCGGAGAAGAAGAGGTGAGCGCTACCACCAGTCTTGTCTCATGCCAACTGTAAAGCATCCTGAAACCATTCATGTGTGCGGTTGCTTGTCAGCCAAGGGAATCGGCTCACTCACAGTCTTGCCTAAAAACACAGCCATGAATAAAGAATGGTACCAGAATGTCCTCCAAGAGCAACTTCTCCCAACCGTCCAAGAGCAGTTTGGCGCCCAACAATGCCTTTTCCAGCATGATGGAGCACCTTGCCATAAAGCAAAGGTGATAACTAAATGGCTCAGGGAACAAAACATAGAGATTTTGGGTCCATGGCCTGGAAACTTCCCAGATCTTAATCCCATTGAGAACTTGTGGTCAATCATCAGGAGACGGGTGGACAAACAAAAACCAACAAATTCTGCCAAAAATGCAAACATTGATTATGCAAGAATGGAAGAATGGAAGAATGGAAGAATGGAGGAATGGAGGACGGCTATCAGTCAGGATTTGGTCCAGAAGATGATTGAGAGCAGCCAGGGAGAATTGCAGAGGTCCTGAAGAAGAAGGGGCAACACTGCAAATATTGACTTGCTGCATTAACTCACTCTAACTGTCAATAGAACCTTTTGGTATCATAATATGATTACAATTATATTTCTGTATGTGATATAAACATCAGACAAACACAAATAAAGACCAGAGGGCAGCAGATCATGTGAAAATAGCATTTTGGTGTCATTCTCAAAACTTTTGGCCATGACTGTACATATTGGTCAAAATAAGAGGGACTGCCAGCTCCTTGAAGGATAAGACTACAGATGCCCATTGAAGATTAAGGAGGGCAGAGAGAGTCACAGACTCATACCATGGGGCAGCTTTCTTCTATTTAACTCCAGTGTTGGATTCACATCTACTCTGCTCAGTACTGCTGTATAATGTCATCTGTGCTGATGCTGATTCCGATCACATAATACATACAGTGAAGGAAATAAGTATTTGACCCCTTGCTGATTTTGTAAGTTTTCCCACTGACAAAGACATGAACAGTCTATAATTTTAAGCGTCGGTTAATTTTAACAGTGAGAGATAGAATATCAAAAATAAAATCCAGAAAATCACATTGTCTAAATTATGGCAATGTATTTGCATTTGGCAGAGAGAAATAAGTATTTGACCCACTACCCACCATTAGGAGTTCTGGCTCCTACAGACCAGTTAGACGCTCCTAATCACCTCGTTACCTGCATTACAGACAGCTGTCTCACATTGTCACCTGTATAAAGACTCTTGTCCACACACTCCATTAATCAGTCACCTCTAACCTCTACAACATGGGGAGACCACAGAGCTTGCTTATGACCCAAAGAAAGGGAAAGCAGGTGAAAGATGGATAATAGGATTGCATGAATCAAAACCAAGAGATTGCACAGGAAGCCATTTTGCAATTTTTTTTACTCAAATTTACACAAAAAAAAGGATTTATGATTGTTTTTAGATTTTCAGCTAATAAAGTTTATATTTTGGTTTGTATTTAGTATAAAAAAGTTCCTAGTAGCATTTCATCCTCCGCAAGGTAAGAAGCGTTACTCCAGCTGACAGTACAGGGCTCGGTGGTACACTGTGCCCACCAGGAGCTTCCCTTCATAGACGGAGGCACAGGATGAGCCCTGGATCACAGACCCATTGTTCGCGTAGACTTTGGTGATGATGGGATTATCTGAGTGAATATTCTGTACACGGAAGACCTGGCGAGGAGAACAATAGAAAGAAAAATAATAAGTGAGTACACCCCAGATAGGAATATAGGCCACATGGAGTTCACGTGTGTCGGATGGAACCAACAGGAAGCAGTTATCTATTTATGGGGCAGATTGATCGAATCCTGACCATAGGAAGTAGAATGACTTCAACACCGCAGCTAGGGGGCAGCACACTGCCAAACCAAGTCTTTACTACCCGCTCACTCTCTGTCAAATCTTTCCACCAGTAACAAAATGGCGTATTTATAGGCCATGAATAAATATGTTTATTAGCACCTACTTGACTTCTGTGTAGGTGACCACCACTAAGTGGCCATAACTAATCCGTATACGTCATCACTGACCTCAGAGCCGGGGAGATCTTCGGGATTGTATAGAAAGAGCTTGTAGGCGTTTGGATGAGCCCCAATCCATATATCCCCAGTGATGGGATCCACCGTCAGGTTATCCACAAGTGTATCCAGATCTACCTCCTTATATACAAAAAAGGAAGAAAAATACAAAAAAAAATATATAGATATTGATAGTACTTTATCTCCACAGTACTGTATATCTAATAGTTTACATTTATCAATTAACAAAATGCAAAGTGAATAAACAAAAGAGAAATCAAGGCCTTGTTAGGGTGAGATTACTGTGGATCCCAACTATTTGCTTATCCCTTGTCAAATTAACTTAATCAAGTGCATGCGCGAAGTAATAATATCAGACGGCGTTGGATATATGACTTCTCTTGATCAGAGACAGCGCAGAAGTGTATTTTATTATTTTTAACATCAGCTTTATACAGCACAAAGGAAGGAGGTATCAAGGCATAGTCTCTATAGCATTCTAAGAATCAGTAATGTCCAGAGTCCAGGCATAGATAAGGATCCTAATTAGTTTTTGTAACATTCTCTTTACATTCCAAAGGCTCTTTAAATGATATTGCTGTTCACTCAAGACATAAAACAAAACACAACTACAGATATCCCACAATGTATACATAATACATCAGAATATAAATAACTAATATAACATATAAATATATATATACATTAAGTTTTCATAAAATATAGCAGACTATAGGTATAGACATTTCGTACAATATATATCAAGGCTTCATAATGTTTTTCAACAGATATTAGAATCTTAACAGCCTCATTCAGACGTACGTTTTTTGCATATGGCGCCATCCGTGGTATTAACGGAGCGCACTTGTACCTATAGAATTGAATGGGGCTGCTCACGTGTTGGTGATTTTTCAAAAATCGCAGTGACTTCTCAGATATTGATCCGAGTGTCAGATCGAAAACATTAATGCAAGTCTATGGGTCCGTGAAACATAAGGACCATTCGCTAAGAGAAGGTGGAGAACCTCTTTCTTTTCACATACAAGAAAAACTGAAAAATCTTGCACCGGGGTATGATCAAACTGACCGAAGTCAATGGTCAGTTTTTCTCATTCATGAAAAAACTAACATCTGAATGAAGCCTAACTCATCCCAGTGTTTGGTGACAGCCCTTTGCCTTCATCGGTTCCTCCAGGTCACTTATACAATGTCAGGGATTTTGTAGGATTATAGTCCGGTGTCTCAGTAACCAATTCTACCAAACAGGTGATAATGATCCTCATTTTACTGTATGTAGGTTGTAACACAGTCATTAACTGAAACTGAAACAGCTGTGTAGGAGTCTTAAAACGGGTTGAGGAACTCTGTTTTCTTTGAGGCCATTCTCCAGTTACAGAATACCTGATGGTATTACATGATGGATGAGTATCTGCTTGTTTTTCTCAACGTTGAGGGCACCATAAATCATAACCAAATCCCCAACTCCATTTGCCGAAATGCAACCACGAACCTACAGGAGCCTCCACCGTGCTCCATTGTTCCTGCAGACTCTCATTATTGCGCCACTCTCCAGCCCTTGGACACTGCTTTCTTTTATAACCAAGCATTTCACATTTTGCCTCCCCAGTCCGGAGCACCTGCTGCCATATTTCTATCGCCAGTTCCTATGTTTCCATGTATAGTTGAGTCGCTTGGCCTTGTTTCCATGTAGAAAACCTGGGGCTTTTGGCCACACTTCTTCCATGAAGACTACTTCTGGTCAGATGTCTCCATACAGTAGATGGATGCAGCTGGTTCCATTTCTGAGCTGATGGCCCTGCTGGACATCAACCAATATATAAGGTAAAACAACTTGATTTGTCTTTCACCTGCTGCACTAAGATTCCTTGTCCGACCACGGTCTCCACAGCTCTGAAGGTTGCTTCTCCAAAAGAGGTTGAACAACACATGACAAAACCCCAATCTACTTTGAAATCTTTCCCTGGGAGAGACCTGGCTGATTAAGTATAACTACCTTGTCTTGTTGCTGTGCTCAGTCTAGCTGTCTTCCACACCCTCACCTTTGATTGTCTCTTCCTCACCCACATGAAGCCTCCTACACTGCTGTTGCTGTTTCAGTTAATGACTTTGTTCCTCGCTACATTTAAAAATGATGATCATTATCTCTTGTTTGGTTAAATAAACTCCTACACCTGACTATAGTCCTACAAAATCCCTGACTGTGTACATGTACATAGAGGAATTGAAGATGACAAATCTTCATGGGATTGGGATTTATCTTTTGGTCAATCATGTTGCATTTTTTTTTATATTGATAAAGATAAACTATTAGCGATTCTATTTTTTAAAGTGTTCTTACATCGAATTATATTATCCATATCTGCCTAAAACATTTGCATAATACTGTATGCAACAGACAAATATGAACAGATATATATGATAGATCAATAAATGGATGGATGGATCAAAAGGTGAAGATAGATAATCAATAAATGGATGGATGGATCAAAAGGTGAAGATAGATAAACAGATATTAGTCATTAAGAAAAATTTGAAATAGATATGAAATATAGATTGTACATAGAAAGACGGATATGAATAGATATATGTAACAGACAAATCTATAGTTTTACCTTTATTGGGGTAAGGGACCAATCCTTATTCTTTTCGTAGACATTAACGGTATGAGCTGTGACATCGGCAACGTAGATAAACCTAGAGCAAGACACAATCATCACAGTAGAACAATACAGCATTTCTCCGGCTGCTTTGCATTCACCCTTTCAATGCCTAGCCTTTACACAAATAAAGCCAAGGTTCTGACATTCTGAAGTAACAGAACTCTGCCCCCTATTGGTGGGGCACTTGTAATGTTAATGAAACCCAATGTAGGTTAATGGGATATGACATGGGACTGCAGCATATTCCGCACCGCTATGGGGTAGAAGGATACTTGGCAAGTATGAGCTGAGTTTTCCTCTCTATGCCTTTTGTGGCGCCCCAGTGGTCAGGCGTCACAGTTGGGGTACTGCACCCATAGATGAGTGTGTGGTTACTCCTGTCGTAGCGGGAATGTAAAGTTGGTAGGAGGCTCTTAAACCCAGCACTCCCACATTCGAGCCTAGGTGGAGTTAGCCCCTAAGGGGAGGAGGGAGGTAGAAAAATGAGAGTTATCAGTTCCGTCCCGAGGAGCGAAGGAAAGGGGAGTCTCCGAGAGAGCGAAGGAGACTCCCAAGGATGGGGCCTGAAAGAGAGAGAACAGGCAGCCCAGACAGAGAGGGGACCCCAGAGCGGAGCGCCCATACTTTGGGGGAACCCTGGTCCACTTAACAGAGTGCCAGCAGGGAATCCAGCCCCTGAGCCATCTACACCGGTCGTTGCAGGTCAGTCTACTGGCCCCGACACCCTGTCTAAAGGAGAGCAGTCACACCAGGATAACCCACCGGGGTCAAGTCCCAAAGAGAGAGAGAGCGGGAAGAAGGGATCCTCATAGCGCCCCATCGGGCCTGGTATAAAGTGGGCTGTTCCAGTACAGGGCTAGCTACAGGACACATTAGACCTAAGAAGGCATACCACGAGAGCCTCTGAAAGACTTTGCATTCCTCTTTGACTACCCGGTCAGCTACCTCTGTTTAATTGCGTAAGCTGTGAACTGCACTGCCATCTGAACTGTTCCAGTAAAGTACCCGGGTAGAGTGACAAAGTCTCTGTTTTTTGTTCCACCGCTGCACTTCAAACTGCACATACTATCACCAGCATCTCCACCATCGATGCATCCCTGACCCAGAGGCCCAGCTCCACCTGCAGGGAGCTGTCCCATCTAAGCTGCTGTTCCATCGCCCTCCGGAGGTCTGAAGCGGCGCTGGTGCTCAATCACCAGTTTCTGCAGGTGGTGTCACAACAAACTAATCCCCTGTAAATACCCCTTGTTGAAGCTGACCACCAAGCCAGGCCACCCATGACATCCCCAACCGCAGCTGAGGGCCCAGATACCCGAGTCCACACAACCCTGGGGTGAGTCACCTTTCATCTGGACCTCCATGGAGCGGTCAGCAATGAGAAGACCACTTACCTTTTGTCATTAGACATGGCGATTCCATTGCCACTATATAATCCTGTGACCACTTTTCTGACATCCCCGGGGCTGTAATACACGACGCCTGTCCATGGTAATCCAATCAAAAGTTCTACAATTTTCATGGAGATGTGGTCAAAGTAGTAATCAATGGTGGCGTAGAAGCTCTCGGGCCCAACGGCAACAACATCATTAACACTACAGAAAGGCAAAAGTAAAGAAAAGGTTACAGGGGAGGCCCGGATGTTTTTCCAGGAATAGCACCACTCTCCTTTAAAGGCCATGTCTGGTATTGCATGCTCTGTCCTACTGACTTGAATTAACCTCCCTGGCGGTATGATTATGTAAGGAATTTTGTGCTAAAGGCGGTACCCCACTTTTTTGGTAAAAAATTTCTTTTATGGGCAGAAATTTTATACATTTGTACTTCCCGCCCAGTTCCGCCTCCAATGAGCCGCTGCGGCTCACAGAGACGGAACCATGAAATCATACGAATGAATCCGAAGGGGCTCTCACTGGCGATCACAGCGGGGACATCGCTGGATCACCAGGAGAAGGTAAGGAGACTCTGCTGCCATTTATCCCGAGCGTCAGGGGCGGACCTACAGTGGTGCAGCTGGTTCAGCTGCACCAGGGCCCCGACTGGGTAGGGGGCCCCTCAAGCATCAGTAGGGGTCCCCGTGACCCTGTGACAGAGGAGAGGAGGGTAACTGAGGGAAAGGGAAGCATCCAGCACCCCCTCCCCCCTCTCCTCTGCTATAGTGGCCAGCACCCCCTCCACCGCTTCTCTGTATAGCGGCCAGCATCCCCCCCCGCTCCTCTGCTATAACGGCCAGCACGCCCCCCCCACTCCTCTGCTATAGTGCCCAGCACCCCTCAACTCCGCTCCTCAGCTACAGCGGCCAGCACCCCCCCGCTCTTCAGCTACAGCGGCCAGCACAGCGCCCCCCGCCACTCCGCCAACCTCCCCCCCGCTCCTCTGCTACAGCGGCCAGCCCCCCGTTCCTCAGCTACAGCGGCAAGCACCAGCAGTTACACTCGGGAATGCCGCTAGCCTGGTTAAAAAGGGCTGCAACACCAGACATGGCCTATGTACGAGATTGATGAGTAGTGATGAGCGAGCACTATGATACTCAAGCAAGTCGGACGGTTAGATGGGCTCGACTTAAGTATAATTGAAATCAATGGGAAACTAGCATTTTTCTGGAAGATCTTCCTGAAACATGATTGAGTTTCCCATTGACTTCCATTCTATTCGGTCCTCGAGTCACGCCCATCCGAGGGTCTGACCTG
Source organism: Allobates femoralis (assembly GCA_033576535.1). NCBI lineage: Eukaryota > Metazoa > Chordata > Amphibia > Anura > Aromobatidae > Allobates > Allobates femoralis. The sequence goes on from JARQOC010000005.1 coordinate 554,101,908, forward strand.
CTTGTTATGAGTACCGGGCATTTAAGCATGGTAGTGCCCGCTCATCACTACTAATCACTGCTGCAAGACGTCCTGACTTTGGCCCAAGAGGGTTCAGGTCGGGTTGGGTCTGTATTTGTTTAGAAGATCCAGTCTAGAAACCCTATATGTTTAGGGGGTCGGGTTTGGAATCAATGTTTTTTAAGGATGTCTAGTCCCTCTGAGGGGGTCTGTATTGTTTCAGTGGGTCTGGTCTGAGGTCTTTATAATTTAGGGCACCTGGTCTGGGGTCTGTTAGGGGTTATAATCCATGTTTGTTCTATTTAAAGGGAATCTGTTGCTATTAAACCGTCGCCAATGTTATTTAGATCATGTAGTGTTCATTAATAACTTTTTTTTAATGGTTGTAGTTATCCCAAAAAAGTATTTTAGATACTCACATATTTTCAATGGCTAGCTGGGCAAGCAGTCATACAGTCATCCGACTGGTTAATGGTTAACATACGTCACTGAACTCCAGCAACACTGGCGGCTCTATATAAAGGACCTGTGTGATGTCACAATCATGTGACTGAGATGGGCGGAGGGAAGCAAGATAAATAGTTAAGGTTCATGTAAACTTAGCTCCGCCTATTATAGTAACATGATCGTGACATCACACAGGTCCTTTCAGGATATTCTGAATTTCGGCAATGCTACAAGTTCTGTTAACAGACATATTAACTATTAACCAGCCGGATGACTGTTTGACTGTTTGCCCAGCTAGCTAATGTAATATGTAAGTGTCTAAAATGCTTTTTTGAGATAAATACAACATTTTATTTTTTTTTAAGGGTTACTAATGAACACTACATAATTTAAATAACATTGGGGTGGTTTAATAACAAAAAAGGACAGGTTCACTTTAAGGGTCTGTATTCATTTAAAGGAGTAATATTTATTTCGGGGTTTAGTTTGGAGTTTGTCTTTGTTTAGGGGTCTGGTTTGGGGTTTGTGTTTAGGGGTCTGGTTTGTGCTCGGTATTTGTTTAGGGGTCTGGTTTGGGAGACGGTATTTGTTTAGGGGTCGTCTGGGGTTTGTGCTTGTTTTGGGGTCTAGTTTGGGGTTTGTATTTTTTTAGAGGTCTGATTTGGGGTTTGTGTTTGTTTAGATGTCTAGTTTGGGGTTAGTATTTGTTTAGGGGTCTGGTTTAAGGTCTGTATTTGTTTAGGAGTCTGGTTTGGGGTTTGTGTTTGTTTAGGGGTCTAGATCGGGGGTGTTATTTGTTTAGGGGTCTAGTTTAAGATTTGTATTTGTTTAGGTGTCTGGTTTAAAGTTTGTATTTGCTTAGGGGTCTGGTTTGGGGTTTGTATTTATTTACGGGTCTGGTTTAAGGTCTGTACTTGTTTAGGGGTCTGGTTTGGGGTAGGTCTTTGTTTAGGGGTCTGGTTTGGGGTTTGTATTTGATTACGGGTCTGGTTTAAGGTCTGTATTTGTTTAGGAGTCTGGTTTGCGGTTCATATTTGTTTAAGGGTTCAGTTTGGGGTTTGTATTTGTTTACAGGTCTAATTTAAGGTCAGTATTTGTTTATGGGTCTAGTTTGGGGTCCATATTTGTTTAGGGTCTGGTTTGGGGTTTGGTTTGGGATCTGTTTTAAATAGAGGGGGTCTCGTTTGGGGTCTATATTTGTTTAGTGGTTTGGGGTTTATATTTGTTTAGGGGTCTGGTTTAAGGTCTGTATTTGTTTAGGAGTCTGTATTTGTTTAGGGTCTGGTTTAAGGTCTGTATTTGTTTAGGAGACTGGTTTGGGGTTTGTATTTGTTTAGGGGTCTGGTTTAAGGTCTGTATTTCTTAGGGGTCTGGTTTGGGTCTGTATTTGTTTAGAGGTCTGGTTTGAAGTTTGTATTTACAGGTCTGGTTTAAGGTCTGTATTTGTTTAGGGGTCTTTGTTTGGAGTTTGTATTTGTTTAGGGGTCTGTTTTGGGGGTCTGTATTTGTTTAGGGGTCTGTATACATTTTGGGCATGTTTAAGGACGTTAAATGCCCTACTTGTGATCCAATGCTGTAGGTTGAGGGTGTGGCTTGTATAAAGAGCTGGGGCATAATGTACATGGACTTTATTTGTCACTTTTTTTAAATCTCCTGGATTTCTCGCCTGACTCTCAGCAATGATCATATATTTTTTCTCCACTGAACGCTCCTTGCAGCTGCTCCTTTACCTGTTCAGAAGTTTATGTCTCACTGATTTCAGATGGACGAGAGAATTTTCTTCCTGTACAAATCTAAATATCTCAATTACTGACGTTAACTGAGGATGATTCACCACGAAGAGATAGACCGAGCCATCTGAAGAAGGAAAACAGAGAAAAATGATGATTAAACAGCGCGAACTGCGTACAATAAATCATATTGGTGTTAGCTTTGTGAGATGTCTGTTTTAGGACTGAAATTCTTCCTGTGGCCACTAGAGGGATGTGAATTCATTATTCATATCTGTATTCAGTGAGCTCCCCCTAGTGGTACCTGCAGGTAGACAGAATTTTATTATTTAAGGAGAACTGTTCACATTATAGTCTGATCTGGGGCTGGAGCAGACTGATATATACAGTAGCTTTATATGGCAAAGATTCAGCAAAACTTGCATTTTATTCATTTCAATCCTCGCTTTGGAGTCCAGTGGGCGGTCCTATTCAGCGATTGACTGCACATTTAATGCACCACCTTACAATTGATCCCCAATTGAGAGATATTTGTAAGCCCCACCCCCTCATTCTGTCCAAGATTGACACAAACTCAATCTAATGCATTAACTTTGAGATGTTTTTGCATAAACCCTGCCCTCTTAAAGGGACCAAATCAACAACTATTAGTATGTGTTGCTATCCACAAAAGGAGAGTTCAGCACTTCTAAAAAGAATATAGACTTATTTCTTCAGATTAAAAAGAGAATCAAACTGGGTAAAGAGGGTGGAGATGCTAAAAATGTAAGATACAACAGTTTTGATTAAAAGCTATCATTTTGGGTCTACAGCTATTAAACAGACCTATGTGTCACCATGGCAACAGACTACAAAGCGCAGTGTAGTCAGATTCTGCAGCCATCTGACTCATTGTTTTCTGGTTGGCAAGGAAATAGAGCAGAGGGAATGGAGACAACACAATGAGTGATTCCTGTATCCGTGTAGATACATCAGTCTGCATAGGAGCTGTATACACAAAATAACTCATTATTTTTTTTAATAAAGACAATTTTGTAAGTTGATTAATTTTTCTTACAAGCAATAGTTGTAAAGGTAAACACACCCCGGAGGCGTCTTTGTGTTTCATCAGCACTGGTTTTATTATGTGACGCCCTTTCCCCTTAGCTCAACTTTACCTTGGCCAGTCTCCAGCATGAATTGGCCACTAGTGATATTGATATGTGAACTGGGGTATAATGACCTTGAGTCTTGTGTTTAGGCCAAAAACATTTGTTTTAGGTGACCTTGAAAAAATCTTAGCACCAAACTCCAGTGTGCAGAGTATTGTCATATACGTGATTACATTTGCAACTGAATATTAAACCTCTCGCCCCACCCCACCCTGACATGTCATATCCCATTGAAAAAAAACTGTTTTGGAACAATTCTCACATATGATGTTGCTCTGTTATTCCTTCTGGAAATGAGTGAATAAATTGATTATTGGCACTCTGTATGCTTCGATGCTTATGGGCGAAGGCCAAGGAAGAAACCATTGCTGAAAAAAATACATAAAAATGGACCACTGATCTTTGCCAAAGACTTTGCCAAACCACAATCCTTCTGGGAAAATGATGCAATGAAGCGTATAAGGAAAAGAACACCCTACTAACATTTAACCATGGTGGAGGATCCATGCTGTGTTTGGTACTGAAGGCATTGACCCTATCACAGCAATCATGAAATCAGACAATTATCAAGAGATTTTGGAACAAAATGTCCTACTCAGTGTAAGAAAACTTGGTTTGAGCCGAAGATCATGGTCCCCCAGCAAGACAATAACCCAAAGCCACATCAAAAGTACATAGGAATGGTTGAAAAAGAAACAATGGACTGTTTTAAAAACGGCTATCAATGAGTCCTGACCTTAATGCCACAGAAAATCTTTGAGGTGAGCTGAAATCTTCCATTGGCAAAAAGAACCCTGCAAACATTCAAGATCTTGAACAAACGGCAAAGGATAAAAATACCAGATGGGAAGTCCAAGAAACTTATAGATGGCAACTTGAAATGTGTGGAGGTGTTGTCAATGCCAAAGGATGTGCAACCAAGTATTAACCCCTTCCCAACCAGCGACGAATCTGCAAGTAAAAAAAACATATATAGGTTCATCGCTGTGCACATGCGACACCCTGACCGCGGTAATGGGATTCGAGCTGCAATATCCCAATGATGTTATACACAAGATACCGCAGCTTGTCCTCTGTGGGGTGGATTTCCCGCCTCACACCCACGATTGCGGAGATTGGCTATTTAATTATAAACAGCCAATCCCAGTGACTGTAATTAGCAGGCAATGAAATTGCCTGCTCATTACTCTCCAGCCTGTAATTGCCCCTTCCATAGGCTGGAGCACCAGAGGGGGCAGTATTGGTCTCTCCAGCACTGATGTGAGTGATCTGATGGGAGCGGTGGTGCGAGCCACGTGTACCCGCACCACCTGCTCCTCGCCAGCCTCAGCTGTGCACACTGCCCCCTGCCTCATCCCGCTGCCCCTACACATCCTGTGCCTGCCCACTGCCTGTGCCCACCACCTCTCTGCCTCATGCCACTGCCCTGCCCCCTCCACATCCTGTGCCCGCTGCCCCTCCATATCATGTGCCTTCCCACCGCCTGTGCCCACCACCTCTCTGCCTCATCCCACTGCCCCCGCCACATCCTGTGCCCGCTACCTCTCCATGTCCTGTGCACACCCACCGCCCCTCTGCATGGAGGAGATGAGGCTGAGGAGGAGCGATGTGACAGGCACAGACAGCACAATTGCTGTCACTGGCTTTGTGTCTCCCCCTAAGTGCATGGTCATTCACCTCTCCCCGCAGTGACCAGTCCATCGCAATATAATTATGATGGGCTGATCATCTCCATGGTAACCTGAGGTTTCCATGGCAACATCTGGTCGCCAGACACAAGCCTCAGAGATCATGTGATCTCTGGGATTTGGGTCTGCAACTCTGAGGGGACCATTACACGTCGCAACATTGCATGCAATTTCACTTGCAATTTGCTGGTTGCAGTGAAATCATGGACACATTGTTACATTTGTACACAGCAACAAAATAGAACAATGTGTCCATGATTTCACTGCAACCAGCAAATTGCCAGTGAAATTGCATGCAATGTTGCGACGTGTAACGGTACCCTGAGAGCTGCACTGTATGACAATCAGATCATTGCCATATAGCGCAGCATAAGTGTGACTCCAGAGACTGCAGCAAGAGGACACTTGCTGCAGTCTCTGGAGGCGACTGAGCATCATGACACCATCATTGTGGATTACGTTGGAGGGTATTTGGGTTACTGAAGATGGAGTCCAAATATGTGCTTGTGTTTTTTGTTTTTTGTTCAAATGAAATGATTTGTCTCTGTGTGTTGTATATTATTGTATATTATTTACCATTTGCTTAGACGGTTCCTAATGGCCAGGTCTGACAATGGCACGACATTAGGACCCTCGAGGTTAGTGCCAGCTGCCAATAAAAATCTGGCATTAACCTCTTTATTACCCAGTTTGGCACTGGCACCAGGGCAAGTGGAAGAGTCTGGGTACAGCAGCAGAAAATGGTGCTTCAATGAATGTGCCATTTTCTGGGGCAGCTGCAGGCTGCAATTTTCAGCGTGGAGGGCCCAGAACACTTGGACCTCTCCACGCTGAGAATTCCAGCCCCCAGCTGCCTAGTTGTACCAGGCTGAAAACCAAAATTATTACGAAGCCCCACATAGTTATTTTTAAATTATTGCTTGAAATAATTTAAAAAATGGGCTCTGCTGTATTTTGATTACCAGCCAAGTACAACTAGGCAGCTGGAGGGGGGAGGCAGCCTGTAGCTGCCCATTTGTACATGGCTCACAACCAAAAATACTGCAAAGCCCCATGTCTTCTTTAATTATTTCTAAAAAGAATTGGAAAAAAAAATTATATAACTATATTTTTGTTTACCAGCTGCAGGTGGGTGACAGCCCATATCTGCCTGTCGTACGTGTGCTGGTGACCAAAAATACAGCGGAGCCCCAAGTCATTAGTGCAAAATCTGCAACAAATGCTGAACAGTGCTGCGTATTTGCAGAGTATTTTGAAGTTGACACTGAGCTCTATGGGTGAAAATCACGGCAAAATACCCTGAAAGAATTGACATGCTGTAGAGTTTTCCGCTGGAAAATGCACGCCATGTCAGCCAAGGGAAAATCCGCAGCATGGGCACAACATTATAACTTCCCATACACTTTGCAGGGAACGTGCTGTACTGCGGAACGGTCAAACATACAAAGAAAAAAAGTGGGAAAATTGCGGCAAAAACTAGGGAAATCCACATTGCTGGCACATAGCCTAAAATTCACATAACAGGTCCCTGATCAAAAATGTCACTCCTTCCCTTCCAAGCCTGGCTGTGCCTCCACAAATAGTTTTTTCACCACATATGGAGCTTCAGTATTGTCAGATATCCCCCAACATATTTTGAAGTCCATTTTATCATGTTGCCTTTGTGAAATTCTTTTTCTCCCACAAATATGTTCTTTTAGCTTCCATACTTTTTATTTTCACACATCAACATTACAAAAACGTTACAAAAAAATCTGTGTAGCAACTGGGGATTCAAGATGCTCACCACACATCCAAATAAATGTCTTGTGGGTCCAGTTTCCAAAATGCGGTTTCTACTGTTTAGGCACAGAAAGGTGATCCAAATGAGACATGACACTCGCAGACCATTCCATCAAAATCAGAGTTCCAAAAGGTCACTCCTTCCCTTCAGAGTCTTGTCGTTCACCCAAACAGTGGTTTTTCAGCATACTCAGGACAATTTGCCCAACAAATTTTGGATCCATTTTATCCTCTTGCCCATCAACAACAAGTGGGACACAATCGTGAGGTGGAACGAAATTTATTGAATATTTTAAACTTTTTTAACAAATAAAAAACTGAACAGTGGGGCGTGCAATATTATTCGGCCACTTGAGTTAATACTTTGTGGCGCCCCCTTGTGCTGTGATTACAGCTGCAGTCTCCTGGGGTTTGTCTCTATCAGTGAAATTCTTGCCCATTCTTCCTTGCAGAACAGCTGGAGCTCAGTGAGGTTGGATTGAGGCGTATGTGATCAGCAGTTTTCAGCTCTTTCCACAGATTCTCCATTGGATTCAGGTCTGGATGTGACTCGGCCATTCTAACACCTGGATACGGTTATTTTTGAACCATTCCATTGTAGATTTTGCTTTATGTTTGGGATCATTGTCTTGTTGGAAGATAAATCTCCGTCCCAGTCTCAGGTCTTTTGCAGACTCCAGCAGGTTTTCTTCCAGAATGGTCCTGTATTTGGCTCCGTCCATCTTCCCATCAATTTTAACCATCTTCCCTGTCCCTGCTGAAGAAAAGCAGGCCCAAACCAAGATGCTGCCACCACCATGTGTGACAGTGGGGATGGTGTTTTGAGGGTGATGAGCTGTGTTGATTTTACGCTAAACATATTGTTTTGCATTGTGGCCAAAAAGTTCGATTTTGGTTTCATCTGAGCAGAGCCCCTTATTCCACATGTTTGGGGTCTCCCAGGCGGCTTGTGGCAGACTTCACACCAGACTTTTTATGGATATCTTTGAGAAATGGCTTCTTCTTGCCGCTCTTCCATAAAGGCCAGATTTGTGCAGTGTACGACTGATTGTTGTCCTATGGACAGACTCTCCCACCTCAGCTGTAGATCTCTGCAGTTCATCCAGAGGGATCATGGGCATTTTGGCCTCATCTCTGATCAGTCTTCTCCTTGTTGGAGATGAAAGTTTAGAGGGACGGCCGGGTCTTGGTATATTTGCAGTGGTCTGATCCTCCTTCCATTACAATATGATCACTTGCACAGTGGCTCCTTGAGATGTTTAAAACTTGGGAATCTTTTTGTAACCAAATCTGGCTTTAAACTTCTCCACAACAGTATCTCGGACCTGCCTGGTGTGTTCCTTGGTCTTTATGATGCTCTCTGCACTAGAAACAGACCCCTGAGCCTATCACAGAGCAGGTGCATTTATACGGAGACTTGATTACACACAGGTGGATTCTATTTATCATTACCAGTCATTTAGGACAACATTGGATCATTCAGAGATCCTCGCTGAACTTCTGGAGGGAGTTTGCTGCACTGAAAGTAAAGGGGCCGAATAATATCGCACGCCCCATGCCTCAGTGTTTTATTTGTTAAAAAAGTTTAAAATATCCAATAAATTTGGTTCCACCTCACGATTGTGTCCCACTTGTTGATTCTTCACAAAAAAAATAGAATATATATCTTTATGTTTAAAGCCTGAAATGTGGCAAAAGGTTGAAAAGTTCAAGGGGCCAAATACTTTCACAATCCACTGTATATTACACAATATATACATGTAGAGGGCTCACTGAAGGAAATATGTATATATTTGTGTAAAGTAAGGGAAGGTCCAATAGATACCACAAGGTGCCAATATAGAAGCTTTTTTAAGCAAAAGAGAAAATGAATAGCTGGAATATTGGCACGAAAAAGGAGGACAATGGAGAAATGGACGCCAAACACAAATACAAGAAAAACATATAATCACTGCATAAATTTATGCTAGAATAAAAATGTGTAAGAATTAGAGGCAGTCTCCAAAATGAGATGATAGATGGTCCAGTGAAAATCACAAGATAAGGAACCCAGATCGATCTAGAACAGGGGTGGGGAACCTCAGGCCCGAGGGCCACATGCAGCCCTCGATGACCTTTTATGCGGCCCCTGCTCAGATTCCTGGGGACCACAGTGCTTGGGCTGATCTCTATGCCCCAGCCTCGGCCTCCCCAGTGATGTATATGCCCCCAGCCTGACCCGTGGTGTTTATGACTCTAGCAAACCTGGGTAAGCCAGTTGACCAACCCATGATCAATATCACCTACTATCACAGCCATGTGAAAGAAAAACAGCCCCAGCCACCACAGTAGGGTGAGCTGATTGTTTAACCAAATATAGCAGGTCAATTTTCAAGTTGATAATTTTGTGCGGCCCCCGAAGCATGGTAGAAATTTCCAAATAGCCCCTGGCAGAAAATGGTTCCCCACCCCTGATCTAGAAAGAGAAATTACAAGTCATATACAAATGTTCATCAAAATGGATAATGGTTAATCCACGGGAGGTCACCATGGAAGAAAAACAGAATGGCAAAGAAATCAAAGAAGAAAGATGAAAATTTATGCAAAAACTACCTAAAGGTAAGGAGCTCCCGACGCGCGTTTCACTTGCTGCTTCTTCTTATTAATTATTATTTAAGCAAATAAACATGTCAGGGTCACAGAAAGCTCCTCGTTAACCAATTTGCACATTCTGGGTTACAGGAGTAGATAAACGTTTTGCTGTTCAAGTGGCAGAGACAGAAGAATCCGGGAATTAAAGGGGTCGTCTTGTTAACTAAATGTGTTGTCACTTTTTGTAATAAGGGTGCCCAATAATCTGATAACAGAATGTCTGACTGTTGAAAACCCAAAAAAAATCAATTGTAATAAGCAGTAGGTGTTCAATTTCCCTGCAGCGTCTCCATAGCAGAAATGAGATGTTACACGGTGGTCATTAAAATTAATCAGAGCATGGATGTGATGGGTCTGCCAAAGCAAAATATGATTTTTGTAGCTTTTCTATATGTAGGAAGATGGCTGGCATAATTCTCAACTGAACCAGTGAGCCAGCCCCCTTCCCGTACAGTCCTGTTTAGGATCAAACCAAATTTAGCAGATAAAGTTCACGCACCTTCTACTTATATATACTTATATATTTGCATTGTCCCATCTGTCATCAACTTCCGCCGTCATGGTGTCCTCCTATCCTCTGATTGATCAGAGGCCAGAACAAGTTTTGATAGCCATATTTGCACACCCAAGTGATGGGTGTACAAATATAGCACCCACTCGTGGTTTGGGACCACCAGCAGTACCGCTGATAGCCGACAGCGATGCCACCTATAAACACTCTCCGCACAAACCCATCACTGCAGCCCGACACCAGCCCTTCACCCCCTGCAAACACCCTACAGGACCTGTGGTGATGTCATGGTCATGGGTCGGAGCCAGTTAACATGACCGTGACATCACCACAGGTCCTTTTCCTGACATGGAGTGGAGGTGCATAGAGAGCTGGGCACAGACAGCGCTGTCCTCACCTTCCCTTGTCTCTGCACACTGCCCTCACCTCCCCCAGTCAGCGCACAGGGGGCCCATGGACAGTACCCAGAGGGGGCAGAGAGAGAGCGCACAGGGGGACAGAAGGAAAGCACAGGGGGGCAGAGAGAGCACACAGGGGGCAGAGAGTGCACATAGGGGGTAGAGAGAGCGCACAGGGGGGCAGAGAGAGTGCATAGCAGGCAGAGAGAGTGCACAGGAGGGAAACAGCTCAAAGGAGAGAGCACAGGGGGAAGAGAGACAACACACGAGGGGGAAAGAGAGAGAACGGGCAGGGTGAAGAGCACACAGGGGGGAGACAGCCGTCGTCCACAGAGCCCGACCCCAATGTGATGTCACCCCTCCTCCCGATGAGATAGCATCTGGCCCACATAGTAATTTGCAGAACTTAAAGGGTTCATTCTATGTTTAGAAATTATCCCTATGCATGGGAGAGTGGTGACTTTTGTGATGAGTGGTGAGTCTTACTTCTGGGATCTGCACTTATTTATAGGAAGGGGCACTGAAATGTACTAGGCATGTGTGGCCCCTCTGCAGTCCGGGTCACCACTATCAGTCTGCAGCAACTGGGGTTGGTAAGTCCAGTCACCCGCAAACACCCCCAACACACCAAGTCCCAAGGCTAGCGGGTGAACCCAGGTAGTGGGACGGCTCAGGCAGTGCGGGGGGAGAAAGGTGGTGGGTGGGAAGCGAGGAGGAAGCAGTTAGGGAAAGGAGAGGAAGAAACCTCCCACGGGAAGTGGGAGGTCAGTCGGAGGAGGTCAGGAAAGAGAGGATAGAGAGCACGGACCCAGAGGCCCTGAACCAAAATGAGGCCTGTCCCAGGGCTAGACACCATGAGAAGTCAAAGAGAGTCTTAGGGGCATGGGTAGTGAGCAATCCTCCCGTGCAATCGAGCCTGCAGTGAAGCGGAAGGACAGGGTGAGAACCAGGGGCCCGGCCCTGAAGGAGACAAGAAGACTCCAAGCTCCAACCACAGAAGCGGGAGCCATGAGATCTCCAAGAGCTGTGGCCAACACCCGACACAGTGCCGAGAAGGCAATCGTACTAGGGCCAGGGGACTCAGACGGTCACCCGAGAAGGCCCGTGGCTGCTGGATTGTGATCTGTGTTCGGATGCGCGTGCAGGAAGGAGGAGAGCAGGCAGTGCAGAGAGAGGAAGGCCCGAGAGGAAAGGAACACAAAAGGGGTGTACTGGACAAGCCATCCTGGTTGCCAAGGACTACCCGGGCCGCTAATGTACTTGTGCTGTAACCTGAAGTACCTGCCAAGAGAAGCCAAGTAAACCAGGTTTGAACACAGACCTTGTGTGAGACTCTTATTTCCAGCCTGCGCCTGGAGAGCGGTAGACTGCTAAACCGCACAGATTGCAGTTGAGCCGCTCTGACCTTGCTCAACAGCCTGCTCTGCCCCGCTGGCTCTCCATCTCCCCAATGCTCTTCCTTGCCGGATGCCCTGGGGACCCGCTTCTCCAGTGGGGAGCAAAACCATCACAGCTGCAACCCCATCTACCCCAGAGGTCCCGGACTGCAGCAGCGGCCCCTATTGGCCGCCTTCCTCGGGTGGCATCATGACAAACTCTATACTTTTTCTTTGCTTTTTATTTCTATTTTTGCCCCCTTTAACTCCCTTTTTTTTTTTTACTGACTGCCCATCACGGACCAGGTCAAGCCACCGTTACATCCCATAAACCCCGAAGACGATATCCAGAGGGCCCGGCTCCGAGTACCACATGGCCCCCACTGGGGCGAGTCACATGAGCACCTCTAAATCATTCATTTTGTTTCAGAAAACGCTGAGCATTGTAGTCCGCTATCTTCAATCAAGAATGAATAAAGCAGAGGTGTGCATGCCCCCCAACCACAGCTCCATTAAGAGGGGTATTTTAGAGCCCCTTTCTCAGGATTAGTGTAAGATCCCAGAAATCATAGTCCCATTGGTCACATATTTAATACATACAGTAGGTGACAGTTTCTAATGATGGGTATAGCCATTTAAGCATATTAAATTTTATTTTTATTTTTTTTAACAAGACAACCACTTTAAAGAGTTGCGTATAAATACATGTGTGATCAATACAAAGGACTCACAGGTCACTTGTTCAAGGACCGGGGAGCCTTCATTATGGGTGGAGGAAAGGAGATTCGAAAGGATTCTTTACAGTTAAAGCTGTGGGCTTTCCTAATATATTATATTTATGGATGACTCTCACCTAAATAAGTGATACCTAAGGTTGCAGGTGGCCCCTTTAAAAATGAGATCTGCAATCTGATTGGTTGTTATTCATTTTCACTAGGTACCAGTACTGATAAATCCCTCCCATGAGGGGTCTGCTACAAAAAGTCCCGGACATCTTACCCTTCTCATCAATGTACAGGCTCATCCCATGGGGGTTGAAGGAACCGGTGTCGAAGCCTTCACTGATGCGCAGAGGAGTTGGGCTGAGGTTGTCATCCTTCAGGTCTAAGAGGAGGATTTGTCCAGGTTCGTCGGGTGCAAAGCTCTTCATGGTTGGATACTTTAGACCCTAAAAAATGTGCAACAAAAATGTTATCCAGCCCCTGTAAAGTGCTGCAGAGTAAAAAGTATTATTATTACTGGCAGCATGCAAAGATGTTGAAAATGATGAGAAAATAAAGTACAAAGTATATTGGAAACAAAGGCGTAACGACCAGGGTCACAGGGGTTGCGGCTGCGACTAGGTCCGAGGACACAGATCTAGCTGAAAAACATTGCAGTTCAGAAACCCGTTGGGACCCTGTACTGTAATACAGGCTGCCGACACACGCACAGTTGCTGTGACCCGTCAGAGACTGATGTCACTGTTATGTGCGGGCCCCCTTTCCCTGCACTCTGATGTCAGCTGCCGGGCCGGCTACTGTGCACTGTCTACAGGAGGACACTGGGCGACGTGGGTGAGGAGGAAAGGTGAGTGCAATGTTGTTGTTTTCACTTATGCATTAGGGACAGAATAGGGATAGATATACAAGGATGGGGACCATTTATACCAGGATGGGAACATATGTACAAGGAGAAGGACCATATATACCAGGAAGGGGAAACAAGGAGGACCATATATACCAGAAAGGGGACATAAGGAGGACCATATATACCAAGGAAGTGGACATATAGCTACAAGGAGGACCATATATACCAAGGAAGTGGACATATAGCTACAAGGAGGACCATATATACCAGGATAGGGACACAAGAAGCACCATATACACCAGGAAGGGGACATATATACACAAGGTGGCCAGAAATACCAGGAAGGGGACAAATACACAAGGAAGACCATATATACCAAGAAAGGGGCACAAGGAGGACCATATATACCAGGACGGGGACACAAGGAGGACTATATATACCAGGAAAGGAACACAAGGAGGACCATATATACCAGGAAGGGGACACAAGGAGGACCATATATACCAGGACGGGGACACTGGAGGACCATATATACCAGGAAGGGGACACAAGGAGGACCATATATACCAGGACGGGACACTGGAGGACCATATATACCAGGAAGGGGACACAAGGAGGACCATATATACCAGGACGGGGACACTGGAGGACCATATATACCAGGAAGGGGACACAAGGATGACCATATATACCAGGACGGGGACACAAGGAGGACTATATATACCAGGAAAGGAACACAAGGAGGACCATATATACCAGGAAGGGGACACAAGGAGGACCATATATACCAGGACGGGGACACTGGAGGACCATATATACCAGGAAGGGGACACAAGGAGGACCATATATACCAGGACGGGGACACTGGAGGACCATATATACCAGGAAGGGGACATATATACACCAGGAAGGGGACATATATAGACAAGGAGGACCAGAAATACCAGCAAGGGGACATATACACAAGAAGGATCATATATACCAGGAAGGGGACATATATACACAAGGAAGACCATATATACGAAAAAGGGGACACAAGGAGGACTATATATACCAGGAAGGGAACACAAGGTGGACCATATATACCAGGAAGGGGACATATATACACGAGGAGGACCATGAATACCAGGAAGGGGACATATACACAAGTAGGACCATATATACCAGGAAGACAACATATATATACAAGAAGGGCCATACATACCAGGAAGGGGACATATATACAGAAGGAGGACCATATATACCAGAAAGGGGGCATATATATATACAAGACGGACAATATATATGGCAGGAAGGGGACATACATACACAAGGAGGAGCATATATACCAGAAAGGAGACATATATTCAAAAGGAGGACCATATATACCAGAAAAGGAACATATATACACAAGCAGGACCACCGCAAATCAAACCTACTTCTCATCTCTAATAACCGCCCTGTCCCACAACCCCAAACAACTATTTAAAAATTTAAACTCTCTACTCTGTTCCCCTGCACCTCCTCCCTCTCCCCTAATCTGTGCCGATGACGTTGCTTCTTTCTTCAAATGAAAGATCGACAAAATCAGAGAAATCTTTGACCCACTGTCCCCTCAGCCCTTCCCCATTACCACCCAGCCTTCTTCTTCCAAAGGAAGCTTTTCCACCATGGCAGTAGATCAACTCTCCTCCCTTCTGTCACTATCATACCTTGCCACCTGCACCCTCGACCCACTCCCCTCCTACCTGATCCCGAACCTCACCATAGTCCTCATCCCTGCCCTAACCCATCTATTCAACTTATCACTCACTACCGGTGTCTTCCCCTTATCCTTCAAACATGCCTTGATCACACCCATCCTCAAAATCCCTCCCTCAACCCATTATCTGTTTCTAACTATCGCTCCATATCTCTTCTCCCCTTCGCATCTAAACTACTAGAACAACATGTCCATCTTGAACTGTCCTTCCACCTCTCCTCCTGCTCCCTCTTTGACAGCCTACAATCCAGCTTCCGATACCATCACTCCACCGAAACAGCCCTAACCAATGTCACCAAGACCTACTGACCACCAAGATCAAGCGACACTACTCCGTTCTCCTCCTCCTTGACTTTTCTGCCACCGTTGACACCGTTGACCATTCCCTCCTACTGCAGATTCTGGTGTCTCTTGGTATCACTGACCTAGCCCTCTCCTGGATCTCCTCATATCTAACAGACTGGACTTTCAGCGTCACCCACTCCCACACCTCCTCTTCACCCTATCTGTTGGTGTCCCCCAAGGCTTGGTTCTGGGCCCCCTACTTTTCTCCATCTACACCCTAGGCCAAGGACAACTCATTGAGTCCCACTGCCTTCAATATCAACTCTACGCTGATGACACCCAGATCTATCTGTCTGGGCCTGACATCACCTCCCTACTATCCAAAATTCCACACTGCCTGTCTACCATCTCATCCATATTCTCTGCTCACTTTCTAAAACTGAACATGGACAAAACTGAGCTCATTGTCTTCCCCCCAAGTCGCTCTCCCCCTCTACCAAACCTATCCATTAATGTCAACAACTGCTCACTCTTCCCAGTCCCCCACACCAAGTGCCTCGGGGTAATTCTCGACTCTTCCTTCTCCTTCAAGCTTCACATCCAAGCCCTCGCCACCTCCTACCGACTCCAGCTCAAAAACATTTCCCGGATATGCACTTTCCTTGACCATGACACTGAAAAAACACTTGTTCATGCTTTCATCATCTCCCGCCTTGACTACTGCAACTTCCTGCTCACCAGCCTCCCTCACTCCTCTCCAACATTTCCTAAACTCTGCTACCTGACTAATCCACCTGTATCCCCACTACTGCCCAGTCTCTCCCCTCTGCCAAGCCCTTCACTGGCTCCCCACTTCTCAGAGGTCCCGGTTCAAAACCCATGACATACAAGGCCATCCACAACCTGTCCCCTCCATACATCTATGACATGGTCTCCCGATACCTACCCTCACACAACCTGCGATCCTCTCAAGATCTCCTCCTCTACTGCCCTCTTATCTCCTCCTCACACAGCCACATACAAGACTTCTCCCATGCATCAGCTATACTATGGAACTCTCTCCCCCAGCACATCAGACATTCGCCTACCCTAGGAACCTTCAAAAGAAACCTGAAGTCTCACCTCTTCAGACAAGCCAACAACCTACAATAAGACCCGATCCACCGCAACACCTCACGATCGGCACTACCCTCTCCTACTGTATCCCCACCCGTTCCTCGTACACTGTGAGCCCTCTCCCCTCCTGTACCTGATGATTGTGCATATATACAATACTTGCCTTCGTCCGCCCCTTTCCATATGTAAAGTGCTTATAGAATCCAGTGGCGCTAAATAAATATATAATACTAATAATATATACAAGGAGGAGGACCATATATACCAGGAAGGGTAGATATATATGATCCTCCTCCTGGTATATATCAGTAGGAGGATCATATATAACAGGAAATTTACAAGGACCCATACATCTGACCAATGTGTGTGTGTGTGTGGGAGAGGGGGGGCCAGGTCCATATTTCGCACCGGGGCCCATCAGTTACGCCAATGATTGAAAAGTTGTAGACCTTTTCCTTTATCCAGAAAACTCCTTTCTAATGATGATGGGGCATTATATTCTTTTGACTCTTTCAATAAGAGGGAATAAAGGTCATAGATAAGATGTATGTAAAAGGTCTCCGCAGTCTATTAGTCTTATCGGTACGAGTCTTCCGGAATATATACTAAAGTCCATGGAAAAACTAAAAATACTTCTTTGACAATCCCTGTGACTGCGCACCGGGGCGGGGGAGGGGACATTGTTTGAAAATATGAGAAAATTACATAATAAACTGAAAATATAGAAATCTGCTCAGCAGTTTCCTTCCCATTCTCAGGATATGACTTTTCTATTCCATACATCGACCTCCCAATATTTCAATCCTTCTTTGAGTCATAATCAAATATAGTTTATAGCTGTAGATTAGTAATAGATTGCTACAGGTTGATGTAATTCTCTACCTGCTGACATAGTTTTTCTGCTTGCTGATGTCATCCCTCTACTTGCCGACGCCATTTTATTTGCTGACGTCATGCTTCTACTGTACTTGTCGATGTCATGCATCTACTTGCCAATATCATCCCTCTACTTGCCAATATCATCCCTCTACTTGCCGATATCATCCCTCTACTTGCCGATATCATCCCTCTACTTGCCGATATCATCCCTCTACTTGCCGATATCATCCCTCTACTTGCCGATATCATCCCTCTACTTGCCGATATCATCCCTCTACTTGCCGATATCATCCCTCTACTTGCCAATATCATCCCTCTACTTGCCGATATCATCCCTCTACTTGCCGATATCATCCCTCTACTTGCCGATATCATCCCTCTACTTGCCGATATCATCCCTCTACTTGCCGATATCATCCCTCTACTTGCCGATATCATCCCTCTACTTGCCAATATCATCCCTCTACTTGCCAATATCATCCCTCTACTTGCCGATATCATCCCTCTACTTGCCGATATCATCCCTCTACTTGCCGATATCATCCCTCTACTTGCCATTATCATCCCTCTACTTGCCAATATCATCCCTCTACTTGCCATATCATCCCTCTACTTGCCGATATCATCCCTCTACTTGCCGATATCATCCCTCTACTTGCCAATATCATCCCTCTACTTGCCAATATCATCCCTCTACTTGCCAATATCATCCCTCTACTTGCCAATATCATCCCTCTACTTGCCGATATCATCCCTCTACTTGCCGATATCATCCCTCTACTTGCCGATATCATCCCTCTACTTGCCATATCATCCCTCTACTTGCCAATATCATCCCTCTACTTGCCAATATCATCCCTCTACTTGCCAATATCATCCCTCTACTTGCCAATATCATCCCTCTACTTGCCAATATCATCCCTCTACTTGCCAATATCATCCCTCTACTTGCCAATATCATCCCTCTACTTGCCGACGCCATTTTATTTGCTGACGTCATGCTTCTACTGTACTTGGCGATGTCATGCCTCTACTTGCCAATATCATCCCTCTACTTGCCGATATCATCCCTCTACCTGCCTATGTCCTTCCTCTACTTGCTGATGTCATCCCTCTATTTTCCAACATCAACCCTCCACTTTCCGATGTCATCCTTCTACTTGCCGTTGTCATCCTATTTACCGACGTCATCCTTCTACTTGATGAGGTCATCGTTCTACTTGCTGATGTCATCCCTCTACTTGCCGATATCATCCCTCTACCTGCCTATGTCCTTCCTCTACTTGCTGATGTCATCCCTCTATTTTTCAACGTCAACCCTCTACTTACTGATGTCATCCTTCTACTTGCCGACGTGATCCTGTTTGCCGACATCATCCATCTACTTGCCGACGTCATCCCTCTACTTGCAGACATCATCCTTCTACTTGCCTATGTCCTTCCTCTACTTGCCGATGTCATTCCTCTATTTTCCAACATTATCCCTCTACTTGCCGGCGTCATCCCTCTACTTGCTGATGTTATTCTTCTACTTGCCAACTTTGTTCTTCTATTGCTGATGTCATAAATCTTCTTGCTGACGTCATCCCTCTACTTGCCAATGTCATCTCTCTACTTGCTCATGTCATTCCTCTACTTGCCAACTTCATTCATCTATTGCTGATGTCATCCCTCTACTTGGCGACGTCATCCTTCTACTTGCCAATGTCATCCCTCTACTTGCTAATGTCATCCTTCTACTTGCCAATGTCATCCCTCTACTTGCTAATGTCATCCTTCTACTTGCCAATGTCATCCCTCTACTTGCTAATGTCATCCCTCTACTTGCCAATGTCATCCCTCTACTTGCCTATGTCCTTCCTCTACTTGCCGATGTCATTCCTCTATTTTCCAACATTATCCCTCTACTTGCCGGCGTCATCCCTCTACTTGCTGATGTCATTCCTCTACTTGCCAACTTCATTCATCTATTGCTGATGTCATCGCTCTACTTGCTAATGTCATCCCTCTACTTGCTAATGTTATCCCTCTACTTGCCAACTTCATTCATCTATTGCTGATGTCGTCCCTCTACTTGACGATCTCATCCCTCTACTTGCCGACATCATCGTTCTACTTGCTGATGTCATCCCTCTATTTTCCAGTTATCCCTCTATTTGCCAATGTCGTTCCTCTACTCGTCAATGTCATTCCTCTATTTGCTAACATCATTCCTTTATTTGCTGATGTCATCCCTCTATTTGCTGACATCATCTCTCTCCTTAACTTTATTGCTCTTTTTGTTGATGTCATTGCCCCACTCCCTGGCATCAATTTTCTACTTGCTGATGTCATCCTTCTACCTTGTGACTTCATTTTTCTACTTGCTGATGTTATTCCTGTTTGCTGATGTAATTTTTATTTTTACAACAATCTCTGTGATATATTCCAAGAAATGGGAAATACTCACAGTACTTATAAAGGCCAAACCATTAGGGAGAATTTCGATATCTTCAATCCGGCCTCTGTGAAAGAAAACAACACAAGTGTAAGAGAGATTTCATATTCGAGCTGAATTCACAATTCTGCAAGCTAAAGATGTAAAACTTCCCGCATCGCATTCCCTGCTTGTTCAGTCTGCATGTTTTGTGAAGTGTGGACTTTACCCCAGACCATAGTAGGGGTTCCATCAGGTTGTTGGGGGAAGGGGGAGGAGAGGTTCACAAGAATCTTGCTCACTTGTCCAAAAATGACCAGCAGAATTTAGTGGACCCCAATACTTAGATGTGACCCAGGTCTGGTGCACAATATGTAATGGTGAACATGGATTCTATGGACGTGAATCAAATATCTCTGATGGATTTGTTTAGCTTACACATCTCCGGTGTTTTAACCTTTAAAGGGTTGTCTACTTCTTTTTATAGGTTGAATAAGTCTTCAAATAAAAAAAATGACTAATCTTACGGATGCCCATGACTCCTCTGTACCGCTGCTTATGTCCTCCATTGGTCTACTGGCTTTTTTTCCGGTAGCAAACATCATATGACCACTACAACCAATCAACGGGCACTAGTTGGTGGCATTGGTCATGTTCCATCGGACAGGTTATCTACAGTGGTCATCTAAGTGACCGGATGGGTGAGTTTGGGTTTGCTTTTCATTCCTAAAACCACCATTGGTCCTAATTTGATGGGTTGACCTCTAGCCGTGGGTTGACCGATGGGTTGACGGGTTGATGGGTTGACCGATGGGTTGATGGGTTGACCGATGGGTTGACGGGTTGATGGGTTGACCGATGGGTTGACGGGTTGATGGGTTGACCGATGGGTTGACGGGTTGATGAGTTGACCGATGGGTTGACGGGTTGATGGGTTGACCGATAAAGGGCTCTACTGAGGCTTCTTAAATGCTCTCTATTCTAATAATTGCCAGTAAACATAATGGTGGTCACCAGCCCCAAGAGGTCATGCGGAAAAGATGTTGGATTTCCATGGTCTAGTTAATCAACACTCCACATGGTATTGACTTCTAATCCGGGGCCAAGTATCAGGAATTCACATCTTATCCTAGTGTGAACCGCCACCATGATTTTTGACCATTTGTGCTGAGGTTTCATGCTTGGACATCCATAGTACATTGGACACCCCATGTTGGCAGCATAAGAGTCACCGATTTAGAGGTTCTTGATCCATTGTTTGTAGGATTTACATTTTTTAGGTTTTAGTAGAAGATTACATTCAGACAATTAGAAGAACTCACCTATCCCTTTCAGGAGTTGACAGTTTGGGAGATCTACAGACTCTGCTTCATTAAAGATTTTGGTTCTATGACTAAAAAAAAGAAAAATTAATGAACTCATAATATTCACAAAAAAGGAGTATTGATCATCAAAAACAGTGGCTAGGTGGTTAACTTAAAGGGGGGCATAGTTCTAAATCAAGCACCTGTCTCTATTTCCAGGATTGGTGTGACAAGACAATATTTGCTTAGCTTTCTATGCAGCAGACTGGCATTGAGAGCTATATAGTAATAGTTTTTAATTCTTCTTTAATATGTTTTGTATGTCTATAACATCATATGTATTGCTATAGTGCTTTTTTTAATAGTATACAGGAGTCTTGTTAATAATGCACCCGGCGGGCGGTGGCCGTGAACTGTTGCTAAGTGACCAGCCCAGGGAGTAAATGCATCTCTGCCCCCCGGCCCAGTCTGCCCCTGCAGCACTTAAATATAGGGTTACTACCGTCTACTGACATGCCAAATTGGAATAACCCTTTACGTTATATTATTTAAAAAAAATTACTACTTCGACTACTTCTGTATTATAGATTTGTACACAAATTGATTGATTGTGTTTTATTTATTATGCTGTAGTTGTTTATGTGACGTTATAGACATACAAAACACAATAGAGAAGAATAAGTAACTATTAGTACACAGCACTCAATGCCAGTCTGCTGCAAGGAAAGCCAAGGAAATATTGTCATGCTTTATTGGCCTCAGAAGAAGATACTACTTTATCAAATACAATAGGAAGCCCTGCCTACTCGCCCTTTAATTGTGAGGAACGTTGCATTATTTGCCATTCTCCATTGATCTTGAACTCACAAGTGTCTTACACAATACCGGTAGTACAGAGACCTTTACACCAGATCTGCATGGCCTTGGACAAAGCCTTGTGCAGACATTTGTACATATTTCACAATGCTCAATAATGTCCTAGTGTTGTATGTGGTGAGGGGCCTAACCTTGGGTAGCCGAAATGCAAGGTAATATGATGTGAGAGGCCTAACCTTGGGTAGCCGAAAAGCAACATAATATAAAGTGAGGCACGAATGCAGACTGACCGGTATTGGAGGCGTATTATTCATCGGAGATTGATTTCTGTGACTATTGTACTACAGGTCGGGAACAAACCAACCACCATGCCGGGTAACGCTTCCGGTGTCTGAGGTTTTTACCATATTTGTATTTGTAAGGTTTTATGTTTAGGAGACAAGCTACTATATACACATACAAATATATAAATAAGTGATTTTATACTTTCAATGAATCACTAATAAAAGAGTATACAATGGAGACAGATTTGATGATAAACTACAACATTAGCGCTCAATGCCAGTCTGCTGCATCGAAAGTCAACTAAATTTTGTCATGTTTCAGTAAACACTTGGCTGCAAAAGAAAGGAAAAACATATTTTTTTTACTGAAACATCATAGAAATTACTATTTACGGTACCTAAAGAAAAGGCTGTCGGTCAATATATACAGTATATACATTTAGTTGGGTCTCGATGGGGCAGACTGGCATTGAGCACTACTATTTCAGTTCATCATCAAATGCCTCTCCATTGTGTATATATATTATCTATACATACACACACATTAAAATAATATCTATATATCCTGTTTTCCCCAAAATAATACACTCTTATTTTACTTTTTCTCAAAAAAATGGACTACGTCTTATTTTCAGCAGATGTCTTATTTCTCCATCGTCCCCTTTCAGCCCCCAATATCCTCATCATCCCTTTGTAGCCAACAATATTCCCATGCAATATTCCACACTGCCTCCCCATCTTATTTTAGGGGAAACGGGGGTATACATATACATACGTGGAAGGTCATAAGTGTAGGCTCCACCTCTAAGACTTACGTCTGGATGAGGATCCCCCAGGGTCAGACTGGAGTGGCGAGAGCCTACCAACAACATTGACATTGGGGCTCACTATTCAGCAATATCCAAATATTCATTCATCTCTTTCACAAATTTAACTCTGCTTCTATATATCAATAAACTAGTGAGTTTGTTGGATGAATGATGAGATGATGAGATGCTGAGAATCCCATGTATTGGGCTAAATACTGCTCTTGTTGGGTAGGTGTGTTACTCCTGTAGAGGGGCCCACCAGGAGATTTCCCTGTTCTCCGGTCGGCCAGGCCAAGCCTGGGTTCCCGCATTATGATTGGCTGCTCTTGCACCGCTCTCCTCATTCCATTCTGCAGGAGACAATCTGAGCAAACACACAAGATTCCGAAGAATGTTTTACCATGTATACAAGATACAATAACAACAATCCAGGATATAGGCAGCAACTAGAAGTCGACAACAAAATCCAAGGGATTTAAGAGTTAAAAGTAGTGAGCAAAAGTAAAACAAGTCACTTACCAAAAATTCATGATCCTCTCCCCCAGGAGGGCAAGGAGGACCCCATAAAGGGTGATTCTTAACAGTTTCCCCATGTCTGCAGAGCTGTCCTTGGATTCTTGGCTGAACTTTATGCTATAGGACCCGGAGGAGCAGGTTATGATATCTGATCGCAGCCGCACCACAACTTAGCGCTACACGTAATATTACCTGCCTTTTATATGTAAGCATGTCACACCCGCATGTTTCAGAGCCTGTCAAGTTATCTTATTATTGATTTATTGCCATAGGTCGTAGTATTCATAGTTACATATTAATATTCTTATTGATAATTGTAGCTATTTCATCTTTTTTGTTATAATTTTTTTCTCTCTGGATAAGTGAAGGTCTGAGAACTTGCTATTTACCTCATGGAGAGGAGATTTCCTGCAACCATGAGAAGACAGTTTAGTAGGTAAGGAGATTTGCAGCCACATCCCTGCTCTAGGAAATTTGCACTTCAGTAAGGAAGTGGAAGAACTCCAGTTCCACCTTTATGCAAATTTGCATATTTTCTAGAGGAGGAATGTGGCTGCAAATCTCCTTACCTACTAAACTGTCTTCTCATGGTTGCAGGAAATCTCCTCTCCATGAGGTAGATAGCAAGTTCCCAGACCTCGTCTTAGCCCATTCACACAGCCAGATCACAATATCCCACAGACTACACTGATGAAGGGCAGTTACCCCGAAACGCAGTGTCTGTAGATTGGGGTTCTGATCTGGCACAAATCCCTTAGTCATATTAAAAAGCTTGTTGGAAAGCGATTATGACTTTGAGGAGCTGCTTAAAGGTGGCACTGGAGTTATTCCACTTCCTTACTGAAGTGCAAATTTGGATAAGTGAAAGAATTCTGCAATCTACAGTCACCACTAGGGGGAGCTAAGGAATCACACCAAGTATTCAACTTAAAGGGACTGTCCAAAAATGAGATCCTACTATGTTTTTCCTTACTGTATATTAGTGGCTGTGATTGGACTCGGCAGAGTCCTTACCAAAATTTGTAGAAAAGTACCTGTGTTGGGGACCGTGGCTGGAGAGGTGTCAGATGAAGTTGATCCACAAACCTTTTATTCTCGTTTCTCACTTCTTTTGTGTGATACAAATGATGGAACAAGCGAGAGAATTCCTCCATCGATTCTTGTTGAGAAACTTGTTCGGCAGCAATTTATTCGGATTACCAGACATAGCCATTCCTCTCGCTCAGCGCTGATGGGAGGATCTTCCCTTAAATCTCAGCCGCTCCTCCTGTAACCCTTCCTGGCACAACCAATTTTCACTATTGCTTTTTCGTTTCTTGTTCCCAATCTTTCCCAAACCATCATTTATTTTCTTATTTTCTCATTGACATATTATTGTTTTGCAGCACGAGTGATCGTTTCGGAGGACTCCATTTACTTTCTTACTGTAGGTTTTTACGACTTTTGAAAAATTAAAAAATTTCCTTTTTCTGAGGCCTACGCCTTGGTTCACCATAAAGGATAACAAATAAAATATACATATTTTAAAAGATCCAATCTCTCTCTACAGTATAGTTTTGTTGCTTTGTTTAGTTTATTTTTTTATTTTTTACTAAAAGTACACCACGGCGTTTAAGGGGTTAACTGGCCAACTGGTAAACATGGTAAACTGCGGGTAACTAGGCAGCGCGCGCTACCTAGATACCCAATGTATACCTTGGTTACCAGCCTTCTCCGCTCACTGGCCTGTATCCAAGGTACACAGCGGGTAAATAGGGTCCCTGGTTACCCGCTGTGTACCTTGGATACCAGCCTGTGAGCGGAGAAGGCTGGTTACCAAGGTATACATCGGGTATCTAGGCAGCGCGCGCTGCCTACTTACCCTCAGTTTACCCTGGATACCAGCTCTCAGCGCTACCTGAGAGGCGATGGGAGCTGGCTGATCGCTCGTCCCGGTGTCACACGCAGCGATGCTGCGTGTCCACCGGGCGACCATCGCCAGGTTTTCGGTCCAGTCCGAAAACCTGGCGACCATCAACCAGCAATTTATCGCTGGTTGATGCGCCCTGTCACACGCATCAATATCACTGCAACATCATGTGCAGCAGCGATATTGCATGCGATATTAGCGCATGTGATGGCCCCTTTACAGATTGGAGGATCAATGGTCCTGCAACTTGCGCAGAGATTAGCACAATTGGCCCATGTACTTGTCTTCTCAATAGATGAGCGCTCTCATTGCTTGCAGATGCAACTTTTAATAAGACATGTCTGCTTTAATCATGTTAGTTTAGGCTTGTAAAGTGATTTTGCTACACATTTTTTATTGGAGCATATTGGACTGTTTTTATTTAGCACTGTATAGGGATGAGTGAGTTACCATATATTGTTGTGACTTTCCCTATTTGTTGCCTGTATTGTGTGGTTAATGACTGTATTGTGTTTCAGATATCTGAACTATGTATTTTTGTCTGTCAGTATTGTATATTTCCTGTGTGTATTTGTTATGTGTATGTGATGTGTGATTTGCATATTTAATGTATGTATTGTGATGTTGTGGTCTGTATTGTGTAGTTTATGTCTATATTATGTATTTGATGTCCATTGTATATATGTTTTGTGTACTTTGTATTTTATGCTTATATAGTGTATTTGATGTCTATATTGTGTAGTTTGTGTGCATTTCTGTTTATCAGTGATGTTGATGGCCATCCGTCTGCAATGTATTTTTGCCATCAGGAACACCCCATGTGGACAGGTTTCAACTGAGATACCAAACTAAGCATACTGCCCAGCGCTAGCGTCAGCAGCAGGACAATGTACAATGAGGCGGTTTTATATTGAAAACGAAAAACTTTGATTCAGTGTGGCTCTTTTAAGGGAGCCATATTACTTTGTTGAAGAAAGGACTTGCAATCTACTTTAGTATCATGCCAAGAAAACTTGATGGGGAGCACAACTAAAGGAATTCAATATAGTGCTGGACGATGCACCCCTAGATTGCAAGGTACTCAAAAGGCTACTGGGGAAGAGCCGATGGTTGACCCAAATATGATCAAGGCTCATGATGCGCCAGGATCAAAGCCGCAAGGACGTCTATGTGTTGATATCACTTGGTCGAAAGGGAAGATCAAAAGCTGCAGAGTTATTATAAAGTTTGGAACTTGGAAAGTTCAAACTATGAACCAAGGCAGACTCGACACTGTCAAAGCCGAAATGGACAGAACAGGACTTGACTTATTCTGAATTAGCGAAGTAAGATGGCTTCAATCCGGACATTTCCAGTCAAACGAACATTGGATATCAAACACTTAGTTGAGAAGAGAAATCGGGCACTGACCTTGTTGCATTGAAGTCCTGTGTGCAGAGGTGTTCATGGATCTGGGTTGCTCAGCTGTAGATGCAGGGATCAATTAAGAACTTAAGAAGAAAACAGCGGCACTCCGGGATCCTTTATTCCATGAACAGCTTTATTCCGAAAGTTTACATCGGTGGGTGCAGGGGAGGGAGGACGGAGAGACGACGGTGACTGTTTCGCGTGCTCTGCACGCTTCAGCGGGTCCTGGAACCTGCTGAAGAGTGCAGAGCACGCGAAACGGTCACCGTCGTCCCTCCGTCCTCCCTTCCCTGCACCCACCGATGTAAACTTCCGAACATTGGATATACTATTCTGGCAATGATAACCAAAAAGAAATGATATCGCTTTTATTCCAAATCGAAAATTGGCCACCGCAGTCCTGAAGTATAATGCAGGAAGTGATAGAGTCATCTCGATACGACTACAAGGCGCTCCAATCCATATCACAATTATACCAGTCTACTGACCAACAGATGCTGAGGAAGTACTATTAGAGTCAAGCTGCACAAACGGACAAGACAACAGGTCATTTCCAATTTCAATTTCACCAACATACCTGAAGTTTTTTGGAACTGTCTGCACAACTGATTTAAATTACTGGACACAGATGAAAAGAAGCCTGAGGAATTATGGACACATATAAAAACTATCATTACTGAAGAAGCCAGAAAGACCAGAAACAAGAGGCAGTAAAAGACTAAAGAGAGCCATTTGAGCAAAGAGCTTCATTACCAGAAGATATTTGCAGAGAGAGAAAATATCTGAAGAGCAAGACCAAGAAGGCATACCAAAAGATCAAAGAGATACGACAAAAGTCTCAACCAAGAGTGGGAATGCTGAAAGACATCAACAGGAACAAACTAACTGAGCCAGAACATATCAAGTAAAGATGGAAAGAATACACGGAGCATCCGTCCAAAAACAAGTCATTGATACAGGAAGAAAATGAGACTGAACATAATTGCGAACCGAATATCTTGAAAGAAGTCTTTGCTGCAATAAAGCTTCTGTAAAAACACAAAGTACCTGGATGTGACAATATTCCAATAGAGCTAATAAAGTCTTCTGAAGCAGCAGAAGTCATCACATGCTTGTGTCAACAGATATGGACTACTGGTAAATGGCCCAAGGACTGGACAAGATTGGTGTTTATTCCTATTCTGAAAAAGAGAGATATTACTAATTGTGGAAACTATTGCACTATTGTGCTCATACCTCATGCAAGCAAAATACTTCTGAACTTCCTACAAAGATGGCTGCAGCAGTGGCTTAACTACCGCGGTCACAGGGGTCGCGGCTTTGACCGGGCCCACCCCTGGGGGGGCCCCGTGTCTTATGCTTACAGCCGGCCGCCGCGACCGCGATAGCGTTGGCACGAGACGAGGGGAGGACGGGAAGTGACAGAAGCCTCACTTCCTGCAGCTGTGCCCGCCCCTCCTCTCCTCTTCACTGCAGACCGCGGGACGCTGGAGCACAACGACGCTCACGGTAGGGGTCAAATACAGCTCCAAATATCCCACTAGCAAATCCCCCACCTCCCCTCCCCCCCCCCACTTCACACATGACGGGTACAAACGGAGCACTAAAATTTCTGCTAGCACCCCCCAACGCTCCTCACATGAGGGGCCCCGGAGCAAATCTTGCACCGGGGCCAGCAGCAAGGTAGTTACGCCACTGGGCTGCAGCCTTACATTGACAAAGAGTTGCTAGAAGAACAAGCAGGATTCATAAAAGACAGAAGAACAAGAGATGTAATTGCTAACATGATATTGTCAATAGAAAAGGCCAAAGAATACAACAAGGAGCTCTAGTTTTGCTTCATCAACTACAGCAAAGCCTTTGACTGTGTTAATCACCAGAAACTTTGGAATACCTCTAAGGATATCGGTGTGCCGAACCATCTGATCAGCCTCATTAGAAACCTTTACATCGACCAAGAAACAACAGTCTGAACGGAATACAGTGACACGGCGTAATTCAAAGTACAGCGAGGCGTCAGACTAGGCGGCATCCGGTCACCATTTCTCTTATATTTTTATGCAGAAGCTAGTGCTGAAAAAAAAGAGGAATCACAAATGGTGGAAGAATCATCAAGATCTAAGATACGCAGATGACACAACACTGATGGCAACAAGTGTAGAGGGAATGAAGGACCTAATACAGAGTGTCAAGATGGGAAGCTCGAATATGGGACTGCTACTCAACACAAAGAAGACAGAGGAATACTGCAAGGTACAACAAGGACACATTTGAAATGGATGGGGATGAACTAGACTTGGTAAAAAACTTCAACCTTCTCGGATCAATGATCAGCAATGACACTGGAAGTCATAGGAGAATAGCTATGGGCAACTCAACAAGGAAGTCACTGGACAAGGTCTTCAAATTGAAGAATTTCACTGGCAAATAAGACACGGCTCATATATAGTCTGGTCTTTTTATTAAAAAAAATTAGTAGTAATATTTCATCCTCCGCAAGGTAAGAAGCGTTACTCCAGCTGACAGCACAGGGCTCGGTGGTACACTGTGCCCACCAGGAGCTTCCCTTCATAGACGGAGGCACAGGATGAGCCCTGGATCACAGACCCATTGTTCGCGTAGACTTTGGTGATGATGGGATTATCTGAGTGAATATTCTGTACACAGAAGACCTGGCGAGGAGAACAATAGCAAGAAAACAATAAGTGAGTACACCCCAGATAGGAATATAGGCCACATGGAGTTCACGTGTGCCAAAGTGCCAAAATGGGGCATTGTGTCTGTTTCTGTTATGTACTATGTGCTGTAGTGGGGGCACATTTTTGATTATGAGGGTACTATGTACTGATATGCTTTCTTTTTCTATTACAAGGGTACCGTTTACTGGTATGGGGCACATCGATACTTGAGGGTATTATATACTGCTATGGGGGCACATCGATATTTGAGGGTATTATATACTGTTATAGGGGTACATCGATATTTGAGGGTATTATATACTGTTATAGGGGTACATCGATATTTGAGGGTATTATATACTGTTATGGGGGCACATCTATATTTGAGGGTATTATATACTGTTATGGGGGCACATCTATATTTGAGGGTATTATATACTGTTATGGGGAAACATCTATATTTTAGGGTATTATATACTGCTATGGGGCACATCTATATTTTGACGGTACCATGTAACGTTGTGGGGCCACATTTATTTTGAGAACACTATATACTCTTACACTGGCACATCATTATTTTGAGGGTGCTATGCACTGTAATGGGGAGGCACAGTAATTTTGAGGTTACTATATACTGTTATGGGGTCATATCTATATTTTAAGACTATCATGTAGAGTTATGGGGCCACATTTATTGAAAGTACTATGTACTTTTACAGCGGCACATCATTATATTAAGGGTACAATGTACTGTAATGGGGGCACAGTAGTTTTGAGGGTACTATATATTATGAGGGCACATCTCTATTTTGAGGGTATTATATAATGTTATGGGGGCAAATCTATACTTTAAGACTACCTTGTAGTGTTATGGGGCCACACTTATTCAAAATAATATGTACATTTACAGCACATTATTATTTTAAGAGTACAATGTACTGTAAGGGGGCACAGTAGTTTTGAGGGTACTAAATATATATTATGGGGGCACATCTCTATTTTGAGCTTATTCTATGCTGTTATGGGGGCAAATCTAAATTTTAAGGCTACCATGCAGTGTTATTGGGGCACATATATATTTTGAGGGTACCATTTAGTGCTATGGGGATGCATTTAATGAAAGTCCAATGTACATTTATAGTGGCACATCATTATTTTGAGGGTACTGTGCACTGTAATGGGAGTAAACTAGTTTTGAGGGGACTATATACCGTTATAGGGGCACTTATATATTTTGAGGGTACAGTTTACTGTATGGGGACATGATATCACATTGTGGTACATGGGGTATACACAATGGAGATGATTTATCAAAATTGTGCATCTTTGTTGCCCATAGCAACCAATCACAGCACAGCACTTCTAAAGATTTGGTAAAAATAAAGCTATATTTTGGTTGCTATGGGCTTGGTTATGGTTGCTATCGGCAACAAAGACAGTCTTTAGGGCCTACTGCCTTGTAATATATGTATGACAACAGCCTTGGGGGACCTTTATGTAAGTTTTGTCAGTGCAGGGGGAGCCTTTACTACCCGCTCATCTGCCTCCCACCTCATGTCAAATCTTTCCACCAGCAATAGAATGGCGGATTTATACGCCATGGACAATTCTGTTGCTTAGCAACTGCTTGACTTCTGTGTAGGTGACCACCACTGAGCGGCCATTACTAATCCGTATATGTCATCACTGACCTCCGAGCCGGGAGATCTTCGGGGTTGTACATAATGAACTTGTACATCTTTGGATGAGCCCCAATCCATATATCCCCAGTGATGGGATCCACCGTCAGGTTATCCACAAGTGTATCCAGATCTACCTCCTTGAATAGAAAATTAGGAATAAAAATAAAAAAATATGAAGATAGATGGATAGGTACTGAGAGATGTATATACATATATATATAACAGAAAAAAAACAGAAAAAAAAAAACTGCATAGCACTCACAGACTAATGTGAACCGGTGCTGGATCAAATAACTAGAAAAAAATACTCTGCAGCACTCGGTTACCACCAATGATGTACATATGCTAATAAGCTATATATATATATATGAGAAAAAAGTTAAAAACTTACGTTTTTTTAAAAAAACTCAAAATCTTATCTTTTTATTTCTGATGTTCTTGGTACACACATTGGCCAATGTCTATATGCTCATCGACTGCGACAAAGTGACTTCAGGTCCGACGAGTCACTTTGTCGCAGTCGACGAGCAAATAAACATTGGCCAATTAGTCTGTGAGTGCTATGCAGTTTTTTTTTTCTGTTTTGTATCTTATGGAGTGGCTGGCTCCATGCTGCAATTTTCACCCTTGTTGACTGCAGGTGATCTAGGGTTGAGATGGAGTCTGCCCACTGAGAGGTGGGGGGTGGACAAGGAGGATAGGGATATCAGCGTAGGTCTCGTCGGACCTGAAGTCACTTTGTCGCAGTCGACGAGCAAATAGACATTGGCCAATGTGTGTACCAAGAACTTCAGAATAAAAAGATAAGATTTTGAGTTTTTTGAAAAAACATAAGTTTTTAACTTTTTTCTCATATATATATATATAGCTTATTAGCATATGTACATCATTGGTAGTAACCGAGTGCTGCAGAGTATTTTTTTTCTATTTTTTTCTAGTTATATATATATTAGTATTAAAATAAAGTGATAATAGTTTATTTTTATAAAAAATGCAAGTTCAATGAATAAAAGCGAAACCTAAGACCTCATTCAGACTCGTTTTACGTATATGGTACCATCCGTGGTGTTAACGGATGGCACTCGTACATGCAGAATTGAATGGGGCTTTTCACATGTCTTTTATCCTTCAAAAATCGCTATGACTTCTCTGATATTGATACGAGGATCGATATGAAAAAACTTGGACCAAGCTGTGATAAAACTGACCAAAACCACTTGTCAGTTTTTCTCATACCTGAAAAAAATTGACGTCTGAATGAAGCCTAAATCAGATCAGAATTTAGTGACAGCCCTTTGCCTTCTTCGCTTCTTCTCAGTAGCGTAGCTAGCGGGGGGGCAGGGGGGGCGATCGCCCCGGGCCCCCCCGGCTTGAGGGGCCCATTGGCTGCCCCCGGGGGGCCCCGCACTCCCTGGGGGGGCCCCCGCACTCCCTGGGGGGGCCCCGCACTCCCTGGGGTGGCCTCGTGCTGGCAGCCGGCAGCCGCGCGGCCGGAGAGGAGGGAGGACGGGACTTCCTGATGTGCAGATCTGCCCGCCCCTCCTCCCCCTCCTACAGCAGACGCACGCAGGCGGCCGGCCGCGGTGAGTGCTGGTTACCCGGTCCGGTCCTCCTCACACCTCTCCACCATCACCACCCCCCCTCCCCCCGGACCACCAGAGGGGTGAGAATGCTAGTGTCCTGGTCGAAGCGGCAAGACAGTGTGTGGAGGCTGGTAAGGGTCTTATACTGTAACGTTCCCTGAAGATCAACCTGTAGTCTGTTGCTGTGCAGAACCCTTATTAAACATCCTACATATAACACTGCTTTACCTTATCATACATTACTACATATCACATTACATTATCAACCCCCCCCCCCCCCCCCCGTCCTCACATGGGGGGCCCGGGTGGTGATGTCGCCCCGGGGCCCGAAGGTGGCCAGCTACGCCACTGCTTCTTCTAGGTCACTTATACAAAGTCAGAGATATTGTAGGATGAAAGTCAGGTGTCTCAGTAACCAATTCTACCAAACAGAAACAGCTGGCTTAAATCGGGGTGAGGAACAGCAAAACTTTGCTATCTTTGGAGTAGTTCTCCAGTTGTAGAATAAATTTGGATCCTCCCTGATATTATTACATCAGCGGTCACCAACCTTTCAGACCGTGAGAACCACATCCAACTCTAAGGGAGGATTGCAAACCACATTCAGGTCTGAGAGAGGGTCATGAACCACATCCAGCTCTGAGAGAGGGTCGTGAGCCATATCCAGATCTGAGAGTGGGTTGCAAGCCACATTCCGCTCTGAGAGAGGGTTGAGAGCCACATCCAGCTCTGAGAGAGGGTCATGAGCCACATCTAGCTCTGAGAGAGGGTCGCGATCCACACCCAGCTCTGAGAAAGGGTCACGATCCACATCCAGCTCTGAGAGAGGGTCACGAGCCACATCAGCTCTGAGAGAGGGTTGCGAACCACATTCAGGTCTGAGAGAGGGTCATGAGCCACATCAAGGTCTGAGAGAGGGTCGCGAGCCACATTCAACTCTGAGAGAGGGTCGGGAGCCACATTCAACTCTGAGAGAGGGTCGGGAGCCACATTCAACTCTGAGAGAGGGTCGGGAGCCGCATTCAGCCTTGAGAGGGGGTTGGGAGCCACATTCAGCCCTAAGAAAGGGTGACCAAATATTAATGGGATTTAGATTTTTGTTTTATTTATTCACTTTGCATTTTGCTATATTGATAAAAATACATTTTAACGCTTCTAGTTTGAAAAAGCATTCTTACTTTGCAGCATTTGTTCCATACATACGGAGGTAGGTTAAAAGGAAACATACATGTGTAGATAAATAGATAGATACACAATAGATAGATTACATAGATAGATATATGATAGGATAGATAGAGGAGATAGATAGAGGTAGGTTAGAAGGAAAGATATGTATATAGATAAATATCTATACTTGCTTCTCCTACTTGCTGATGACATTTCCGCTAATGCTGGGTCCTCCACCACATCCCCACAGTCACTTCTACCCCATACCCTTGACCCATCACTAATAGTGATGAGCGAGTACTAAAATGCTCGGGTGCTCGAAGCTCGGGCCGAGCATCCCGAGATACTCGTGTACTCGGCCCGAGTAACGAGCCCAATGTTATCCTATGGGAGACACGAGTATTTTTATGAAATGACTGCCGGCTGCCTGGAAAAACCCTAAAAATGTCACAAAAGTCTCAGAAGAGTGCTGAAATGACATGGCAACACCATGGGGAAGACCCCTGGAAGCATTTCTCACTCAAAAGTCACAGCTGTGAACAATGTTGTCCGAGTTTCACGCCAATTTTACGGAGTCTCCAGAAAACCTTCCAACATGACACCAAAATGAATATTTAGGGTGGAAATGTTAAGGGCACATACCCAATAGTGAGATACAGCTGGTGTATGTCACTTTTTGTGATTACATGAAAGATTTTACGTGAAAACATTGTGCGACACTCCGATGACCCTGACAAGAGACGTACATGAAGCCCTGTCTACAAATAAAGTGCCCATTTTGAGGAACTAGGTCTATTGTAGTATCTTCCTTTGCCAGGGCAGTCCAAAATTGGGAGGTTCACCAATGCCCCTGGATACAGACATGCAGGATGGCCTGTAAACAAGAACTGGGTGTATTGTAGTATAGCCCTTTGGTCAGGGCAGCCAAAAATTGGGAGGTTCAACAATGACCCATGCTTACAGACATGTAGTAGGGCCTGTAACCCTCAAGTGGGTGTATTGTAGTATAGCCCTTTGGCCAGGGCAGCCAAAAATTGGGAGGTTCAACAATGACCCATGCATACAGACATGTAGTAGGGCCTGTAACCCTCAAGTGGGTGTATTGTAGTATAGCCCTTTGGTCAGGGCAGCCAAAAATTGGGAGCTTCAACAATGACCCATGCATACAGACATGTAGTAGGGCCTGTAACCCCTGAAGTGGGTGTATTGTAGTATAGCCCTTTGGTCAGGGCAGCCAAAAATTGTGAGGCTCCTCTTTGTCCTTGGATAGAGACGTGCAGGAGGGCCTGTAACCCTCAAGTGGGTGTATTGTAGTATAGCCCTTTGGTCAGGGCAGCCAAAAATTGGGAGGCTCCACATTGTCCCTGAATAGAGACGTGCAGGAGTGCCTAAAAACATTTTTCCCATTGAAAAGGAGCGGGTCTCCTGTCGTTGTAATGCCCATTCTAACAGAATGGGCGAAAAAATTTACCACTGCGGGTTTACCTCAAACAAGAGCCTAACTATTCTAACGGTCATCATGGTGTCACATGAGGAGAAGGAGGAGCAGTCCAGCGATTAGCCAAAGTCCGGAAGTGTGTACCCATGGGTGAGTGGAGGTACATGTCAAATTCAAATAACAAAATTTTAATTCAGTTGTCATTTGCTGGTGGTGTGGTGAAGTCTGGCCCAATCCAACCCTTGTTCATCTTGATCAGAGTCAGCCTGTCCGCATTTTCAGTTGACAGGCGGGTGCGTTTATCAGTGATGATTCCACCTGCAGCACTGAAAACACGCACTGATAAAACGCTAGCGGCAGGGCAGGCCAGGACTTCCAAGGTGTAGAGAGCCAATTCATGCCACGTGTCGAGCTTGGAGACCCAATAATTGAAAGGCACCGAGGAATCTCGCAGTACAGTTGTTCGATCTGCAAGGTACTCCTTCAGCATCTGCCCAAACTTAGCATTTCTGGTGGCACTACCCCGCACCTCAGGGGCTGTGGTACGTGAGGGGCTGAGAAAACTGTCCCACATCGTAAAGACAGTTCCCCTGCCTCTGGCGGATTGGACTTGTGCCCCTCTCGGCCGTACGCCTTGGTTGTCCACCAAATCCTGACCTATGCCGCTAGCGTTTTGTGAGGGGAATGATTTGACAACTTCCGTGACTATGGCCCTGTGGAACTCCTGCATTTTGGCTGACCTCTCCGCCTCAGGAATGAGAGACATAAAGTTCTCCTTGTAGCGTGGGTCTAAGAGTGTTGCCAACCAGTACTGATTGTCGGCCAAGATGTTCTGAACGCGAGGGTCACGAGACAGGCAGCTTACCATAAATTCAGCCATGTGCGCCAGACTCTTAACAGCCATCACTTCAGTATCCAGACCAACACGATGACTGAACATGCTGTCCTCCTCCTCCTCATCTCCCCTGTCCTCTGGCCAGCCACGCTGAATCGAGGGTATGACTGGTGTGCATGTCATATCCCCAATTTGGCCTGAGAGTTGCTCCATGTCTTCATCCTCCTCCTCCTCCTCGTCATAGTCCTCCACTACACGTTGTGATGACATGAGGCTGGGCTGTGTGTTTTCACCCACACCCACTACAGTTTCTTGCTCTAAGTCATCGCGCTCGGCCTGCAATGCATCCTCTTTGATTTTCAGCAGAGACCGTTTTAGAAGGCAGAGTAGTGGTATGGTGACGCTAATAATGGCGTCATCGCCGCTCACCATCTTGGTGGAGTCCTCAAAGTTTTGGAGGACGGTGCATAGGTCCGACATCCATCTCCACTCCTCAGGTGTTATGTGTGGAGTTTGACCCATTTCCCGACGGCTTAGGTGATGCAGGTAGTCCACAACTGCCCTCTTCTGCTCACATATCCTGACCAACATGTGCAGAGTTGAATTCCAACGCGTGGGGACATCACAGACCAGTCTGTGGGCCGGAAGACGCAAACAGCGCTGAAAGCTGGCAAGGCCGGCTGAAGCAGCAGGTGACTTGCGAAAATGTGCAGACAGACGCCGAACTTTTACCAGCAGGTCAGACACCTCCGGGTATGACTTCACAAACCTCTGAACCACCAGGTTGAGCACATGGGCCACGCATGGAACATGCGTCAGCTGCCCTCGCCTCAAAGCTGCCACCAGGTTCCGGCCATTGTCACACACGACCTTTCCTGGCTTTAGGTTCAGAGGTGTGAGCCAGTGATCTGCCTGCTGTTTCAGAGCTGTCCACACCTCTTCTGCATTGTGGGGTTTGTCACCTATGCAGACTAGCTTCAGCACAGCCTGTTGCCGCTTTGCAGAGGCAGTGCTGCAGTGCTTCCAGCTTGGGACTGGTGTGGAGGGTACATTGGATGAGGATGCGCAGGAGGAGGAGGCTGAAGAGCATGACATTCCAGAGCTGTAGAGTGTCGGTGAAACCCTGACAGAGGTAGGGCCTGCTATCCTTGGTGTGGGAAGGACGTGTTCCGTCCCTCGCTCAGACTGGGTCCCAGCCTCCACAATATTAATCCAGTGTGCCGTCAAGGAGATGTAGCGGCCTTGCCCACAAGCACTTGTCCACGTGTCTGAAACAGCATTGTTCAGGGCACGTGTGATGCTGTTGGACACGTGGTTATTCAATGCGGGGACGGCACATCTGGAGAAATAGTGTCGGCTGGGGACCGAGTAACGTGGGACAGCAGCCGCCATCAGGTCGCGGAATGCGTCCGTCTCCACCAGCCGGAAAGGCAACATTTCTAGCGCTATGAGTCGCGAAATGTGATCATTCAGGACTGTGGCATGTGGGGCATTGGCAGCGTATTGGCGCCTGCGTTCAAATGTTTGCTGAATGGATAATTGAACGCTGCGCTGGGACAAGGACGTGCTTGATGGTGGTGTAATTTGTGCGTGGGCAACTTCAGGTGCAGGGCCGGAGGCTTGTTCGCGGCCAGCATGGACAGGGGATTGGCTCGCATGCACAACAGGCGAAGACGTAGCAGTGACA
The DNA here is from genome assembly GCA_033576535.1 of Allobates femoralis. Classification (NCBI taxonomy): domain Eukaryota; kingdom Metazoa; phylum Chordata; class Amphibia; order Anura; family Aromobatidae; genus Allobates; species Allobates femoralis. Next base: position 554,139,743 of record JARQOC010000005.1, read on the forward strand.
TCAGCACGCACCGCTCCTCGACTCTGTGGTACTTCCCACAAAGTTGGGTGCTTGGCTGACATGTGCCTGATCATGCTGGTGGTGGTCAGGCTGCTAGTTTTCGTACCCCTGCTGATAGTGGCATGGCAGGTGTGGCAAATGGCCTTTTTAGAGTCTTCTGGAGCCAACTTAAAAAACTCCCAGACTCGGGAAGACCGAACATTTGCACAGGCACCTTGAGTCGTGTTGTTGTTCCGGGGAACGGTTGCCTGCCTTCTGCCTGCGGACGCAACCCTGCTTCGTACTGCCTGTTGGGATGCTACGCCTCCCTCCCCCTGTGCACTGCTGTCCTCTCTCTGCATATCCTCCTGCCATGTTGGGTCAGCTACTGGATCATCCACCACGTCGTCTTCCTCTTCCGCACCCTGATCCTCCTCCTGACTTCCTGGCAATTGTGTCTCATCATCGTCCACCCCTTGTTGAGACACTTTGACAACGTTCCGTTCGTCATAACGTGGCTGCTCAAATATTTGGGCATCTGTACATACCATCTCCTCACCACCCACTTCAAGAGGAGCTGGCGACAGGCCAGATTCTGCGAATGGATACGTGAACAGCTCTTCCGAGTGTCCTAGTGTGGGATCAGTAATGTCCGTGGACGTGAACTCGGCCAGGTGGTAGGAAGGAGGATCAGGTTGGGAAATGTGCGGTGCAGTATCACGGCTACTGACAGTTGACCGTGCGGAAGACAGGGTGTTTGTGGAGGTGCCCATCTGACGTGAAGCATTATCCGCTATCCAAGTAACAACCTGTTGACACTGGTCTTGGTTCAACAGTGGTGTACTGCTGCGGGCCCCAAGAATTTGGGACAGGACGTGCGAGCGAGGAGATGTGGCCCTTTGTTGTTGCGAAATTAGTGCTTGCACACGACCTCGGCCTCTGCCTGCACCACCATCACGTCCACTTCCTTGTTCCTTGCCAACGCCCTTGCCAACGCCTTTGCGCATTTTGCCTGTATAGAGCGACAACTGTCTGGTGACTGTTGAGGTCACAGGAGATTAGGATTTTAGTTCCCTAACCTGTATAAAGGTATGACGTACAACAGTGTGGTGACTGTTGAGATGACAAGAGTTAGGATTTTAGTTCCCTAACCTGTATAAAGGTATGACGTACAACAGTGTGGTGACTGTTGAGATGACAAGAGTTAGGATTTTAGTTCCCTAACCTGTATAAAGGTATGACGTACAACAGTGTGGTGACTGTTGAGATGACAAGAGTTAGGATTTTAGTTCCCTAACCTGTATAAAGGTATGACGTACAACAGTGTGGTGACTGTTGAGATGACAAGAGTTAGGATTTTAGTTCCCTAACCTGTATAAAGGTATGACGTACAACAGTGTGGTGACTGTTGAGATGACAAGAGTTAGGATTTTAGTTCCCTAACCTGTATAAAGGTATGACGTACAACAGTTTGGTGACTGTTGAGATGACAAGAGTTAGGATTTTAGTTCCCTAACCTGTATAAAGGTATGACGTACAACAGTGTGGTGACTGTTGAGATGACAAGAGTTAGGATTTTAGTTCCCTAACCTGTATAAAGGTATGACGTACAACAGTGTGGTGACTGTTGAGATGACAAGAGTTAGGATTTTAGTTCCCTAACCTGTATAAAGGTATGACGTACAACAGTGTGGTGACTGTTGAGATGACAAGAGTTAGGATTTTAGTTCCCTAACCTGTATAAAGGTATGACGTACACCAGTGTGGTGACTGTTGAGATCACAAGAGTTAGGATTTTAGTTCCCTAACCTGTATAAAGGTAGTACGTACACCTGTCTGGTGACTTTAATGGTTTCAGGAGAGTATTTTAGTCCCTAACCTGTATTAAGGTAGTACGTACACCTGTCTCGTGACTGTAATGGTTTCAGGAGACGATTTTAGTCCCTAACCTGTATTAAGGTAGTACGTACACCTGTCTGGTGACTTTAATGGTTTCAGGAGAGGATTTTAGTCCCTAACCTGTATTAAGGTAGTACGTACACCTGTCTGGTGACTGTAATGGTTTCAGGAGACGATTTTAGTCCCTAACCTGTATTAAGGTAGTACGTACACCTGTCTGGTGACTGTAATGGTTTCAGGAGAGGATTTTAGTCCCTAACCTGTATTAAGGTCGTACGTACACCTGTCTGGTGACTGTAATGGTTTCAGGAGAGGATTTTAGTCCCTAACCTGTATTAAGGTAGTACGTACACCTGTCTGGTGACTTTAATGGTTTCAGGAGAGGATTTTAGTCCCTAACCTGTATTAAGGTAGTACGTACACCTGTCTGGTGACTGTAATGGTTTCAGGAGAGGATTTTAGTCCCTAACCTGTATTAAGGTAGTACGTACACCTGTCTGGTGACTTTAATGGTTTCAGGAGAGGATTTTAGTCCCTAACCTGTATTAAGGTAGTACGTACACCTGTCTGGTGACTGTAATGGTTTCAGGAGACGATTTTAGTCCCTAACCTGTATTAAGGTAGTACGTACACCTGTCTGGTGACTGTAATGGTTTCAGGAGACGATTTTAGTCCCTAACCTGTATTAAGGTAGTAAGTACAAGAGTGTGGTGACTCCAATGGTCACAGAAAAGCTTGGATTCCAATCTGTATCACCCTGCCTATATCCTCCTAGATTAGTCCTGAGAAGGACTGTTCTGGTCACTGGAAAGCTTGGACTCCGATTTGGATCACCCTGCCTATATCCTCCTAGATTAGTCCTGAGAAGGACTGTTGTGGTCAGCAGCAGTTTGCAGCCCTGCTCCGGATCTACCTGTAAGGGCCGCAAATCTGTCCCTAATCAGCAGCAGACACTCTCCCTACACTCACTGTCTGGAAGGCTGTGTGCCGAGCACAGCGCGCCGGGAGTTATAAAGGCTCAGTCACGCTGTGCAGGGCGGCCAATCACTGCTATGCCACAACTAACAGGGCTGTGGCATTGCTGTGGTCTGCCAGCCAATCCCTGCACGTGGGCTGGCTCTCAAAAGAGCGCCAACATGCAGAGATGACGACCACGAGCACAGCACGAGTATCGCGAGATTACTCGGTGCTCGGCGAGTCGCCCGAGTACAGTGATACTCGTGCGAGTACCGAGTAGTGGCGAGCATGCTCGCTCATCACTAATCACTAACCTACGCAACCTCAACAACCTTAGACCCATTCCTCCAGCCCCTGCTTCCCCAGTCCCTCTACCTGGTGCACTCTGGAACACCTGTTCGGTCTGCAACAAACTCCCATTAATCCACAACCTCTTTATCTCTAACAAACTCTCATTCCTTGGCATCACTGGAACCTGGCTCACCCCCTCTGATACAGCCTCTCCTGCTGCACTCTCTTATGGCGGACTCAGTCTTTCCCACACACCCCACCCTTCTAACAAACAAGGCGGAGGAGTTGGCTTACTCCTGTCCAATACCTGCTCCTTCACCCCTATCCCACTGCCACCCTCCACTACTCTCCCCTCCTTGGAAGCCCACTCTATCCGCATCTTCTTCCCCTGTAACTTTCAGCTTGCTGTCATTTACCTCCCCCCTGCCTGGATTTACCTCCTCCTTCCTTGACCATTTCACCACCTGGCTACTTCACCTCCTTTCTGCGGACATCCCCACTATCAACATGGGCGATTTCAATATCCCCATTAACACTTCCCACCCAGCCGCTTCTAAATTTCTTTCACTGACTACTTCCTTTGGGCTCTCCCAATGGTCCTCCTCTGCCACTCACAAAGATGGCCACATGCTGGACCTCGTCTTCACCCGCCTTTGCTACCTCACTAACCTATCAAACTCACCCCTCCCCCTGTCTGACCACAATCTACTGACTTTCTCCTCCCTCTCTCCCCTACTATACTACCCCCACTCCACAAACTCAATCATCCTCGCAGAAACCTAAAACACACTGATTTACACTCATTCTCAGACTCCCTTCTCCCTCTCGCCGACATAGCTTCCATACGTGACAAGACCTGCGACGACTTGCAGGGTTGCCGTAAGGAGATGGAAGAAATCTCATTCCGTTGAGCACTTTGCGTTGTTCAAGCACTCCCTCACCGACTTCAAGTCCGCACTCACTGCCACAAAACAAGCCTTCTTCTCATCCCTAATAACCTCCCTGGCCCACAATCCCATACAGCTTTAAAACTTTCAATTCTTTAATCCGTCTGCCCGCTCCTCTTCCCTCACCCCTTATCTTTGCTGAAGACTTTGCCTCCTTCTTCAAGTAGAAGATTGATAAAATCAGAGACAGCTTCGACCCACGGTCCTCACAGCTTCCCCTCTCACCTACACTTCCCTCTACTTCCAAAAGCTGCCTCTTCCCCTTAACAGAAGACCAGCTCTCCTCCCTTCTGTCAAAGTCACACCTCACCACCAGGACCCACGACCCGCTTCCATCCCACCTCATTCCCAGCCTCACCTCAGTCTTCATCCCAACTCTAACCCACGTCTTCAACTTATCACTTACTACTGGCATCTTCCCCTCATCCTTCAAACATGCCTTGATCACACCCATCCTCAAAAAACCCTCCTTCGACCCATCATCTGTTTCTAACTATTGCCCAATATCTCTTCTCCCCTTCGCCTCAAAACTATTTGAACAACACGCCCATTCAGAACTGTCCTCCCAATTCTCCTCCTGCTCCCTTTGACCGCCTACAATCTGGTTTCTGACCCCACCACTCCACCGAAAAAGCCCTAACCAAAGTCACCAACGACCTACTGACAGCCAAGAGCAAGCGACATTACTACAAAGATAGTGAGGGCATTCTTCATCAATGGAAACCTCAATGCCACTGGATATGTGAATCATGTAGCAATCCAACACAATGGGCAGCACTTTGAACACATTTTATAAGTGGTCATAAACATGTAAATAACTAATGAAAGAATAAAGAGACGTTAAAACCAGCACACCAGTGTTTATCTTATGAAATTCTCAATAAGTTTGATGTGTCACATGACCCTCTTCCCATTGAAAAAAATAAAGTTGGATCCAAAATGGCCGACTTCAAAATGGCCGCCATGGTCACCACCCATCTGGAAAAGTTTTCCCCCTCCCATATACTAATGTACCACAAATAGGAAGTTGATATCACCAACCATTCCCATTTTATTTAGGGGCATCCATATAAATGGCACACCCTTGTACATAAAAAGATGGATATGAATAGATATATGTGATGGACAAATCTATAGTTTTACCTTTATGGGGGTAAGGGACCAATCTTTATTTTTTCCGTAGACATTAACGGTATGAGCTGTGGAATCGGCAGCATAGATAAATCTAGAGCAGGACACAATCATCACAGTAAACAATACAGCATTTATCAACTGCTTTGCATTAATTCTTTCACTGCCTAGACTTTTAGTTACAAAGGTTAAAAATGACCTCGGTCCATCGTGTTCAACCGTTCTCCAATTATACATTTTTGCCTCTAAATTACTTAGAACTGACAATGTTATCTGCACTGAGGAAATCATCCAGTTCTTGTATAAAAGCTGTTCTAGTGTCGGCCATCACTACCTCTTGTTAGTAGGACTTTCCCCATCTGACTGCTCTGACTGTAAAGAACCCTTTCCTATGTATCTGCCGGAATCTCCATTTTTCACCCACACTGAGTGCCCCTAATCCTCACTAATGTGTTTGTCATGTGCCGTCCTTTGTGTTGACCACACATGTATTTATACATATAAATGATCAAAAAAAGTCCGTTCACTGGGCACTGCTAAGTTAGGAGAAGTGCTTATTTTTTCATATGGGTATATGCGAGGTGGGGCATTGCTGGCCGCCTCTGGGTGCCCGCTATATATCACATCAATAATAGCATAAAAAGAAAAAAGATAGCGGCACTCACCGGGCGTGTTTCAAAGGTGCTTTATTTGGGTACCCTCATTCCAGGGTCCCACTCAGGAGGGAGGGGGTGCAGAGACAGCAGAGATGATGGATCTCCGTTTCGGGGCTCCTACCCCTTCCACGGACCTCGTCTCATTGAGGTCCGTGGAAGGGGTAGGAGCCCCGAAACAGAGATCCGTCATCTCTGCTGTCTCTGCACCCCCTCCCTCCTGAGTGGGACCCTGGAATGAGGGTACCCAAATAAAGCACCTTTGAAACACGCCCGGTGAGTGCCGCTATCTTTTTCTTTTTATGCTATTATACATATAAATGAGACCTCCTCTGAGACATCTTTGTTCTAAGCAATAAAGCCCAACTTCCTAAGTCTCATCATATGTGAGGCCTCCATACCTTGTTATAATCTAGTTGTCTCCTTTGAACTGATTCTAACTTCTGAATATCCTTTTTTTAAAATGTGGCGCCCAACATGGGATCCCATATTCTAGATGTGGCCTTAGAAGGGATTTATAGAGGGGTAACAATATGTTGGAATCCAGGGATTTGCTCTCTCTTTTTATACACCCTAAAATCTTGTTTGCTTTTGCAGCTGCTGCTTGACATTGAGCTGCTGCTCAGCTTATTGTAACCAGAACACCCAAGTCCTTCTCCTGCTCTGTAGTACCGTCTACTTCCATTTAATGTATATGGACAAATAGGACATGCAAATAAAACCCAAATTCTGAAACCTCCTAATTCACATCATCCCCATTGTCAACAGACGAGTTAGGCGTGACCCTTTTGCCATGTGATTGTTGACGATGAAGAACCACTTGACACAGAGTAACTTTAGTTTTGTTGGACGTTACTATTTGGCTGCCACTCTTGTAACAACTAAGAGTACAATACAAAATAATATTGTGGTACCGTGTTGCACGTCATCTACATCATTAACAAAGACTTCATTTTCATTTCCTTAGCACACCTCCATTTCCTTATGTCCTGCTGTATTCTGTATTTAAATGTCTCAGTAATTCATTTGTGATATTGTCTGATGAAGGAGCCTTGAGCTCTGAAAGCTTACAAATATAATTTTTCTTGTTAGCCAATAAAGGTATCACTCCTATAATACTTTTCTCAACTTTTTTTGGGACCTAAGTATTTACATTTGTAACAACTAAGAAATATAAGGAGTAGCACTTGTAATATTAAGGGCCCGTCATACACAACGATATCGGTAACAATATCGTTGCAACGTCACCAAACCGGTCTAAACGACATTGTTGCATGTGGCACCTATCAACGATCAACGATGAGTCGTTGATCACAGATTTATGAACCAGTTCATAAATCTATCGTTGGTCGCCCGCTGAACGTGCAGCATCGCTGCGTGGGACAGCAGGAGACCAATGATCAGTGAGGTCCCGGCACTGCACAGCAACGCTGGGAGCTGGTATCCAAGGTAAACTGCGGGTAACTAAGCGACGCGTGGATCGCTGGTGAGTCTGCCTGTGTGACAGCTCACCAGCGATCAGACTTCAATGTCCCAGGGATCCCGATTGTTGGTGGGATCTCTGGGACATTGAAGCGTGTAATGGGCCCTTTAGTGAAACTCAATATAGGTTAATGGGATAGGACACAAGACTGCAGCGTATTTCACACCGCTAAGGGACAGGAGGATATTTGGAAAGTATGAGCTGAGTTATCCTCTCCATATCTTTCATCTGGACCTCCATGGAGCGGTCAGCAATGAGAAGACCACTTACCTTTTGTCATTAGACATGGCGATTCCATTGCCACTATATAATCCAGTGACCACTTTTCTGACGTCCCCGGGGCTGTAATACACGACGCCTGTCCATGGTAATCCAATCAAAAGTTCCACAATTTTCATAGCGACGTGGTCAAAGTAGTAATCAATGGTGGCGTAGAAGCTCTCGGGCCCAACGGCAACAACATCATTAACACTAAAGAAAGGCAAAAGTAAAGAAAAGTTCCAGGAACAGCACCACTCTAGTTGAATGGACATGTCTAGTATTGCATGCTTTGTCCCATTGACTTGAATGAAAAAAAGCTACAATACCAGATATAGCCTATGTGCAAGAGTGGCGCTGTTTTGGAAAAGACAGAATTAATTGTGTGTTAATTCTGGATAACCCCATTAACAGTCATATTACTGATGGGCAGATGTCAGGTCAGTTAACTTTCTCATTATTTGGTATAAAATATCACCCGATCATAACTCAGTACACCTGTCATCTCTTCCGGATAAAGGGGAAACCTCAGAATCTGCTTGGTGCTGAGCTTTAAATACTCATCGCTAAACATTACTAACGTCTTTTCATTCCTGATTACTAGTGATGAGCGAGCACTCTACAATGCTTAAAACGAGCAAGTCGGGAGCTCAGACGGACTCGACTTGAGTATAATGGAAGTCAATGGGAAACTCAAGCAGTTTTCTAGAAGTTCTTCCTGTATTACATTACATTAATAACAAAGGACATGACAGGATCCCTTTAAGGGTCTGTATTAATTTAGAGGGTTTATATTTATTTAGGGGTCTGGTCTGGGAACTGCTTTCATCTAAGTAATCCAGGTCTATTACTGTAGTGGGGTCCCGGTTCTGATTTTATTTAAATGCTTTGGTCTGGGGTCTGTAGATATTTAGTGGGTTTGGGCTCTGGGATTGGTTGAGGAATATGGTCTATATTTTTTATAAGGAGGTTTGGGGTCTGTTTGTTTAGGGATCTGGTTTGGGATTTGCTTTAAATAAAAAGGACTGGTTTGGGGTCTATACTTGGTTATGGATCTGGTTTGTGGTCTATATTTGTTTAGGGATCTGGTTTGGGGTCTATACTTGTTTAGGGGACTGGTTTGGGGTCTATATTTGTTTAGGGGTCTGGTTTAGGGTCTACATTTATTTAGGGGTCTGCTTTGGGATCTATATTTGTTTAGGGATCTGGTTTGGGGGTCTATATTTGTTTAGGGGTCTGCTTTGGGATCTATATTTGTTTAGGGGTCTGGTTTGGGGTTTGGGATCTGTTTTAAATAAAGAGGTCTCATTTTGGGTCTATATTTGTTTAGGGATCTGGCTTGGGGTCTATATTTGTTTATGGGGTTTGGTTTGGGGTCTATACTTGTCTAGGGATCTGGTTTGGGGTCTATATTTGTTTAGGGGTCTGGTTTTGGGTTTATACTTGTTTAGGGATCAGGTTTGGGGTCTATATTTGTTTATGGGGTTTGGGGTCTATACTTGTTTAGGGATCTGGTTTGGGGTCTATATTTGTTTAAGGGTCTGGTTTGGGGTTTGGTTTGGGATCTGTTTTAAATAAAAGGGGTCTAGTTTGGGGTCTATGTACACTTTGGGCCTGTCTAAGGAGGTCACATGTCCTATTTTGGATCCAATGCTTGGGGGTGTGGCCTGTATAAAGGGGCGGGTCATAATGTACATGGCGTTTCATACATCACTTTATGTAAATCTTCTGGATTTCTCCCCTGGATCCTAGCAATGATTATATATTTTTTCTCCACTGAACGGTCCTTTCGGCTGAACCTTTACCTGTTCAGAAGTTTATGTCTCACTGATTTCAGATGGACGAGAGAATTTTCTTTCTGTACAAATCTAAATATCTCAATTACTGACGTTAACTGAGGATGATTTACCACGAAGAGATAGACCGAGCCATCTGAGGAAGGAAAACAGAGAAAAATTATGATTAAACAGTGGAGACCGTGTACAATCTACTTACATAATCTTGCGGTCCCGTACAACATCCACTTTAAATGATGGGTGTGCAAATATAGTGCACACTGATGGTACTGCCACATTGCGCAGTACCGCTAGCAGTGCCGCATGGTCCTCTGCTGTTGCCCGCCACCACAGAAACCGCCTGCTGCATCAAGAGAGGACCTTAGCAAGATTACGGGACCTCACCAGGACCACACAAAGAGACACAAAAACAGGCCGAGATCAGAAGACCACAGCAACACACAATCGATCACAGGGGGCACAGAGAGCACACAAGGGGGTAGAAAGTGCACAGGGAGGCACAGAGCGCACAGTGGGGGCACAGGTAGCACACAGGGGGACACAGAAAGCACACACGGGACAAAGAGAGTGTACAGGGGGCACAGAGCGCACAGGAGGGCCAAGAGACCGCACAGGGGGCAGAAAAAGCGAACAGGGGGGACAGAAAGAGCACACTGGAGGTAGAAAGAGTGAACAGGGGAAGAAAGAGCACACAGGGGTACAGAGAGAGTGCTCGGAGCAAAGAGATCAAAGGGAACAAACGATCAAAGAGAGTGCACATGTGGCAGAAAGAACGCACAAGTGGGCAGAGAGAGCGCACAGGGAGGCACAGAGTGCACAGGGGGGGCACAGAGCGCATGGGGTCACAGAGAGTGCACAGGGGGCACAAAGAGCGCACATCTGTGATGCCCAGCTGTAATGTCTGTATACTCTTATATTCTGTGATCCCCGGCTGTAATGTCTGTATACTCTTATATTCTGTGATCCCCAGCTGTAATGTCTGTATAGGCTTATATTCTGTGATCCCCAGTTGTAATGTCTGTATACTCTTATATTCTGTCATCCCCGGCTGTAATGTCTGTATACTCTTATATTCTGTCATCCCGGCTGTAATGTCTGTATACTCTTATATTCTGTGATCCCCAGCTGTAATGTCTGTATACTCTTATATTCTGTGATCCCTGGCTGTAATGTCTGTATACTCTTATATACTGTGATCCCCAGCTGTAATGTCTGTATACTCTTATATTTTGTGATCCCCAGCTGTAATGTCTGTATACTCTTATATTCTGTGATCCCCTGCTGTAATGTCTGTATACTCTTATAGTCTGTGATCCTCGGTTGTAATGTCTGTATACTCTCTCACATCCTACCCTGTCCAGGAGCTGTGGTATATCCCACCTGTTGGACACATACATTACACAGGGGCACATTTATAAGACTATCTTGGGACAGGAGCAAGTTTTTTTAACACATCCAATTGTTAATCTATTATTTAAAATGTACAATTGTTCCTGGCATACCTGCTTTAAACAGACCTATGTGTCTCCATGACATCAGACTACAAAGCGCAGTGTAGTCAGATCCTGCCTCATTGTTATCTGACTTTATCCTTGCTAGGGAATAGGTCAGTGGGAATGGAGTCCGCACAATGAGCAATTCCTGTACCTGTGTAAATACATCTGTCTACATAGGAGCTGTATACACAAAGCTACTGATTGTATTTTAATAAAGTTGACTCTTAAAGTTGATTAATTTTTCTTACAAGCAATAGTTGTAAAAGTAAACACACCCTGGAGGCGTCTTTGTGTTTTATCAGCACTGGTTTAATTTCATGACACCCTTTCCCCTCGGCTCAACTTTACCTTGGCCAGTCTCCAGCATGAATTGGCCGCCAGTGACATTGATACGTGTCCTGGGGTTAAATGATCCTGAGCCAAAAACGTTTATTTTTTTAGTTGACCTTGAAAAAGTGTTAACACCGAGCTCCAGTCTCCAGAATATTCTCATATATGTGATTATATTTGTAACTCTTGACCCCCCTGACATGTCATGTTTAGTAAATGCAAAATATCCCATTGAAAAAACTATTTTGGAACAATTCTCACATATGATGTTCCTCTGTTATTCCTCCTGTAAATGTGTGAAAAAAAACTAATTATTGGCTCTCTGCATGCTCCGGTGAAGACGGGGACAATGGTGATGTCAGTGTATTCATGCATTTCCAGGAAGAATATCAGAGGAACAACACAACTCAGAATTGGTAACCTATAAAGTTCTTCTTATCGTTCTATGCACCCATGATGTTTAAATACATAATGTGGAATATCTCCTTTTAAAAAATGAATCAAGTGAAACAGCTTTTTTGTATAGAGTCTCGTGTTACATACAAAAGAGCAAATGATAACAGTAAACAATAAGAGGGAAAATTAGAAAACCCTAAAGCTCCTGTGACAGACACTGGTATTGGCACGATTTACTTTAAACTAGTATGGAAACACATTCTGACTCACCTGTGGTAAATCAAAAATGAGAATCACCTGTGATAAATTGTCGGTGCCCATGTGACATGAATTAGCCAATGAATAATGACTGTACTGTTTTCAAAACCCACATGTTAGGCTCTGTTCCTCTGTCACCATGGTGAAGATAAAGGAGCTGTTTTAAAAAGCCACATGTTATGCCCTGGTCCTTTGTCACAATGGTAAAGATAAATGAGCTGTCTGAGGACATCAGAACTGCTATTATTAGCAAACACAAGACTTCCAAAGGGTATAAGGCCATCTCGAAAGAATTTGGTATCCCAATTTCAATAGTGCACATAGTGTAATATTAAACTTAGCTTTTTTAACAAGACAACTTCTTTAATTATTTAGATTTCGGGTGTTATTTTACAGATTACAGAACAGGAGAAGATTTTGGATATTCTGGTTACAATAGGCTGAACAGGAGTACTCAATGTCAAGCAGCAGCTGTGAAAGCAAACAAGATTTAAGAGTGTATAAGAAGAGAGGTAAAATACTGGGATTCTAATGTATTGTTACTCTTCTATAAATCAATTGTAAGGCCACATTTAGAATATGGGATCCAGTTTGGGCTCCACATTTTAAAACAATATTATTCTGCCACCGATGTACGAATGTGAGATGTGTCTGAGGGATGTGAGCACGGTCTCTGTACAAGCAATGGTAAATAGTTATTCGCTATCCTCTTCCCCCATGTGATTCTCAGCCACATGTATTCTGCCCAGAAAGGTTGATGCGATGGCTCTAGTTTAACTGATTTATTAACAGTACCTTGATGAGATGAGGTTGAGAAGTTAAGGAGATGATGAAGGTTGTAGAATGGAGGTTAAAAATAGAGGTAAAAAGAAGATGCAGCTTCCAGTCCTTATGTATACATTAACAAAATGGCACTGATACAAGCAGGAAGAAGTGAGGGAACAAGACAGGAGGGGCTACAGAGGGAGTTAGTGTGGGAAAATCACAATATAATTAAAAGAACCAGTAGGTGGCAGCAAAGTATAACAAACAGTACAATACAATGCCTATAGAATGAAATGAGTCTCTAATGAGGTCTGCTGGACAGCACAGATATTCAGAAGTTAGAGTCAGTTCAAAGGCAGCAACTAAATTATTACAAGAGATGGAAGGTCTCTCATATGATTAGAGGGTGGAAAAGTTGGGCTTGTTTAGATTAGAAAAAAGCCATCTTAGAGGTGATCTCATTTAGATGTATAAATACAAGTTTGGTCAATACAAAGGACTGGCACGTCACTTATTGAAGGACAATACTTATTGAAGGACCAGGGTACACTCTTTAGGGGTGGAGGAAAGGAGAATCCAGCAGCTAAATTGGAAAAGGTCTTCACAGGTAGAACTGGGGGCTGTCCCAAGATATCATATTGCTGATGACTCCTACCTAAGTAGTTGATATTTAGGATCGTGCAAATGGCCTCTTCAAAAATTAGAGCTGCAACCTGATTGGTTGTCATCCATTTTACTAGGTGCCAGTACTGATAAATCCCCTCCCATGAGGGGTCTGCTAGAAAAGGTCCCGGACATCTTACCCTTCTCATCAATGTACAGGCTCATCCCATGGGGGTTGAAGGAACCGGTGTCGAAGCCTTCACTGATGCGCAGAGGAGTTGGGCTGAGATTGTCATCATTCAGGTCTAAGAGGAGGATTTGTCCAGGTTCATCGGGTGCAAAGCTCTTCATGGCGGGAAACTTCACACCCTAAAAAGTGTGCAACAAAAATGTTATCCAGTGCTGCAGAGTAAAAAGTATTATTATTACTGGCAGCAAGCATTATCTTGAAAATGATGAAAAACTAAAACAAATATATTGGAAAGTTGTAGAACTTATCCTTTATCCAGAAAACTCTTTTCTAATGATGATGGGGCATTATATTCTTTTGCCTCTTTAATACGAGGGATTAATGGTCATAGATAAGATGTATGTAAAAGGTCTCCGCAGTCTATAAGTCTTATCGGTATGAGTCTTCCGGAATATATACTAAAGTCCATGGAAAAACTAGAAATACTTGTGCGACTCTTACTGTGACTGTGCACTGGAGCGGGTGAGGGGACATTGCTTGAATATGAGAAAATTACATAATCAACTGGATATATAGACACCAGTTTCCTTCCCGTTCTCAGTATATTACTTATCTATTCCATACATAGACCTCCCAATATTTCAATCCATCTTTGAGTCATAATAAAATATAGTTTATAGCTGTAGATTAGTAATAGATTGCTACAGGCTGATGTCATTTTCTACCTGCTGACATTAGTTTTTCTACTTGGCAATGTCATCCTTCTACTTGCTGATGTCATCCCTCTACTTGCTAATGTCATCCCTCTACTTGCTAATGTCATCCCTCTACTTGCTAATGTCATCCCTCTACTTGCTAATGTCATCCCTCTACTTGCTAATGTCATCCCTCTACTTGCTAATGTCATCCCTCTACTTGCTAATGTCATCCCTCTACTTGCTGATGTCATCCCTCTACTTGCTAATGTCATCCCTCTACTTGCTAATGTCATCCCTCTACTTGCTAATGTCATCCCTCTACTTGCTGATGTCATCCCTCTACTTGCTGATGTCATCCCTCTACTTGCCGATGTCATCCCTCTACTTGCCGATGTCATCCCTCTACTTGCCGATGTCATCCCTCTACTTGCTGATGTCATCTCTCTACTTGCTAATGTCATCCCTCTACTTGCTGATGTCATCCCTCTACTTGCTAATGTCATCCCTCTACTTGCTAATGTCATCCCTCTACTTGCTAATGTCATCCCTCTACTAGCTAATGTCATCCCTCTACTTGCTGATGTCATCCCTCTACTTGCTAATGTCATCCCTCTACTTGCTGATGTCATCCAAATACTTGCTGATGTCATCCAAATACTTGCTGATGTTATCCCTCTACTTGCTGATGTTATCCCTCTACTTGCCAATGTCATCCCTCTACTTGCTGATGTCATCCCTCTACTTGCTGATGTCATCCCTCTACTTGCTGATGTCATCCAAATACTTGCTGATGTCATCCAAATACTTGCTGATGTTATCCTTCTACTTGTCAATGTCATTCTTCTACTTGCCAATGGCATCCTTCTACTGGTCTATGTCATCTCTCTACTTGCCGACATCATCAAACTACTGGCCTATGTCATGTCTCTACTTGCCGATGTCATCCAACTACCTGCCTATGCCATCCCTTTACTTGCTAACGTCATCCCTCTACTTGCTGATGTCATCTTTCTACTTGCTGATGTCATCCCTCTACTTGCTGATGTCATCTCTCTATTTTCCGATCATCCCTCTACTTGTCGATGTCATCCCTCTACTTGGCGATGTCATCCCTCTGCTTGGCGATGTCATCCCTCTACTTGGCGATGTCATCCCTCTACTTGGCGATGTCATCCCTCTACTTGGCGATGTCATCCCTCTACTTGCTGATGTCATCCCTCTATTTTCCGATCATCTCTCTACTTGCGGACATCATCATTTTACTTGGCGATGTCATCCCTCTACTTGCTGATGTCATCCCTCTATTTTCCGATCATCCCTCTACTTGGCGATGTCATCCCTCTACTTGCCGACGTCATTCTTCTATTTGCTGATGTCATCCCTCTACTTACAGACATCATTCCTATATATAATTGCTTAAGTCATTGCTTTACTTGCTGGCATAGTATTTCTAGTTGCTGATGTCATCCCTCTATTTGCCAATATCATGTTCTAATTTCTTATGTCATATCTCTACTTGCTGACATCATTCCTCTTTTTGCTGATGTCATTGCCCTTTTCCCCGACACCATTTTACTTCTTTCTGATGTCATCCCTCTACCTTGTGACATCATTTTTCTACTTGCTGATGTTATTCCTGTTTGCTGATGTCATTTTTATTTTTACATCAATCTCTGTGATATATTCCAAGAAATGGGAAATACTCACAGTACTTATAAAGGCCAAACCATTTTGGAGAATTTCGATATCTTCAGATCCGGCCTCTGTGAAAGAAAACAACACAAGTTTAAGAGAGATTTCATATTCCGGAGCTGAATTCACAATTCTGCAAGCTAAAGATGTACAATCTCCCAGCATTCCCTGCTTGTTCAGTCTGCAGAGTTATGTTTTTGGCAATGTAATCTTTACCCCAGACCTTAGTAGGGGTGCAGCCAGGCCATTAGGGGTGTTTTAACAAAAGCCTTGCTCATGGTTTCCAAAAACACCAATACTGGATGTGACCCAGGTCTGGTGCACAATATGTAATGATGAAGTTGGATTCTATGGACATGTATTGTATGTTTCTGGTGGATTTGCTTAGCTTACACGTCGCAGGTATTTTAACCTTTAACGCATTGTCTACTTGTTTTTATAAGTGTAAAAGTGGTCTTTAAAAAAAATACTAATCTTACAGACCCTCACAACTCCTCTGTACCACTACCTATGTCCTCCGCTGGTCTCCTGGCTTTCTTTCCCAGTAGCGGACATTGTGTGACCACCACAACCAATCAATGAGCACTAACTGGTGGCATTGGTCCTGTCACATCAGACAGATTGGCTGCAGCGGTCATCTAAGTTGTTAGATGGGTGATTATGTGTTTCTTTTTTATTCCTAATACCACAATTGGTCCATATTTGATCGGTCAGTAAAAGAGGAGAGCCAGGTAAAGTGCCAGGAACTGGTGCTTCTAATAAATGCACCAATTTTTGGGGTGGCTGCAGGCTACTATTCTTTAGCCTGGGGGGGCCCAATCACTATGGGCTTCACCACGCTGAGAATACCAGCCCCCAGCTGTCTTGGTTGCACCTTGGCTGGCAATCAAAAACAGGGTGAAGCCTACACTTTGTTTTTGTATTATTTATTTAAATGATTAAATAAAATGGGGTTCCCTGTATTTTGATTGCCAGCCAAGGTAAAGCTAGGCAGTTGGGAGTGGCAGCCCATCACTGTCCACTTTATCTGCACTGAGAATCAAAAATACAGCAAAGCTCTATGTAGTTTTATTTATTATTTATTTATTTTTACTCTACTATGATGTCAGGTTCATTGCCTATGGCAACCAATCACATACATCTGCACAATGTATGAGGGGTGCAACAGCCAATCACAGACGCTGTCACCGAGGGTGGGTGTCTATGATTGGCTGTTGGAGCCAGTGCAGTAACCTGGAAACAGCCCATACATTCTAGCATCTACTGTGAGATAGATGCTAGAATCTATGGGCTTTTTCCAGGTTAATGCACTGGCTCCAACAGCCAGTTATAGATGCCCACCCTCAGTGACAGCGTCTGTGATTGGCTGTTTTGCCTCTCACCAGTGAATAATCAGTTGCTCCAGAAGTACAATCGCGTGAACCCGGTAAGTATGAGATAATGTTTCATCACCATCTTGTTGCTCCCCATCGAATTTGAACCCAAACTTTAACAGGAACTTCTCAGGGAAGTCTACGTTTGGGGTCCAGACCCAAACACTAAACACTAAATGTCCTGTATGGACCCCAAACTTTAGTTTGGGTTTGCCCATCCCCTGTGTGCATCACCACCATGGTTATAGACCCTGGCGCCTAGGTTTCAAGCTGTGACATCCATGGTGCATGGGACATCCCATGTTGGAACCACAAGAGCCATCGATTTAGAAGAGTGATTTAGAGGTGCTGGATCTATTTTTTGGTAACATTTACAATTTTTAGGTTTTATTACAAGATGACATTCAGAAAATTAGAAGGACTCACCTATCCCTTTTAGGAGTTGACAGTTTGGGAGGTCTACCGGCTCTACTCCATTGAAGATTTTGGTTCTATGACTAAAAAAAGAAAAAGTTAAAAATCTCATATACGATGTAAAAAAATAAATCATAATATTCACAAAAAATAGAGGGAGTATTGATCACCAAAAGAAACAGTGGACAGGTGGTTAGCTTAGAAGGAGGCATAGTCCTAAATCAAGCAGCTGCCTCTTCATTTCCAGGATTGGTGTGACAAGACAATATTTCCTTAGCTTTCTATGCAGCAGACTGGCATTGAGAGCTATATAGTAATAGTTTTTTCATTCTTCTTTATTGTGTTTTCTATGTCTATAACGTCACATTTCTAACTGTAGTGCTTTTTTTAATAGTATAGAGCACTTAAATAAAAGGTTACTACTATCTAGTGAGATTCTAAATTGGAATAACCCTTCAAGTTATGTATTTTATTTTAAAAAATGACTACTGTACTTCTGTATTATGGATGTGTACAGGGTGGGCCATTTATATGGATACACCTAAATAAAATGGGAATGGTTGGTGATATCAACCTCCTGATTGTGGCACATTAGTTTATAGGAGGAAGGGGAAAACCTTTCCAGATGGGGGGTGACCATGGCGGCCATTTTGGATCCAACTTTATTTAAGAGTATCCATATAAATGGATCACCCTGTATTATTGATATTTACACCATTAGGTGACTGATTTAAGGTTTTCACTTAAATATAACTACTATCAAAGGTCCATATTCTGATATTTAGACAGTCCCTAAGTAGGGGTATAAGCACAGTACTATTTCTATATTCTTGTGACCCATCCAAGGGCCTTGGGGACTCGGTCCCTGGCATTGTAGTTCACGGGGTTGTCTCACTGGGGACCCCTCTGTGATGTGCCTGCTTAGTACTTTCATCTGTCCTGGCTTCCCTCTACCACTGTTCCTTCCTTGTGCTCCAAGCCCACCTCCGGTCCCCACGGATCGTTCTGCAGTCTGTCGCCCTCTGGGCCTCCTTCTGGAGTCTATCGCCCTCTGGGGCTCCTTGACCCTATGCAGGGGCCTTAGGCGATTTATGCTAGGGTTGGCCACGACCTCTGAAGAAGTCTGTGTCCTCCGGTTCTGAGGCTCGGGAATAAACGCCCGCACCGTCTCAGAGCCGCTCCTCCGGATTTGGACTTGATCCTTCCGTCCGGGAGACGTACCGGCATGGATTCAGGTGCACCTATACACTCTAGGATCCCCTTCCGTTCCTGGGCCACCTCTCCTGAGATGCCCTCCACGGCGCTTCTCGCAGGGTCCTCCTCCAACCGGTTTCTCTCTCCGACTGACTTTCCCGCTCTCCACTATACCACCTAAGCTCCTCTCACTGGGACTGGGTTCCTAGCAACAGATTAACCTATTGGTCTCCTGACCTAAGGTGTGTGGATGTGTGTGGTGAGGATCCCCGAATGATATCCCAGTCCCCTGGTCACAAGGATACTACACACACTGGCCTGGGTGCAGTACCCCTACATGGCGTCCCGACCAGTGTTGCGCCACACTTGTTTTAAATATTCATTAATCTCTTTCACAAATTTCCCTCTGCTTCTATAAATTAATAAACTATAGAGTTTGTCGGATGAATGATGAGATGCTGCTTTTGTTTGGTACACAGAAAATTAAATGTACAGCACCATGGAATCATTAGTGCTCTATAAATAAATAATAATAATAACTACTGCTGAGGTTGAGAGAGTGTCTTAATACTGTAGAGGGGCCCACCGGGAGATTTCCCTGTTCCCCGGTCGGCCAGACCAAGCCTGGATTCCCCCATTATGATTGGCTGCTCATGCACCGCTCTCTATTCCATTCTGTAGGAGAAATCTGAGCAAACATGCAGGATTCAAAAGAATACACAGTCCTGTCATCGTGTATATAAGAAAGAATTATTACAATCCAAGATATAGGCGGCAACTAGAAGTTGGCAACTTAGTTCCAGAAAATTAAAAGTAGTGAAGGAAAGTAAAACAAGTCACTTACCAAAAATTCATGATCCTCTCCCCCAGGAGGGCAAGGAGGGCCCCATAAAGGGTGATTCTTAACAGTCTCCCCATGTCTGCAGTGCTGTCCTTAGATTCTTAGCTGAACTTTATGACATAGGACCCGGAGGAGCAGGTTATATCTGATTGTAGCTGCACCAAAACAGAGCACTAAATGTGGTTATACCTGCCTGTAATTAGTAAGCCTGTCACATCACATGTTTTAGAGATTGACAAGTTATCTTATTATTGTTTTATTGTCATAGATCATAGTATTAGTGGTTAAATATTAGTATTCCTATTGATAATTATAGGTATTATATCACTTTTTTGTTATAATTTTTTTCTCAAGCTGCAGTGACCACTAGAGGTAGCTAAGGAATCACATAGAAAGTATTCAACTTAAAGGGGTTGTCAGGGATTTTGTTTATAAAAATCTCTGTGTGTATCTAGACTGCAAAATGCTGACAGTTTGTAATTTACACCCTGTCGGCATTTTACATTGTTACCCAGATATCAGCATTCAGAGTGTGGAGGAGCAGCTCCCCCCTTGACCAGAGGCGAGTTTGTTCTGGAGCCTGGCTGTAAGATCACAATTGGTCAGTCTCCTACAAGCACGCACACCCCAATCTCCAACAACCCCACCCTCCTAGTCTCCTACAAGCATGCCCCCCAGTCTCCAGCATTCCTGGCTCCGTCCCAGTCTACCAAGAGCACACCCTCCCAGTCTCCAGCATGCCCGGCCCTGCCCCAGTCTCCTACAAACATACCTCCCAGTCTCCTACAAGCCCGCCCCATCAGTCTCCAATATGTCCACCTACCCCCATTCATCTAAACTGCATTGCACACAGTGGTCATCATCTTCTGTCTGCAACACTGTGCCGAATCTGCAGCTGTTGGAAGATGACCGCTGCGTGCATTGTGCTGTGGTGTGTGAGCTCACCTCCTTCCCCTGTGCTGTCAGTAATGCAATCCTCACTGCCACAAGCTGTCCACTCTGTCAGTGCTGCAGTTCATTCTGCTTCACATAGGGGACAGGGTGGCTGAGGATCACATCACTGACAGCACAAGAGAAGGAGGTGAGCTCACACATTGCCGCACAGTGCAATCAGCAGTCATCTCCTTCACAGAGCTGCAGATATGGCACAGTGTTGCAGACAGAAGATGACTGATGTGTGCAGTACGGTTCAGAGGTTACATAGGTGAATGAGTTTCGGTTATATTGGAGACTGCAGGGGGCGTACTTGCAGGAGACTGAAGAGGGCGTGCTTCAAGGATATTGGGGGGCGTGCTTGTGGGAGACTGGGTGTTAATGACAAGTAATGACGTTTTCACCCAGGCTCCAAAACAAACACGCCCTTGGTCAAGAGGCAGCTGCTCCTCCACACGCTGAATGCTGAGATCTAGGTAACTATGCAAAATGCTGACAGGGTGTAAATTACAAACGGTCAACATATTGCAGTCTAGATACACACAGAGATTTGATAATAAACCTGGATAACCCCATTAAAAGAATGTCCAAAAATGAGAACTTACTATCTTTTCTAAGAACTCTCAAATGATCACGAGTTGAGTCCCTAAGTTCCTGGTGTGAATGTTTGTAGGTGGTGCATTCACACTCATGATCTGTTCATTCTCTATAGCAGAGTCAGAACAGGTCGTGCATGCGTTCATTATACAAGGTGGGCCATTTATATGGAAGCATCTAAATATAATGGGAATATTTGGTGATATCAACTTCCTGTGTATGGCACATTAGTATATGGGAGGGGGAAAGCTTTTCCAGATAGGCGGTGACCATGGCGGCCATTTTGAAGTCGGCCATTTTGGATCCAACTTTTTTCAATGGGAAGAGGGTAATGTGACACATCAAACTAATCGAGAATTTCATAAGAAAAACAATGGTGCGCTTGGGTTTAACGTCACTTTATTCTTTCATGAGTTATTTACAAGTTTATGACCACTTATAAAATATGTTCAAAGTGCTGCCCGTTGTGTTGGATTGTCAATGTAACCCTCTTCTCCCACTGACACACTGATAGCAACACTGCAGAAGAAATGCTGCACAGGCTTCCAGGATCCGGTGTCTCAGATGCTGCACATCTCGTATCTTCACAGCATAGACAATCGCCTTCAGATGAGTGATGAGGGAAACTTTACGTGAATGGTGAAGTTACCAAACAAAGCCCAGCGCTATTGGTCTGACACTAACCCACAGTGGATAGATCCCTCCAAGACTGCTGGAACACAAACATTGATGGTATGGTGCGGTGTATGGGGTACAAAGATAGTGGGGCCATTCTTCATCAATGGAGACCTCAATGCCACTGGATATCTGAAATTGCTACATGATTCAGATATCCAGTGGCA
Source organism: Allobates femoralis (assembly GCA_033576535.1). Classification (NCBI taxonomy): domain Eukaryota; kingdom Metazoa; phylum Chordata; class Amphibia; order Anura; family Aromobatidae; genus Allobates; species Allobates femoralis. The sequence goes on from JARQOC010000005.1 coordinate 554,161,759, forward strand.
TTGAGGTTTCCATTGATGAATAATGGCAAAGTTCAGTGGAAATCACTCACCTAATTCTCTGCTGCACATTCCCCAGGAAATTAATATTCATGTAGTGACATCACTGCACTGCCCTCCCCTGTAAGCACAAAACCAAAGCAGTGGAAATCACTCACATGGGGGATAGAATATATCTTTCTGTGTGTGCAACTCTCCAGGCACTCACTACAGAGAAAAAATGAGGGTGGAGGAGGTGTGTGCTCTTACCAGCTGCACCTTTGACATCTTTATTGCTCTCCAATATTAAGCAGTGTCATTGTGCGTATCTGAGTCATGTGTGTAGGTTTGTGCTCAGAGATATTTCTTTGTGTTTATATGAACATTTGCTCAGCAGATACACACATTACATTTCTGCAGGAAAACCAACGTTCATATAAACAAATAGAACTCTTTCACAGACAGCACACTGTAGTACTACAAGACTTGTAACACAAAACACTTCTACTCTCTCAAGCCCCTCCAAAGCAGCCTGCAGAAGCCTGAGATTTTCAATGTAACTTCAGCGTAGAGGAGAGGGACAGGATACTAGCTTGGATAGGTGTGATTATTTAAATAACATTAACATACTGCGGTCTACTCAGGAGCAAATTAATGGACCGGACAAATGAAGCAGCTGCCTGCTGTGTGTGAAATGCTTATAGCAAGAGAACTACAAAGGGTACATTAATAATTTTGACATATTCTGAAATGTCTGTCCGAGCAATATTCAAGGGTTCTATTGGTATCATACTGAAAAATGACCTGACAGAGTCCCCTGCAGGGTTTAACTGGCCAACTAGTCGCCTCTGTTCCTGGAAAGTCCTGACCATATAAAATAGCCGACACCCACAATATTTTTAGTGTGATTTGTATATATGTAAATGAGATGCAAAATCTGTGCATGGTTAAGGTTTTTTGACACCATAAGACTGCGTTCACACAGTTTGTATAGTGGTCAGTGTGAATACGCTTTTACAGGCATGTTCACCAATGTGAGCTCTGACTCAGTTTTTTGTGTCTATTCAATTCAGCTTCTTTTTTCATTACAAGTTTGGAAAAACCCCACCCTCTCTGTAGTGAGCAAAGCATTTATATTGCTTCCCACTGCTGTGTGTCCATTTTAGGACCTAGGTCACACTCTGCGCATCCTGCTTTTTTGAAGTCAGTAGACACAAGGGCAGGTTTTACAATAGTTAGAGTAGGGACCATCCCAAAGTGGGTATACCTTGACGTGGTGGGATGACTTCGTACCTTTTTGCATGTACTAAGTACCCTGTGTTTTTTAAGCACTTGCTTTTTATTTATTGCAGGGTATTTTCACACAATTTGTGTATATACTTTTTTTGCCTTAAGGTTTAGCTTGTCTGGTGGTCAGTGTGAACATGCTCTTACAGGCATGTCCACTCATGACAGCTCTGACTCACCCTCTTTTTACTGAGCGGACTATTTACATCGCCTCCCATTGCTGTGTGTCCATTTTGGGACCTAGGTCACACTCTTCATCCTGGTTTTACTGAGATCAGTAGACACAAGGGCAGGTTTTACAATAGTTAGAGTAGGGATCGTCCCAAAGTGGGAACACCTTGACGTGGTGGGGCGGCATTGTACCTTTTTGCAAAAACGTATGTACCAAGAACATACGTATATACGGTACTAAGTACATAGTTTTTATAACATTTGCTTTTTATTTATTTAATGTAGGGTATTTTCAGATGTTGTGTATGTACTTTTTGCCTTAAGGTTAAGTTTGGTGGTCAGTGTGAACTTGCTCTTACAGGCATGTTCACTAATGTCCACTATGACTCAGTTTTTTGTGTGCGTTCACACATTGCAATCACCACGGCCGCAATGACTAAACGCAATTCTTACAAATAGATTTATTGATAGTTTGAATGATTCTAAGATCATCTGATTGACTTAACTTGATTGATTGTTACATAGATCGATCAGCCGATTCAGGTAACTGAAGGAAGAGACAAGATGATCACAATGAAACTTTATTGGACGACACAATTATCCACAAGGTCACAAGTCTTGGTCTCATTTGAAAAAAAAAATAAAAACCAAAAAAATAACTTTCTAGGAAGACACAAAAAATACGATAAATTTATCAAACGCCTCCTCCCCCCCCCCATCAGTGATTTACATAACGTTATTTTCTAAAAGGATTAAGAAAAAAGTCACCGATCACCAAGTCACCACTGACTTCCCGTTTTGTTCCCGTGGCCATCGCCGTCAAGATTCTAGTCATAAGTCATTATTTAGTTACATACTGCCATTTTCTGACTCTATTAGTTTTGCTTGCAGTACCTCAACTGACCACTTGTTGTGCTGTTACAAAGAAACATCTTCATGTGCAGGAAGAAGCACAAACCCTAATCATCCATACACATAGTGCAATATTTTATAGCGCCAGCTAGTGGTAGAAAAATGTAGTGCAACACTAAAAAGAAAGAACTTAGTGCTGAATAATTTTGATACACATTATAAAATATGAGCACCCAATGTGTCCACACTATTAACCCCATGTAGTAGCTTAAATGAGGAGATTTGATTTGAGGAGGCTGTATTAGAATACTATATTATGAGGATTTTTACATCCACACCTATTAGCTCCAGGTAAGATCGTAATCGGATGCTTCTCATAATCAATATGGCTTTATAATAAAGCCGAGTGTCCCAGGGAATTCATTAACAGGTTCTAGGTTATAGATTTGTCCAAATTTAGAAAAACAGTGCCACTGCTATAAACAGTTTGTCAGTGGTATTGCACCTTAATCTGAATGGAAGTAGGGGCAATATGTCACACAAACTGTGGACAGGTATGGCACTGTTTCTCGAAGAAAGCAGCCATGTTTTTTCTAATCATGGACAACCCCTTTAAGATATACTAAAGTTTGCCATCATCGGCAGTTGTTGACAACAACGCTTTGATAAGATTGCACTTGAAAGATGGTTGTCAATTCCAATGCGTTGGAGATAGATCTTGGCAAATATGGACAACCCCTTTAAATATTGATCCGAATAAAATGCCATCTGACCAAACGTGGTTTTTCGGCCTCCGGAGCGGATACTTGTGGACCAATCACATTATTGCCACTGACAGCACAGAGCTTTGTGAAATACGGTTCCCATGAAAAGTTTGTTCTCGTACACGGCAGCACAGGATGACCCTTGTATGACGGAGCCATTGTTGGCATATACGGTGGTCACTACGGGGTTGTCTGAGTGAATGTTCTGTATGCGGACAATCTGGAGAAGGAAAGAAATGGTCAAAGGTGCAAGAAAACTGCAGTAAAACAGAACAAAGATGCATTGTGCCAGATCGTTCAGCTTTTCAGGTCAATTTATGATATACACATTGTCAATGTACCCTTCTTACAAATATATAAATGTAGGACCCCTTTAATGCCATGTAAGGGTAGGGATGGGTGAACCCAAACTGTAAAGAGAGAGGTCTGTACAGAACGCCTAGCGTTCGAGAACAGACCCCAAACTTCCCTGAGAAGTCTGTTTCGGGTTTGGTTCAGGGGCAGGGGGCTTTAAAAACTAAGAAAATATTGAGTAAACAGCAGAATTATACTTACCAGCATCCCACTGCTTGTACTTCCGGAGCCGCTCTTTAACTTCCTGGGTATTGAGTGTTGAGGGCATAACAGCCAATCACAGATGGTGTCACAAAGTGGGTATCTGTGATTGGCTGTTGGAGTAATCTGGAAACGGCCCATACATTCTAGCATGGTAGATGTGAAAATGTGTGGGCTATTTTCAAGTTACTCCAGCAGCCAATCACAGATGCCCACTCTCTCTGTGACAGCATCTGGGATTGGCTGTAGGGCCTCTCACTCATTGACTGACATCATAGTACTGTAAAATAAACTAACTAATAAAATGGCAAATTCTTTCATAGCACCATTTTCAGGTGCTTTACCCAGCTTTTCCCAGTGGCCCTGACGCCGTTGACACACTGGGTAAAACTGGGGTTGATGTCAACTATTTCATGTCAGCTGGCTTCAAGCCAGGCTGTTCCGCCCTCAGCAGTGAATACACAGGAAGTTAATGAGCGGCCCCGGAAGTACAAGCGGCGGGTTGCCCAGACGCCGGTAAGTATAATGCTTACGTTTAATCACCATCTTCTTTCTTTTTACATCCTCCCAACCCCATCTCGTAACTTTAAAGTCCATGTTCGGGGTTCAGACTCAAGTTCGAGTCATGTTTGGCCCCCAACTTTACAAAAAAGTCTGTTTGGGTCTGCCAAGTTCAAACATCGACAGGTTCGCCCATCACTAGACATGAAGTCAGATGGAGAAGATCAGCACACCTATAGATCGTTAGTGTTATGTAAGAGCTATGATATGTGCTCTGAGCCAATCACATCTCCCCTACCTCACACATAGAAGGAGAAAAACTGCAGCTGCATCCCCCTCCTCCCTCTCTTCTCTGTTTTACATTAAATAGATTTCAAGGCAGCACAGTAAGTTTTCGCAAAAGGCAAAATTCTTTTTCTCAGTCTTTACAAATATGCATGAAAGAATTGGATTATTTAAAATATTTAAATTTATTATACTCCTATAATTTACACACTGACCTCAGACGGAGGAGGATCTTCAGGATTGTAATGTAAGAGCTTAGCGCCATTTGGGTGACCTCCTGTCCAGACATCTCCTGTAACCGGGTCCACGGAGAGGTTATCCAGAAGTGTCTCTAACTGGACCACCTGGTATAAAATAATAAAAAAAGTATTACTCCATCCATGTATAATGGCTCCATATATGATTTCAGTTGACCCCTACTATTTTGTTTTTTACTAGACTTAGTGTATGTGCACACTGGTAGGCGGGTTGGTCGGCGGCGGCTGGGCGGACCTGCCAGGAAGCTCTGCAGCCGTCCACCGGCTTCCTGGCGGGTATGTGCGGCGGGTGACGGGCGGGTGCACAGCGGGTTAGCGGCGGCGGTTATGCAGCGGCTGGAAGCAGCACATGATTCTGCTTGCAGCCGCTGCAGAACCGGCCGGTTTATAGAACATGCACATTCGTTGCTAACCCGCTGGGAACCCAGCGGGTTAGCAACAGATGAGCATGTGTAAACCGCCGGTGTGTGCACAGCGGGTGTCGGTTTACATAGGTTTTAATGTTAATCCAAACGCCGGTTTGGATTAACATAAATTTACATAAAACTAATGTAAACCGACCGGCGGTTTACACAGCTAAACCGACCCTAACCCGGCATATGTGCACATACCCTTAAGGTGCTCATCTTGATTGGTCTCATCCATTTTTGGTCCCCAATTAATTGACTAATGTCTTTTTAGAGCTCCAAATCCTCTACAACGACTACTCAAAGCTTAAGAGCTCCCTGCAGGGAGTTCAATGGGATCTGTCTACAGTCATTAGCAGAGAGCTCCCCCTTGTGGTGCCAACAAGCAGACAGACAATTAAATAAAGAAATCACTAAATTTGAGATCAAAATAAAATAGCGGTATATACTTTAAGGATTCTTCATGTCGGTATGAAATATTTCAGTATGACCGATGCTTTGACATGGAGAAGGGAGAAAACGAAGACAAAACAAACTTCTCATGAGTCAATGGTGACATGAAGGGCTGGGGTGATCATGTAGATAGATGTGGTCAGCAATGAGGTCTCTGTCTCATATCTCCGTGACAATTGTAAATCAGACCCCACCTTATAGTCAGGATTACCTTTACTGGAGACAAGGACCAATTTGCATGCTTTTCAAAAACATTAACTGTATGGGCAAAGATATCAGCGACATAGATGTACCTACAAGGAGACAGATAATGCAGCTGTAATAGGGAACACTCCAGACTACACATCCAAGCTACAGTTACAGGTAGTGGTGCTTAAAAGTTTGTGAACCCTTAAGAATTTTTCATGTTTCTGCATAAATTTGACCTAAAAATCATTATGCGCTTTGGGCCATTGTCTTGAAGCATGGCCTGCATTCTCTTGCTGCCTGGCCTATGCTAGCTCGCTCCCGACCAGGCCCGCACTCCCTCCCCGACCAGGGCCGCCCTCCCTCCCCGACAGGCCCGACCTCCCTCCCCGACAGGCCAGGCCCGCGCTCTCTCCAGGCCAGGCCCGCGCTCTCTCCAGGCCAGGCCCGCGCTCTCTCCAGGCCAGGCCCGCGCTCTCTCTCCCGGCCAGGCCCGCGCTCTCTCCCGGCCAGGCCCGCGCTCTCTCCCGGCCAGGCCCGCGCTCTCTCCCGGCCAGGCCCGCGCTCTCTCCCGGCCAGGCCCGCGCTCTCTCCCGGCCAGGCCCGCGCTCTCTCCCGGCCAGGCCCGCGCTCTCTCCCAGCCAGGCCCGTGTTCTCTCAAGATTCAGCTCTTGGACAGATGTGCACACACGTGCAAATACAATTCAGAATTCGTTGTTCCCTCAATGATGGCAGCCATCCTGGCTCAGATGCAGTAAAATGGACCCAAACCCTTATACTACCACTACCATGTGTTACAGAAGGTTTAATACTATAATATTGTGTTAATTCTTTCTCTAATCATGACACTTTTGTGGTCTACTCTATCTCAATAGCCTTCTGGATTATCTCAGTGTTCTCCTGATAGCTGACTCATGAATATTAACATTAGCTAATATGAGAGAGGCCTTTAGTTGCTTAAAGGCGACTTTTTGTTCCTTTGTAACATCCTGCACCATTACACACCTAAGGGTAAAGTCACAGAGTATGCATCACATGCGATATACCGGTCACTCATGCGTTAGCCAAGTGTCACTATACTGCGATCAGATCAGAGATTAATCTCTCCCTCTTCTCCATTGCCGACTTGGGCGGATATCGCTCTGCACTCGCATGAATTCCAGTGCAGTGCAATCTTTCACTCGCTCCCATAGTTTTGTATGCGTGAGAGTGATCCAAGACTCACACACAGTCGCAGCATGCTGCAATTTTTCACAGTTCTGAGATGCCTGATGATCTCATATTGCACTTGTGTGAGTCACGCTAGTGTGACTTTATCCTTACTCTTACAGTGAAATGTACTTTCTCCTAAGATCATCAGAAATCTCTTTGGATCCTTGCCTTGCCTTTATAAACATGTTGTGAAGACCAGACGTTGATAGATCCCTGTTCTTTAAAAACAAACAGGTGGCCCACTCACATCTGATTGTCCTCCCATTGATTGAAAACAGCAAATTCTAATTTCTCCTTGTTCCCTGATCTTCCACTCCTATAGTGTCACACACTTCTCCAGCTCACAGATGTGTGATCCTGGTGCCATCACATATCTAATATTTGTAGGATTTGGTTCTTTATCTACTTTTCGGCTGGCAATTATGTGAAAAACTCGTCGTTTTGAGACAAAAGTATGCAGAAATCTGGAAAAGTCTGATGGGTGCAAAAGCTTTTAAACATCACTGTAGGGGAGTACTGTAGATATATTGAGACGACTATAGGGGGTTGATTTGCAGTAATGAGGAGCAGATACTTTTGGTCAGTAGACATGGCGATCCCGTTGGCGCTGTAGAATCCGGCGGCGACCTCTCTGACCTCTCCCGAATTGTAATACACCACGTTCGAGATTGACAATCCGAACACCAGCTCCACGTGTCTCATGATGGTGTTCCAGAAGTAATAATCATTAGTGCCGTAAAAGCTCTCTGGTCCGACCGCAACAAGGTTATTGATGCTGGAAAGCAAAAGAACAGCAAAAGTGCATCAGTCTGGGGATATCAACGATCTCAGCTCTGCTACTTCTTGATACTTGGAATTGATGGCACTTTATATGGGGCAGGCGGCAGCTGTGTCATACAGCCAACGTGAGTAGGCAAGGATCATTCATCCAACAGTCCCAGAATATAAAAAAATACACAATACAAAATAGAATAATAATAAAGAGGCCTGGGATGACGCGTTTTGGATCGGAATAGAATATGAGTAAATTTCTTTGAACCGAAACGCGTCATCCAATGGAAGTCTTTTTCTTTTTTTTGTATTGTGGTTTCTTTAATATTTTTTATATTCTGTGAATGCAGAAAAATGATCCCTTTCTAATCCTGTTTCTCTGCTAACCAGCTGGATTTCCTCCTGTGAAATCCTACTCCTTCCCTGTCTGGACTCGTGGACCCCATCGGTGAACCGACTGATAACTAGTTTCATAATGTTTAAGGTGAAGGTAGACTAAGTCCCCAGCGTGGTGTATATCGAGTAGGGAAGATGAAGGGATAAACACTGCGCTGCCGTATTCCACCAGACATCAAAGGATGAATGTAATATTGATTAGTCAACACATTTCAGGCCTCCCTGGCCCCTTCCTCAGGGCATACCAATATAATATTGCCATGTTTCTGGGAGCCCTGAAATGCGTTGACTAATAAATCAATATTATATTCCCCCTTTGATGTCTGGTTGAATATGGCAGCGCAATGTTTAACCCTTCATCCTCCCTACTCTATACGCACCATGCTGGGGACTGCAGCAGCCGTGATCTGCTTTTATAGTGGTTGTGACTGTCACAACCACACAAGGTGAAGCCTCTGACACCTATTCAGGTCATATTTTATCTCTCAAATCCTTCACCCTCCCTACTCTATATACACCACGCTGGGGACTGCAGCAGCCGTGATCTGCTTTTATAGTGGTTGTGACTCTCACAACCACACAAGATGAAGCCTCTGATACCTATTTAGGTCATATTTTATCTCTCAGACCCTTCATCCTCCCTACTTTAATTTTCTGAGATAATGACCTTTGGGTTTCCATAATCATCAACATTAACAGAAATAAACACATGAAATAGATCCCTCTGTGTGTAATGACTCTATATAATATGTGTTTCACTTTATGTATTGAATTACTGAAATAAATTACATTTTTGATGATATTCTAATTCATTGAGATGCTCCTGGTTCTTTTTTACCACTTAAATGCTGCTGTCAATCACTGATTTGGTAACGTAAAGATGTGTACTATGAAGATATACAGTCAATGAATAAACAGTAAACTGCATAGAGAAAAAGAATCAAAAATACAAAAAAAAAAAACAGAATAGCCGTCGGAGCACCTTCACTTTAAAAAAAAAAAAAAAAAAGGCATAAAATAAAACGATAAAATAAATATAAAAATAAATAAAAATTGATCCAAAAATTGCATAATAAAAGTGCTAGATCGCCATATTAAAAAAAAAAAAAAAAAAAAAAAAAAAAAAAACCACAAAAGTTCCAAGAACTGAAACGTAAAAAGGAAGTTACGGCTCTCGACAACATTTTTTTTTTAACCACGAAAATAATTAAAAAACAAAAGCTATACGAGTTTGGTCTCTCCGAAATTGCACTGACCAGAAGGATAATGTGAAAGTGAATACTGGAAAAATGAGAAGAAAAAAAAAAAAAAAAAAAAAATGCAATACATTTTTTTTCTTTTCTTCTCATCATTTTCACCCAATTTCCCCTTTTCAGTACCTTATATAGTGATGTGAATGGTGTTATAGAAAAATGATAACTCTCTCTGCAAAAAGATCAAGCCTTCATATGGTAAACGAGGGCAGAAAATAGTGAAATGAAGGAGTACAAGTGAAATGTGGCCCCTTCCGGGTCATAGAGATTTCAAATAATTTGGTTTCCACCTTACGGGTTTAATATCCAGAAAACATATTTCGTTTTATTACAATGTATTATATTCTCCGTACTTGTACAGCGCTGAGTGTCTGATGGTTTTCTGGTGAACAAGAACATTTTCCTCCTCCGCAAACTTGAATATCTCGATGGTGGTCTTGTAATGGGGATGATTGACCACAAAGAGGTAGACCGAGTCGTCTGAAAATAGAGGAATAGAGGGGGGCGATTACAAGACCTCAAAACAATCAAAAAATCCCCCCCCCCCCCAACCGGCTGAAAATTTAGGTTGGAGCCGTGGAACGTAGGGTTCTTGCTCTGGATATCGGTTTTCGGTAGCTTTAGCTGGAAATGTGAAACAAATAGGCCTAGTTCACATCTATGCACCCCTGCGTTTGCCTGCTTAGCGCTAGCGCAAGCGCAGGTGCTAGCAGAGACAAGCGCAGGCAAGTGCATTGGGGCATAGATGCAGAGCCCATTACCTGCTATGGGCAAGCGCAGGAGACCGCATCCCAGAGGCGCAAGTGTGACAGCTCCTCTGTCACCGCACATGCACTAGTCCGGATGCTCCGGAAGCGCGTAATATAACGTTTCCGGGTGCGTATGGACTAGTGCATGCATGGTGACAGAGGAGCTGTCACACTTGCGCCTCTGGGATGCGGTCTCCTGCGCTCGCCCATAGCAGGTACTGGCGGCGCGAGAGCAAGGGCTCTGCATCTATGAGCCAATGCGCTTGTCTGCGCTGGCCTGTGATAGCACCTGCGCTTGAAATTGTGCTGGCGCAAAGCAGGCACACGCAGGGGTGCATAGATGTGAACTAGGCCATTCACATACGAAAATACACGCCAAACGATGCCACACAATACCTAATTCATCTTCTGTACAATTCGGAGACAGAATAATACTCCCATATTATGTCTAAATAATACCACCATACAGCATGCAACTAATACTTGTTATGACTGAGCCCTACCACTCACAATACACAATTCAAGAGTGGGGTTAAACTTGCGATCCACTGGTCCCTATTCAGACTGGGAGAATCCCTCAAATTGATGCTGATTTGTTCCTGCCTGATTGCAGAGATTGGCATCTATACAGTGGTGCCCCCTCCAAACGTCGGCTGACCATGGGTGTCCTCTCCAAACGTCGGCTGACCATGGGTGTCCTCCACCGCACCCTCAACTATAAAGAGTGTAACACTAAACAACAAGAACCATAAAGGCAGTACACACAGGCAGAGGGTGGGATACAGGGCTAAGAAAGTGTTCACACAGGGAAGATGGAGGAAAACGGAAATAATCAAAAAGACCAAGTGTTTATGTAGAAACCGCCCAAACTCTAAACAAAACAGAATGGGAAGAATGCGGGGAAGGGAAACTCACAAACCGCAGGTAAAAACAATAGATATTTCAGCAAGAGAATCTTTAACTGATGAGCTGGGACTCCAAACATTCATCCACCTAGGAATATAGTCAGCAAAGAAAGCATGTGCATGATGAGTATAAACAGTCTCTCCCAGGATGTGATAGGGCAAACAAAATGAGGAAGTGAAAACACATGAATAGCAACAAAAAGGAAAGCAAGATAAAGTAAAGGAAAGACAAGAGAACTATCAGCAATTGGTCAAGGACTAAAACAGCTGTGGTCCAACCGAGGGGAGACCTAATCACACAACCAGAGGTCACTGGATCGAGCCCCAGAGTGAAGGTTTGACAACTTATATGTAGTACTGACATAACACTGCCATACCATGATAAATAACACTTCTGTACAATTCCCACAACACACCATCAGCCAGTGACTAAATAAAGATTTTTGGGATTCACAGTAAAATCTCTTTTTCGAAGCATTCATAGGAGGAAAGAGGAAACATGGGTTTATATGCTGCCACCTGGAGGCAGACACCAACAATACAGGTTTGGGGAAAAAAAAAAAAAAGTTGATTTATTACCACCAGATTTTTGGAACTCAAAGTAATATCTCTTTCTTATAGCCTTCATTGGGGGCACTGCAACTGCCCTTGCTTGGGAGGGGTCTTTGTTTTGCTTTGCCTACTGCTTTTGCACTAATTGTACAGCAGGTTGTTGGCTGCTCCGGTGTAGTCAGCTTTATTTCTTTTAAAGATGTATTCTTAGGGTCAGCCTCCAGGTGGCAGCATATTAACCCCTGGTTCCTGTGTCCCCCAGTAAACTGACTAACAAACACTGACATGTAGTGCTGACATAACACTGCCATACTATTCCAAACAATACTTCTCTGCAACACCCACAAAATACCATTAGTCAGTGACTAATTGAAGATTTTTGGTATTCACAGTCTTTTTCATAGCCTTCTTGGGGGACATAGCAACTAAGGGTAATATTCTGCCACCTGGAGGCTGACACTAAGAATACATTTGAGGGGGGGATAAAAAAAAAAGTGGACTCCACTGCACCAGATTTTTGGTACCGTAAAATCCCTTTTTCATAGCCTTCATTGGGGACACTGCACCCAGCCTTGTTTTGGTGAGAAGGGGTCTTGCTCTTGTTCCTCTTACTGCTCTTGCACTCACTGAATAGCTGAGTGTTGACTACTCAAGTGTAACCTGGTGGGCAGGAATCAGCTTTTTTTTCCCCTAAGATGTATTCTTAGTGTCAGCCTCCATGTGGCAGCATATTAACCCATTGTTCCTGTGTCCCCCAATGAAGTGAACGAGAACTAATATCACCATATAGCATTATACAGACATGTGGTGATGACATAACACTGACATAGCATGCCAATAATACTTTTGGTCAACACCCACAATATACCCTTAGTGATTAAATAAAGATTTTTGGTATTAACAATAATGTCTCTTTTTTGTAGCCTTTATTGGGGGACACAGGAACCATGGGTTATATGCTGCCACTAAGAATACACCTTTAGGGGGAATAAAATCTGAGCCCTTCCCACCAGAAGATGTATTTGTATTGTCAGCCTCCAGGTGGCAGCACATCAATCCATGGTTCCTGTATCCCCCAATGAAGTGACTGAGAAATAATACCACCATATAGCATCCAAATAAAACAGACATGTACTGATTACATAACAGTGTCATACTATGCCAAATAATACATCTGTACAGCACCCACAACATACTACCATACAGTGTATAAATAATAGAACCATACATAGTAATTGAAAAGTATACAATGACAACCTGATATAGACATTTTTGAGCCTAACTGTGATTATTCTGTACTTGTATTATAGTTTTTACCACATTATCGTTCAAGCCAACAAATTCATCACCTCAATAAATATAGACTGCAGAAATCCTACAGTCTGTTGATTGGGGAAGTGAAGTAGGGTTAAGCTGTATGCTAGATATCTACAGCACCACATGTGGAAGAAGGCAGAACAACCACCATGCAATGCTACATAATACCACAATACAGTATCCAAATAACATGTACATGTGGTGCTTCACAGAACACTGCCAAACTGGGTCAAATAATATTTCTATACAATACCCACACCATACTACCTAAATAATACAATGCCTAGATAACACCACCATACAGTATCCATATAACACTCACATCTAGTGCTTACATAAACCTGCTATACGAAATGTGGACAATCCCTTTAAGAAATAACGCAGTCTTATAGCTATATGATATACTGAGGATCACCACCAGGACACCTCAGCCCATGATTTGCAGAATGTTGGCCAGGAGCCATCGACAATGTCTATAAGACCTGTGGGTTTACAGATAATAAATCTCCTGCCAGTTTATTTTACATTATCCTCGGGATCTATGAAGGATTTTGTTGTTTTTGCAAAGGAACCGGCTTTACCCGTTCTATAACAATGCAAGCCAACAGCAAGTGGTAGAGGTCAAAGATGTCTTAGGGGCCGAGGAGTGGCGCCTGTTATGTTCACCAGCTTATATTCAGAATGAACCTTCGAAAAACGTGCTGCATTCACCATTGTACAAGCCTCAGAGCTGAAATCTCCCAGCATTCCCTGTTATAATACACTCCATTACTTTGCCTCTCGAGGAAGCTTACCCTTCTGCCTCTCTAGGAAGCTTACCCTCCCTGCCTCTCTAGGAAGCTTACCCTCCCTGCCTCTCTAGGAAGCTTACCCTCCCTGCCTCTCTAGGAAGCTTAACCCTCCTGCCTCTCTAGGAAGCTTAACCCTCCTGCCTCTCTAGGAAGCTTAACCCTCCTGCCTCTCTAGGAAGCTTAACCCTCCTGCCTCTCTAGGAAGCTTAACCCTCCTGCCTCTCTAGGAAGCTTAACCCTCCTGCCTCTCTAGGAAGCTTAACCCTCCTGCCTCTCTAGGAAGCTTAACCCTCCTGCCTCTCTAGGAAGCTTAACCCTCCTGCCTCTCTAGGAAGCTTAACCCTCCTGCCTCTCTAGGAAGCTTAACCCTCCTGCCTCTCTAGGAAGCTTACCCTCCCTGCCTCTCTAGGAAGCTTACCCTCCCTGCCTCTCTAGGAAGCTTACCCTCCCTGCTTCTCTAGGAAGCTAAACCCTCCTGCCTCTCTAGGAAGCTTACCCTCCCTGCCTCTCTAGGAAGCTTACCCTCCGTGCCTCTCTAGGAAGCTTACCCTCCGTGCCTCTCTAGGAAGCTTACCCTCCCTGCCTCTCTAGGAAGCTTACCCTCCCTGCCTCTCTAGGAAGCTTACCCTCCCTGCCTCTCTAGGAAGCTTACCCTCCCTGCCTCTCTAGGAAGCTTACCCTCCCTGCCTCTCTAGGAAGCTTACCCTCCCTGCCTCTCTAGGAAGCTTACCCTCCCTGCCGCTCTAGGAAGCTTACCCTCCCTGCCGCTCTAGGAAGCTTACCCTCCCTGCCGCTCTAGGAAGCTTACCCTCCCTGCCGCTCTAGGAAGCTTACCCTCCCTGCTTCTCTAGGAAGCTTACCCTCCCTGCCTCTCTAGGAAGCTAAACCCTCCTGCCTCTCTAGGAAGCTAAACCCTCCTGCCTCTCTAGGAAGCCAAATCCTCCTGCCTCTCTAGGAAGCTTACCCTCCCTGCCTCTCTAGGAAGCTTACCCTCCCTGCCTCTCTAGGAAGCTTACCCTCCTCATCGATGTACGTGCTGATTCCATGAGGGCCAAATGTGGACAGGTCAAAGCCTTTACTGATCCGCAGGGAGGACGCTCGGAGCTTCTCATCATTCAGGTCCAGAAGGAAAATTTCTCCGGGTCTTTCAGGGGCAAAGCTGAAAATTCCAGGATATCTCAGACCCTTGAAGTAAATACAATGGATTAACACGACAAATGTAATATATAAAATGTGACGGCCATTCAGAATGAACTGTTGTGTGTGTACAGGAAGGATTATATGACTTGTATTGCAAATCTGCTCCATTGACTTCCGTTGATCTGACCTGCAATACTGGACACAACCTGTGGAAAACAGTGGCGCTGTTTTGAAACACATTTTTCTAATCCCAGATAATTTTATTAGAAGATCCTGCGTACTTACAGAGGTGATGAAGGCCAGTCCGTTGGGGAGAATTGCGATGTCTTCAGAGCCATATTCTGCACGTGTAATCATGGTATAAAGAGGCAGAAGTTAGATTTTATTTCTATACCACACAATGGAGTTCTATATAATCAGGTGTGCTTTAGTGATGGAAACCACCAACAAGTAGACATTACTTTATAGGACAAAATATTTACTCTATTTAAAGCTTCCGAAACTGGAAAAATGCCCGACATTCAGATCAGAAACTGATAACTACAGGAAGAGTTTCTACAATCCAAATTTGCACCTGCAGAAACGTCTCATATTATAATACCAGAATATCAGATCATACAACAGCAGCTTGTTAACAAACTTAAAGGTACTGTTACACGGTACGATATTGCACGCAATGTTGGAAGCGATGGCGTGGGTGCGCGCTCGCTTCCGACATCGCCTGCTGGCTGTCACACGGCCCAATGTTGCCGGTGATGCCCCGGCAATGCAGGCGGAGCCATCGCTCGCTGGGCTGGGATCAACCCAGTGAGTGATCTGCAGCAATGCTGCGGTATAGGCTGGATCGACCGTAACATCGCTAATCCGGTGTCACACGGCACGATGCCGCAGGTTGTTTAGGCAAACTTGTCAACTCCGACTTGACCAACTATCGTTGTTGAATCGTGCGTTTACATGCATCGACGATGTCGTTTTAACCTCGTTCAAAACGTCACTTTTGAAAGATGTTGATAACGATGTTGGCCCGTGTAACGGTACCTTAAGGATGACTTCTCAGATCACAGATCGCTCCCCCTCTCTGCACAGTGACCTCTGCACAGGACACAGAGCATGCCCACTAAATCTTCCCATAAAAGGCTGCTGTAAAGTGTCTTAGGCAAGATGGCTGTACATAACATAAAACATTATATTATACCAGATGTGTCATCGCATCAGGAGGATGGTGACATCACAATGGGGGCAGGCTCTGTGGCGCTGGGGACGGCGTCTGTCTCTCCACCCTGTGCGCCGTCTTTCTCCCCTGTGCGCACTCTTCCCCGTGTGATGTCCTCTCCCCTCTGCTTTCTCCCCCCTGTGTGATGTCTTCTCCCCTCTGTGCTCCCTCTCCCCCTGTGTTCTCTCCTTTGAGCCATTTTACCCCTGTGTGCTGTCTCTCCCCTGTGCTGTCTTCCCCCTCAGTGCTCTCTTCTTTGAGCTATCTTCCTCTGTGCACTCTCTCTTCCCATTGTGCCGTCTGGGGCCCCTCTGTGCGCTGTCACTGGTGGCTATTGGTGGTACTGCTGGCACTCCCAATAACGTCAGCGGACGCCATATTTGTACACCCATCACTTGAGTGTGGCAATATGGCTGCCCCCGATGCATGGAATTTTAGGATACCTAGACATCCAGATGCAGTGAGGACGCCACAAGGTAATTATTATTTCAGATTACTGAACCCCCAGCAATGGGCGCTTTTACAGGAGTTTTCCAAAAGAGGAAAACCCACAAAATTATCAAGGTGCACAAATAATGCAAATTTATGGGTAAAAGGGTAATCTCTATACGTTAACTAGTTAATGTCACTTTATAGGTGAATATGAATTTTGCAGCCACTTACCAATCCCCTTTATGAGCTGACAATTAGGAAGCTCTATGGGGTCGATCTCCCTGAAGAGCAGGCCTCGATGGCTATGAAACAAAGGGAAAATAATCTCAGCATTTGGAATATTTGCACATTTTCCACCAGGATGTTAGTTTACATTCACCTTTATATTTATCCATATTGCTTCTTTAGAGGGGACCTATGCAAATAGTTTTTATATATGTTATATCTATGGGCTTTAAGGTGGGAGTCAGGACTTTGAGACCCCAACAAGTCATGGAAATGCAAAGGTCCTACAGATGCGAATGTACGGAGTGATGCATGAGCTCATTAGTAAGTCAATGTAGTACGTCCATTTGTTTTCGTTCCATTAGAAGCTGCACACTGGACTCAGCCCCCACTTCCACCAATCATCATATGTACGGGAGTTTCAAGTGGGAAGACACATTCAGCTAACCTCCCATAGTGTCTGCAAGGAAATATCGCCATTTGCTGGTCAAACAGAACAGGCAGGAACCAGGGAGTAAGATGTGTGTTTATTGGAGGGAAGAGTTTGGAGGAGAAGCCGGGTCAGGTGATCGCTGTTGCAAAATATAAAAGACCTAGCCGTACTAAGTAAGGAAAATTAGTGCCAGAACCTGTTCCAGGAAGGACATGCGGCAGCAAAGCCGCCTTTGCCACATAAGAGTCAAAAAATGACCAGATCCTGGAGAGAACTTGAGCTAAGCAGTAGGCCGTGGACCCGCGACAGCAGAAGACCGTTGACCCCGCGACAGCAGAAGACCGTGGACCCGAAACAGCAGAAGACCGTGGACCCGAAACAGCAGAAGACCGTGGACCCGAAACAGCAGAAGACCGTGGACCCGAAACAGCAGAAGACCGTGGACCCGAGACAGCAGAAGACCGTGGACCCGCGACAGCAGAAGACCGTGGACCCGCGACAGCAGAAGACCGTGGACCCCGCGACAGCAGAAGACCGTGGACCCCGCGACAGCAGAAGACCGTGGACCCCGCGACAGCAGAAGACCGTGGACCCGAAACAGCAGAAGACCGTGGACCCGAAACAGCAGAAGACCGTGGACCCGCGACAGCAGAAGACCGTGGACCCGAGACAGCAGAATGCCGTGGACCCCGCGACAGCAGAAGACCGTGGACCCGAAACAGCAGAATGCCGTGGACCCCGCGACAGCAGAAGACCGTGGACCCGAAACAGCAGAAGACCGTGGACCCGAAACAGCAGAAGACCGTGGACCCGAAACAGCAGAATGCCGTGGACCCCACGACAGCAGAAGACCGTGGACCCGAAACAGCAGAATGCCGTGGACCCCACGACAGCAGAAGACCGTGGACCCGAAACAGCAGAAGACCGTGGACCCGCGACAGCAGAAGACCGTGGACCCGAAACAGCAGAATGGCGTGGACCGCGACAGCAGAATGGTGGACCGCGACAGCAGATGGCGTGGACCCCGCGACAGCAGAATGGCGTGGACCCCGCGACAGCAGAATGGCGTGGACCCCGCGACAGCAGAATGGCGTGGACCCCGCGACAGCAGAATGGCGTGGACCCCGCGACAGCAGAATGGCGTGGACCCGCGACAGCAGAATGGCGTGGACCCCGCGACAGCAGAATGGCGTGGACCCCCGCGACAGCAGAATGGCGTGGACCCCGCGACAGCAGAATGGCGTGGACCCCGCGACAGCAGAATGGCGTGGACCCCGCGACAGCAGAATGGCGTGGACCCCGCGACAGCAGAATGGCGTGGACCCCGCGACAGCAGAATGGCGTGGACCCCGCGACAGCAGAATGGCGTGGACCCCGCGACAGCAGAATGGCGTGGACCCCGCGACAGCAGAATGGCGTGGACCCCGCGACAGCAGAATGGCGTGGACCCCGCGACAGCAGAATGGCGTGGACCCCGCGACAGCAGAATGGCGTGGACCCGCGACAGCAGAATGGCGTGGACCCCGCGACAGCAGAATGGCGTGGACCCCGCGACAGCAGAATGGCGTGGACCCCGCGACAGCAGAATGGCGTGGACCCCGCGACAGCAGAATGGCGTGGACCCGCGACAGCAGAATGGCGTGGACCCCGCGACAGCAGAATGGCGTGGACCCCGCGACAGCAGAATGGCGTGGACCCCGCGACAGCAGAATGGCGTGGACCCCGCGACAGCAGAATGGCGTGGACCCCGCGACAGCAGAATGGCGTGGACCCCGCGACAGCAGAATGGCGTGGACCGCGACAGCAGAATGGCGTGGACCCCGCGACAGCAGAATGGCGTGGACCCCGCGACAGCAGAATGGCGTGGACCCCGCGACAGCAGAATGGCGTGGACCCCGCGACAGCAGAATGGCGTGGACCCCGCGACAGCAGAATGGCGTGGACCCCGCGACAGCAGAAGGCGTGGACCCCGCGACAGCAGAAGACCGTGGACCCCGCGACAGCAGAAGACCGTGGACCCCGCGACAGCAGAAGACCGTGGACCCCGCGAGAGAAGACGTGGACGGAAGAGAAGACCGTGGACCCCGCGACAGCAGAAGACCGTGGACCCCGCGACAGCAGAAGACCGTGGACCCCGCGACAGCAGAAGACCGTGGGACCCCGCGACAGCAGAAGACCGTGGACCCCGCGACAGCAGAAGACCGTGGACCCCGCGACAGCAGAAGACCGTGGACCCCGCGACAGCAGAAGACCGTGGACCCCGCGACAGCAGAAGACCGTGGACCCCGCGACAGCAGAAGACCGTGGACCCCGCGACAGCAGAAGACCGTGGACCCCGCGACAGCAGAAGACCGTGGACCCCGCGACAGCAGAAGACCGTGGACCCCGCGACAGCAGAAGACCGTGGACCCCGCGACAGCAGAAGACCGTGGACCCCGCGACAGCAGAAGACCGTGGACCCCGCGACAGCAGAAGACCGTTGACCCCGCGACAGCAGAAGACCGTTGACCCCGCGACAGCAGAAGACCGTTGACCCCGCGACAGCAGAAGACCGTTGACCCGCGACAGCAGAAGACCGTTGACCCCGCGACAGCAGAAGACCGTTGACCCCGCGACAGCAGAAGACCGTTGACCCCGCGACAGCAGAAGACCGTTGACCCCGCGACAGCAGAAGACCGTTGACCCCGCGACAGCAGAAGACCGTTGACCCCGCGACAGCAGAAGACCGTTGACCCCGCGACAGCAGAAGACCGTTGACCCCGCGACAGCAGAAGGCCGTGGACCCGAAACAGCAGAAGGCCGTGGACCCGAAACAGCAGAAGGCCGTGGACCCGAAACAGCAGAAGGCCGTGGACCCGAAACAGCAGAAGGCCGTGGACCCGAAACAGCAGAAGGCCGTGGACCCCGCGACAGCAGAATGCCGTGGACCCCGCGACAGCAGAATGCCGTGGACCCCGCGACAGCAGAATGCCGTGGACCCCGCGACAGCAGAAGACCGTGGACCCCGCGACAGCAGAAGACCGTGGACCCCGCGACAGCAGAAGACCGTGGACCCCGCGACAGCAGAAGACCGTGGACCCGCGACAGCAGAAGACCGTGGACTCGCGACAGCAGAAGACCGTGGACTCGCGACAGCAGAAGACCGTGGACTCGCGACAGCAGAAGACCGTGGACTCGCGACAGCAGAAGACCGTGGACCCCGCGACAGCAGAAGACCGTGGACCCTGCGACAGCAGAAGACCGTGGACCCTGCGACAGCAGAAGACCGTGGACCCCGCGATAGCAGAAGACTGTTGACCCGCGACAGCAGACGACCGTTGACCCGTGACAGTAGAAGACCCTGTTACCAAATACCAACTCCAAACCTGAAGACTGAATACCGAAAACCAGAATTCAACGGTCAAGCACCGAAAGCAGAACGCTTATCACCAACTGCTGAGAATGGATCCCTGACCTGAGTGTACCAGGTCATTGCTTCCTCCGTAGACATACAGTCTTGGTTGGGGGACTGAGGCCGCACTTCGAAGCATGAAGGTGACCGGCCGGTATCAAGTGGGAAGATACCATGATGTTGAACTTGCGATCTAGCGAGTGGCATCTCTGACCCTGCTAGGGCCTGGATACCGTTTGGCACCATGTAGATCAGAAACGACAGTGACAAGTAAAGCGACGCTGACATTCCCATTAAGAATTTAGATCATGTAAACATTGACAATGACCGTTGTAAAGTGAAAAGAATATCGTGATTGTATTCTGAATATTTGTACCACTAAATACTGCACTGTAATATAACTGTTGTTTGAGTTATTATTTGTGCCACTTCCTAATTCCCGTATATAAAGGTACCTAATAATCCAGTATGGTTATCACGGTCTCTTCAACTGCATCGTTGCATCCTTGCAACCAGTTCTCCACATATGTACACTTTAAAGGGTTTATCGATGACATTTTTACTATGAGCCGTAAAGATAACAGGCAGGTAGTTAGCAACTACCTGTCTATTGAACCCAGCTTTGGCTCAGAGTGGTCACCGACCGCTCCTGCCGATGAATCATCTACTGCATGTCAATAGAATAGCTATTCCTCATCTAGAGTTCACTTTTGATGGGGCACGACTGCTGACATTATGCTAATTGACAGCCGGCTCCCCGTAGTTAGGCAGCAGGGAGCAGGCTGTCAATCAGTATGACATCTGCAGTCAAGCCCCGTCAGCAGAGCAGTAGAGAAGCCGCTACTGTCGACTTGATGTCAATGTAAACCACTAAATCGCCAACTGGAGGTGTCTGACCTGTGCCGGTGGAGATCGACGCCAGGCTCTACAGGTAGGTAGTTTGAAACTACCTGCCTGATAATGCTCAGGCACAAAGTAAATAGAATATATATAGTCTCGGACCACTCCTTCAAGCAAATTGCAGCTGCTATACATTAGATACTTTATGTAATACCATGGCTGTATAATTATAGAGGATCAGTCCCCATAGAGATATATGTATCATCTCTTGATCGTTTGGAGTCCGATTGTCAGCGGTTTGAGCAAATCCTTAGAATGAAGGGTCCAAAGGAGTCCTACTATTACAGGATAATTGTGAATACTAGATTTTAGACTCCACTTATCTTCCATTCCCTTCAATGGCTCCAGTGATCAGCTACAAGACGATGACATCTAGCTAATACCGGATCTGAAAACAAAAGGATCGATGAAGGTGCCGGCGGGGTATCAGACCCCACTGATCTGATATTAATCACCTCTCCTAAGAGTAGGTCATTAATATCTTAAGATGGAAAATCCAAATAAGTCCATTTTTTCCAATTTCAGGCTGGCGCTTTCAGAGGAGGCTGGAGAAGTAGGTTATATTTTAGAGAACCTATTATAAAATCTATATATGGGGATAAAGTAATAGGTGGAATTGGGGAGACTGTGCATAAGATTAGCAAGAGTGTCTGTATCCCTCCCTCACCACTATCCGTGGTAATAATGGCAGTAATAGGCTGTGATCGGCAAGAGGGTGATAACATGAAGAAAAGCTCCTGTGTCTCCCCAGTGTCCTTGTACAGGCATAGAGAGGACAATGCAGACCGTCATTGGTAAGGTGGGTGATGACATGAAGAAAAGCTCCTGTGTCTGCCCAGTGTCCTTGTACAGGCATAGAGAGGACAATGCAGACCGTCATTGGTAAGGTGGGTGATGACATGAAGAAAAGCTCCTGTGTCTGCCCAGTGTCCCTGTACAGGCATAGAGAGGACAATGCAGACCGTCATTGGTAAGGTGGGTGATGACATGAAGAAAAGCTCCTGTGTCTGCCCAGTGTCCCTGTACAGGCATAGAGAGGACAATACAGACCGTCATTGGTAAGGTGGGTGATGACATGAAGAAAAGCTCCTGTGTCTGCCCAGTGTCCCTGTACAGGCATAGAGAGGACAATGCAGACCGTCATTGGTAAGTTGGGTGATGACATGAAGAAAAGCTCCTGTGTCTGTCCAGTGTCCCTGAACAGGCATAGAGAGGACAATGCAGACCGTCATTGGTAAGTTGGGTGAGGACATGAAGAAAAGCTCCTGTGTCTGTCCAGTGTCCCTGTGCATAGAGAGGACAATGCAGACCGTCAATGGTAAGGAGGGTGATGACATGAAGAAAAGCTCCTGTGTCTGCCCAGTGTCCCTGTACAGGCATAGAGAGGACAATGCAGACCGTCATTGGTAAGGTGGGTGATGACATGAAGAAAAGCTCCTGTGTCTGCCCAGTGTCCCTGTACAGGCATAGAGAGGACAATGCAGACCGTCATTGGTAAGGTGGGTGATGACATGAAGAAAAGCTCCTGTGTCTGCCCAGTGTCCCTGTACAGGCATAGAGAGGACAATGCAGACCGTCATTGGTAAGTTGGGTGATGACATGAAGAAAAGCTCCTGTGTCTGTCCAGTGTCCCTGAACAGGCATAGAGAGGACAATGCAGACCGTCATTGGTAAGTTGGGTGAGGACATGAAGAAAAGCTCCTGTGTCTGCCCAGTGTCCCTGTGCATAGAGAGGACAATGCAGACCGTCAATGGTAAGGAGGGTGATGACATGAAGAAAAGCTCCTGTGTCTGCCCAGTGTCCCTGTACAGGCATAGAGAGGACAATGCAGACCGTCATTGGTAAGGTGGGTGATGACATGAAGAAAAGCTCCTGTGTCTGCCCAGTGTCCCTGTGCATAGAGAGGACAATGCAGACCGTCATTGGTAAGGTGGGTGATGACATGAAGAAAAGCTCCTGTGTCTGCCCAGTGTCCCTGTACAGGCATAGAGAGGACAATGCAGACCGTCATTGGTAAGTTGGGTGATGACATGAAGAAAAGCTCCTGTGTCTGTCCAGTGTCCCTGAACAGGCATAGAGAGGACAATGCAGACCGTCATTGGTAAGTTGGGTGAGGACATGAAGAAAAGCTCCTGTGTCTGCCCAGTGTCCCTGTGCATAGAGAGGACAATGCAGACCGTCAATGGTAAGGAGGGTGATGACATGAAGAAAAGCTCCTGTGTCTGCCCAGTGTCCCTGTACAGGCATAGAGAGGACAATGCAGACCGTCATTGGTAAGGTGGGTGATGACATGAAGAAAAGCTCCTGTGTCTGCCAGTGTCCCTGTGCATAGAGAGGACAATGCAGACCGTCATTGGTAAGGTGGGTGATGACATGAAGAAAAGCTCCTGTGTCTGCCCAGTGTCCCTGTGCATAGAGAGGACAATGCAGACCGTCATTGGCAAGGTGGGTGATGACATGAAGAAAAGCTCATGTGTCTGCCCAGTGTCCCTGAATAGGCATAGAGAGGACAATGCAGACCATCATTGGTAAGGAGGGTGATAACATGAAGAAAAGCTCCTGTGTCTCCCCAGTGTCCCTGTACAGGCATAGAGAGGACAATGCAGACCGTCACTGGTAAGGAGGGTGATGACATGAATAAAAGCTCCTGTGTCTGCCCAGTGTCCCTGTACAGGCATAGAGAGGACAATACAGACCGTCATTGGTAAGGTGGGTGATGACATGAAGAAAAGCTCCTGTGTCTGCCCAGTGTCCCTGTACAGGCATAGAGAGGACAATACAGACCGTCATTGGTAAGGTGGGTGATGACATGAAGAAAAGCTCCTGTGTCTGCCCACAGTCACTGTACAGGTATAGAGAGGACAATGCAGACCGTCATTGGTAAGGTGGGTGATGACATGAAGAAAAGCTCCTGTGTCTGCCCACAGTCACTGTCAGCTGTGAAAAAGATTATAGTAATGACTGTGACTGGTAAGAGGGGTGATAATATGAATAAATACAAGTTTCTGTATCTCCACAATGTCTCTGTACAGCAGTGTGACGACCGTCCGCTGCAAAGGCTGAGCTGCAGGTAAACTCAGACCCTTTACCCCTATACAGGGATTTGGAATTGCAGCAAAGCCCAGGAGGTAGATGCCTATAGGTGAGCAACGGACCGGAGCAGGGAGGTCGCCAGGACGGGACAAGACAAGGAATAGACAAAGTCAGGATCCAAAAGCGTAGTCAAAGGCAGCGTCAAAACCAGGAGGGCAGCAAAAGTACAAAATCTTCAGGCGGTAAAAGGGTCCAAAATCCAGGCAAAGTTCAGAGTCAATAGAGCACAAGCTAGATAGCTGGGAAAACCAAGAATGTATCTGGCGGTTTGCAGGACAGGCTCCAAGGTATTTGAATGGCGCAATTTTCTGTCATAGGCTGCAGTTCACAGCCTGATGACCGGTCAGCCCCTACAACCAGGCCAGATGGTGAAGCACAACTGGTACCAACCACCCCACTTCTGATAGAGGAACAAAGC
Source organism: Allobates femoralis (assembly GCA_033576535.1). Lineage (NCBI taxonomy): Eukaryota > Metazoa > Chordata > Amphibia > Anura > Aromobatidae > Allobates > Allobates femoralis. The sequence goes on from JARQOC010000005.1 coordinate 554,186,645, forward strand.
CTGCGCCTACCAGACGCCTCTGCAGGGACCTCTCTCCTGGCACCAACATCACCAACAGGAGGAGCACAGCGATGCCCAACAACAACCAGAGACAGAGGCAGGAACCAAAGGAGCAGGTCCCAATGAGGACATGACCATTCCGTCACTAGCACCAGCAGCCGAAGGAATCCGGCGACGCCTAGTGGCCGGGCCAGGAACAACAGTCACCGAGTCTGACAGCGACGTGGCAACAGGTAAAGACAGAACTATGCAAACAAAGAAAAGCTCTTGTATATCCCCAGTGTCTCTGTGCAGGTAAAGACAGGTCAGTGCGGACCCGTCATTGGCAAGATGGGTAATAACATGAGCTCCTGTATCTGCTCAGGGTCGCGGTCAGCTGTGAGACATTATAGGAATAGATTGGGATTGGTAATAGGGATGATGACAAAGAGAAGAGCTAGCATCACAATGGGGTCACCAGAGGATGTACAGGGGGACAGATGACAGTAATAGGATGTGATCAATAAGAAGGTGATAACATGAAGAAAAGCTCCTGTATCTGCCTAGGGTTACGGTCAACTGCGAAAGAGATTATAGTAATGGGGCGGTCGACAGGGTAGGGGGTACTTGGGTATTGGAGCTGATGGCGACTTGGATGGGGGCAATCACAGGTGGTCGGTCCCAGTTCCCGTGCCCTGGACCCTCAATGGCGAGGATTGGTGCGGAAGGGGATTGGTAACGTGACGCCACCTATGGTACCTGGTAATGGGTATATCAGCGCTCTGGCCGGCCGCTGAGGTGATAGAGGTGCAGCTCAGTGTAGTACAGCTCCCCACAGGTAGAGCTTTACCTCAGGGCAGCGGGGTGGATGAGGGGAGTTGTAGTCGCGTCTCTGCAGTTAACGCTGTGAATGGCGATGGTTAAACAGGCACACGCACACAGTAGTCTTTGTTTCGGTACCTTTTACTGGTGACAGGGTAACAGGTACAGTCCAGAGAAGTAACCAGGTCCCCGGTGCAATTTGGGTCTTTCACCTTAGAGAGTTGTGAGGCCTCCTCTGTCACTGTGTACAGTAGTTTGGGGTAAGTCCTGTCTGTAACTGAACTCACCGCTCCTTCTCCCTCTCAGGGCTTTACTCTATCACTGACAATGAGGTCCTTCTGCGGGGTCCCTATTCCTCCTTTGGCCCTGGTCCTGTGTTTGGTCAGTTTGAGTGTCTCTTACTTGTACTTCTCAGGGGGGATTTGATCCTCCTGATCCTTCCGGGTTTTTACTGCTGCACAGTAACAAACTTGGATTGCAAGTAGAAGTGATAACATGGAGAAGTGCTAGCATCACATTGGGGGTCACCAGAGAATGTACAGGGGGACACAACAGTAAAAAGCTGCATTTATCCCTGTTCTTACTTGCAGTTCCATCTAGCACCTGTTTCCTACAGAGAAATAAGAAATACTACTCGCAGGTAGTACTGTTACCCAAATATTGCAGCTCGAGCTTGAGTCTAGATGTGAAACTCCTATAGAGGATTGAGGTCACAGATTGATAGCCAAAGGGTTAAATCTACTACAAACATGGGACATTTCCCAAGAGGTTCCCTTTCCCAGCATACCAAGCATATTTTGTAGAAGAATTATGGATCAGACGGGCGAGAGTAACACAAAAAGACGTGACTGGCGGCTCAGCCGGACAAGAGTAAGGCCGGTTCACACTACGGTGAAATCCAATCCGGGGCTGTCCGATGTGAATTGGACAGCTCTGGATCGGATCAGCACGCCAAATATGCCCTCCGGTCCGGTGTGCAGCCGGATGGCTAATTTGCAGCCGCAGCTGCTGATAATTCAAGGTCTGCTGAGCTTCAGTACCCGGCGTCCGACTGCCGCTCCGATGCGACCCAGCGCCATAGACCACCCATGTTAGGGGCGCCGGATTGCACCGGACCGGGAGGATCCTGGAGGATCAGCTTTTCCCCCCAGACACAAACATGGTGCATGCTTCGTTTTGTGCACGGGAGAAAAATCCGATCCCTCCCAGATTCTCCTGGGCACATAGAAACCGGATGGCAGAAAGGCCAAAATCCGGTCCGGGGCTGTCCGGTTTACACTGGACAGCTCCGGATCGGATCTTACCGTGGTGTGAATTGGACAGCTCTGGACCCGATTTTGTCATAATGTAGCCCTATGGGCACGGATTGCAGCTATCTGCCATCCAGTTTCCATCTGTCCGGGAGGATCCGGGAGAATTCAGATTTTTCTCCCAGACTCAAAAACGTTGCAAGCAATGTTTGTGTGTCCGGGAGAGAAATCGGACATCGGATCGTCCCGGATGTAGCGCCCACTAACACTATGGCGCCGGATGCGGGACTCGGACGCCGGAAGCTGAAGTTTAGCACTCGCTGAACTTTAGCACCTGGAGTTGTCCTCTGCTGAGCTTTCTTGAAATTTTAGCAGCTGCGGCTGCAATCAGAGGAAGCCGGCTGCAAACCGGACCGGAGGGCATGTGCATGCCCTCCGGTTCTGTTTGCATATTCGGTCCGGGGTTACCCAATTCACATCGGACTGCCCCGGTCCTGATCACACTGCAGTGTGAAGCCTGCCTAAGTGTGGCACCCTGGCACCTGTTGGGCACCACAGAAATCCTTAGGTACAAATGGAGTAAGTAACAGCACAGCAAAACCACAACACAAACAACACTTAGAACACCTGGTTTCAACCCCGAGCCTCTAGGGGGAGCTAACACTGGTGACTTCTAACCAGTTCCCCCTATAAATAGAGTCTTGGAGGGAGAAACTTCAGAGTGTGGTAGACGCTACAAGAGCTGCCTGCCTGTGTGAAACCTCCACCCTATGAGGAACACACTAGGCCCTGCTAGCCTGTTAGCCAGTGGAGATCCCTGCAATTGGGATAATAGGAAGAAGGAGATCACCTCTCAGGAATACAGAGTTAATCCAACTCTTTCCAAACCATCCGGTTACTGGAACCGAAGCTGTGGAAGCTACAAAGCCCTCACAGAGAACCAGTACATCCAACAGGAGGTTTAGCCACCTGTTCCACCTGATGCACCTACCCACGAGAGCCCAGGGAAGAGTACTGATCCTGCTCAGACCCTTTTACAGTGCCCTCAGTGCTGACAACCAGGTGAAGCAAGTTCCATTGAACACCCTGCCCGGTCCGGCTGGATTCCACATCCACCCGACCTTAGCACCAGAAGTAGAGAAAGGAAGCCTAACACTGCTTGCTGTGAAACTCCATAAGTGCCAACTTCACTATCCCGGTCCGAGTGTACCTGACTACTATCCAGTAAAGGTACCTAAAAGAGACTTTGTGTGGTTGTGCATTACTCCAGGATTCAGCGCGCAGCGTCCCGCAGCTGCCTCACAACATCTTGCGCAGCTCCCGGCTCCGGGGATTCCCGCTCATCCTGTGGGGAGCGTTCCATCTCGCTGTATAACATCCCCCGGAGACCCGAACAGCGCTGGTACCGTTACCAGAACACCCGCAGGTGGCGTCACGAAGACAAATCACCCCACTGTTCCGCCATTCCCCTATTGATCTGGACCACCGGGCCTACACCACCGCAGGCGCGGTTCCGTGACTGGAGGAGAAACAACGCCCGCTACGTGTACCCCCCGGCTACGGTGAGTCAGAATTTGGCGTCACGAACAGGATACGAGCAGGCCCGTTATCTCGGGTATTGTGTGCTATTTATTGACTGTAAATATCGAACTGTACATTGGGTCCGCCATTGCTGCGCGAAAAGAAGGGGCGTGACTGTGCAGAGGGCGCGAAGATTGACCCCGCCCCCACGCTCTGACGACTTCCTCCGTACGCAGCAGGAACCGGAAACTCCCGTGGTGCCTCACTCCTCACCGCGAGGCCGACACTTCCGTTTGCAACCGAGGGAAAGGCTACGCTTAACTAAGGGGGAGAGACCATGAGTAACCCGGCTCCCGATCACGCGGTGCCCCCGCTAGACCAAGCGGCACCTCAAAACATACCTCTTGATGGACAGCAACAAGTCGGCGGTATGCTACCGCAACCCGCTCCGATTATGCCGATGTCTCTACCCTACGTTCCTAGTGCGACCTGGTTACCCAAGTACAGCGGTGTACCCAGCACCTTGGAAAACTTCCAGAGGAAGATATGCCAAGCCCTGGACATGTACCCGATGACCGGTAAGCAAAGAGCTTCAGTTATTATGGGACAATTAACCGGTGCAGCCGAACTGCAGAGCCGCAGCTGGCCTGTAGAAGTTCAGGAATCTGTGGAGCAGATATTCGCTAGATTAACCCGGGTCTTTGAGTGCCATACCGAAGCTGGATTAAGACTGTCATTCTATCGTTGTAACCAAGGGGCACAAGAAAGTGTCCTAGATTATTCACTGCGCTTGCAAGAAGCATACAGACTGTTAAAACAAGTCGATCCTGATAGTGCTCGAGATGAGAACAAAGCGTTAATTGGACAATTTATTGTGGGCCTTAAACTATCTGAGGATAGAAAGCAAGCAAGCTGGTGGTCCATACAGAATCCAGGCGCAGAGTTTGATACCTTGAGAGACTTAACAGTTTGGGGACAGCGACTCGCTGAAGTACCTGATCCCGCTTCGCAGCAGCAGCAGTACGCTGACACCCCTTCCGTGCCGGCAGCAGCATCTCCAATCCCTGCGATTCAGTCCAGTGCACAGACTGTAACACCTGACCGGTTTGATCAACTGTGTGCTAATGTCGAGCAGCTGATGAAAGACGTGGCCAAGCTACAAGCTGGGAGAAGACCCAAGACAGATGCAAGGCCATCGGACAAGATTCAACTCGCCGACAGCCCGGATGACGTCCCCTGGATGAGGAGAAAGACACAGCCGTCGCGAGGAAAACCTGCAGACCGCCGCAGTCCTGACAGACGCCGCAACAGTCAGCAGAACGACTTAGGAGGACGCAATCTGCAATCCCGTCCTTTAAACGAGCAACCCCTGGGCGAGAAGGGCCAACCCCAGGAGTAGACTGTGCAGGCCCTACGTCCAGCTGGGAACACAAGTATGTGGGAGACTGTCCATACTTACCAATCGTCATCGATGGCATCGCTATCTCCGCCTTGATAGACACTGGATCCCAGGTGACATCCATCCCCAGTACCCTTTACAAGCAGTTCTGGCCAGATGTTAAGCTAGAACCCCCAAATCCCGAGATGAACCTTGAAGCCACTAATGGTATTCCGGTTACCATAGAGGGACAGTGGGAAGCTACAGTAAAGGTGGGGAGGGTGCAGTTGAAAAACCAGGGTATCTTAGTGGTTCAGGATAAGCCTAACCACAAGGATCCATATGTCATATTGGGTACCAATGTCATGATCAAATGCCTCGATGAAGTGTTGTTTTTACTCCAACAGAGTGCTGAAGCCGGTAAACCCAGAGAAAAGAGGGCTATCCAAAAGCAGATCAGAGCTCTGGTGTATCAACAACAGGTAACCTTGTCAAATGGTGAGATTGGCAGAGTAAGGGTCACAGATCCCATTCCAATTGTGGTACCACCCAGAAGTGAAATGATGATCTGGTGTCGAGCAGCCATAGGCCTCAGAGGGCAGGACTACCAAGCTGTAGTAGAACCTGTAATGTCTGACAGTAGTCCTACGCTCTTGACAGCCAGAGGGTTAGTCGATGTAAGAAAGGGGAGAGTCCCCGTACGCATATTGAATTATGGTGATGACGAAGTCAGACTACCTAGATATGCAACTGTAGCTAAATTGTACCAAGTAAAAGATGATGCTGTGATTGATGTAAAATCCTCAAATCAAACAGTCACTGATGAACCCCCTCACTCCAAAGATCAGTTAGAGAAATGGTGTCAAGACCTCAGTGTAGGAACTGACAATACACCCTCTCACCAGAAACATGGAGTATACCGGGTGGTTCGGGAGTATGAGCAAGTGTTCAGCAAACACCCACTTGACTTTGGGAGGATTAAAGGGGTACAACATCATATCCCCACAAACAACCATGCACCCATCAAAGAAAGGTACAGGCCTATACCACCCACACACTACCAAAAAGCAAAAGAGATGCTTCAGGACATGAAGAATGCAGGAGTCATTAGGGATAGCTGTAGTCCCTGGGCCGCACCACTAGTCCTGGTTAAAAAGAAGGATGGTAGTATGAGGATGTGTGTAGATTATAGGCAAATCAACAAAGTCACACACAAAGATGCATACCCGTTACCCCGCATAGAAGAGTCACTAGCTGCACTCAAATCTGCCAACTACTTCTCCACATTAGATCTTACTAGTGGGTACTGGCAGGTTGCCGTTGCAGAGGAGGATCGTGAGAAGACAGCCTTCACGACTCCCATGGGCTTATGCGAGTTCAACAGTATGCCATTCGGTTTGTGCAATGCCCCAGGAACATTTCAGAGACTTATGGAGTGTTGTTTGGGCCACAAGAACTTTGAGACTGTCTTGTTATACCTTGATGATGTCATTGTCTACTCTCAGACCTATGAAGATCACCTCCAACACCTGAGTGAAGTGTTTGAGTCACTGTCCAAGTACGGGATGAAACTGAAACCGTCCAAGTGCCACCTGCTGAAGCCCAAGGTCCAATACCTAGGACATGTGGTCAGCGCCGAAGGCGTAGCACCGGACCCGGATAAAGTAACCGTCATCAAGGACTGGCCAGCACCCATCAACCACAAGGAGGTACGTCAATTCCTAGGACTGGTCGGGTACTACCGACGATTCATCAAAGGCTATACCAAGATAGCCGCACCTATGCAAGATCTCTTAGTAGGTCAATCCAAAAACGGCAAGATCAGGGGACCCCCGTTCCACTGGGGCCCAGAACAGGACAAATCCTTTCAAACGTTAAAAGACGCTTTAACTGGAGAAGAAATCCTGGCTTACCCTGACTACAATCTACCGTTTCTGTTGTACACTGACGCAAGTAATGAAGGTTTAGGAGCAGTCCTATCTCAACGTCAGCAGGGCAAGGAGAAGGTGATAGCCTACGCAAGCAGAAAGCTCCGTCCCACCGAAAGGAACCCGGAAAACTACAGCTCCTTCAAGCTGGAGTTCCTGGCCCTGGTCTGGGCGATCACAGAGCGTTTCAAGCATTACCTGGCATCCGCCCCGTTCACAGCTTTCACAGATAACAACCCTCTAACACACTTAGAGACTGCAAAGCTGGGAGCCCTAGAACAGCGTTGGGTAGCAAGACTCGCTAACTACGACTTCACTGTAAAGTACCGGGCAGGTCACAAGAACGGCAATGCTGATGCCCTGTCCCGAATGCCTCATCTTCCTGACGAGGGAGAAGACATAGACGACCTAGAAGAGATTGAACTACCTGCTTTCCACCGTTCCGGTACAGCAACATGTCATCAGAGAAACCAGACACGTGTAGAGAGGACCGTGAACCCGTTACCTCACCATGACTGGAAGGAGGCTCAAGCCAACGACCCAGATGTCAGCCTGGTAAGGGATCTCATCACTCAAGAACACGCCAATATGGACTCTGATGCCTCACCAACTGCTAAACGCCTGTGGAAGGAGAAAGGAAGGTTGTTCGTCTACCAAGGTAAACTATGCAGAAGATACCTCAATCCGAGAACCCATGAACTCATCTGGCAGATTGTAGTTCCCAAGACTGAAGTCCAAATGATCCTTGAAGCATACCATGATGATGCAGGACACTTTGGATGGAAGAAGCTGGAAAGACTCCTGAAGGATCGGTTCTACTGGGTCGGTATGAGAGGTTCCATTGACAAATGGTGTAAAAACTGTGGACCATGTCACCTTCGAAGAAAAGACCATCTAACTCAGAAAGCTCCGTTGCAGCCAATTGTTACCACCAAACCTCTTGAAATAGTTGCCCTCGACCATGTGAAGCTTACCCCAAGTCGAACCGGGTACACATACGCTCTCACCATCGTCGATCACTACTCAAGATTCCTGGTAGTCGTTCCAGTTAAGGATTTAACTGCTGAGGTAGCAGCAAAAGCGTTCCAGAGTTACTTCTGTCGCCCCCATGGGTATCCAGACCAAGTCTTAACTGACCAAGGGCCAGCCTTCGAATCAGCTCTGTTCCAAGAATTCTTAGGGCTGTATGGGTGTAAGAAAATCCGCACAACACCTTATCATCCTCAAACGAACGGTTTATGTGAGAAGATGAACCACATAGTCATTGACATGCTCAAGACCTTACCAGTTGAAGAGAGAAATCAATGGCCAGAGAAACTTCCAGATCTCGTGGACATCTACAACCACATACCTGTCAGTTCGACGAATTACACACCTGCTTACTTGATGAGAGCAAGACCAGGTAAACTGCCTATTGATTTGCAGATGGGAACCATTGAACCCACAGAAGACTCTTCTGATGAAGACTGGGTCAGCCAACGCCAAGAAAAGTACAGAAAAGTACAGGAAAGCGTGGAAAGGAACCTTGAAATCAGTAGAACCAAACAAGAGAAAGACTTCAACAAGCACGCCTCAGCTGAACCCTTAGCTATAGGTGATGTAGTGCTGAAAAGAAAGCGAAAAACTAACAAATTGGATAACAGTTGGGAATCCATACCCTACACCGTTATGCCGTCACACTTTGATAACTCAAAAACTTGTGTTATTAGCAAAGACAATGGGAATACTATTGCGACTGTTTCAAGGGATCATTTGAAGAAATGTCCGCCACAGTTAATCCCACAAGCAACCAGTTACCCTACTGTAACTCAAGATGAAGAAACAAAAGAAAATCTAGTCCTTACAGAAATTGGATACTTACCAGCTGATTGGCCACAAATAGGTGATGCATTCCTCATACCAGTTATGCACTTCTACCAGCCTACAGAAGATCAGCCAAAGCCAAATCCAATTCCACAAGTCCAACAAGAAGAAGTTCAAGTGCAAGAATTGCAGCCTGTTATCATGGAACCTGAGATTCCTGTAATCGGTCAGCCTGCTAGTCCCACAGTAAGAGAAGCCATTCCTAATCAACTACCTACAGAGGTCAGTCCAGTTGATAGACTCCGCACTTACTATGGTCTTACACAAAGCAGACATAGAGAATTACCAACCACTTCGTACACTACACCAACAGCTTTGGAAACACCCACACTACGCAGATCCACACGTAGTACATTAGGTCAACCCCCACAAAAACTTGGAGAATGGGTTTAAAATGTAGTGGAAAATGTAACCTGTAAGTGTTTGTATATAATACTGTTTTTCAAAACCTGTAAAAAGTAGTGTACAGAAGGGTGGAGGAACTGGGCTATGTCCCAAGTATACTAAGTTGGGAACAGAAAGCGCCTGGTAAGGTATAGAAGGTTAGTACCGGCCTCCCAAGCAGAGACACCCGTAGGGAATGTATAAAGTTTACCATGTATCCCTGGACTTTACCTTTTTCCCTTTCCATAAACTTTGAACAATTGTCACAGGACTTGTGTGGCCACTAACTTTACCTTTTTCCAGCCTGCGGCAGATGGACTAGTGCCGTACGGACTGCTTTTCACTTTTTCCACATTTTTCACTTCCTTTTCAGTGATTTTTGTGTTTTTCTTTAAGACTTTGTAAATTGAATGTTATAAATGCTTAGTGGTAAGTTGTAAAAAGAACCTTTTGCTCAGCCGGGAGAACTGAGGTTAACTAAGGGGGAATGTGGCACCCTGGCACCTGTTGGGCACCACAGAAATCCTTAGGTACAAATGGAGTAAGTAACAGCACAGCAAAACCACAACACAAACAACACTTAGAACACCTGGTTTCAACCCCGAGCCTCTAGGGGGAGCTAACACTGGTGACTTCTAACCAGTTCCCCTATAAATAGAGTCTTGGAGGGAGAAACTTCAGAGTGTGGTAGACGCTACAAGAGCTGCCTGCCTGTGTGAAACCTCCACCCTATGAGGAACACACTAGGCCCTGCTAGCCTGTTAGCCAGTGGAGATCCCTGCAATTGGGATAATAGGAAGAAGGAGATCACCTCTCAGGAATACAGAGTTAATCCAACTCTTTCCAAACCATCCGGTTACTGGAACCGAAGCTGTGGAAGCTACAAAGCCCTCACAGAGAACCAGTACATCCAACAGGAGGTTTAGCCACCTGTTCCACCTGATGCACCTACCCACGAGAGCCCAGGGAAGAGTACTGATCCTGCTCAGACCCTTTTACAGTGCCCTCAGTGCTGACAACCAGGTGAAGCAAGTTCCATTGAACACCCTGCCCGGTCCGGCTGGATTCCACATCCACCCGACCTTAGCACCAGAAGTAGAGAAAGGAAGCCTAACACTGCTTGCTGTGAAACTCCATAAGTGCCAACTTCACTATCCCGGTCCGAGTGTACCTGACTACTATCCAGTAAAGGTACCTAAAAGAGACTTTGTGTGGTTGTGCATTACTCCAGGATTCAGCGCGCAGCGTCCCGCAGCTGCCTCACAACATCTTGCGCAGCTCCCGGCTCCGGGGATTCCCGCTCATCCTGTGGGGAGCGTTCCATCTCGCTGTATAACATCCCCCGGAGACCCGAACAGCGCTGGTACCGTTACCAGAACACCCGCAGGTGGCGTCACGAAGACAAATCACCCCACTGTTCCGCCATTCCCCTATTGATCTGGACCACCGGGCCTACACCACCGCAGGCGCGGTTCCGTGACTGGAGGAGAAACAACGCCCGCTACGTGTACCCCCCGGCTACGGTGAGTCATAAGGCCCCCTTCACACCGCGATTTTTCCCCCGTTAGGTTCTGTCCGGTGTTTTGTAGGAAGCATTGCTCACCGAAGAAATGGTAACTGTATACCTATCCAGTCTAGTATCATCTAACAAAGGTGTTACCTAAAATATAACTTTAATATTAATGTTAATATCGGACCATGTGTCCTATGCAATCAGAAGATACCGTACATGTAAAGGGGAGGAGGGGGGATGTGTATGATAGTACCCCTAATCTCTCCCTGTATTTACCCTTCCTAGCAACGGAGTTTTTAACACATACACCCCAGGTGTCCCCGTTCCACGTCGACTGACCCTGCTGACCCTTTCTGGGATGATAGCGGGACAAGGTATTTATTGACTAAGTAGATCCCCAAATATGATGTTATTAATGATGTTAATGATGGGATAAGATCAATGTGCCAGATGTCCACTCTGATCTTCAGAATCAGGGTCTATCCCTGAGACATAATGGTGCTCAACAGATCCACCTTTGTTACTAGATAATGGGTGGGATGTTATGAATAGTGTTATCTATATGTCTTCTGTTTATTTGTCTGCTTAAAACAGTCAACAAGACATTATATGTGTTTATAGCCAGTTATGACAACAATACCACATTTCTACAGAAACCAGTCCTGGTTTGCGCTATTCCACTCCAAGTCACAAAAATGCATCTACCATCAATCTATGTTCCATTAGTCAGAGATTCATCCCTGTCACCGTCATCAACTGGACAGTGAAATTATGATATATAAGTAGGGTATACCAAACTTTACAAATAAAATAAGACCCTGTATACTCATCTGGGTCAGATGTCTGGACACTGTTTTGTAGGAAGCACCGGACAGAACCTGACAGGTCCGGACAAACAGAACCGGAGGGTTAATACACACTCCGGTCCTGTTTGCAGCCGGATTCAGCAGAGCGCAGCTTTCAGGAGCTGTCCTCTGCTGAAGGTCCTGAAATCTCAGGCAGGGAGCTCTCCAGCTGCTAAACTTCAGCAGCCAGCGTCCAGTTCCCACATCCGATTTTTTAGTCAGATCCGGCGCCATAGACTCCCATGTTAGGGGGGCGCTGGATCCAGGAGTATCCGGGAGCATCCGATTTTGAGTGGTTTTGGCTCCGGACACAAAAATGCTGCTTGCTCAGATTTTGTGTCCGGGGCCAAAAAACCAAAGCTGCCGGATCCTCCCGGACAGCACAAAACCAGATGGCAACACATTGCCATCCGATGCAATCCGGCCCCATAGGAATACTACGGGGCCAAAATAGGATCCGGGACTGTCTGGTTCACACCGGACAGTCCCGGATCCAGAAATTCGTGGTGTGAAGGGGGCCTAAGGCTGGTTTGACACCACAGTTTTTTTCCTGATCATGTTCGATCAGGTTGTGTGCCAAAACCAGGAGACGAACTTGCAGAGAAAAGCTATAATTGAAAGATTGACACCGGTTCTGGGTTTTGGAGACACTCCTGGTTTTGGCACACAAACCGGATGGCACCTGATCAGGGACAAAACTGCAGTGTGAAACCAGCCCTAAAGACACGACTCTGCCGGGTCAGACGGACAAGAGCACGAGACACGACTCTGCCGGGTCAGACGGACAAGAGCACGAGACAGACTCTGCCGGGTCAGACGGACAAGAGCACGAGACACGACTCTGCCGGGTCAGACGGACAAGAGCACGAGACACGACTCTGCCGGGTCAGACGGACAAGAGCACGAGACACGACTCTGCCGGGTGAGACGGCCAAGAGCACGAGACACGACTCTGCCGGGTGAGACGGCCAAGAGCACGAGACACGACTCTGCCGGGTGAGACGGCCAAGAGCACGAGACACGACTCTGCCGGGTGAGACGGCCAAGAGCACGAGACACGACTCTGCCGGGTGAGACGGACAAGAGCACGAGACACGACTCTGCCGGGTGAGACGGCCAAGAGCACGAGACACGACTCTGCCGGATCAGACGGACAAGAGCACGAGACACGACTCTGCCGGGTCAGACGGACAAGAGCACGAGACACGACTCTGCCGGGTCAGACGGACAAGAGCACGAGACACGACTCTGCCGGGTCAGACGGACAAGAGCACGAGACACGACTCTGCCGGGTCAGACGGACAAGAGCACGAGACGCGACTCTGCCGGGTCAGACGGACAAGAGCACGAGACGCGACTCTGCCGGGTCAGACGGACAAGAGCACGAGACGCGACTCTGCCGGATCAGACGGACAAGAGCACGAGACGCGACTCTGCCGGATCAGACGGACAAGAGCACGAGACGCGACTCTGCCGGATCAGACGGACAAGAGCACGAGACGCGACTCTGCCGGATCAGACGGACAAGAGCACGAGACGCGACTCTGCCGGATCAGACGGACAAGAGCACGAGACGCGACTCTGCCGGATCAGACGGACAAGAGCACGAGACGCGACTCTGCCGGATCAGACGGACAAGAGCACGAGACGCGACTCTGCCGGATCAGACGGACAAGAGCACGAGACGCGACTCTGCCGGATCAGACGGACAAGAGCACGAGACACGACTCTGCCGGATCAGACGGACAAGAGCACGAGACACGACTCTGCCGGATCAGACGGACAAGAGCACGAGACACGACTCTGCCGGATCAGACGGACAAGAGCACGAGACACGACTCTGCCGGATCAGACGGACAAGAGCACGAGACACGACTCTGCCGGATCAGACGGACAAGAGCACGAGACACGACTCTGCCGGATCAGACGGACAAGAGCACGAGACACGACTCTGCCGGATCAGATGACACAAGATTCACTTGTGGCCTGTTACCACAGCATCACATAGGTGTGCAAAGAAGCTGAATACACAGAACAGCAGGAGGTATTTGGAAGTTTTTTAAAAGTTATTGTTAATTCAGTTGAGCTAGGACCAAAAATTAAAGTTTTAGGTCATATCCTCATACATGAAAATATGCAAAATCCACGTACTGTTAGTAGAAAAATGAACAAAACAGCACATTCCAGGCAAAGATAACAGTGTTTGGTGGCGATTTTGTGCAGCGGGTCAACCAGTCACAACAAGACTGTGAGTCCGTCATGTACACTCCTTCATTTTTCTATTGATTTGCTGCCAGAACAAAGATTTCACAACTGGTAATGAGCAAACAATCAGTCCATAAAGGCTGAAACTTATGCAACCGTTTGTGCAATTAGACACCGGTCATTCCTTATCTGTCTGTCTTTGGCGCGCTTTTTCTGCTTGCAAAAGGTCATAATGCTACAAGCAGTGGTGTAACTTGAAGCTCACGGGCCCTGATGCCAAAGCTCCAACGGGGCCCCCACATTTTGAAAATCTTAAATAGCGGTGGTCTTTTTCTAGGCCAAAAGGACATTTGGGGCCCTCCAGACTCCAGGGCCCCGAGAGCAACTGCAACCCCTGCAGCTATTGTAATTATACCCCTGGGTACAAGTAGACAAGTCATTGCACTTTCGATGTTCACCCCACTATAACATCTCTGAAATACTCTGCGCTGCTGGACGGCACCTTATCACCTTACACTATTGTATGATTATACATTCCTCCTCCATATGATGACTCTGCTTGTTTATGAACACCATACAGGGACGGTCCTTACCTTCCTCAGTGAAACAATTGCTTAAAAGAGGTTGTACCATGAACAATGTACATTTGAATTAATAGATTATAATATTATCATTATTAATCATTCAAATTGATGTGTGTAACAACAACAATGTTCTTAAGATATTTATAAAGGCCACTGTTAATGTATGGTCATACAGACATCTACAAGCCGGGGTGAGAATAAGAGTATACAGACATTACAGCCGGGATCACAGAATATAAGACTATACAGACATTACAGCCGGGGATCACGAATATAAGAGTATACAGACATTACAGCCGGGGATCACAGAATATAAGAGTATACAGACATTACAGCCGGGGATCACAGAATATAAGAGCATACAGACATTACAGCCGGGGATCACTGAATATAAGGTATACAGACATTACAGCCGGGGATCACAGAATATAAGAGTATACAGACATTACAGCCGGGGATCACAGAATATAAGAGCATACAGACATTACAGCCGGGGATCACGAATATAAGAGATACAGACATTACAGCCGGGGATCACAGAATATAAGAGATACAGACATTACAGCCGGGGATCACAGAATATAAGAGCATACAGACATTACAGCCGGGGATCACAGAATATAAGAGTATACAGACATTACAGCCGGGGATCACAGAATATAAGAGTATACAGACATTACAGCCGGGGATCACAGAATATAAGAGTATACAGACATTACAGCCGGGGATCACAGAATATAAGAGTATACAGACATTACAGCCGGGGATCACAGAATATAAGAGTATACAGACATTACAGCCGGGGATCACAGAATATAAGAGTATACAGACATTACAGCCGGGGATCACAGAATATAAGAGTATACAGACATTACGCGGGGATCACAGATATAAAGTATACAGAATTACAGCCGGGGATCACAGAATATAAGAGTTACAGACATTACAGCCGGGGATCACTGAATATAAGAATATACAGACATTACAGCGGGGATCACAGAATATAAAGAGTATACAGACATTACAACAGTATACAGACATTACAGCCGGGGATGACAGAATATAAAAGAGTATACAGACATACAGCCGGGGATGACAGAATATAACAGTATACAGACATTACAGCCGGGGATGACAGAATATAAAAGAGTATACAGACATTACAGCCGGGGATGACAGAATATAACAGTATACAGACATTACAGCCGGGGATGACAGAATATAAAGAGTATACAGACATTACAGCCGGGGATGACAGAATATAACAGTATACAGACATTACAGCCGGGGATCACAGAATATAAAGATACAGACATTACAGCCGGGGATCACAGAATATAAGAGCATACAGACATTACAGCCGGGGATACAAAACATAAGAATAAAATAAAGAGCATACAAATTACAGCAGGATCACGAAAAAGAGCATACAGACATTACAGCAGGGATCACTGAATATAAGAGTATACAGACATTACAGCCGGGGATCACAGAATATAAGGGTATACAGACATTACAGCCGGGGATCACTGAATATAAGAGTATACAGACATTACAGCCGGGGATCACAGAATATAAGAGTATACAGACATTACAGCCGGGGATCACTGAATATAAGAGCATACAGACACTACAGCCGGGGATCACAGAATATAAGAGCATACAGACATTACAGCCGGGGATCACTGAATATAAGAGCATACCGACATTACAGCCGGGGATCACAGAATATAAGAGTATACAGACATTACAGCCGGGGATCACAGAATATAAGAGTATACAGACATTACAGCCGGGGATGACAGAATATAAGAGTATACAGACATTACAGCCGGGGATGACAGAATATAAGAGTATACAGACATTACAGCCGGGGATGACAGAATATAAGAGTATACAGACATTACAGCCGGGGATGACAGAATATAACAGTATACAGACATTACAGCCGGGGATGACAGAATATAACAGTATACAGACATTACAGCCGGGGATCACAGAATATAAGAGCATACAGACATTACAGCCGGGGATCACAGAATATAAGAGTATACAGACATTACAGCCGGGGATCACAGAATATAAGAGTATACAGACATTACAGCCGGGGATCACAGAATATAAGAGTACACAGACATTACAGCCATTGTACAATTATTCGTGGCACATCCCCTTTAAGTACTTTGTACTACTACGGTAATAACCAATGTCCCTCCCAGTCCATGACTTTTCCCTTGACCAGATTCCCTTTGCATACTGTTCTGACGAGCGATGACTGGCACCACTTCAGGGCCCATATACTGTCCTGACCTGAGATGCCTCTGCGGCCTCTTCAGGACCTGTGCACTGCCCTGACCCGAGATGATTCTGGCACCACTTCAGGGCCTGTATACTGTCCTGACCTGAGATGATTCTGGCACCACTTCAGAACCCGTATACTGTCCTGACCTGAGATGACTCTGGCACCACTTCAGGGCCCGTATACTGCACTGATCTGAGATGATTCTGGCACCACTTCAGGGCCCGTATACTGTCCTGACCTGAGATGACTCTGGCACCACTTCAGGGCCCGTATACTGTCCTGACCTGAGATGACTCTGGCACCACTTCAGGGCCCGTATACTGTCCTGACCTGAGATGACTCTGGCACCACTTCAGGACCTGTATACTGTCCTGACCTGAGATGACTCTGGCACCACTTCAGGGCCCGTATACTGTCCTGACCTGAGATGACTCTGGCACCACTTCAGGGCCCGTATACTGTCCTGACCTGAGATGACTCTGGCACCACTTCAGGGCCCTTATACTGTCCTGACCTGAGATGACTCTGGCACCACTTTAGGACCTGTATACTGTCCTGACCCGAGATGACTCTGGCACCACTTCAGGACCCGTATTACTGTCCTGACCCGAGATGACTCTGGCACCACTTCAGGGCCCGTATACTGTCCTGACCTGAGATGACTCTGGCACCACTTCAGGATCTGTATACTGTCCTGACCTGAGATGACTCTGGCACCACTTCAGGGCCCGTATACTGTCCTGACCTGAGATGACTCTGGCACCACTTCAGGACCCGTATACTGTCCTGACCTGAGATGACTCTGGCACCACTTCAGGGCCCTTATACTGTCCTGACCCGAGATGACTCTGGCACCACTTCAGGACCCGTATACTGTCCTGACCTGAGATGACTCTGGCACCACTTCAGGATCTGTATACTGTCCTGACCTGAGATGACTCTGGCACCACTTCAGGGCCCTTTATACTGTCCTGACCTGAGATGACTCTGGCACCACTTCAGGACCCGTATACTGTCCTGACCTGAGATGACTCTGGCACCACTTCAGGGCCTTATACTGTCCTGACCTGAGATGACTCTGGCACCACTTCAGGACCTGTATACTGTCCTGACCCGAGATGACTCTGGCACCACTTCAGGACCCGTATACTGTCCTGACCTGAGATGACTCTGGCACCACTTCAGGGCCCTTATACTGTCCTGACCCGAGATGACTCTGGCACCACTTCAGGACCCGTATACTGTCCTGACCTGAGATGACTCTGGCACCACTTCAGGATCTGTATACTGTCCTGACCTGAGATGACTCTGGCACCACTTCAGGGCCCTTATACTGTCCTGACCTGAGATGACTCTGGCACCACTTCAGGACCCGTATACTGTCCTGACCTGAGATGACTCTGGCACCACTTCAGGGCCCTTATACTGTCCTGACCTGAGATGACTCTGGCACCACTTCAGGACCTGTATACTGTCCTGACCCGAGATGACTCTGGCACCACTTCAGGGCCCGTATACTGTCCTGACCTGAGATGACTCTGGCACCACTTCAGGATCTGTATACTGTCCTGACCTGAGATGACTCTGGCACCACTTCAGGGCCCGTATACTGTCCTGACCTGAGATGACTCTGGCACCACTTCAGGACCCGTTATACTGTCCTGACCTGAGATGACTCTGGCACCACTTCAGGACCTGTATACTGTCCTGACCTGAGATGATTCTGGCACCACTTCAGGACCTGTATACTGTCCTGACCTGAGATGATTCTGGCACCACTTCAGGACCTGTATACTGTCCTGACCTGAGATGATTCTGGCACCACTTCAGGGCCCGTATGCTGTCCTGACCTGAGATGACTCTGGCACCACTTCAGGACCGTATATAACCTTATTCTGCTCTATTTGGGGTTTTTTTCTGATCTGGAGAAGACATTAGTGGGCTCAGTTTGGGTTTCATATCCGATGCTGTGAATCGCATGACAAATGTTTGATTAAAAACTCCTGTGCAAGGTACAAAAACAAGTCGGGGTGCAGCAAATCTCTGGCCCAGAGCTATCAGCACAGGGCGTGCACCTTAGTGATTGGAAACCGCACAACCTGGGCCCTTCAGCTTCTGTGGTCAGATCCAAAAGGTGCGGCGACACATTGTACCTGCAGAACTACAAGTCTCAACCTGACCTGCAAAACATCAAGTCAACCAAGGATCTTAATAGATCAAGTGATTACCTGGTCTGTGGCTCTTCAGCAATTGACGAACTACAAGTCCCAGCTTATGCAAAGAAAGAAGCTGTAAGGCTATGTGCCGACGCTGAGGATTTTATTGCAGAAAGTTCTGCGCCAAATCTACACCTTGCGGCAGAAAAACGCACCAAAAACAGGGTGCGGATTTGGTGCATTTTTAATGCCGAAACGGTGCAAATTTGTGCCTCTTCCTCCAGCTATAAGGACTATAGCAGTGACTCAATTGCAGTCCTCAGGAGTCTCCAACACTGCATGTTTTCAGGATTTCCTTAGCATTGCACAGGTTATAATATAATCACCTGCACTGGTGAGGATTCCAACCTCTGTACAATACTAAAGGTATAGTCTCACGAGGCGACGGTACCACCGATTTATTAGACGATGCAGGGGCATGGCCTATCGGCACCGATATCGCCTAATGTGAATGGGAGAGGGCGACGCCATTTACTGATCGCCTGGTTTCAGTGCTCTGAAACCAGGCGGCCGATCTGGGGTGATGTGTGCACATCGCCCCATGTAAACGGCCGTTGGCGACCTGACAGGTGATGAGAGCCATAGGCTCCCATTGTACTGCATCGCCGCTGGGGTTTTGAGACACCCCGCCTGTCAGATCGCCGGCGCAGCGCTGGAGGTGTCGCCATATGTAAATGGGGGACGGCGACACTGGCGGGGCACCAAAAACATGCGCACTCCCACCAGTCGCCACCAACATCTCCAGCGCCATCGCCTTGTGTGACGGTACCTTAAGGAAATCCTGAACACATGACCTGTTGGCGGCTACTGAGGACTGGAGTTGGGGAACAGTGGACCAATATAGGGTATGTGCACACCAGGGGTGTAACCAGTGGCGGACCGTGATCCCGGAGGGCCCTGGCGCAGCCATAGTGAGGATTTGGGGAATGGGGGGGGGTAGATGGGTAGGGTGCTAGTGGTCGTCGGTGCGGGGGGGAGGGGGAGTTGGGTGTTTGCATATGCGACTCTCCTACCTGCGCTTCCCTCAATGACGCTACTCTCCTCTAACATCGGGTTACGGGAGTTGGCTGGGGCCCCCTGCAGGCTTGAGAGGCCCCCTAGCCATTTGGGGCCCTGGTGCAGCTGAACCAGCTGCACCACAGTAGGTCCGCCCCTGGGTGTAACTAGACAGGTGCAGGGGTTGCAATCACACCTGGGCTCTGGAACCTATACAAAAAGGCGCAAGGTACCGTTACACGACGCAATATCGGCTGCAATTTCATGGGAGCGCGCACGTTTTTGGCACTTTTCCAAGATTGCCTTGGACATGTCACACGGGGAGATATCGTAGGCAACGCAACTAGGATGATGAAAGTAACTTTTGTTTGCTGGGTATGGGCAATGTAATGAATGGGGGAAGTTGCTTGCAACGTCGCTATTGCGGTGTCACACTGAGCGATCCTACCACATCGCTTGTGCAACATCGCCTGATATCATTGTCTGCACATAAATCAGGCGATGTCGATCCAGCGATAAATTGCAGTCGCATCGCCCTGTTACACGACACGACGCACTCACCATATCAATTGCAATTGACCACACCACGTGACTTTGAGGCGACATTGCAATCGACATTGCGTCGTGTAACGATACCTTAATGCTATTTAAGATTTGCAATAATTGTGAACCCCGCTGGAGCTTTAGGTCAATGAGCTTCAGGTTACGCCACCGGTGCACACGTTTAGGGTACCTTTACACGCGGCTACATTTCTAGGGTGGCTACAGGTAACTTACTGGTTGCAGTGAAATCATGGAGACAAGGTTCTATCTTGTTGCTGTGTACAAATGGAATAATGTCTCCATGATTTCACTGCAACCAGTAAGTTACCTGTAGCCACCCTAGAAATGTAGCCGTGTGTAAAGGTACCATTAGGGTTTGGTGCAGAAGTTTCCGACTCTCTTGGGAGGAAAAACAGCTGCGTTTTTTATGCAGATTTTTCCCGTCCTTTAGAATTGGTGAAATCTGCTGCAGACTTCTACTCAACGCGTGCAGGACTCCCGCACTCAAGCACGCCATGTGTGCACACGGCCTTAGGGGAGAACTAGAAGTCCCAAACTGCCTTGGAAAACAAAATAGCAATAGAAAGGCAAAGTCTATAGAGTTGCTATGCTGGGACTTGTAGTTGCAAAAAGAGTATTGATTCCATATAGGTAGAACTACAAGTCCCAGCAAATCCAAGCTAATGGAAGGAATGATACCATGATAGATGTAGTGAGGGGTCGGATATAGCAGGGTGCACACAGGGGTCTCCCCCCTGGACTTCCTGTTACCAGTCATTTCCTAACCACCCAAAAAGTAACAAAGAAAGGAAGACAGAGATATTATCATCATCTAATACATTCATCCTCAAAAATACAGAATCCTAAAGGCTACAACATGCCTTTCTCTCCAATGTGTTATATTCTAGTGGAGGGGAAGGGTAGGGGGACTACAAGTCCCAGCTGCCCCAGCACAGCCACAGACTGGGGGCTGCAGCTTCTCTACATTGTTGCTTCTTTGTTTTAACAAAATAAGAAAACAAAGACACAAGAGATACAATGTATCACAGAGGATCCTGCCCATTCTGCAACAATGGGGAAAAGTTACTGCAAAGTGATTACTGACCTGAAGTTCACCAGTCTCTCCCCCAGAAGAGCCAGCAGCCCCCCAATGATGGTGAGTTTGAGCAGAGCCCCCATAGTGCAGGGAGCAGAGTGCTGAGGACTGTGGAGACAGGGAGGATCTGTAACCTGGGAGCTGCCTGTGTCCAGTCTGAGTGATCTGCGCATGCGTGGAATGCTGCCAGATTAGAAGACTTCCCCAGGTCTGGGACTAAACTGTGCCCAAAAGTAACTCAACTGTATTGTTACTGTTGCATTAGAGAAGCTGAAACCTTGTAGCCATGATTAGATGTGGAAATTATGATCACTTATGTGCATATGGCAAGTGCTCAAATCTAGCATTTCTCACCAGCTCCCAAGGACTGGGTGCACACATTGCCTTTTGCAGCAATTTTGCTTGCAGATTTGTTAAAAATCTGCATCCCCATCCTTATACCAGCAAAGTCACTGAGAATCCTGATGTTTTGTGCACATCATGCTTTTTATCCCCTTGCAGGTTTGCAATAAAAAAAAAAAATAAATAAATAAAAAAAAAAATATATATATATATATATATATATATATATATATATATATGTCCAAAAAAGCAGGCAGCACTCCAATGCACTAATAATGTGGACGGCTTTAATCCAGCCTTCAGTGGTGCAACGTTTCGACCGATGTGGTCTTTGTCAAGCACATAATACAGGAGCGTCTCAATGAACTACAATATCATCAAAAAGTGACTTTATTTCATTAATGCAATACATAAAGTGAAACCCATATATAGAGTCATTACACACAGTGATCTATTACAAGTGTTTATTTCTGTTAATATTGATGATTATGGCTTACAGCCAATAAAAAACCATAGGTCATTATCCCAGAAAATTAAAGTAGGGGGGATGAAGGGTTAAAAACCGCGCTGCCGTATTCCTCCAGACATCAAAAGGTGAATGTAATATTAAGTTATCCATCAACACGGTTCAGGGCTCCCTGAGACATGGCAATATGACATTGATTATGATGTTCTAAGTCATTGAGATCCACTAATATATACATACACATATACACTGCATATCTCATTTCTTGTTATGTAGGGGATGGGGTTCACCTCGTTAAACCTCCCGTCCGTGGTTGTGGGTTTATCACAGTTTTGCAGCTGTCCCCTTAGGTGTATGATTAATAAATCTTGGCTGCTACGGAGGAAGGAAAGCTCCTGTAGTAATAGGTGTCACCTGCCAAGTTAACTGGGTGTAAGATTAAAGCATTGTGTCTACTTATTCCAGTGTATATAATTATAGGTTCTCACCCCAGATAGTGGAGATTTTAGAAGAAGTTTGCCCAGTAAAGACCGGTTTACATGTAGCGACATCGCTAGCGATGTCGCTACGTGTGACATACTGCAGCAATCAGCTCGCTGATCGCTGATAGTTGGTATTATGGCCAGGGCCATTTTTCGATTGTTGGTGTCCTGCTGGGCGACCAGCATCTCTGTGTGTGGCAGCAGAAGACCAACGATTAATATGGTAACCGTGGTAAACACCGGGTTACTAAGCGCAGCGCTCTGCTTAGTTACCTACTGTTTACCCTGGTTACCAAGCACTGTGTGCTGGTAACCACAGTAAACACCGGGTGCAGCGCTCTGCTTAGTCATCCGGTGTTTACCGTGGTTACCAGCTCGCTGTGCTTGGTAAGCTGGGTAAACAACAGGTAACTAAGCAGTGCGCTGTGCTTAGTAACCCGGTGTTTACCGTGGTTACCAGCGTTCTCCCGCTTACCCCAGAGTAGCGGGACCTCCACATCGTGGAAAAGAATATTTTAGATTCTTTTCCATGATGTCGAGGTTGTTGCAGGGGTCGCTGATCGCTGGTGAGTCTGCCTGTGTGACAGCTCACCAGCGATCAGATAATGATTTCCCAGCAATCCCCATCGTTGGTGGGGTCACTGGTACATTGTTATGTGTAAACCTACTTTTACTAGACTAGTTCATGTTAGCCCCAGGCCCTGGGGTACTCGGGTATCAGGCTCAGTGGATGTTTTCATGGGGATGTCACTGGTGTCACTGAGCCCGTGGCCTGGGTGACACTTCAATAAGGGGTAATGTACAGGGGATAAGAGGTATTGTCACGTGACGCCACCTGTAGTACCTGGTGAGGGATCACCAGCGCCGCCACAGTCCTCTGGAGGGCGATGGTATTGCGGTAAGGATGGCAAAGCTCCCTACAGGTGGAGCTGGTACTCCGGGGCAGCGTTCCTGTAAGCAAACAGGTTGATGAAGATAACCACACACAGGCATAGTCACTCTCCCGGGTACTTTACTGTAAACGTTCCGCAGCAAAATACAGAGTCGACAGTTCAGCAAGTTGTTACTCACACAGGTAGCTCTACGGGTGGCTGCAAGTGGATCCCAGCTGGTATGGTGGTACCCTTGGTATGCCTTAGTTGACAAACCCGTGTCCTTTCTTCCCCGCCTAGGATGAGTCTATACCCAATGGCTCCTTGTAGGTAGACTTGGGGCTCCCCTCCCTTGTGGTGAGGAAGCAGGCAGACCGCTCTGTCTGGCAGGGTGCCGCAGCCGGTGAACAGACCGCAGCAGCCGGTTGATGACTTTCAGAGATGGACTCTGGCCGTTTCCTCGGGTCCGGCATTCCCGTGGTGGACTGGGGAATTCCCTGGTGTATGGTCGCTCCACGCTGGGGTTCCCCCTTTCTCTCTAGGGCCCAGACTCACGCGTCAGGCATAGTGATGGGCGAATCCTAAATTACTCGGAATCGCTTGACTCTAGCGAGTCCGAGCACAGGACTCGCTACTCGTTGCGAGTCTAGCGAGTCCAATGTTAATGAATGGGGAAGCGAGTAATAGCGAGTAGTGTGAGATTTACAAATCGCAGATGTGTCTCGGAAGCTTCAGCCTGAAGCAATCCTAGTTTTGTCATTTATTTGCATTGCTCGTTTACTTTGTAAGTAATCGCTGACTCGCACAGATAAGATCCTGTCTCCTCTGTACAGGCTGCCAGCTCCAGGGTCCTAGAGCCTGCCTGCTGCCTGATGTAGTAGTGCTGAGATTGTTCTCAGTCTGCTCATTCCCTGTGTACAGACATGAATGTCTGTGCACAGAGATGATGTAGCAGAGCTGAGATTGTTCTCAGTCTGCTCATTCCCTGTGTACAGACATCTATATTTATGCACAGGGGATGTAGCAGAGAGGACATCGCGTTTTGGACTGCGTCGGACGGAAGAGGATTTTTTTAATTAAAGATGGAGTCCCTAATGGCTTTTTTTTTATTTCTAATAAAAAATTTTCTTTGTGTTGTGTTTTTTTTTAAAACAATTTAATAGAAATTCATGGCGGTCATGTCTAATATTGGCGTGACCGCCATAAATTTCGGGCTTAGGGCCAGCTGATAATACAAAGCTGGCCCTAACCTCTTTATTACCCAGCGTGCCATCGCTACCAGGGCCGCTGGAAGAGCGGGGTTCAGCGCCAGAGGATGGCGCTTCAATGAACGCGCCATCTTCTGGGGCGGCTGCGGGCTGCAATTTGCAGCGGGGGGTGCCCAGAAAGCTTGGGCATCCCTGCGCTGCGGATTCCAGCCCCCAGCTGCTTAGCTGTACCTGGCTAGACATAGAAATTGCGCGGAGCCCCACGCATTTTTTTTTAATTATTTCATGAAATTCTGAGATTCTGACTCTGAGACTCTGACTCTGAAATTCATGAAATAATAAAAAAAAAATGCGTTGGGCTCCGCGCAATTTCTATGTCTAGCCAGGTACAGCTAAGCAGGTGGGGGCTGGAATCCGCAGCGCAGGGATGCCCAAGCTTTCTGGGCACCCCCCGCTGCAAATTGCAGCCCGCAGCCGCCCCAGAAGATGGCGCGTTCATTGAAGCGCCATCCTCTGGCGCTGAACCCCGCTCTTCCAGCGGCCCTGGTGGCGGTGGCACGCTGGGTAATAGAGGTTAGGGCCAGCTTTGTATTATCAGCTTGCCCTAAGCCCGAAATTTATGGCGGTCACGCCAATATTAGACATGACCGCCATGAATTTCTATTAAATTGTTTTAAAAAAAAACACAACACAAGGAAAATTTTTTATTAGAAATAAAAAAAAAAGCCATTAGGGACTCAATCTTTAATTAAAAAAATCCTCTTCCGTCCGACGCAGTCCAAAACGCGATGTCCTCTCTGCTACATCCCCTGTGCATAAATATAGATGTCTATGCACAGGGAATAAGCAGACTGAGAACAATCTCAGCTCTGCTACATCATCTCTGTGCACAGACATTCATGTCTGTACACAGGGAATGAGCAGACTGAGAACAATCTCAGCTCTGCTACATCATCTCTGTGCACAGACATTCATGTCTGTACACAGGGAATGAGCAGACTGAGAACAATCTCAGCACTGCTACATCATCTCTGTGCACAGACATTCATGTCTGTACACAGGGAATGAGCAGACTGAGAACAATCTCAGCACTGCTACATCATCTCTGTGCACAGACATTCATGTCTGTACACAGGGAATGAGCAGACTGAGAACAATCTCAGCACTGCTACATCATCTCTGTGCACAGACATTCATGTCTGTACACAGGGAATGAGCAGACTGAGAACAATCTCAGCACTGCTACATCATGTCTGTGAGCAGGCGGGCTCTAGGACCCTGGAGCTGCACAGAGAAGACAGCTGGACTCGGCTGCAAAGAAACAGCAGTTATCTGCGAGTTTCCCTGCTATCACTGGCACAGAGTCTAATGCAAACAATGGCAATCCTAGTGTTGTCAGCGTTTCTGACAAAACTAGGATTGATATTGATTTGCATTGGACTCGTGCGAGTAATCACTGGGAGACTCGCAGAGTACCGAGTCCTGCGAGTCCCTTACTACTCGCCGAGTAACGAGTCCTAGCGAGTAGATTCGCCCATCCCTAGTCAGGCACCCTCTCTCAGGATCCTCTCTCATCTTCCCTCCGGATCAGCGTAGAGCTGTCCGGGTTAACCTTCCGCCTGGCTCCACACTCCTTCTCCTCCGACTCCGTACTCTCAAACGCTCTTTATGTGACTAACTGTCTCTTATTCCCCCTAGAGGTGAATGTATCTCCCTCCCTTGGGGTAACCTCCCACCACTACTCTGTGTGGGAGTGCAGGAATGGGTCCCACCCACTAACCTGGGATCCACTTGCAGCTGGGGAAGATTACACCTCATTTATGGGTGCAGTACCCCACTGTGACGCCTAGCCATGTGGGGCGCCACATTCACCTCTTGGTCGTAAAGCTAGAGATTGAGGTAGAGTAAGGCTCAGGGCTAGGTTTAGACTGGGGGTGAAGGCTAGATTTAGGATTAAGGTTAGCTTAGAGATAGAAATTGGGTTAGATGTAGGATGAGGCTTAGTTTTTTGCCTCTGCCTTACAGCACTTGAAAAAAAAGCAAATCAAGAGCAGGATGCCCAAAATCTAAATTTGATGGACGTTCTCCCACTTTACCAGACATCTGAACCCCAAAATGCATTATTTATTGGCATCAAAGAGAAGATAAACTGTAAGAAGAGATTCTTACTCATCTCTGGAGATACCGTACAATGGCTCATTGTGCTCTGAAGGTCCATATTTGGGGATATATCATGAGCCAGGTCTCAAATATACGGTATAACCTCATCCATCTGCCGAGAGAATTGCTGGAGCTTATTATTATTATTATTATTATTAATATTATTAACTGCCTTCAGCTCAATCTAAAGTCATGGCGACTTGATGGATGAACGTTCTAAAGGAAGACTGATCTTGTGCAGCCTAGATAGGTCCGGCAGTGTCTTCTCCAAGTCTAGATAGATCCATCAGTGTCTTCTCCAAGCCAAGATAAGTCCACCAGGGTCTTCTCCAAGCCTAGATAGATCCACCAGGGTCTTCTCCAAGCCTAAATAGCTCCACCAGAGTCTTCTCCAAGCCAAGATAAGTCCACCAGGGTCTTCTCCAAGTATAAATAGCTTCACCAGGGTCTTCTCCAAGCCAAGATAGGTCCACCAGGGTCTTCTCCAAGTATAAATAGCTTCACCAGGGTCTTCTCCAAGCCAACATAAGTCCACCAAGGTCTTCTCCAAGCCTAAATAGCTCCACCAGGATCTTCTCCAAGCCAAGATAAGTCCACCAGGGTCTTCTCCAAGCCTAAATAGCTCCACCAGAATCTTCTCCAAGCCAAGATAAGTCCACCAGGGTCTTCTCCAAGTCTAGATAGGTCCACCAGGATCTTCTTCAAGTCTAGATAGGTCTACCAGGCTCTTCTCTAAGCCAAGATAAGTCCACCAGGGTCCTCTCCAAGCCTAGATAGCTCCACCAGGATCTTCTTCAAGTCTAGATAGGTCCACCAAGGTCTTTTTCGCTGTTATCATGGTAGTATCAAGGAATTGAGCTGCTGATCTTCCTCTTTGCCTTGTTCCTTCTATTCTTCTGACCTTGATGTCCTTCTCCAGTCATTTCTCTCTTCGTATGATGTGTAGACAAATTGGAGCTTGGTGGTCCTTACTTCCAGTGACATGTCTGGCTTCATTTGTTCTAGAATTGATGTGTTTGTTCTTCTTGCCATCCATAGTATCTATAACATCTTTCTCCAGTGCCACATTTCAAAGGTGTTGATTCTTCTGTCTTGTTCCTTTATCCTCCAGGTGTCACTTCTATATGTTACTATAGAATAGACCAGACTATGTACGAGCCGTGTCTTCATCACCAGTGAGATGTTCCTTGATGTGAAGACCTCGTCCAGTGACATTTTGTTGATTTCCCCATACCTATTCTCCTATTGACTTTCGGTGTCGTCTCTGCCTCTTGGGTGATCATTGATCAGAGTAGGGTGAAGTCCTTAACAACGTCCAGTTCATCGCCGTCCATCTCACATGTGTCCCGTTCGTACCTGGTAGTGCTAGAACTAGACTCCCCTATATCTGCTTACCTCGTCCAGACCGTGGGCTATATCCAGTGTATGTAGATTTTTGGTAGTAGGACATTCCCTCTTCTCTAGTACATTTACACCTTTTGTTAGGCTGAAATTGTGAGGCTCAGCATTAATTTGTCTATTACACCACAGCTATTAACCATAGTCTTGCTGGAATAAACCAGACTAGGTTTACATCTCTTTAATATCACTTTTATTAACCACTGCCCTGCTTGAACATACCAGAAAGCATATGCTTCTCTGTTACATCACTGCTATTCAGTGGCGTAACTTCAGGCCCAGGGGCCCCAATGCGAAAGCTCCAACGGGCCCCCAATTATTGCAAATCTTTAGTAATATTAGTCTTTTTCTATGGGCCAAAGGGACTTTTGGGGCCCCCTAGGCTGCAGGGCCCGGGTGCGATCGCAACCCCTGCACCTATTGTAGTTACGCCCCTGCTGCTATTACCTTCAGTTGGCACAGAGAGGTGGAGGCCCATAATCCAGAAGTGAGGGGGTCTGTGCTACTGAACTCTGCACTGCTGGACCCGTAATGTTTGTTTTTAGGTTAAGTAACTCATCCTTTAATCAGAACCCAGATCAGCAGGTTTTATTTGTGCTTATACAGATGTGATGAAAGATCCTGGAATGTTTGTTTTTGCTGCAAAAATCAAACCAATTTGTTCTTTATGCCCCCCTCCCCATGTGAGATCTCAGTACCCTATACAGTACCAATATAACGTGAGCAGCCATGGTGCAAGCAATGATGGAGTAATACCTCCATATTCAGCCAGGTTTGCTGTTAATTCACTTGGCTGCTACTCTGGCCGGGGGTCCGTCATCTTCTCATGACTTCAGTGATATTTCCAATCTCAATCCAGTTTAATTAGGTATTGCCCACAGCAACCTCTCAGCAAGTTACCAACTTCATACATCTGGCTTCTGCAATCAAGGTAACGCATCTCTTCAAGTAAATCACCAGTCTGCCTATACTATATTGCATTCCTGCAATTAATTACTCAATTTATACCAAACTGCATTTACTTCTCAGTTACATCATTGCTATTAACTATTTGACCTATTGGAAGATACTAGATGGCATTTACTTCTTTATTAAATTGCTGCTATTAACCATTGCTATGTTAGAGAATACCAGACTACATTACCTTCCCTATCACATACCCTCTATTACCCACTGTCCCGCTTGAAGATACCGGAGAGCATTTGCTTCACTATAACATCACTGCTATTAACCATTGCTCTTTTGGAAAATACCAGATGGCATTTACTTTTCTGTTACATCACTGCCATTAACCAAAGCCCTGCTGAAAGATACCAGACAAAATTTAATTTCCGTTACATTGCTGTTATTAACCATTGCCCTGCTGAAAGATACCGGATTCCGTTTACTTCTGTTATATCGTTGTTATTCATCATTGCCCTGCTGGAAGATACTAGACAAAATGTATTCTTCGTTACATTGCTGCTATTAACCATTCCCCTGCTGGAAAATACCAGATGTCATTTACTTCTATTACATTGTTACTATTCATCATTGCCCTGCTGGAAGATACCAGACTACATTTATTTTTCTGTTATACTGCTGATATTAAGCATTACCCAAATGAAAGAAAGATACCAGACTGCACTTTTGCTGGAAAAGACCAGTTTACATTTCCCTGTTACATGCCTTCAATTACCCACTGCCCTGCTGGAAGATAGCAGAGAGTATTTACTTCACTATGGCATTACTGCTTTTAACCATTGCTCTGCTGTAAAATACCAGCTAGTATTTACTTGTCTACAACCCTGCCATTAACCCAAGCCCTGCTGGAAGATACTAGATAAAATTTAATCTGTGTTACATTGCTGCTATTAACCATTGCCCTGTTGGTAAATACTGGATGTTGTTTACTTCAGCTACACCATTGCTATTCATCATTGCCCTGCTGGAAGTTACCAGAATACAGTTACTTTTCTGTTATACTACTGATATTAATCATTACCCAACTGAAAGTTGCAGAAAGATACCAGACTGCACTTACATCTTCTTCTTAACTACTGCTATTAACCATTGCTTTGCTGGAAAATACCAGTCTACATTTGATTCGCTATTACATGCCTTCAATTACCCACTGCCCTGCTGGAAGATAGCAGAGAGTATTTACTTCAGGGTCACATGATACCGCCAGCATCCCGAGAGGGGCCAGCGGTAACACTGTTTGGGGGTGAGCTGATGTGGGGAGAGGCTGATGGTGCTGGGGGGTGTCAGCCTGGAGTGTGATGATCGCCATGTTAAGAGACCCATTGGTTCTTCCTATATGGCATCCGGTGCACTTTTGGTTGACGCAGTGGATTGTGGGATAGCGTTACAATTGGATGGAAGTGGAAGCCACAAGGCTATTATGTAAGTAGATTGCTTATATAGTGCCACCATATTCCACAGCACCTTACAGACATCACTGTTCCCATTGGGGCTCACAATCTACATTCCCTATCAGTATGTCTTTGGAATGTGGGAGAAAACTGGAGAACCCAGAAAAAACCCATACAAACACAGGGAGAACATACAAACTCCTTGCACATGTCGTCCTTGGTGGGATTTGAACCCATGACCCCAACGCTGAAAAGAAACAGTGCTCACCACTGAGCCACCATACAGTGCTAACTACTGAGTCACCATGCAGTGCTAACCACTGAGCCACCATATACAGTGCTAACCACTGAGCCACTGTACAATGCTAACCACTGAGTCACCATGCTGTGCTAACCACTGAGCCACCATATACAGTGCTAACCACTGAGCCACCATATACAGTGCTAACCACTGAGCCACCATACAATGCTAACCACTGAGCCACCATACACAGTGTTAACCACTGAGCCACCATACTGTGCTAACCACTGAGCCACCATATACAGTGCTAACCCATGAGCCACTGTACAGTGCTAACCACTGAGCCACCATACAGTGCTAACCACTGAGCCACCATACAATGCTAACCACTGAGTCACCATGCAGTGCTAACCACTGAGCCACCATACAGTGCTAAACACTAAGCCACCATACAGTGCTAACCACTGAGCCACCATACAGTGCTAACCACTGAGCCACCACATAGTGCTAACCACTGAGCCACCATACAGTGCTGTGCACTGAGCCACCATGCAATGCTAACCACTGAGCCACCATTTACAGTACTAACCACTGAGCCAACATGCAGTGCTAACTACTGAGCCACCATACAATGCCAACCACTGAGCCACCATATACAGTGCTAACCACTGAGCCACCATATACAGTGCTAACCACTGAGCCACCATATACAATGCTAACCACTGAGCCACCATACAATGCTAACCACTGAGCCACCGTATACAGTGCTAACCACTGAGTCACTATACAGTGCTGACCACTGAGCCACCGTACAGTGCTGACCACTGAGCCACCATATACAGTGCTAATCACTGAGCCACCATACAGTGCTAACCATTGAGCCACCATACAGTGCTAACCACTGAGCCACCATACAATGCTAACCACTGAGCCACCATGCAATGCTGACCACTGAGCCACCGTACAGTGCTGACCACTGAGCCACCGTACAGTGCTGACCACTGAGCCACCATATACAGTGCTAACCACTGAGCCACCATACAGTGCTAACCACTGAGCCACCATACAGTGCTAACCACTGAGCCACCATACAATGCTAACCACTGAGCCACCATATACAGTGCTAACCACTGAGCCACCATATACAGTGCTAACCACTGAGCAACTATGCAGTGCTGTGCACTGAGCCACCATACAGTGCTAAGCACTGAGCCACCATGCAGTGCTAAATACTGAGCGACTATACAGTGCTAACCACTGAGCCACCATACAATGCTAACCACTGAGCCACCATACAGTGCTAACCACTGAGCCACCATACAATGCTAACCACTGAGCCACCATATAAAGTGCTAACCACTGAGCCACCATACAGTGCTAACCACTGAGCCACCATACAGTGCTAACCATACAGTGCTAACCACTGAGCCACCATACAGTGCTAACTACTGAGCCACGATACAGTGCTAACCACTGAGCCACCATACAGTGCTGTTCACTGAGCCACCATATACAGTGCTAACCACTGAGCCACCGTATACAATGCTAACCACTGAGCCACCATACAGTGCTGTTCACTGAGCCACCATACAGTGCTAACCACTGAGCCACCATACAGTGCTAACCACTGAGCTACTGTATACAATGCTAACCACTGAGCCACCATATATCAGTGCTAACCACTGAGCCACCATACAATGCTAACCACTGAGCCACCATACAGTGCTAACCACTGAGCCACCATATACAGTGCTAACCACTGAGCCACCATACAGTGCTAATCACTGGAGTCACCATACAGTGCTAACCACTGAGCCACCATACAGTGCTAATCACTGAGCACCATACAGTGCTAACCACTGAGCCACCATACAGTGCTAATCACTGAGCCACCATACAGTGCTAACCACTGAGCCACTGTATACAATGCTAACCACTGAGCCACCATACAATGCTAACCACTGAGCCATGATACAGTGCTAATCACTGAGCCACCATACAGTGCTAACCACTGAGCCACCATACAGTGCTAACCACTGAGCCACTGTATACAATGCTAACCACTGAGCCACCATACAATGCTAACCACTGAGCCACGATACAGTGCTAATCACTGAGCCACCATACAGTGCTAACCACTGAGCCACCGTATACAGTGCTAACCACTGAGCCACCATACAGTGCTAACCACTGAGCCACCATACAATGCTAACCACTGAGCCACGATAAAGTGCTAATCACTGAGCCACCATACAGTGCTAACTACTGAGCCACCATATACAGTGCTAACCACTGAGCCACCATATATATAGTGCTAACCACTGAGCCACCATATACAGTGCTAACCACTGAGCCACCATACAGTGCTAACCACTGAGCCACCGTATACAGTGCTAACTACTGAGCCACCATATACAGTGCTAACCACTGAGCCACCATATATAGTGCTAACCACTGAGCCACCATACAGTGCTAACCACTGAGCCACCATACAGTGCTAACCACTGAGCCATCATATACAGTGCTAACTACCGAGTCACCGTATACAGTGCTAACCACTGAGCCACCACACAGTGCTGTTCACTGAGCCACCATACAGTGCTAACCACTGAGCCACCATACAATGCTAACCACTGAGCCACCATACAGTGCTAATCACTGAGCCACCATACAGTGCTAACCACTGAGCCATCATATACAGTGCTAACCACTGAGCCACCATACAGTGCTAACCACTGAGCCACCATACAATGCTAACCACTGAGCCACCATACAGTGCTAATCACTGAGCCACCATACAGTGCTAACCACTGAGCCACCATACAGTGCTAACCACTGAGCCACCATATACAGTGCTAACCACTGAGTCACCATATACAGTGCTAACCACTGAGCCACCATACAATGCTAACCACTGAGCCACCATACAGTGCTAACCACTGAGCCACCATATACAGTGCTAACCACTGAGCCACCATACAGTGCTAATCACTGAGTCACCATACAGTGCTAACCACTGAGCCACCATACAGTGCTAATCACTGAGCCACCATACAGTGCTAACCACTGAGCCACCATACAGTGCTAATCACTGAGCCACCATACAGTGCTAACCAATGAGCCACTGTATACAATGCTAACCACTGAGCCACCATACAATGCTAACCACTGAGCCATGATACAGTGCTAATCACTGAGCCACCATACAGTGCTAACCACTGAGCCACCGTATACAGTGCTAACCACTGAGCCACCATACAGTGCTAACCACTGAGCCACCATATACAGTGCTAACCACTGAGCCACCATACAATGCTAACCACTGAGCCACCACACAGTGCTAATCACTGAGCCACCATACAGTGCTAACCACTGAGCCACCATACAGTGCTAACCACTGAGCCATCATATACAGTGCTAACCACTGAGCCATCATATACAGTGCTAACTACCGAGTCACCGTATACAGTGCTAACCACTGAGCCACCACACAGTGCTGTTCACTGAGCCACGATGCAGTGCTAACCACTGAGCCACCACACAGTGCTGTTCACTGAGCCACCATATACAGTGCTAACCACTGAGCCACCATACAGTGCTAACCACTGAGCCACCATACAGTGCTAACCACTGAGCCACCATATACAGTGCTAACTACCGAGTCACCGTATACAGTGCTAACCACTGAGCCACCACACAGTGCTGTTCACTGAGCCACCGTACAGTGCTGACCACTGAGCCACCATATACAGTGCTAACCACTGAGCCACCATGCTGACCACAATTAGCCATGGGCCCATCACAGATTTTGCATTGTTCTCCAGTGTCTTTACGTTACACTTTTACCTTCAGTCTTTATCCCGCCCCTTGGCTCACAGGACCACCTGAGAAAGCCATTATGGATCCTGAAGAATGACCGGATAACATTCAGTGTCATCTAAAATTAGTCCCTCCAAAGTTTACAAGCTGCAGCGTATAAATAGTGTATAAATAGTGCGGGCAGCCATGGCCGGGTGATAGAGTTACTGAAGCCGGGCCACGTTGTGACTTTATCTTCTCCGAGGTAGAGGACATGTTTACTTCCACTCACCCAGAGGACAGGCGACATGGAAGCCGAGCCCGGACGGAGACATACCCGCACCCTGGAGAACCAAATGCTGAAGGAGACGCTGCTCCACGCGCTGCAGGTCAATGACTACGTGACGGTGGAGAATATACTGAACGAGGGGAAGATAGATGTGGACACCGTGTTCGAGGTGGAGGATGAAGGGTTAATCTTGGCTTCATACAAAGCAGGTAGAAAATCAGCAAAAAGTGCATTATGTGTGAACTGGAGCCAAAGCTGGGGGCATCGGGACTATGTTTAATGGGTAATGGATAAACTGAGGTGTAACATGTGCTCCTGGGCTCCAAAACCTGCAACAGAGAATCCCAACTACCATGTATACTAGTGCATCGCTATTAATTAGAATATCATCATTACATTAATGTATTTCAGTAATTCAATACATAAAGTGAAACGCATATATTATATAGAGTCATTACACACAGAGGGATCTATTTCATCTGTTTATTTCTGTTAATGTTGATGATTAAGTCTTACAGCCAATGAAAACCCAAAGTTCATTATCTCAGAAAGTTAAAGTAAAGAGGATGAAGGGTTAGAAATCACGCTGCCGTATTCCACAATACATCAAAGGGTGAATATAATATTGATTTATTAATCAACGCGTTTCAGGGCTCCCAGAAACATGGCAATATGATATTGATTTTTGATGATATATTAGTGTATCTCAATGAATTACAATAATACTGGGGTCTTATGTGGCAGAGGGGCCCAGGAGCAGCTATATCCAGGGTAATAATATGGCTGACTCAGCAGATGATGGATGTATTACATAACCCAGGCCGCTCCCAATTCAATGTCAACTGGATCACAGCCCAGGGTGTCATCACCTGATACTTCTAATAATGCCAAGAGGAACATGACCAACTCAAGCAAGAATAAGATATATGTTCTCTTTATAAACAAGGCTATATTATATTGTATGTATAATGTATTCTTCAGAGCTGCACTCACTATTCTGCTGGTGCAGTCACTGTGTACATACATTACATTACTGATCCTGAGTCACCTCCTGTATTATACTCCAGAGCTGCACTCACTATTCTGCTGGTGCAGTCACTGTGTACATACATTACATTACTGATCCTGCGTTACCTCCTGTATTATGCTCCAGAGCTGCACTCACTATTCTGCTGGTGGAGTCACTGTGTACATACATTACATTACTGATCCTAAGTTACCTCCTGTATTATACTCCAGAGCTGCACTCACTATTCTGCTGGTGCAGTCACTGTGTACATACATTACATTACTGATCCTGAGTTACCTCCTGTATTATACTCCAGAGCTGCACTCACTATTCTGCTGGTGGAAACACTGTGTACATACATTACATTACTGATCCTGAGTCACCTCCTGTATTATACTCCAGAGCTGCACTCACTATTCTGCTGGTGCAGTCACTGTATACATACATTACATTACTGATCCTGAGTTACCTCCTGTATTATACTCCAGAGCTGCACTCACTATTCTGCCGGTGCAGTCACTGTGTACATACATTACATTACTGATCCTGAGTTACCTCTTGTATTATACTCCAGAGCTGCACTCACTATTCTGCTGGTGCAGTCTCTGTGTACATACATTACATTACTGATCCTGAGTTACCTCCTGTATTATACTCCAGAGCTGCACTCACTATTCTGCTGGTGCAGTCACTGTGTACATACATTACATTACTGATCCTGAGTTACCTCCTGTATTATACTCCAGAGCTGCACTCACTATTCTGCTGGTGCAGTCACTGTGTACATACATTACATTACTGATCCTGAGTTACCTCCTGTATTATACTCCAGAGCTGCACTCTCTATTCTGCTGGTGCAGTCACTGTGTACATACATAACTTTACTGATCCTGAGTTACCTCCTGTATTATACTCCAGAGCTGCACTCACTATTCTGCTGGTGCAGTCACTGTGTACATACATTACATTACTGATCCTGAGTTACCTCCTGTATTATACTCCAGAGCTGTAATTCATAATCCTGCAACATCCAGAGCTGAATTTTTCCAGCATCTCCTTGATACTTAGTGACTGCAAAGATCCCCGGGGATTTGCATTGTGGGAAGTAATGTCTTTGCAGAACAGGTGCAGACCAGTATCCAGTATCCAGTCCAAGTGTTGGCAGTATAATGTAGACCCTAAACTGCAACCTTAATCTATCACGCCTCTTTTCACAAACTTTAATCGGTGTATGATATTCCCAAAGGATTTGATTTAAGAAAAAAAAATAAATAAACAGCGCCACCTTTGTCTATGGTTATAGCTGGTATTGCAGCTCTGTTTCATATCAGTTGCACTAATACTTACAGCTACAGCCTATGGAAAAGGATGGAGAATATGGAGACACAGGGGTTAGTGGGTGCTGACCGCATGGACCAGGGCTCATCCCAACTAAACACCCGAACTCCTTAACCGCGGGCAGAACATTAATCAGACAACACAGGATGAGGGAACCACACAATGGTAAGACTTTATTGGATCCCCAACAGTCAAAGACATCTAACACATTCCCAGCAAGAATATACAAAGTAACAGGCAACAGAGTCTCACACGTCCGCTGGCTCACCAAAGATTAACATCTTCATACCTTTTGGGCTTCGAGGGGCACTTACTCCAATTCTGCAGCACCCCACTTTCGGCAGGCACCCACTGGGAAAGGAAAAATGGCAAGCTTAGGAAGCTGACCGAGCACAGCAAAGTCTGTAGCCAGGTGACCGAATTGTCCCAACCCAATTCCAACCCCTCTGGTGCTCCTCTAGTTGGGGGCCGAAGTCCCTAGACTGAGACCACAAAGCATATGGCTGGGCTCTTATTGGTTGGCATTTCAATCTGCATAACTAAAATGCATAATTCTCTGAGTAATATAGACAGAATGAAAAAGGGGGGGTCAGGTAATTTACAATAAATTAGCAATACACAAACTTGGACAATGGGGCTCCAAACTGACTAGCAAGAAACAGTATCTTAGCAAAAATTAGATAATAAACAAGAGACCAATACGTCTGGCCAAATTAAGAACGTTAACCGCCGACATGCATTGAGAAAAGCTGTGTCGTCACAGAGATGTTTTCTGGAAAGGAGATACTAATATTCTTCTTTGTCCCTCAGGTCACTGGTTGCCCAGTTTTAAGCTGGCCTCTTCATGGGCGACGGGGCTGCACATCGCCGCTATGCTTGGACATCTAGAAAGCCTGGAGGTTCTACTGAACCATAAGGCATCCATCAACCGCAAACCGAACGGAAAGACTCCGTTACATGTGTCCTGTGTCGTGGCCAACCTGGACTGCGTCAAGATCCTGATTGACCATGGTGCAAAGCTCAACTCGTTCTCGGTCAGTGGCCACACAGCGCTCCATTACTGCCAAATGAGCAAAAACAGGGAGTCCCTGAGGTGCGCCAAGGAGCTCGTCTGGCGCGGTGAGGAAAACTCTTTGGCATGATTTTTTTACATGAGTATTACGTAAAAAAAAAAAGAATAATCCTTATTGTGGACACACTGGGGTCAGTGGGTGCTCTCATCCGCTGGTCCGGCCACCTTTAGAAAGATTGCATGAACCAGGGTTCATCCCAACCGAACGCTCTAAATCCTTAACCATGGACAGAACACTACTCAGACAACACAGAGTGAGGGAACCACACAATAGTAAGACTTTATTGGATCCCCAGAAATTAAAATCATACAACACATAACCAAGCAAAACACACAATGTAACAGGTAACAGAGTCTCTGCTGGCTCACCAGGAATTAGAATATTCGTCCTTCGTGGCTTCCAGGGCCACTTACTCCAATCCAGCAGCACCACACGTTTGGTGGGCACCCACTGATAGAGGAATAGCTACAAGCATAGGAACCGAGAACAGCAAAGTCTGTAGCCAGTTGACCAAGTTTTCCCAACCTGGGTATCTTCCAGCCAAATTCTAGGTTCCTAGGCTGAAGTCCATATAATAATATAATCCAGGTTCTGATCCCCTAGCCAGCGCTGAAGAGCCTAGGCTGGGTCATGCATCAACTCTCTCTGGAGACTGAATCAAATCCTTTTTTACATATCCTGAGCACTCATCTCAAGGCATTGTGGTCTTTTGGGTTGGTGGAATAAGGCTGTGGTCTTATTGGTTGGATTTCAAGATGCATTCTTAATGCTCCTTTGAGTGTATGTAGTCAAAGGTGGTTAGGTGGGGGTGAGATAATTACATTAGCAATACACAACCTCAGAACAATAAATACCATAAACAATAACTTACCAAACATGAGATAACAAACAAAAGGTCAATAGTCTGGACAAATTAAGAACATTAACTTCTGACTTGCATTGAGACAAGCTGTGTCTTCCCACTGATATATTATGAGCTCTTAAAATGTATAATTAACTTAAGCATTAATTATTCTTTGTTTTCTGTTCAGTGAATATGGATAATTTTCTTAAAAAAACAATTGCTACAATTTTATCTGGCTCTGTGAGCTGCACAGCCTGGCCAAATTGCATGCACTGATACACTGTACCAAAAAGGAAAGACGTACGAGACCTTTGTGCTTCTTTTGGGTTTAACTCTCAGAGGATTCTACTCTACATCAAGGGTGTGTAATATTTTTATTATATTGTGCCCAAACTGCAGTTATTTCCTATAATAATTTGACTCTTCTCATAATTGTGACAGACGTTCCCAACCCCACAAAACACCAACAGCCACAGACCCCCTAAAAGAGACAGTCACAATCCCCCAGTAGAAGAAGTAGCATCAATAGCAGTGGTAAGATCCCCTTTTCTCCAGTAGTAGCAGCAGGATCCTCTCCCCTCTTAGCATCAGCAGCAGCAGGATCCTCTCCCCTCTTAGCATCAGCAGCAGCAGGATTCTCTCCCCTCTTAGTATCAGCAGCAGCAGGATCCTCTCCCCTCTTAGCATCAGCAACAGCAGGATTCTCTCCCCTCTTAGTATCAGCAGCAGGATCCTCTCCCCTCTTAGTATCATCAGTAGCAGGATCATCTCTACTCTTAGTATTAGCAGCAGCAGGATCCTCTCCCCTCTTAGCATCAGCAACAGCAGGATTCTCTCCCCTCTTAGTATCAGCAGCAGGATCCTCTCCCCTCTTAGTATCATCAGTAGCAGGATCATCTCTACTCTTAGTATTAGCAGCAGCAGGATCCTCTCCCCTCTTAGCATCAGCAACAGCAGGATCATCTCTACTCTTAGTATCAGCAGCAGGATCCTCTCCCCTCTTAGTATCATCAGTAGCAGGATCATCTCTACTCTTAGTATTAGCAGCAGCAGGATCCTCTCCCCTCTTAGTATCAGCAGCAGGATCCTCTGCCCTCTTAGTATAATCAGCAGCAGGATCCTCTCCCCTCTTAGTATCATCAGCAGCAGGATCATCTCCCCTCTTAGCATCAGCAGCAGCAGGATCCTCTCCCCTCTTAGTATCATCAGCAGCAGGATCCTCTTCCCTCTTAGTATCAGCAGCAGCAGCAGGATCCTATCTGAGAATGCCTTGACGTTGGCAGGGTGGCTCAAAAGATTATTTAATCCTTTGCCAAATGTCTCAATTTTTTTACAGTATTGAAGTAATAAATGTATTTACACAATTTATTTTTCAGTATTGTTTCTGGCTGTGCTGGCTCCTTTTGTGTTTTCATCTGATGGAATACAGTAAATTAAAGATCAGGAAGGAAGAGGAGGAGGGGGATGCAGCTGCAGATTAGAAATTATTACTGCAGCCAGCAACAGGGAAGGAAGAAAACATGACTCTGCGTCTTAAACTGACGTTTCTAATTATATCATTTTTGGATGATTTCGCTGTTTTGATCGTCTGTTATTGAGTTTTATTGCAATGTTGCGGCGACCCAAAAAAAACGTAATTTTGGCGTTTGGATTTTTTTTTCTGCTCCGCAGTTTACAGATCTGATTAATGGATTTTATATTTTGATAGATCGGGCATTTCTGAATGCGGCGATACCAAATATGTGTATATTTTACATTTTTTTTAATAGTTTTATTTTGAATGGGGCAAAAGGAGGGCGATTTGAACTTTTGTTTATTTTATTTATTGATATTTTTAAAAACATTTTTTTCCCTTATTTTACACTGGCCCCTAGAGGGCCACAGCGCTGCACAGTCCGATCGCTTGTGTTATATAGAGATGAGCTATAGCACGTCTCTTCATAGCCCAAATGTCTGTGGATGCTGGCGCTTTTTTTTTAATAGTTTTATTTTACTTTATTTTCAATGGGGCAAAAGGGGAGTGATTTGAAGTTTTGTGGTGTTTTTTCCATATTTTCAAAAAGTTTTTTTTTACATTTTTTTCTTTATTGGCCCCCTTGCTGCACAGACTGATTGCTTCTCCTGTGTACAGATGAGCTGCTGCACATCTGAACACAGGAGAAATCATCACTTTCTGCTGGCGACAAAGCTCAGTGCTTGCCGGCAGGAAGTAATCCCAGACAGCTTCCGGGGTCATCACAGGACCCCGTACTGTCAAGGTAGCAATCGAGATCCCATGATCGCATCTCAGGACCTCCGATTCTGACGGGGAACAGCATGATCCCCACTGCTGGGCTTTGGATCGCGTTGTCAGTAATTCAAAGGTTTAACAGCACCATTCCTATCACAGACCGGATCGGTGCTATTAGTTACACATGTCCGCTGATCAGATCAGCTGAGATGTGTGGGGGAAGATGCAAGCTCACAGCGTGAGCTCGCATCAGGGGTAGGGGTAGGGGTATATACTCCCTTGGTCATATAGCGTTATCACAGTGCAAAAAAGAGATAGCAGCACTCACCTTATTGTGCCTAAAACCAGTCCTTTATTAGAATCCATAACAATCCAAGCAGCTGTAAAGAAGCGCTAACAGCTCATTCTGATTACAGCTGTTTCGTGCTTATCCATCACTTGAACAGGGCATATGATCAAGCGCGAAACAGCTGTAATCAGAATGAGCTGTTAGCGCTTCATTTCTGTTTTGCACTGCCCTCCGGAGTGTTTTCATGCACATATTAATTTTTTGTGACATTGTAACGGAATATGCAATTTTTTTTGCAATAAATAGTTGTAAAAATAATTTTTTATTTTGGGTAACATTCATGAACAGCCTCCGCCATTGTTGTTGTTGTTGCATTTTAGGGGCGGATGTGAACCTGCAGAGTGACGATCACGCCCTGGAGACCCCTCTACACATAGCGGCCCGGATGGGAATCCCAGATCTTATCTCTTTCTACGTGAGCCACGGGGCGATCGTGGACAGCTTCAACTCCACCCTGGAGACGCCGCTCGCCACCGCCGCCCTACTGGGCGCTAAATATCAAGGAGCAGAAATACAGCAGCAAACACCACCTGATCTGCAGGATGCTGCTGGACTTCAACGCCGAGGTCAACACCCGAGATATCGACCGCAAGACGCCGCTCCACAAGGCGGCGTGGAACTGCGACCACCTCCTAATGCACATGTTACTGGTGGATGGCGCCCTAGCCACCGCCATGGATGTGAACGGCTGTGGGCCCCAGCAGTATGTCCTGAAAGTCACAACTGTCCGTGCGGCCGGTCAGCCGGAAATCTGCTACCAGCTGCTGCTCAACCATGGAGCGGCGCGGATATTCCCCCCACAGTTCCATAAGGTGAGGTGTACACTCAAATTATATATTATTTGGCACTGTATATGAGGGAGCACTCTACTGGCACTGTATATGAAGGAGCACTCTGCTGGCACTGTATATGAGGGAGCACTCTGCTGGCACTGTATATGAGGGGGCACTCTGCTGGCACTGTATATGAGGGGGCACTCTGCCGGCACTGTATATGAGGGGGCACTCTGCTGGCACTGTATATGAAGGAGCACTCTGCTGGCACTGTATATGAGGGGGCACTCTGCTGGCACTGTATATGAGGGGGCACTCTGCTGGCACTGTATATGAGGGGGCACTCTGCTGGCACTGTATATGAGGGGGCACTCTGCTGGCACTGTATATGAGGGGGCACTCTGCCGCCACTGTATATGAGGGGGCACTCTGCCAGCACTGTATATGAGGGGGCACTCTGCCGGCACTGTATATGAAGGAGCACTCTGCTGGCACTGTATATGAGGGGGCACTCTGCTGGCACTGTATATGAGGGGGCACTCTGCTGGCACTGTATATGAAGAAGCACTCTGCTGGCACTGTATATGAGGGGGCACCCTACTGGCACTGTATATGAGGGGGCACTCTGCCGCCACTGTATATGAGGGGGCACTCTGCCAGCACTGTATATGAGGGGGCACTCTGCCGGCACTGTATATGAGGGGGCACTCTGCCAGCACTGTATATGAGGGGCACTCTGCCAGCACTGTATATGAGGGGGCACTCTGCCGGCACTGTATATGAGGGGGCACTCTGCTGGCACTGTATATGAGGGGGCACTCTGCTGGCACTGTATATGAGGGGGCACTCTGCTGGCACTGTATATGAGGGGGCACTCTGCCGGCACTGTATATGAGGGGGCACTCTGCCGGCACTGTATATGAGGGGGCACTCTGCTGGTACTGTATATGAGGGGGCACTCTGCCGGCACTGTATATGAGGGGGCACTCTGCTGGCACTGTATATGAGGGGGCACTCTGCCGGCACTGTATATGAGGGAGCACTCTGCCGGCACTGTATATGAGGGGGCACTCTGCTGGCACTGTATATGAGGGAGCACTGTGCCGGCACTGTATATGAGGGGGCACTCTGCCGGCACTGTATATGAGGGGGCACTCTGCCGGCACTGTACAATTCTGGCCAAAAGTATTGACACCCCTGCAATTCTGTCAGATAATACTCAGTTTCTTCCTGAAAATGATTGCAATCACAAATTCTTTGGTATTATTATCTTCATTTTATTTGTCTTCAATGAAAAAATACAAAAAGAATTGTCCTAAAGCCAAATTGGATCTAATTCCACACCAAA
The DNA here is from genome assembly GCA_033576535.1 of Allobates femoralis. Classification (NCBI taxonomy): domain Eukaryota; kingdom Metazoa; phylum Chordata; class Amphibia; order Anura; family Aromobatidae; genus Allobates; species Allobates femoralis. The sequence continues at coordinate 554,230,644 of JARQOC010000005.1, forward strand.
CATAAAAAAGGGGGTGGACAAAAGTATTGCCGCTGTTAGAAAAATCATGTGATGCTTCTCTAATTTGTGTAATTAACAGCACCTGTAACTTACCTGTGGCACCTAACAGGTGTTGGCAATAACTAAATCACACTTGCAGCCAGTTGACATGGATTAAAGTTGACTCAACCTCTGTCCTGTGTCCTTGTGTGTACCACATTGAGCATGGAGAAAAGAAAGAAGACCAAAGAACTGTCTGAGGACTTGAGAAACCAAATTGTGAGGAAGCAAGAGCAATCTCAAGGCTACAAGTCCATCTCCAAAGACCTGAATGTTCCTGTGTCTACCGTGCGCAGTGTCATCAAGAAGTGTAAAGCCCATGGCACTGTGGCTAACCTCCCTAGATGTGGACGGAAAAGAAAAATTGACTAGAGATTTCAACGCAAGATTGTGCGGATGGTGGATAAAGAACCTCGACTAACATCCAAACAAGTTCAAGCTGCCCTGCAGTCCGAGGGTACAGCAGTGTCAACCCGTACTATCCGTCAGTGTCTGAATGAAAAGGGACTGTATGGTAGGAGACCCAGGAAGACCCCACTTCTTACCCTGAGACATAGAAAAGCCAGGCTGGAGTTTGCCAAAACTTACCTGAGAAAGCCTACAACGTTTTGGAAGAATGTTCTCTGGTCAGATGAGACAAAAGTAGAGATTTATGGGCAAAAGCATCAACAGAGTTTACAGGAGAAAAAAAGAGGCATTCAAAGAAAAGAACACAGTCCCTACAGTCAAACATGGTGGAGGTTCCCTGATGTTTTGGGGTTGCTTTGCTGCCTCTGGCACTGGACTGCTTGACCGTGTGCATGGCATTATGAAGTCTGAAGACTACCAACACATTTTGCAGCATAATGTAGGGCCCAGTGTGAGAAAGCTGGGTCTCCCTCAGAGGTCATGGGTCTTCCAGCAGGACAATGACCCAAAACACACTTCAAAAAGCACTAGAAAATGGTTTGAGAGAAAGCACTGGAGACTTCTAAGGTGGCAGCAATGAGTCCAGACCTGAATCCCATAGAACACCTGTGGAGAGATCTAACAATGGCAGTTTGGAGAAGGCAGCCTTCAAATATCAGGGACCTGGAGCAGTTTGCCAAAGAAGAATGGTCTAAAATTTCCAGCAGAGCATTGTAAGAAACTCATTGATGGTTACCGGAAGCGGTTGATCGCAGTTATTTTGGCTAAAGGTTGTGCAACCAAGTATTAGGCTGAGGGTGCCAATACTTTTGTCCGGCCCATTTTTGGAGTTTTGTGTGAAATGATCAATGTTTTACTTTTTGCTTCTTTCTTTTGTGTTTTTTTCATTGAAGACAAATTAAATGAAGATAATAATACCAAAGAATTTGTGATTGCAATCATTTTCAGGAAGAAACTGAGGATTATCTGACAGAATTGCAGGGGTGTCAATACTTTTGGCCACAACTGTATATGAGGGGCACTCTGCTGGCACTGTATATGAGGGGGCACTCTGACGGCACTGTATATGAGGGGGCACTCTGCTGGCACTGTATATGAGGGGGCACTCTGCCGGCACTGTATATGAGGGAGCACTCTGCCGGCACTGTATATGAGGGAGCACTCTGCTGGCACTGTATATGAGGGGGCACTCTGCCAGCACTGTATATGAGGGGGCACTCTGCCGGCACTGTATATGAGGGGGCACTCTGCCGGCACTGTATATGAGGGGGCACTCTGCCGGCACTGTATATGAGTGGGCACTCTGCCAGCACTGTATATGAGGGGGCACTCTGCCGGCACTGTATATGAGGGGCACTCTGCCGGCACTGTATATGAGCGGGCACTCTGCTGGCACTGTATATGAGCGGGCACTCTGCTGGCACTGTATATGAGGGGGCACTCTGCTGGCACTGTATATGAGGGGCACTCTGATGGCACTGTATATGAGGGGGCACTCTGCCGGCACTGTATATGAGGGGGCACTCTGCCGGCACTGTATATGAGGGGGCACTCTGCCGACACTGTATATGAGGGGGCACTCTGCCGGCACTGTATATGAGGGGGCACTCTGCCGGCACTGTATATGAGGGGGCACTCTGCCGGCACTGTATATGAGGGGGCACTCTGCCGGCACTGTATAGGAGGGACACTCTGCCGGCACTGTATAGGAGGGGGCACTCTGCCGGCACTGTATAGGAGGGGGCACTCTGCCGGCACTGTATATGAGGGAGCACTCTGCTGGCACTGTATATGAAGGAGAACTCTGCCGGCACTGTATATGAGGGGGCACTCTGCCGGCACTGTATATGAGGAGCACTCTGCTTGCACTGTATATGAGGGGGCACTCTGCCGACACTGTATATGAAGGAGAACTCTGCCGGCACTGTATATGAGGGGCACTCTGCCGGCACTATATATGAGGGGGCACTCTGCCGGCACTGTATATGAGGGGGCACTCTGCTGGCACTGTTTATGATTGGGGCACTCTGCTGGACTTGTATATGAGGGGGCACTCTGCTGGACTTGTATATGAGGGGGCACTCTGCCGGCACTGTATATGGGGGGCACTCTGCTGGCACTGTTTATGATTGGGGCACTCTGCCGGCACTGTATATGAGGGGGCACTGTATATGAGGGGGCACTCTGCTGGCACTGTATATGAGGGGGCACTCTGCTTGCACTGTATATGAGGGGGCACTCTGCCGGCACTGTATATGAGGGGGCACTCTGCCGGCACTGTATATGAGGGGGCACTCTACTGGCACTGTTTATGAGGGGGCACTCTGCCGGCACTGTATATGAGGGGGCACTCTGCCGGCACTGTATATGAGGGGGCACTCTGCCGGCACTGTATATGAGGGGGCACTCTGCCGGCACTGTATATGAGGGGGCACTCTACCGGCACTGTATATGAGGGGGCACTCTGCTGGCACTGTATATGAAGGAGCACTCTGCCGGCACTGTATATGAGGGGGCACTCTGCCGGCACTGTATATGAAGGGGCACTCTGCCGGCACTGTATATGAGGGGGCACTCTGCCGGCACTGTATATGAGGGGCACTCTGCTGGCACTGTATATGAAGGGGCACTCTGCCGGCACTGTATATGAGGGGGCACTCTGCTGGCACTGTATATGAAGGGGCACTCTGCCGACACTGTATATGAGGTGGCACTCTGCTGGCACTGTATATGAGGGGCACTCTGCCGGCACTGTATATGAAGGAGCACTCTGCCGGCACTGTATATGAGGGGGCACTCTGCCGGCACTGTATATGAGGGGGCAATCTGCTGGCACTGTATATGAGGGGGCACTCTGCCGACACTGTATATGAAGGAGAACTCTGCCGGCACTGTATATGAGGGGGCACTCTGCCGACACTATATATGAGGGGGCACTCTGCCGGCACTGTATATGAGGGGGCACTCTGCTGGCACTGTTTATGATTGGGGCACTCTGCCGGCACTGTATATGAGGTGGCACTCTGCTGGCACTGTATATGAGGGGCACTCTGCCGGCACTGTATATGAGGGGGCACTCTGCCGACACTGTATATGAGGGGGCACTCTGCTGGCACTGTATATGAGGGGCACTCTGCCGGCACTGTATATGAGGGAGCACTCTGCTCGCACTGTATATGAGGGGGCACTCTGCCGACACTGTATATGAAGGAGAACTCTGCCGGCACTGTATATGAGGGGGCATTTTGCCAGCACTGTATATGAGGGGGCACTCTGCCGGCACTGTATATGAGGGGGCACTCTGCCGGCACTGTATATGAGGGGGCACTCTGCTAGCACTGTATATGAGGGGGCACTCTGCTGGCACTGTATATGAGGGGCACTCTGATGGCACTGTATATGAGGGGGCAGTCTGCCAGCACTGTATATGATTGGGGCACTCTGCTGGACTTGTATATGAGGGGGCACTCTGCTGGACTTGTATATGAGGGGCACTCTGCCGGCACTGTATATGGGGGGGCACTCTGCTGGCACTGTTTATGATTGGGGCACTCTGCTGGCACTGTATATGAGGGGGCACTCTGCTTGCACTGTATATGAGGGGGCACTCTGCCGGCACTGTATATGAGGGGGCACTCTGCCGGCACTGTATATGAGGGGGCACTCTGCTGGCACTGTTTATGAGGGGGCACTCTGCCGGCACTGTATATGAGGGGGCACTCTGCTGGCACTGTATATGAAGGAGCACTCTGCGGCACTGTATATGAGGGGGCACTCTGCCGGGATGTATATTGAGGGAGCACTCTGCTGGCACTGTATATGAAGGGGCACTCTGCTGGCACTGTATATGAGGGCACTCTGCCGGCACTGTATATGAAGGGGCACTCTGCTGGCACTGTATATGAGGGGGCACTCTGCCGGCACTGTATATGAGGGGGCACTCTGCTGGCACTGTATATGAAGGAGCACTCTGCTGGCACTGTATATGAGGGGGCACTCTGCCGGGACTGTATATGAGGGAGCACTCTGCTGGCACTGTATATGAAGGGGCACTCTGCCGCACTGTATATGAGGGGCACTCTGCCGGCACTGTATATGAGGGGGCACTCTGCCGGCACTGTATATGAGGTGGCACTCTGCTGGCACTGTATATGAGGGGCACTCTGCCGGCACTGTATATGAGGGGCACTCTGCCGGCACTGTATATGAGGGAGCACTCTGCTGGCACTGTATATGAGGGGGCACTCTGCCGACACTGTATATGAAGGAGAACTCTGCCGGCACTGTATATGAGGGGGCACTCTGCCGGCACTGTATATGAGGGGGCACTCTGCCGGCACTGTATATGAGGGGGCACTCTGCTGGCACTGTTTATGATTGGGGCACTCTGCCGGCACTATATATGAGGTGGCACTCTGCTGGCACTGTATATGAGGGGCACTCTGCCGGCACTGTATATGAGGGGGCACTCTGCCGGCACTGTATATGAGGGAGCACTCTGCTGGCACTGTATATGAGGGGGCACTCTGCCGACACTGTATATGAAGGAGAACTCTGCCGGCACTGTATATGAGGGGACTCGCCGACTATATATGAGGGGCACCTGCGCACTGTATATGAGGGGGCACTCTGCGGCACTGTATATGGGGGGGCACTCTGCTGGCACTGTTTATGATTGGGGCACTCTGCTGGACTTGTATATGAGGGGGCACTCTGCTGGACTTGTATATGAGGGGGCACACTTGCCGGCACTGTATATGAGGGGGCACTCTGCCTTGCACTGTATATGAGGGGGCACTCTGCCGACACTGTATATGAGGGGGCACTCTGCCGGCACTGTATATGAGGGGCACTCTGCGGCACGTATAGGGCACTTGCCGCACTGTTATATGAGGGGGCACTCTGCCGCACTGTATATGAAGGAGCAACTCTGCTGGCACTGTATATGAGGGGGCACTCTGCTGCACTGTATATGAAGGGGCACTCTGCTGGCACTGTATATGAGGGGGCACTCTGCTGGCACTGTATATGAGGGGGCACTCTGCTGCACTGTAATGAGGCACTCTGCCGGCACTGTATATGAGGGGGCACTCTGCCGGCACTGTATATGAGGGGCACTCTGCGGCACTGTATATGAAGGGCACTCTGTGGCACTGTTATCTGGGAGCACTGTGGACGTATATGAGGGGGCACTCTGCCGGCACTGTATATGAGGGGGCACTCTGCCGGCACTGTATATGAGGGGGCACTCTGCCGGCACTGTATATGAGGGGGCACTCTGCCAGCACTGTATATGAGGGGGCACTCTGCCGGCACTGTATATGAAGGGGCACTCTGCTGGCACTGTATATGAGGGGGCACTCTGCTGGCACTGTATATGAAGGGGCACTCTGCCGGCATTGTATATGAGGGGCACTCTGCTGGCACTGTATATGAGGGGGCACTCTGCCGGCACTGTATAATGAGGGGCACTCTGCCGGCACTGTATATGAGGGGGCACTCTGCCGGCACTGTATATGAGGGGGCACTCTGCCGGCATTGTATATGAGGGGGCACTCTGCCGGCACTGTATATGAAGGGGCACTCTGCCGACACTGTATATGAAGGGGCACTCTGCCGGCACTGTATATGAGGGATCACTCTGCTGGCACTGTGTATGAGGGGGCACTCTGCTGGCACTGTGTATGAGGGGGCACTCTGCTGGCACTGTATATGAGGGGGCACTCTGCCGGCACTGTATATGAGGGGGCACTCTGCTGGCACTGTATATGAGGGGGCACTCTGCCGGCACTGTTTATGATTCAGGCACTCTTTTACCACTGTTTATCACAGGTTCTTGGGGTCTTACATATATTGGTGTCTATTTATTGTGTCTTTTTCTATATTTTCCCATATATCTGACCACATGATAAATGTTCAGGTCTTAGAGGAATGCCACTCGTACCCGAGAGCTGTGGAAGTCATGGTCAATGCCTACGAGCACATAAAGGCGACATACAGATGGAACAAAGCCATTCCTGAGGACGACCTGGAGGTAACAGGAACAATAACCCAGAATAGCTGCGGAGGACAGGAGCGGCTGATGAGAGTGATTGTTCTCATTTTTTTCACCCATTGTGTAACTTATTTCAATAGGAAAAAAAATTGGGAATTTGGAACATTACCCTTAAATGAGTAAAATCTGATTAATGCCGTATCATACAACCGCTGCAGACAATCACTGCTCTCAGAGGCGTGTGCTGACATGTATGCTGTGACTGCTGATTTCACAATACATAGAAAATCCCCAGTAGAATAAAATCTCCCCTTTATATTGTAGGTATGGTGCTGTTTTTTCAACATTTCAAGTAATCTGATAAATGTCCACAAGGGGGAGCACTTTACAAAAAAATCAAGACAGCTAGTATTTCTATGCAGAGCTCGCCATCTAGTGGTGACTGCTTAAATGGCACTCAATATGTTCTATATGAGAGCACACTGTACTGGTGCTGTATATGAGAGGACACTGTGCTGGTGCTGTATATGAGAGGACACTGTGCTGGTGCTGTATATGAGAGGACACTGTATGGTGCTGTATATGAGAGGACACTGTGCTGGTGCTGTATATGAGAGGACATTGTGCTGGTGCTGTATATGAGAGGGCATTGTGCTGGTGCTGTATATGAGAGGACACTGTGCTGGTGCTTTATATGAGAGGACACTGTGCTGGTGCTGTATATGAGAGGACATTGTGCTGGTGCTGTATATGAGAGGACACTGTGCTGGTGCTGTATATGAGAGGACACTGTATGGTGCTGTAAATGAGAGGACACAGTGCTGGTGCTGTATATGAGAGGGCACTGTGCTGGTGCTGTATATGAGAGGGCACTGTGCTGGTGCTGTATATGAGAGGACACTATGCTGGTGCTGTATATGAGAGGACACTGTGCTGCTGCTGTATATGAGAGGACACTGTGCTGGTGCTGTATATGAGAGGACACTGTGCTGCTGCTGTATATGAGAGGACATTGTGCTGCTGCTGTAAATGAGAGGGCACTGTGCTGGTGCTGTATATGAGAGGACACTGTGCTGGTGCTGTATATGAGAGGACACTGTGCTGGTGCTGTATATGAGAGGACACTGTGCTGCTGCTGTATATGAGAGGGCACTGTGCTGGTGCTGTATATGAGAGGACATTGTGCTGGTGCTGTATATGAGAGGGCAGTGTGCTGGTGCTGTATATGAGAGGACACTATGCTGGTGCTGTATATGAGAGGACACTGTGCTGCTGCTGTATATGAGAGGACATTGTGCTGCTGCTGTATATGAGAGGACATTGTGCTGGTGCTGTATATGAGAGGATGCTGTGCTGGTGCTGTATATGAGAGGACATTGTGCTGGTGCGGTATATGAGAGGACATTGTGCTGGTGCTGTATATGAGAGGGCACTGTGCTGGTGCTGTATATGAGAGGACACTGTGCTGTATATGAGAGGACACTGTGCTGGTGCGGTATATGAGAGGACACTGTGCTGTATATGAGAGGACACTGTGCTGGTGCTGTATATGAGAGGACATTGTGCTGGTGCTGTATATGAGAGGACACTGTATGGTGCTGTAAATGAGAGGGCACTGTGCTGGTGCTGTATATGAGAGGACACTGTGCTGCTGCTGTATATGAGAGGACACTGTATGGTGCTGTAAATGAGAGGGCACTGTGCTGGTGCTGTATATGAGAGGACACTGTACTGCTGCTGTATATGAGAGGACATTGTGCTGGTGCTGTATATGAGAGGACATTGTGCTGGTGCTGTATATGAGAGGACACTATGCAGGTGCTGTATATGAGAGGACACTGTGCTGCTGCTGTATATGAGAAGACATTGTGCTGCTGCCTGTATATGAGAGGGCACTGTGCTGGTGCTGTATATGAGAGGACACTGTGCTGGTGCTGTATATGAGAGGACACTGTGCTGGTGCTGTATATGAAGAGGACACTGTGCTGATGCTCTATATGAGAGGACACTGTGCTGGTGCTGTATATGAGAGGACACTATGCAGTGTGCTGTATATGAGAGGACACTGTGCTGCTGCTGTATATGAGAGGACATTGTGCTGCTGCTGTATATGAGAGGACACTGTGATGGTGCTGTATATGAGAGGACACTGTGCTGGTGCTGTATATGAGAGGACACTGTGCTGCTGCTGTATATGAGAGGACATTGTGCTGGTGCTGTATATGAGAGGGCATTGTGCTGGTGCTGTATATGAGAGGACACTGTGCTGGTGCTTTATATGAGAGGACACTGTCCTGGTGCTGTATATGAGAGGACGCTGTGCTGGTGCTGTATATGAGAGGGCGCTGTGCTGGTGCGGTATATGAGAGGACACTGTGCTGGTGCTGTATATGAGAGGACACTGTGCTGGTGCTGTATATGAGAGGACACTGTGCTGGTGCTGTATATGAGAGGACACTGTGCTGGTGCTGTATATGAGAGGACACTGTGCTGGTGCTGTATATGAGAGGGCACTGTGCTGGTGCTGTATATGAGAGGACACTGTGCTGGTGCTGTATATGAGAGGACACTGTGCTGGTGCTGTATATGAGAGGACACTGTGCTGGTGCTGTATATGAGAGGGCACTGTGCTGGTGCTGTATATGAGAGGACACTGCTGGTGCTGTATATGAGAGGACACTGTGCTGGTGCTGTATATGAGAGGGCACTGTGCTGGTGCTGTATATGAGAGGACACTGTGCTGGTGCTGTATATGAGAGGACACTGTGCTGGTGCTGTATATGAGAGGACACTGTGCTGGTGCTGTATATGAGAGGGCACTGTGCTGGTGCTGTATATGAGAGGACACTGTGCTGGTGCTGTATATGAGAGGACACTGTGCTGGTGCTGTATATGAGAGGACACTGTGCTGGTGCTGTATATGAGAGGACACTGTGCTGGTGCTGTATATGAGAGGACATTGTGCTGTATATGAGAGGACACTGTGCTGGTGGTGTATATGAGAGGACACTGTGCTGGTGGTGTATATGAGAGGACACTGTGCTGGTGCTGTATATGAGAGGACACTGTGCTGGTGCGGTATATGAGAGGACACTGTGCTGGTGGTGTATATGAGAGGACACTGTGCTGGTGCTGTATATGAGAGGTCACTGTGCTGGTGGTGTATATGAGAGGACACTGTGCTGGTGCTGTATATGAGAGGACACTGTGCTGGTGGTGTATATGAGAGGACACTGTGCTGGTGCTGTATATGAGAGGATGCTCTGCCGGCCGTCAGTAAATTCTAACATTACATTATGGAATTGCTAATTGAGCGATTGTGCACTGCATGTACCATGTGTTCTCTCCTCATCTCTACCCTGACTTCTGTGTTTTCCAGAGACACCGGACGTTCTATGAATCCCTATTTGAGGTTTGCACTAACTCCCCGAGGACCCTCATGCACCTGTCCCGGTGCGCCATCCGTGCCGCCTTACGGAAGATGTGCCACCGTATCATCCCTCAGCTGCCGGTGCCGACCGCCCTGAAGGAATATCTCCTGCTCCAGCCACAGGGAAGACTGTACTAACATTACACAGGGGAAAGTGTGTCTGAGTAATGGAGAAGAGCCACAGACTGCAGGTAGATTGTCAGCAATAGACTGGTGACTCCATACAGAGAAAATCTGATAATCCGGCATGCCCAGAACCGCCAAAATGTCAGATTAGACTAGTAATAGATTGGGGTCCGGTAGGTTGATCTGAGCATCGCAAACATCAATGTTAGACGCTCCAGCTATGACTCCTAGAAGACCCATAGAACATAACAAAGCCTGGGAGAAGCAGTAATATATTGTCTGTATGTATATATTATATTGTAAGGTTATAATAAAGAACAAATTCTGCTACAGTCAGTATATCACCCTGTAATATATATATACTTGTAAAAACACCATAAATCTGTGATCCATCCAGAATTATACTCCAGAGCTGCACTCACTGTGTACATACATTACATTACTAATCCTGAGTTCCCTCCTGTATTATACTCCAGAGCTGCACTCACTATTCTGCTGGTGCAATCACTGTGTACATACATTACATTACTGATCCTGAGTTCCCTCCTGTATTATACTCCAGAGCTGCACTCACTATTCTGCTGGTGCAGTCACTGTGTACATACATTACATTACTGATCCTGAGTTACCTCCTGTATTATACTCCAGAGCTGCACTCACTATTCTGCTGGTGCAATCACTGTGTACATACATTACATTACTGATCCTGAGTTACCTCCTGTATTATACTCCAGAGCTGCACTCACTATTCTGCTGGTGCAGTCACTGTATACATACATTACATTACTGATCTGTCACCTCCTGTATTATATTCCAGAGCTGCACTCACTATTCTGCTGGTGCAGTCACTTTGTACATACATTACATTACTGATCCTGAGTTACCTCCTGTATTATACTCCAGAGCTGCACTCACTATTCTGCTGGTGCAGTCACTGTGTACATACATTACATTACTGATCCTGAGTTACCTCCTGTATTATACTCCAGAGCTGCACTCACTATTCTGCTGGTGCAGTCACTTTGTACATACATTACATTACTGATCCTGAGTTACCTCCTGTATTATACTCCAGAGCTGCACTCACTATTCTGCTGGTGCAGTCACTGTGTACATACATTACATTACTGATCCTGAGTTACCTCCTGTATTATACTCCAGAGCTGCACTCACTATTCTGCTGGTGCAGTCACTTTGTACATACATTACATTACTGATCCTGAGTTACCTCCTGTATTATACTCCAGAGCTGCACTCACTATTCTGCTGGTGCAGTCACTTTGTACATACATTACATTACTGATCCTGAGTTACCTCCTGTATTATACTCCAGAGCTGCACTCACTATTCTGTTGGTGCAGTCACTGTGTACATACATTACATTACTGATCCTGAGTTACCTCCTGTATTATACTCCAGAGCTGCACTCACTATTCTGCTGGTGCAGTCACTGTGTACATACATTACATTACTGATCCTGAGTTACCTCCTGTATTATACTCCAGAGCTGCACTCACTATTCTGCTGGTGCACTCACTGTGTACATACATTACATTACTGATCCTGAGTTATATCTTGTATTATACTCCAGAGCTGCACTCACTATTCTGCTGGTGCAGTCACTGTGTACATACATTACATTACTGACCCTGAGTTACCTCCTGTTTTATACTCCAGAGCTGCACTCACTATTCTGCTGGTGCAGTCACTGTGTACATACATTACATTACTGATCCTGAGTTACCTCCTGTATTATACTCCAGAGCTGCACTCACTATTCTGCTGGTGCAGTCACTGTGTACATACATTACATTACTGATCCTGAGTTACCTCCTGTATTATACTCCAGAGCTGCACTCACTATTCTGCTGGTGCACTCACTGTGTACATACATTACATTACTGATCCTGAGTTATATCTTGTATTATACTCCAGAGCTGCACTCACTATTCTGCTGGTGCAGTCACTGTGTACATACATTACATTACTGACCCTGAGTTACCTCCTGTTTTATACTCCAGAGCTGCACTCACTATTCTGCTGGTGCAGTCACTGTGTGCATACATTACATTACTGATCCTAAGTTACCTCTTGTATTATACTCCAGAGCTGCACTTGACTCACCGTAGCCGGGTTGTGCACGTCTCGGGCTGTCGCTGCTCCCTGTCACAGTTCCGCACCCGATGCTGTGTAGGCCCGGTGGTCCAGATCAATAAAGTTGGCTGAACAGATAAGGGTAGTTATTCTTGTCGTGACGCCACCTGCGGGAATTTTGGTGATTTCACCGGCGCTGCTTGGGCCTCCAGGGGATGGAATGCAGCAAGATGGGACGCTCCCCACAGGACGAACGGGAGTCCCTGGAGCCAGAAGCTGCACTAGATGTTGTGAGGCAGCTTAGTTACTCTTAGCATGCGGAATTAGACAGTTCTGAAAAAGCACGGACACCGATAGTCTCTGTAACGGGTCTTTTACTGCAACCGGTGGATGATACAGGTTATACAGGTAACGGGTAACGGACTGGGTGGACTCAGCAATGACCGGTGTTGTCTCAGAGCTCCGCGGTGTTCCTCCATTCTAAACTTGTTCTAGGTGAGTTGCCGATGTCGCCTTAGTGTGCCAACTTCGGGTACAAGGGGCTACTTAAATTTCCCTGCCGGTGTGTACGTTCCGGTGTGAGGGGTAACCTTGGTCCTTTTGGTAGGTACTCCGCTGGCAAGACGGCTCTGTTTGCGGCAGCGGTGGGGTACTCCTGTAGAGCGGTCCCTCCACTCCTGGTTTGCTTAGCAGTGGTGAACTTGCTTGCTTCGGAACCAGTGATACGGTTGTGTGTATGGGTGCAGGCATATTTTGATCCGTAAGATGTTCGCCCAGGTTCCGGTTGTTAGGCACCGGGTAATGGTGCCAACCGGTAGGTGGTCTAGGGGGGCTGCACGGAAATGTGCAGAGCCCCCTCTCCTACGTTCCTTCCGACAACTTCCTTCTCCTTCTTCTACATTCTCCTCACACTCTACTCCTACACTCCGCCCACCAGGACCTTATTGGCCCTCTATGCTGATGTGCATGTAGGGTATGGAGCTCTGAGTTTTAACCATGTCATTGCTTAGTCAGAGAATATTGCATCTGCAGTCAGGGATGCAATACCCTCCTGTGACACACTCGTTGCGTGGCGCCACACACTCACTATTCTGCTGGTGATATACAGTAATAATCAGTACAGGATAAGTAATGTATTGTATGTACACAGTGACTGCACCAGCAGAATAGTGAGTGCAGCTCTGGTGTATAATACAGGAGGTAATTCAGGATCAGTAATGTAATGTGTGTACACAGTGACTGCACCAGCAGAATAGTGAGTGCAGCTCTGGAGTATAATACAGGAGGTAACTCAGGATCAGTAATGTAATGTATATACACAGTGACTGCACCAGCAGAATAGTGAGTGCAGCTCTGGAGTATAAAACAGGAGGTAACTCAGGGTCAGTAATGTAATGTATGTACACAGTGACTGCACCAGCAGAATAGTGAGTGCAGCTCTGGAGTATAATACAGGAGGTAACTCAGGATCAGTAATGTAATGTATGTACACAGTGACTGCACCAGCAGAATAGTGAGTGCAGCTCTGGAGTATAATACAGGATGTAACTCAGGATCAGTAATGTATGTACACAGTGACTGCACCAGCAGAATAGTGAGTGCAGCTCTGGAGTTTAATACAGGAGGTAACTCAGGATCAGTAATGTAATTTATGTACACAGTGACTGCACCAGCAGAATAGTGAGTGCAGCTCTGGAGTATAATACAGGATGTAACTCAGGATCAGTAATGTAATGTATGTACACACATGACTGCACCAGCAGAATAGTGAGTGCAGCTCTGGAGGATAATACAGGAGGTAACTCAGGATCAGTAATGTAATGTATGTACACAGTGACTGCACCAGCAGAATAGTGAGTGCAGATCTGGAGTATAATACAGGAGGTAACTCAGGATCAGTAATGTAATGTATGTACACAGTGACTGCACCAGCAGAATAGTGAGTGCAGCTCTGGAGTATAATACAGGAGGTAACTCAGGATCAGTAATGTAATGTATGTACACAGTGACTGCACCAGCAGAATAGTGAGTGCAGCTCTGGAGTATAATACAGGATCAGTAATGTAATGTATGTAGACAGTGACGGCACCAGCAGAAGAGTGAGTGCAGCTCTGGAGTATAATACAGGAGGTAACTCAGGATCAGTAATGTAATGTATGTACACAGTGACTGCACCAGCAGAATAGTGAGTGCAGCTCTGGAGTATAATACAGGAGGTAACTCAGGATCAGTAATGTAATGTATGTACACAGTGACTGCACCAGCAGAATAGTGAGTGCAGCTCTGGAGTATAAAGAGGAGGTAACTCAGGATCAGTAATGTAATGTATGCACACAGTGACTCCTCTTGCAGTATATAGCTGATTTAGCTGTTATGTAGATAATTGCATAATACATAAATTGTAATATGGTGATTAAAGCTGTAAACAATAAAATCCTTCTGTATAAAGTGATTTAGAATATTCTGGGGTTATTTATTCAGGCGGGTCACAATTCTTTTCTGTTATTTACAGGATCATAAAATAGAGGTTTTTTGCATACATTTCTATAAAGATCAGTCTGATGATGGAAGTGGGGATTATTTTTAAGATTATTACCATTAAATTGACAGATCCGCAGTATTGAGACGCTAAATATGTGACAAAATAGACTAAAGCAGGGGCGACTATCAGAGATACAGGTATGAATTTTGACAAAAGCATCTGTCCAATTAAAAATCTAGAAAAAATTTAAAAATTGACAAGCAGCGCTCCAAAAATTGCAACGCAAAATCCACAAAACATCTAAAAATAAGAAAACCAAGATATGTCAGTGCATCATTGTCACCACCAGAGGGCGATCTTGTCTTGGATAACATTTTAGTGCTGCGTTAAGTTGCATTGAATAGTAAAACTTCTAAAGATTATTTTACATATCAGTAAAACAAGTTGCCGATATTATCCTGGATAAAACCAAGTGTCAACATGATAATAACCACTTCAAGGCGTAAGATGTCGGCAGAGGTAGATGTTCGTGGTCTGGAGTTGTCACGATGGTCTCTCTTACTTTGGAGACTTGTGAAAGGTTTGGGACCATTGTCTCATTCCTTTATTGAGATTTCATATTAAACGTGTTTCTTCCTTTTGGCAGTTCAGGAGTTGTTGTCAGTTTCTGCTGCTAGCAGACTCCTTAGTTTAGTTACCAGGTGTGGCTACTCTGTGATCACTCCCATCCCCTTTATATGATCACATTGTTCCAGCATCTTTTACTGGTGATTGAACCCATTCCTGGCCAAGCTCCCAGAGGAGAAGGAGGTTCTCTGGAGAGCTGACTACTGCTAAGCCATCTGTTGTCAATGAGCAAGGCAGCAGGCGTGAGGTTGCCTTGTTGTTCTGTGCCCGTCTTTCCTTCCCCTCTTGTCTTGTTTATTTCAGTGGTTGGGACTAGTGCTCCCGTCGGCCATTTCTCTATTGAGGGCTAACATCAGGAACAGCAAGGGACTAGGTATCCTGCTTGGCGATGGGTTGAAAGAATTTATATAGGGATGGTAGGGAGATCAGGGCACAGCCGCAGGTGAGTGCAGGAGGTCACCTCTCCCCCCCTCCCTATGAACAGGGTCTCCCCGCTGTATTTGTCCCCCCGGTGTCTCTTAGTCTGTTGTTGTATGTAGTGCACCGGACATCGTTGGTCCATGCGCCATTGTCACGCTCTGTATCCGGACGCCCCCTGCATCCAGCGTGATAAGGGGTCATTAAAGTTATAGGTTTTTCAGGGTCACTGTAGTCATCGTACACAATATGGCTGTTATAAGGGGGTGACCATGATGACTGATTGCACTTTTTCTTTCCTCCAATCTTCACAAATAAGTTCTAAACTTGTTTTGGAGGGTGAGCGCAGCAGCTGTGTCACTATGGAGGTGGTGGGCGGTGGAAACGCGTTACAAGATTATGGTAATTATATGTGAAGATCTACTATATCCGAGTGTTGCTCTCACCCCACCCCGGTGCCTCTCCGTCCTCCGCTCTGCCAGGCTGACTCACCCGCAGACACCTGGCAGGAAAATCTTCCAAGGTTGAACAAAAAGTTTCCTATATTTCCTAAAAGTATGTACAAGTACGGTATTTAGTTTGTCAATTGTCACTAAATGTAATAGGAAGCAACTTGCTCTATAGTCTTCATTACAAAATAAGAAGCGCTGCTGGTTCAGTGTCTGTAAGTCATTAAAGGGGTTGTCCAGGCTTTCTATAAAATCTCTGTGTGTATCTAGGCTGCAGAATGCTGACAGATTGTAATTTACACCCTGTCAGCAGTTTGCATTGTTACCTAGATACTCTCTCACCTTTCTGTGTGTGTGGAGGCCTCCGACCAGTCCAGAGGCCTTCATCATAATGTCACTAATGGTGTTTACACCTACACTCCTACAAACACGCCTCTGACTCCTACAAGTCCCCCCAGTCTCCAGACTCTATTCCCCTATGTAAACTCTGATAGAACCGCATTTACTGAGTGGTCATCCCCATTCTCTGAAACACTGTGCCGAGTCCGCAGCTGTGTGAAGGAGATGACCGCTCTCAGTGATGGGGTGTGTGCACTCACCTCCTCCCCTGTGCCTGCACTAATGTGATATGAAGCGCTGAACCTCACAGCTGCCCTGTCCCCTATATGAAGCAGAATGATCCCCAGCACTGCACAGAGAGGACGGGGCAGCTGATGATTACTGCCACAGATGCTCTCCCCCCTCCCCTCTGACCGTTATGCTTCACCTCACCTGGTTTATTTACTGCATTATCCAATCCCCTATTTGTGTGTATTTATGTCTATATGTTCAGAATTTGCATCATTATTAGCCTGATGAAGAGACCTGAGTTGTCTCAAAAGCTGCTATTTCTTACCATCTTTTCAGTTCGCCATGAAAAGGTATTAACCACTGAGGACTCTCGGCCTCTTCTTTATAATCTGCTCCCGGTCTCTCGTCTTCTCCCAATTTTCAGATCTCTCCACAGGGGATCAATGGGATTTAGATCCGGTCTCATTGCTGACACTTCAGATCTCTCCAGCACTTTGTTTCCTCCATTTCTGAGGCTACTTGATGTTTGGGGTCATTCACCTGCTGGAGACCCCTGACCTAGGACGCCCCCAGCTTTCTGACACCAGGGTCTACATTGTGACCCAAGATACTTTAGTGATCTTCAGATTTCATGATGTCTTGCACACAGTCAAGACCCCAGTGCCAGAGGCAGCAAAATACCCAAAACACCTCTGACTTCCCCCATATGTGACTGTAGGTCCTGTGCTCTTTTCTCTGACCTCCCCCATATGTGACTGTAGGTCCTGTGCTCTTTTCTCTGCCCTCCCCCTTATATGACTGTAGGTCCTGTGCTCTTTTCTCTGACCTCCCCCATATGTGACTGTAGGTCCTGTGCTCTTTTCTCTGATCTCCCCCATATGTGACTGTAGGTCCTGTGCTCTTTTCTCTGCCCTCCCCCTTATATGACTGTAGGTCCTGTGCTCTTTTCTCTGACCTCCCCCATATGTGACTGTAGGTCCTGTGCTCTTTTCTCTGACCTCCCCATATGTGACTGTAGGTCCTGTGCTCTTTTCTCTGACCTCCTCCATATGTGATTGTAGGTCCTGTGCTCTTTTCTCTGACCTCCTCCGTTTGTGACTGTAGGTCCTGTGCTCTTTTCTCTGACCTGTCCCATATTTCACTGTAGGTCCTGTGCTCTTTTCTCTGACCTCCCCCATATATGACTGTAGGTCCTGTGCTCTTTTCTCTGACCTCCCCCATATGTGACTGTAGGTCCTGTGCTCTTTTCTCTGACCTTTCCCATATATGACTGTAGGTCCTGTGCTCTTTTCTCTGACCTCCCCCATACGTGACTGTAGATCCTGTGCTCTTTTCTTTGCAGGCCTCATTGTATTTTTGGTAAACAGTAGAATAATTCGCTTTACCAAAGCGCTCTATTTTGTCTCATCTGTCTGCAAGACCTAATTCAGAAGAATTTTAGTTTTTCACGTATGTGTTGGCTTTTTACTGTTTCTATGTCACCAGTGGGGTCTTCTGGGTCTCCTCCATAGCATTTCCTTTCATTCATATGAGGATGGATAGTGCGCACTGACACTTACGCCCCCTGGGCCTGCAAGACAGCTTGAATTTCTTTGGACCTTGATTGGGTCTTATCCACCGTCCAACTTCATCAATTTTTATCTGCCATCCACGGCCAAGGAGATTAGCTACAGTGCCATGGATTGTAAACATTTTGATTATGTTGCGCACCGTGGACAAAGGAACATCAAGATCTCTGGAGATGGACTTGTCACCTTGAAATTGTTGATATTTTTCAACAATTTTGGTTCTCAAGTCCTCAGACAGTTCTATTCTCCTCTTTGTGTTCTCCACGCTTAGTGTGGCACACACAGACACACAATGCAACGATTGAGTCAACGTCTCCCCTTTTAATCTGGTTATTAGCAAAACCACTGAAAATAGTGTATAAATACAGAGGTGTAACGATCGGGGTTGCAACCGCAACGAGGTCCGGAGGCACAGGGGTCCGCAATCACCAAACCCAACACCTGCGTCACACGGGTGTGCGTCCCTGAGGACTGTATGGAGGGCTATAAGGCTGCCTTATACTGTATGGAGGGCTATGAGGCTGTCTTATACTGTATGGAGGGCTATGAGGCTGCCTTATACTGTATGGAGGGCTATGAGGCTGCCTTATACTGTATGGAGGACTATGAGGTTGCATTATACTGTATGGAGGGCTATGAGGCTGCCTTATACTGTATGGAGGGCTATGAGGCTGCCTTATACTGTATGGAGGACTATGAGGCTGCCTTATACTGTATGGAGGGCTTTGAGGCTGCCTTATACTGTATGGAGGACTATGAGGCTGCCTTATACTGTATGGAGGGCTATGAGGCTGCCTTATACTGTATGGAGGACTATGAGGCTGCCTTATACTGTATGGAGGACTATGAGGCTGCCTTATACTGTATGGAGGACTATGAGGTTGCATTATACTGTATGGAGGGCTATGAGGCTGCCTTATACTGTATGGAGGGCTATGAGGCTGCCTTATACTGTATGGAGGACTATGAGGCTGCCTTATACTGTATGGAGGGCTTTGAGGCTGCCTTATACTGTATGGAGGACTATGAGGCTGCCTTATACTGTATGGAGGGCTATGAGGCTGCCTTATACTGTATGGAGGACTATGAGGCTGCCTTATACTGTATGGAGGACTATGAGGCTGCCTTATACTGTATGGAGGACTATGAGGCTGCCTTATACTGTATGGAGGGCTATGAGGCTGCCTTATACTGTATGGAGGGCTATGAGGCTGCCTTATACTGTATGGAGGGCTATGAGGCTGCCTTATACTGTATGGAGGACTATGAGGCTGCCTTATACTGTATGGAGGGCTATGAGGCTGCCTTATACTGTATGGAGGACTATGAGGCTGCCTTATACTGTATGGAGGACTATGAGGTTGCATTATACTGTATGGAGGGCTATGAGGCTGCCTTATACTGTATGGAGGGCTATGAGGCTGCCTTATACTGTATGGAGGGCTATGAGGCTGCCTTATACTGTCTGGAGGACTATGAGGCTGCCTTATACTGTATGGAGGGCTATGAGGCTGCCTTATACTGTATGGAGGACTATGAGGCTGCCTTATACTGTATGGAGGACTATGAAGTTGCATTATACTGTATGGAGGGCTATGAGGCTGCATTATGCTATAGGGGAAATTTTCTGGCTAGTTGGCCTCTGCCCTGATTGCTTATTTTTACACTTGGAAAATAACTTTGCCAATGTCCAATGTTTTTCTTGATCATCTGGTGTAAACTTTCCATTTGGCATCAACTTCAAAGTCTTCTATGTCAGTATAGCTTGTAGAGAGTCCTGTACGATGCCACCGGTGCAGGAACACCAAATATAGATGTGGAGGAGAACAGGGAGCTGTGCCCAGTAGGGCAAAAGTAACTGGCACAGCGAGGTGGCAGGAGCCCGGGTGAGAGCATATTAGACCTGGACGTACACAACAGCTGCTGCCGTCATTATACTAATTGCTATCATGGACCTTAATGGAATAACAC
The DNA here is from genome assembly GCA_033576535.1 of Allobates femoralis. NCBI lineage: Eukaryota > Metazoa > Chordata > Amphibia > Anura > Aromobatidae > Allobates > Allobates femoralis. The sequence goes on from JARQOC010000005.1 coordinate 554,250,820, forward strand.
GTCGAGAGGCGGAAGATCTGCTGAGCTCGGCTGTGACCGTCCGATGTTGCAGAAAATACCTGGTAAAAGGTACGGCGCCATGGAAAGAAGGCAATTATCCAAGGTACATGGCCCGTGATGGCTCAACAATTAACAGGTCACGTTGTTTCTAGGAGTTGGGGAAATATTAGAGGACAAGCAAATAGCGTGCTGTGCTGACCAGCGGGATTCAGCACCATCCTCACTTCTTGGCTTAGATTTTTCTTCCAGATGGAGAAGAAATATAGACACTTTTCCTATTGGGCTTCTGATCTCTATGGTGTTGGTACCCTCATTAGGAAACCTCTTTGAAGATAATCTGTCACTTGCCATAAATATGTACTTTTTATTACCTGGTGTGAATGCCGCTGTTCTCCTGAATCCGGCGATGTTTTTCTTTTGTTCCTGCGCCTCTCCGTTCCTGAGATATGCTCTCATCTTTCTTGTATATAAATCTGGTCTTGTTAGCCAAGTGGGCGTGGTACTTAAGTAGAAGAGTTGAGAGCCACACCCACTTGGTAAAAACATTAGATTTCTATACAGGAGGGAGGTCTGTATCTCAGGAACGGAGAGGAGCAGGAACAAAAGGAAAACATCGCCGGATTTAGGAGAACAGCGGCATTTACACCAGGGGGGAAATGATGTATTTATGACAAGTGACAGGTCCTCTTTAAGCACTTGGGCATTCCTACCACAAACGTGATGACATATATCACCCAAGGGCTGGGATCTTACGCTGAGGCAAGATCCTGGTGACTGTGTATTGGTAGCAGCTGCCACGTGGGATCGGGCCGTATCTCTCATCTGCCGGATCCATTCAACTCATCCAAGGACTAGTTCTATATTTCACTGGTGTCGGTTTGCCGGGTGGCGCCCCGGACTTGTCTCTACTGTTGTGGACTCTAAGGAAAATTCCTATCTGATGTTCTATGCTCCCTGCCTCAATAAAGTTCATTGGATTGATCATCACCCTGGTGTCCCTTCCTGCTCTGTCGCATACCCCATCACAATCCCTAACTGCACAGCACCCTAATGGTTCCTGTACAGACTGTAATGTGCCTAGCACCACATCTAGAAACCCACAACCCAGATCTGTCTGCTTAAATGACTGTATGGTTGTATCATGTACCTCCTTAGGAGAAAGAGGCAAAGCCCTACAAAGATAAAGCAAGCCTGGAAAGATAGACAATGAGCCAAAGTGAGGAGACATAAAACAAGTGTACAAATGGATAAAGGAGAAATAATAAAGGCAAATGAGGGAAAACTCCTATCAGCGTAACAGAAAACAAGAGGTAGGTGTAGGAAAGGCAAAGAGAATACACAGGGATAATAATACTTGTCTCGGTCTAAGATTGGAGACGCACTATATGAGATGCATGTGAGATACTCGCATGAGTCTCACATGACTCACCCAGAACAGCCGCTGTCTCTCCGGATGGGAGCACGTCAGCTGCATGTGTTTCTATGGAGCTCGCACGCTCCTCTCCAAAAAGTTGGCGGCAGTTCCGGGTGAGTCATGCGAGACGCGTGAGTATCTCACATGCATCTCCCATAGTGTGTTTTTGGCCTAAATCCCTAAACTACAGGACTTAGTAGACATCCACAGAGACATATAGCCAGCAGAGAATGACTGGAATAGGTGAGTATAAATATCCCCACCCAGCATGTGATAGGCCAGAGACAATGAGCAATACAGAACAGGTGCTAGCCACACACGATAGGAAGAGAAGTAAAAGTAAATATATTATCAGCATGTGGGACAGGGACTAACCAGGCTGTGGCTCAGCAATGAAGGAAACTGACCACGCAGCATGAGGTCACCAGATCACGTTTTGGTGATTGTAGCAGGAAATGTAGAACCACTAGGGGGTTAATGGATTTATTTATGGTCAATACCAGGTAGAGGATTCAAAGGGATTGTGCATTCTTCACCCCTACACATTGGGGATTGGTGCTCAGACACAATGCGGTGTGATACAATAGCAGAGGATCTGTGGGGAAAGAATACCAGACACCAAGGGGAGCGAAGAGAGCGAAACATAGATCAGCTTACAATGGGACAATCCCACAAATCAAGGTCCCTTTAGCCAATAACAATGGGCTCGTTATGCTTTATTTCCCTCTTTCTCCAATGTAAAGTTTGGGAAGGTACTACGGTATAGCTTGCCTTCATCTTCCATCATGCCAGTAAGAACAGTGAGACAGTAGCCCCACCAACTGTACAGCGGACACAATGCAGTCAGGGGGGAACGCTCTCCTGGAATCACCAAACCCAGACTCCTCCATCAGACACAGATAGAGCAGTATGATCCATCACTGCACAGAACACGTCTCCAGAGTCCAGTGGTGACAGCTTCATACCTCTCCATCCGAGGCTCGGCATTGTGCTTGGTGATATACGGCTTCACACCTCTCCATCCGATGCTCAGCATTGCGCTTGGTGATGTAAAGCTTTACACCTCTCCATCCAACGCTTGACATTGTGCTTGGTGATGTGCCACTTTACACCTCTCCATCCGACGCTCGGCATTGTGCTTGGTGATGTACAGCTTTACACCTCTCCATCCAACGCTTGGCATTGTGCTTGGTGATGTGCCGCTTTACACCGCTCCATCCGACGCTCGGCATTGTGCTTCGTGATATACGGATTTACACCGCTCCATCTGACGCTCGGCATTGTGCTAGGTGATATACGGCTTTACACCACTCCATCTGATGATCAGCATTGTGCTTGGTGATGTATGTCTTTACACCACTCCATCTGATGATCAGCATTGTGCTTGGTGATATGCGGCTTTACACCGCTCCATCTGATGATCAGCATTGTGCTTGGTGATATATGGCTTTACACCGCTCCATGTGACGCTCGGCATTGTTCTTGGTGATGTACAGCTTTCCACGGCTCCATCTGATGCTCGACATTGTGCTTAGTGATATACAGGTTTACACCGCTCCATCTGACACTAGGCATTGTGCTTGGTGATGTACGGCTGTACACCGCTCCATCTGACGCTCGGCATTGTGCTTGGTGATGTACGTCTGCTGCTGCTCGGTCATGAAGCTCCCGGTGGGCGCAGTGTTTGTGCTGATGTTACCAGAGGAGATCTGGACTCTGCAGTTATGGGGTCAGCAGAGCGGTGGGGACTTTTCTGCCCTCTGCTGCTCAGCCCTCGGCCCTCCGCTCTGTAACATTACGGGGTCTGAGCTGCTGCGGTTCCTTCCACTTCTCAGTAATATCACTCACAGGTGATCGGATAGATTCAGGAGACTCCAATCACAGGACACGCTGGTATCAGTGAGATCTGCGCCCCAACCATTGTGACCTACAGCTGTCAGATTTATTAATGGTTAAGCCAGAAAATGGAGCAAGTGCTCATAGTGGGAATTCTCAATCTATAGGTCAGAAATGATTCCCAATGAATTAATGTCACTTTGTACAGGTGAAAAATCTGTGATCCAGTGTTACTAGATTCCCCTTTTGTTACTGGATTCAGCCAGATTTTCTTTGGCCTAGATACAAGTAACAAGTAATTACGAGATCTCGCACCCTTGTTATATAATATATATATTGCGCCATTGTTCCTTTACGTTATTGGCATGTTCCTGCAGTGATGTAAACAATTTCCAAATATCCTGTTACCACCATGTATATACATATATATGTTAATCTGATCCATGCTCACTTTCCTAGGCACAAGGAGCGAGCGATCCTGTAAAAATCAATCTAGATGCTTTCCTCCATCTATTGGGGAGTATCGGTCAAAGACCAAGATTTTCATCTGCACAAGCGCTGCCTACGACATGGAGGACTTCAGGAAAATGGCCACGGAATCAGCGCATGTGCAGATGGAGATTTTGGCTGTCTGAGATCTCTACATCTGCACATGCGCCGCCCCCCCGCAGCTATTTTTATGAAGTCCTTATGCAAGCATTGTATGCAATCAATGGCACTACCGCAACACACCCTCCTCTGAGCCCCGGCCCAAAAAACATCACCAAGTTGGTCGTTTGGGACCCTGTCTCCTGTGACCCGCCTCCACAGATGCCGTAACCCTCTCTGGCGAGCTTATTATATACAGATTGTAAAACAGACACTGGCATTATAAGACTGACCACATTTAACATTAAAAAATTCTAAAGTTTTATGATCCACAAAATCCAGTAATTCAATGCACTATGTGCTGAATATTTTTTCTTAAGAATTTGGGAAAGTTATGGAATGTCCTATACAGGGCCGGCGTCAGCACCCGACGCACCCGGGCAAGTGTCGGGGCCCTCAACAGCTCAGGGGGCCCATTCGCCATCAGGGACAGGCAGACCCATTATTGACAGAAAGCCCTGATGGCGGGAGCCCCGCAGTTGAGTGCGGCTCGCGCTGTAGCGATATGCGTCCACATGGCTAATTTGCATGTGATACAAATTAGCCATGTGGAGGCGCAAGCAGGGCAGCGGCGCAGGTGGCAGTGTCCAATGATCATCTGTGCGCGCTGCCTGTCATTTCCGGGTTCAGTAGAGCTCAGCTGACAGAGCGTCTGAGCTCCCCCTGACACGGAAGGGCAGAGGTGCCGGGTGCAGTGTGAGGAGTTTCTCTCATCACATTGCCGGCATGATCCTGCAGAGTGCACAGCACCGCTGAGGAGAGCGAGGGATCCTGGAGTAGGTAAGCGCCAGAGGGCTGAAGAGAGCAGACAGCCTGGGGAGGGGGCACATGGAGGGGGTGGGAGAACAGTATGAATCGGAGGGGGGCCACATGAGGGGAGAGCATCACAGAAAAGTGCCACAAACGGGGGAGAAGCAGTATTAATGGGGGGTCCACATGAGGGGAGAGCATCACCAAAAAAAGGAAAAGGTGCTACAAGAGGCGTATTATGGGGGCCACAGTAAGGGAGATGATCACCAAAAGTGTAAGAGGGGGAACAGTATTAATGGGGGCATGAGGAGCATCACCAAAAAAAGGTGCTACAGAGGGGGGGAGAAGTATTAATGGGGGGGCAAGGGGGGCATCCAAAAGGTCAGAGGGGGAGCAGTATTAATGGGGGCCGCAGAGGGAGCATCACCCAAAAAAGGTGCTACAGAGGGGGGAGAAGCAGTATTAATGGGGGGGCCACATGAGGGGAGAGCATCACCAAAAAAAAGTGCTACAGAGGGGAGGAGAAGCAGTATTAATGAGGGGGCCTGCATGAGGGGAGAGCATCACAGAAAAGTGCCTCAAAGGGGGGAGAAGTAGTATTAATGGGGAGCCACATGAGGGGAGAGCATCACCAAAAAAAAGTGCTACAAAGAAGGGAGAAGCAGTATTAATGGGTGGGCACTTGGTGGGAAAGCATTACAAAAAAATAAGCCACAAAGGGGGGAGAAGCAGTATGAATAGGGGGGACATGGGGGAGAAGTATAAATCGGGAGGGTCATATGAGGGGGAGAAGCAGTATGAATCATGGGGGCACATGGGGGAGAAGCAGTATGGAAAAGGGGGAACACATATGGGGGAAAGCAGTATGAAATGTGGTGGCACATGGAGGGCTAAATATATTACATGGAGGATGTGCTGGGCTGTATATATTATTGGGAGGATATGCTTGGTTATATATATATATATATATTACTCAGAGGTTGTGCCTGGCTATATATTTTATTTGGAGGTTGTGCCTGGCTATATATTATATTTGGAGGCTGTGCCTGGCTATATATATTATTTGGAGGCTGTGCCTGGCTATATATATTATTTGGAGGCTGTGCCTGGCTATATATAGTTTTTGGAGGCTGTGCTGGGCTATATATATTTTATTTGGAAGCTACAACTGGACTGGAACATCATCCAAATAATATATACAGCCCAACAGCAGCCTCCAGATAATATATATAGCCCTGCACAGCCTCAATATTATATATACAACCCACCCTGGAGCATCTATATTATATATACACAGCCCGTGGCTTCCATCTTAATATTCATGAATCATGGTATGTTTTAAAGGGGCCTGCTGAGACTGTTTCGCCCACAAAAACCTGGAGTCAGCCATGGTCCTATACATGTTTGTACTATTTTGGATCTAGGCTTTTAGTTGAGATGAATCTGTGCTGCACTTTATGTACATGCTCAGTAGTGAAGGCAAGGTGAAGGAATGCTTGCACTCGTGTCAGAACTGCTAGAGTGAACAGGAATGATCAACAGCTTACTGAAGGAAAAGAGGATTTGACTGAGGTAGCAGTTAGGATGAGTGGCCTATAGGACTGCCAAGAGCAAGAGGAATTGGGTCATACCAGTGCCATTACTACCACATCTTCAGCCTCATCAGATGAGTTTAAATTTGAAAAATATTTGGATGACAGAGCAAGCAAAGCGTTGTAAAAGATCCCACCCCCATAGTAAACAGATTGACCATATTTCAGCAAATTTTTCACTTGCTTTCAAAGTAGAAGAGTTCAACCGTTCATCAAAACTGACTGCATAAGGCAATTCCTTTTAGTCAGGAAAATATGAATTCTTGTCATTGTTTTAAAATGTTTGAAAAGACAGCCAGAGATGGCTTAATTCTCCACCCCTTGTTCATTCATAAGGGAGATATATAGATCTCCGCTTTGCTTCTCCCTAGTCAGGAATTTTTACGACAAGCCATGAACTCTGAGCAAGAGAGACTCAGCTAGCCTGATCTAGTTTGGTCCATATTGAATACTCAGCCAGCCTGATCTGGTTTGGTCCATATTGAATACTCAGCTAGCCTGATCTGGTTTGGTCCATATTGAATACTCAGCTAGCCTGATCTGGTTTGGTCCATATTGAATTCCTTTGTCCTAACTTACAGTCTTTTAACGTCAAATTTCATAAGACCTGTTCATACCACAAATACATAAATCATATTTTTTGTAATGTTTACCTTTTTTCAGTTATGATGCTATATCTTTTATATCTATGTAACAATCAGAAACCTGGGAAATGGGTTTTGACCTTCTGGACAGCATAGATACATCATATTTGGTATCAATCTCATTGTAAATTCCCAAGGGAAAACATGATGTCCCTTGTTTTAACAGAGGGAGTGGCCAAACCAAAGATATGAAAATGGAGGTTTTTTGAGAATTGTGAAAGAGGTGGGTTTCAGAGAATCGGCCCACCAGGGAGGTAAACACAAGTGGGAGTTCCTGGATTTTATGTCCCGTTACATAAAACCAAAGCGTCCATTTTGGGCTCATTCCACCCTGAGACATCAGACGCAGCACCACATTCACTGCGTGGAGGAATCATACAATATTTCTGAGGAGCCGCCTTCACCCCCACTGAATCTGAGTTTGTCACCGCGTAGCACAGGTTTTGCACCTTTCTCATTAACTCCTTTTATTTTGTTAACTGTTTTATGCATATATATGTAAATTGTTTCATTTATAATATCTTGTATATCTTTTGTAAACACTGCCAACTTACTGGAGTAAACTTTGTAAATTTGCTTAGTTTCGTTCTTCTTCTTCAATGACGAGCTGACACGCATCCCCACTATTTACACGTTACCAAAGAAATAACTGATCCACCTGAAAGAGATCGGTGGTGGCAGCATAATGTTTGTATTTATGTGATATTGTGAGCTTGAGGATGACTGGATCGAGGTATATATACATTCCTGGCAGGAACTGGTGGTATATATACATCCTGTCGCCTCCCGTGCCACAGTAGATGACATAAATTAGAGCAGATGGGCTCTTTTTCTTATCCTCTGGCAATACTGGGGTTGGCCATCAGGAGAAGGGGGTGCCAGAGAGCTGCAGGTCCTGATTAAGTTTTCCTAACACTTTATACCCTGAAATTGTTACCGATATTGCCCGTATGGTTACTGCTTTACTACCAACCCATTAGTGTAGAGTGGATGTTCTCTAGCCTTAAAGGGAACCTGTTGTGTCGTTTTGTGATATTAGACTTCCCTCAATACTCAGCTGTCATTAACCTCTTCTACCATCCCGATGCCACCACACCAGGTCATCGGGAATAGCTGGCTAAAGAGCCAGGAATTCTGAGGCTTGTCTGATCTTTACCTTGGTGGGCAATCAAGAATTATGGCAGCGCCCACACACATTTTTGTTTAAATACTTAAAAAAATAATAATGGTCTCCACTGTATTTTTGAATGTCAGCCAAGGTAAATCCAGGAAGCCCATAGCTGTCCTCTATCTGCGCTGAGTATCAAAAATACAGGGGGCTCCTACACAAATTATTTATTTTTTACACCGCTATGACGAAAGGTTCATTGCCAATGGCAACCAATCACAGACGCCAGCACAATGGGTGGGGGCGCAAAGGCCAATCACAGACACTGTCACAGAGAGTTGGATCTATGATTGGATTGGAGGCAGAGTCCTTTGAATAAACCGGAGGTTAATGAGTGTCTGGAAGTGGTGTGTCAACAAGCATGCGGTCCTTGGTAAGTATAATACTGTGGGGCTGCCTTACTCACTGTTTTGCTTTCTCTTGCAGCCCCCTAGCCACTATTTTATATCTAAAGTTCGGGTCAACTTAAAAAAAAAAGTCTGAACGGATCTGCTGAACCCAAACATCTACCGGTCCACCCATCTCTAGTGATAAAGCATTGCTAGACTCCCTTTTCTTGTTTTAGCCAGCTTTTCTTTGGCCTATATACAACTAACACGTAGTTATGAGATAACACACCCTTGTTAAATTATATAATATATTGCAACATGGTTACTTAATGCTATTTTTATATTTGTACAGTGATGTAAACATTTTTGAAAAATGAAATGTCTGTTCTATTGCGGATCTAGGCTTTTAGTTGAGATGAATCTGTGCTGCACTTTATGTACATGCTCAGGAGTGGAGAGGAGCAAACCTGTTCAGGGCTGGAGTTTGGGGAAATTCCGCTTAAGTGTTGAGATCGCTGGGATCAGATACACTGGCAGTGTGTGATCGGCTCACACGGGGGTTAAATCATGCGTCATCGTTTGTGTGGTTGGAAAAAAAGGAAAAGAACAAAGTCAAAAAACCCTGACCTCCCATTCCTGGAAGTCTTTTGATTATGGCTGGCTGTATGTGGACAGCAAACCGAACAGACAATCTGACTTCTGAGAACGTAAAGGGTCACGCACCATCGCAAACATTGACATTCGCTCATCTCTACTCAGTAGTGAAGGAATGCCTGCATTCATCTCAGCACTGCTAGAGTGAGCAGGAAAGATCAACAGCTTACTAAAGGAAACAAAGATCTGACTGAGGTAGCAGTTAGGATGAGCGACTAGAAAATGAGACGTTTCATTTTGAAAAGTTCTTGGAGCAGGCAAAGTGTTGAAAAAGATTCCTCCCCCATAGCAAACAGATTCACCATAATTCAGCGAAAGTAGAAGCTTTCAACCGTTCATCTAAAAAACTGACTGTGCATGAGGTAATACCTTTATACCGTGGAAAAGTTACAGATATTGATCGTGTGGTTACCGCTTTGCCAACAACCCAAGTTAGTGTAGAGAGGTTGTTCTCTAGCCTTAAAGTAATTAGATCAGATGTGAGGTCATCTATGAAGGAGGAGATGCTATTTCTCAGAACAAATTCAGACTGCACAAATGTTATTCAGTACGTTTTTTTTTGTTGAAAACTTTTTTCCCTATTTACTGTTCTGCCTTCTAACACGTTAATACATGTGCGTTCTCTGGCATTCAACGTAAACCACCTTGGTCTTCCAAAAAAGCAGACTGTTACCTGTAGTCTAACTTGGTTAGTGCTCAACATGGTAAAACTACAGGGTGGGCCATTTATATGGATACACCTAAATAAAATGGAAATGCATGGTTGCACATTAGTATATGGGAGGTGGAAAACTCTTCCAGATGGGTAGTGACCATGGCAGCCGTTTTGGATCCAACTTTATTTTTTTTCAATGGGAAGAGGGTCATGTGACACATCAAACTTATTGAGAATGTCATAATAAAAACAATGGTGTGCTTGATTGTAACGTAACTTTATTCTTTCATGAGTTATTTTCAAGTTTTTCTTTGTTTACAGCCATTGACATGACACAGAGGTGAGGAGCAGATAGATTGTGTTGATGTCTGGTGAATGCAGTACCTGGTTCATTGCACCAGATTTCAATACAAGACACCCTACGAGACCACCCATCTCCCGTGCTTGTTAGTAAACCGCTTGCCAAATTTTGTGAAACAGGTTCAGTGTTGGATTTGCCAAGATGTGGACGCAAGAAATTGGTCACTAATGAAGAAACATCAGTGTCTGTCCTAGCTTCATTCAGCAAGAGCCACAGCGTAGCCCTCGCCGCATGTCACTGGAGAGCGGCATCGCTCCAACATCCCTTCACCGGATATTAACTACTCACAAATGGCCCCGTACAGAATCCAACTGCTTCAGCACCTCCACCAGGAGGACCCAGATCACCGCACTGAATCTGCAGAATGGGCAAAACTAAAATTGGAACAGGACCCTCAGTTTACACAGAACATTATGTGCCGTGAGGAGGGAAACTTTTTTGTGAATTGTGAAGTTAAACAAAAATCAGCGCTATTGGTCTGACACTAACCCACAGTGGATAGATCCCTCCAAGACTGCTGGGACACAGACATTGATGGTATGGTGTGGTGTATGGGGTACAAAGATAGTGGGGCCATTCTTCATCAATGGAAACCTCAATGCCACTGGAGATCTGAAATTGCTACATGATGATGTGTTCCCTCTTTATGCCCTGAAGATGGAACATTCAGAGAGTTTTTCCAACAAGTTGGTCACCACCACATTATGGGGGTCAGGTCCGAGCATTCCTACATGAACAGATTCCTGGAAAGTGGATTGGTCGTCATGGGCCAGGTGAATGGCCACCATGGTCTCCCGATCTGACCCCCTTAGACTTTTATCTTTGGGGTCATCTGAAGACAATTGTCTATGCTGTGAGGATACGAGATGTGCAGCATCTGACACAACAATACTGGAAGCCTGTGCAGCATTTCTTCTGCGGTGTTGCTATCAGTGTGTCCAGAGTGGGAGAAGAGGGTTACACTGACAATCCAACACAATGGGCAGCACTGTGAACACATTTTATAAGTGGTCATAAACTTGTAAATAACTCATGAAAGAATAAAGTTATATTAAACCCAAGCCACCATTGGTTGTATTATGAAATTCTCAATAAGTTTGATGTCACATGACCCTCTTCCCATTGAAAAGTTGGATCCAAAATGGCCGCCATTGTCACCACCCATCTGGAAAAGTTCCCCCTCCCATATACTAATGCGCCACAAACAGGAAGTTGATATTACCAACTATTTCCATTATATTTAGGTGCATCCATATAAATGGCCCACCCTGTATAACAAATAACACAAATGAGTACTGGGTATATCCTGCAATACAAATAACACAAATCTGGGTATATTTTATGATGCAGCTATGACAATATACATTACATAAAAAAAAACTACACAGCAAGATGGAGACTTATACAAGAGAGTACATGACATGAGTCCCCCTCATACACAACTGTGTAAAATGATTGCTGTGTAACCTGGCAACAAGCCTGAACATTCTAAAATCACAAGAGAGGTAATTCTCTTACCAGATATACTTTGGCAAAGATAATGGAGTTTATTTTAGAGCAGTGCAGGAGAGACAACACATGTGCTCTAGATGAATACGGTCTCAAAATGACTGCTACTACCCACAATGCACTGGGTTCTTAAAGGAGAAAACACTGAAGGCCATGTTACACTTAGCGACGCACCAGTGATCCTGACAACGATACAACCTGGTAGGGATTGATGGCAAACGTTGCTGCGTGGTCACAGGTGAGATGTCAAACAGTCAGATCTCACCAACGACGCAGCAACGATATGGCGGTCATTGGGACACCGTCACTCAGACCTGTAGTATTGAGGTCGTTGTCCCCATCAAACACACCGATGCATACTGCCCAGCAGAAGCCCGATGATCAAAAAAAATGGTTCAGGACATCCAACACGATCAGCGATCTCACAGCAGGGGCCTGGTCGCTGCTACGTGTCACACATAGCGAGGTCGCTATTGTGTCACAAAAACGGACGTATCAGCGATCTCTACCCGACTGGACCGAGATTACTGAAACATCGGTATGTGATCACTGGTGAGATGCCACACAGGCAGACTCACCAGCAATTCCCCAGCGATGTGCCGACACCCAACGGTCGCCGGGGTCTGTCAGGTGTCTTGGGCACAGCATGAGGATCGCTGATAGTTGCCCCTGTCACATATGCCGATTCATACGTGCCAGCGGGAGACCAGCGACCAAAGAATGGTCCTGGCCATTCTGCAGCGATCAGCTCGCTGAGGCTTGTCACAGGCAGCGACGCCACTGCCAAGGTCGCAGCGTCACAAAATCTGTGACGTTGCAGCAACATCGGTAGCGATGTTGCTGCGTGTGACCCGGCCTTTAGTGTGACGGGGGCTTAAGTAATGCAGATAATGCTGCCAGAAGGTGGTAATCACATTAACAATTATTAAAGGATAAGATTCTAAAATCTCCTGAAAAACATTATGAAACCCTGATATATATTGAACCAAATATCTATAGCTATATTCTATTATTTTTAATGAAACCTAAAAGTATATATTAGGTTGTCTATCTGTATTTTGATGTATATATTGTGAAACCTATATATTTATTTATTAAAAGACTAGATGGGTGCCCGATGCACAATGCATCGGGATTCTAGCAGAGCGAGTCTCTGACTCGCAATGGCCGCTTCGCGGCCAATGCTTCGCGCTGCTAAGGCGACTCGCCATGCCCGCTGCGCGGGCATAGCGAGTCGCCTTAGAGCGACTCGCAATGGCCGCTTCGCGGCCAATGCTTCGACTCGCCATGCCCGCTGCGCGGGCATAGCGACTCGCCGGCTCGCAATGGCCGCTGCGCGGCCAATGCTTCGTTCGTATCCACATGACGACAAAGGGGCACTCGCAGCATTCATAATTATATAATAGATATCAACACTTCTATGTTACTTTATATCCTGAGTGAACCAGTTATAACCAGTTACATACTGAACAAAAGATGCAGCGTGGCACCTCTCTGAAGAACACTCTCGAATTTGAGCATGTTCAAGAAGGAAGTCATAACCATATAAAGACTGGACTAATTAGGACTTTATCTATGCAAGCACATGGACGGACGCTGCTGATTGCTTGAATGCTGCAGAACCACACCCTGTTCCCACCCTCCTTTATGGTGTATAGAGCTAATCTGGAAAAATAAAGACTTGTGTGCGCCCTCTGATCAAGAGAGAAGTGTTATATTCGACTATGTCTGATATCATTACTTCGTGCATGCACTTGATTAAATTAATTTGACATTAGGATAAGCAAATAGTTGAGGACCTTGGAATCTCACCCTCAACAGCATCACACGTTACATTGTAGAGAATGTTACATGCAACAAATTTAGCTTTAGCCTTTTTCCTACGGATTCTGAACATTTACAGTTTAAAGTTGTGTTCTAATTTTTTATTTTCTATCTACCGTAAATATCTTAATTATTGTATCATAATAATGATGAAAAGCCTGATGATCACATTGTACTTACAATAAATGTATCACTTAAACATGAGCAGTGTATGAGGGAGTTGGGAAAATTGAGAAGTCAATGGGTCCACAGCCCGGGAATAAGACAAATTACAAGTAACTGTTATAATTTCAAGTATTTTTAATTTTCAATGAAAAGAAAAAAAAAAAAACATCTGAAGAAACCGCACGACACAAGACGTAAAAGATAAAATTTCTCTTTTTACAAACACCTGAAGCTTAGCATCCAAAAATAATACATTATTGTCCAGAGCGGAGGCGCAGCATGTGAAGAAAGTCATTATAATAAATTAACAAGATTTAGACACAATCTTATAAAAAAATAAAAAAAAATAAACCATGATGGGGCGGGTAACAGGGCACATGCCAGAAGTGAATGAATATATATAAAAAGGCTTTTGGGGGTAAGTTTTGGAATTGAGTAAGCACTGCAATGCTCGTGCACTACAATGCTCGAGTGCTTGGTACTTGAAACGAGCAGGACGGATGTTCAGATGAGTATAATGGAAGTCAATGGAAAACTCGCCCATTGATTTGCATTATTCTTAGTACTCGAGTCCATCCAAGTGTCTGACCTGCTCGTTTCGAGTACCACGCACTCGAGCATTGTAGTGCTCGAGCATTGTTGTGCTTACTAAAAACTAGTGAACACCTTTTAGAGATGAAAAAGAAACGTTTCATAGTGTACTCCCCTACTTTCCCACATCCTTCTTTTCTGGGAGTAATTTACTGCATTACAAGTCTGTGCTGTATGTATAAGCAGTATGTTGCATAGCACAACAATTTCCTGGGATCACTTCAGTGAAAGTACCCAAGGCTACATGTACTCAGATGTGGTCACCAGGATAAAATTAGGAAATAATCGGTACATTCTGCAAAGTTCAAGGGTCATTTCCGATCTGTCAACTTCCCCATCTGGAGGTGGAGGCGAAACACGAGTCAACAGGTATCAGTTGGCGAAACCATGGATTTGATACTCATCGAGCAGAGGAATCGGCTGGTATTAGTAAAAAGGAGACATGACTGGCCCAGTAATCTTGCAGCATAGAAGTGAGGCCGGCTTCACACCGCGGCAAGATCAGGTCCGGGACTGTCCGGTGTGAACCTGACTGCCTCGGACCAGATTTTGCCATAATGCAGCCCTGTGCAGCTATCTGCCATCCGGTTTCCATCTGTCCGGGAGAATCCGGCAGCATTCAATGTTTGTGTCCGGGTAAAAAAAAAAAAAAAAAATTGGATGCTCCCGGATCCGGCGCCCCCTAACATGGGGGTCACAAACTGGAAAACTGAACAAAAAGTGCAATCCGAAACGTGTTGCAACTTCTTTTTTTGTACCCTCCGAGAGCACTTGGTAAGTTAAATGCAGCAAACTCGGGCTTTTAACTATACACAATAAAGTCAAGTAATTTCCCGCTGTTATCAGCCATTGGAAACTCCAAAAGGATGAAAAAAAAAAAATTAAATAAAAAATATTCAAGCAGCTTATGTTAAAATGTATATATATATTTTTGTTATCTGGATGAGGCATAAAACACAAACAGAACATCCAACTTATTTTAGGGATATTGCAAGGACAGAAAAACAGATTTTATGGCGATAAAACTGTCACATGTACTAGTCTAAGTACAGTTAACATACTGTATGCTGGCTAAAATCACCTGTTTAGATACAAACCACGCGTTTTGGGGTTGTCATCCAGTTTAGATGCACCTCGCACGTTTTGAGGTCACTATCCAAGTTGGAATACACCCCGTGTGTTTTGAGGTCAAGATCTAAGTTCAGACGCCCTCTGCGCATTTTAAGGTTGTGATCCACATCTAGATACTAACCACGCGTTTTGGGGTTGTCATCCAAGTTTAGATACAAACCACGCGTTTTGAGGTCGAGATACAACTTTAGATCATCCCTTGCATTTTGAGGTCGCGATCTGAGTGGATACACCCCATGCATTTTGAGGTCGCTATCCAAGTTTGGATACACCCCGCGCGTTGAGGTCACAATCTAAGTTCAGACGCCCTCCACGCGTTTTGAGGTCATGATCCAACTTTAGATAACCCCATGCGTTTTTGAGGTTGTGATCTAAGGTATAAATATACTTGAAATATTTATATATTAAAAAGAATAAAAATATATACATATATCCCGGCATTACACATTCAGTTTTACATTCTCAGGAGTAGTGAAGTGGCCAAAACGCGTTAGCCACCATGAATATGGCATCACAGGAACACTTTGGTCGTATTTGGCAATAACAGGTAACCATCCACTTGGGTTTTTAACTAGATTATAGGGTGAATTAATGGAACTCCTTAAAAGCAGTATACTGGGGGGGGGGGGGGGGGGGGGGTAAGAAGATGGCTTTTCGACATGCATAGTGGATGGAAAAGACCCATAGGGATTGTACAAGATCAAACCCCCTGGGTTAAAACGATTGGTCGTCTCAATGGATTCAAATGGATTTTGGTAATCCCTTCTTTTCTTGCCTCGTCCTTTGAGATCAGCAATGTTCATGGACAGATTGATTTTCTGATTTTGACGATGAGGCACCGAAAACGAGAACGATATCAGACGAGTGGACACATATCTACTGACTACAGAGTGTGGATGGGCGGCCGGCTCTCCTTGTCGCGTCCGCGGCCAGCTCCAGCACAGTACAAGGATCCTTTATTCCTCTTGGTAAAAACACTTGCAGGTAATGTCCTGTGCAACGAGTGCTTGATCCCTTTATTCCTATCTCCTCCACAGATCGGCGCGGCTCCTCTACCTGGCGAGGTTCTTTGGTTCACTGCTGGGAATACACCAATCATCGGCCTCAGTGCAGAGTTTATAATGCTTCCACGCGGACATATTGAAGACTGGTAATCTCTCTACAGACTCCGAAGACAAAGCCTGCAAAAAAAATACAAAGAAATTACATAAATACAACAATCACATTCCTTCCACTTATACAGAGTTACCTCCTGTATTATACTCCAGAGCTGCACTCACTATTCTGCTGGTGGAGTCACTGTGTACATACATTACATTACTGACCCCGAGTTACCTCCTGTATTATACTCCAGAGCTGCACTCACTATTCTGCTCGTGCAGTCACTTCGCTTAGAGTAAATTTTTCTCTTATCAGATCCTACATCTGACAGAGGAAGTGAAGCTAACACCGCTGAGTCTGTTCCTCTTAGTACATGGTGTTCTATTATATGTGTAACCACAAGAATATGGTTAGAAAACTTTCACACCAAGAGAGGAACAAAGGGTCGCTATGCTCAACTGAAAAAGCTTGATATTGACCAGTAGGGTCATACTAGGGAATTGCATAATTTACAACCTGTTAGTGTAATTTTTAGTGATGGGTGAGCACTACCATGCTCTGGTGCTCAGTACTCAAAACGTGCAGGTTGGACACTTGGACGGGCACAACTCAAGTATAATGGAAGTCAATGGGAAACTTGAGCATTGCTACTGAAGACATTCGCTCAAGTTTCCCATAGACTTCCATTATATGCTGTATTCGAGTCGCACCTGCATTGTAGTGCTCGCTCATCACTCATCTTTTTGCCTGTAAGGGGAATGTAGGAGGTGCCCCCTCCTTCACCTTTCCGTCTTTTGCCATTGCCCTGAAGACAAATGGGACATACTGGTGGAGGTAATCCACACTGAATGAATCGGAGAGTTAATTTAATCATTGTAACTTGGTTGGTTTCCTGAGGAAGGAGTGAGGATTAGACTTCGAAACGTGTCAAAGAATAAAGCCGCTACTTTGTTATATATATAATATATAATTATATATATATATATATATATATATATAATATATATATATATATATATATATACACCTCTCTGACGCATTCATCTGTTGGCAGCGTGGATTACGTCCAGCAGTATTATCCATTGTTTGATTGTTGCCTCATGTGTGTGATCCAAACTAGATGTGTCACACAACCTGTCCAGATGAGCAAATTCAATAACTCTCCTCTAACCAATCATCGGGATAAAACCCTAATTCTTTTTATCCACAGTTACACTGCATTGCCCTGGTCGTGGCACACACATGGGGTCATCAGGGGGTTAAACAATGCAGCAATAATAACCAGGTTACACAATCGGTGACCTGATCTCCAACACAAGAGCTTCACTTCACAAGAACATCCCCGAGGCTGAAACCGCAAGAAAAACAACACCATACCTTCATATAGATGACCGCGTCCGTCCCAAAACCCTCCATCGAGTGCAGCATGAGATCCCCTTGGAAGTATTTGGCATAAAGTCGAGAAATTGGCAAACCGTATCCGAAACCAGCCTGAAAAAATTATTAATTAAATGAATATAATACACACACACACACACACGAGCTGAAGATTCTAAGTCATCTACTTTAGTAGAAGTTGACATACCCCCACGATACCCAGATTTAGGGACCCTGTTCTGATCTGGGGGATCCTGACAGTTCTGCATTTTACATGAAGCCCAATAATTTTACTGTGAATGGTGTAATACTACATTTGTCCTGCGGGGGCTCTGTAGGGGAATTTGTAAGCTTGCAGTCCAGCAGTCATTTTTTCGGAGTCTTATCAAATAGGGATTACCCTATATAGGAATGCTACTAAAGAAATGCAGCCTCGGATTCAGTGTGTTAACCCCTTCACCCCCGGGTGATTTTCAGTTTTTTTTTTTTTGCTTTTATTTCCCCCTCTCCTTCCAAAATCCATGACTCTTATTTTTACATCTCCATAGCCTTATGAGGGCTCATTCGTTTTCGGAACAAGTTGTACTTTTGAATAACATTGTTCATGTTACCATATATTGCACTAAAAAAATTCCAATTGTGGTGAAAATGCAAAAAAAGAAAAAAAATGAATTAAAAAAAACTGCAGTCCAAAATGTTTTTTTTTATTTAACTAATACCATCTTCACTATATGGTAAAACTAACCTGATATGTCACGATCGCCACACTGCCTTTGTCCTTTACTAGGTTGTTGTGGGGACTGTCAGTCTGGGCTGGCTCTGTGCTGCAATTACCTGCATTTCAGCTCACTTGATTAGGCCTCTATTCTGTGTCAATTGTACACTTGCATTTGTATGTGTAGCACCGATCTCCCTGTGCTTTGAGCCAGACCCTGCTTGAACTGCACTTCACTCTCTGCTTGTGACCCGATTCCTCTCTGCCTGCTCCTCTGTATTCTGTTTTGTCCTTCTAGTTTCCTGACTTCGGCTTGTATTGGACTTCACTTCTGACTACCCCTAGCTGTTACTGCGCCTTTTACTGGACCTGACCCCGGATTCTTTTGACCTCTCTTTACTACCAGTAAGGAGTAATATTATTATATGTACTTTCCGTTATTACAGCCTGTTTTCTGCACCTCAGGGATTAGTTATTATTAGTGACTCATGTCACATGATAGTATGATTTTCCAGGTCAGTATGAGTTTGCAGATTCCAAATGTTGTCTTAAGAAAAAAAAAAAGGGGGGGGAATTCTGGCGAACTTAATTTACTGATTGGATTAATTTATTTCATATTTGGTATATCTGATATTTCTAAACGTAGCGATTCCAAAATGCATATTTTTTTTATTGTTAACGGCAAAATGGAGGCAAATTGAACTTGGGTTTTTTTTTTTCATGTTTTAAAATTTATTACATTTTTGTAGTATGTACCAATTCATTTTTCGGGCTCTTGAAGCCGGCAGTGTCCATTTGCTCCTGCTGTTCAGAGCAATGCTTCAGCATCCCTCTGAACAGCAGAAATCCTCATCTCCAGTGAACGTCGGCACTCAGAGGAAGTACATCATGATAGTCACAGGGGTCATCAGATGACCTCCCACTGTCATGACAACCCATCGGTGCCCCGTGATCGCGTCATGGAGCCACCAATGGCAATTAAGAACGGCACGATCCGACAATGTGTGTTAGATCACGCTGTCAAGAGTTTGACAGCACAATCTAATGGAATAAAGCAGTAAATGGATCTGCAGTCCTGTGTAAAGGAACATATAAAATCACATCCTTCTGTTGGATTGTACGTGTACACGGCTACTCACCAGCGGTGCGTTGCGTGAATTGTCCATCATAGGCAGAGGAGCCGTGGAATACATATAACTGAAGAGACGCTCGATTTTTCTTAAAGGCACACCTCCTCCATTATCGGATATCTAGGAATAAGAAAAGAAAACAAATCAATGATATCAAATTGGTTTAGTCATGAACTGCAGTCTATAAAATAAATAAAAAGTTAAATTTGCCATTCAGGAGTCTGGAAAAGCTGGGTGGCATCAGCAATGGCCGTCATAGTAGCTTCTGAACAGGGGAGCCAAGCCTATTCAGAAATACCGGCACTATGAGATTCCTGGACTCTTTATCACAATATTTTCTGTCTAAATTACCCTGATAATACAGATTGTGTTTGCACTTTGTCTTTTTTTCCAACCGGTTACCTTAATGGTGAGGTCTTCGTTCCCCAAGACAACGTTCACCTTTACGGGAGGCAGGTTAGGACTGTCTTCGTGACTCTCAACAGTGGCCCGCATGGCGTTCTAATAGAAGAAACAGAAAGCATTAAAAATATTGAATAAAAGTTAAGCATGAGCCAGACCCCCTTCCCCCACCCCCTGTCACTGTTTATTTTTGGTAAACGGAACTGGGGGATTTTTATTCGGTTACTTTCCCGGCCGGGATGACCTGGGTTGATCAGTCTGGTATCATTACAAGAAGAAAAAAAAAAAATGTGTGCGGCCATGTGCCAAATTTAGCCGGCAGCCGCCAGTTAACGGAGATGGTATCTGATATTAGAAGACTATTTATAGGGTATAGGGTGAGCTGCGAAATATCCCGGACAGCTGACAGGACCAGCAAGCATGGACAATCCCATTACAAAGTCCAAGTAATAAGAGGGCCCCTGGCTGGGATTTCCCTATGGGGCAGAGGAGAGCTGCGACCATCCATGTGCATCCAGGATGATTATATAGGCCCCATGAAATCCCTCTCTTTTCCTTCAGAAATAACACTTGCATCACTTCAACGTTAATGTAAAAATTAATTTGTATGATCATGGAGATCGCCTCTATAAATGCATAAAATATAAGACATTTTCATACCTTAAAGAGCTCAAACAGCATGTGGTAGAGATGGGAAGGTACATAGACGATGTTTATGGGCTGGCCAGGAGCCTTACCTGCAGGAAGAAAGGAACACTTGAAGTTTGATCTGGCATACGTGAGCTTCACATCCTATTATGTAATCATGAACATCACAGCACCAGAGAATACCCCCACCATCATCACAAAGGAAACCTCACAATCATGTCCACCAGTCCTGTAAAAAACTGGGACCCAATTATTACACCAGAGCCTAGCCTGTGCAAAGTGACGACCCATCACCTACTGAGAAGCCTCAATATAATCAAAATTTGTTATTATAATTGGAAAACAGCACATTTCCTCCTCCGTTTAGTGATAAAGCCTCTGGCCCTTTTATAATGGAAACTGAAGTCGGGCCCTCCACTGTATATTATGGATCTGCTGACGCACACCCTGACGTCTTATCATGTGGCTTAGTTGCTACCGTTTCTATGCAACGTGTAGTAAAGAGACAGATTAATCCTTTACAAGCTGCAGTGTCCTCCTACTAGAAACTGAACCCTTTATAGACAGCTATGTCCTCTTCCCATAGCTGCTCTGCAGAATACACAGGATATGCCTAATGAGTAACAGTTAGTATCCTGTAAAGTTCAGGCTCCTGGTTGAAGGAGAAAGGAAGCCTTTTGCTCAATATATGCGACCATTTATCAGCTCATTGGGATGAATTTGTCAATCTATTCCCCACGATTGTGAATCTTACCAATCCTTCCAATGTATTCTATGGACTAGCAACTTGACGAAACAAGCAAATTAATGCAGTCCACCCTAAATCCTGCAGATCATATTGAGATGCTGTATAGGAGCACCCCTCTCACATTTGGTACATCCCAACATTACTCAATTTGGAGTTCGCTGGACAACAAATCTAAAAACTGTCTCTGTAATACTGAGTGAAATCAACCGATTTGCTAATTACATGCATTTGTCAAGAATATAATAATTTCATATACGGTCACTTTTTCATTTTTCTTAAGCATGATGAATCCCCTTGGATGGTCCAAATCAGAAAGACTTTATTTACTTACCATTTGCATGTTTTATTACAAGTTCAGGAGAAGCTAAATAATACTGATCACACAGCATCTTGGCATTGTCGAAGGCATCTGAAATAGATTCATATATTAACATTTAATAATGATATAATTCCAAATTATCCGGTGATTGGGGCAGATCAGGAACATATTATTTAGAGGGAAAGTATAGCACTCTGCTTTGGTGGATCGTCAGCATTCCAATAAGTGGCACATGGTGCTGTACTTTATCATCAGCTTGCTCCGAAATAGCAGCAGATCAGAGGGGAGTGGAGCGAGCACTGAAGGGTTTTATCGCTTCTGCTTTCAAGGGGTTGTATATACCAAAGGTCGAAGGGGCTCAAAATTCTGGGAACATGGAGACCCCAGTGCTAGTTCAGAGCAGCGCCTGTTTTACCTCTACTTCCCCTGCACAGGGGCGCTCCCGGACATCCGTGGCCCTATTTAAGTGAGCTGGGCTACGTCATAAGTCCGGGGAACGATTAAAGGGGTATGCAGCA
Organism: Allobates femoralis; assembly: GCA_033576535.1. Taxonomy (NCBI): domain Eukaryota; kingdom Metazoa; phylum Chordata; class Amphibia; order Anura; family Aromobatidae; genus Allobates; species Allobates femoralis. The sequence continues at coordinate 554,273,049 of JARQOC010000005.1, forward strand.
ATACACCCGAATAAACCACGCTTCATCCTTCGAACTGTTGGATGGTCACAGTGGTCTGGCCCCTACTGATCAAAGGTAAGCCTCCCTTTAAATGGTGGGATTATGATAGACCTCCGCACAGTGCTATAGGTTGCATGGAGATAGTGTTCCCCTTTTAAAACGGCTGATTTATCATTACTCACCGTGTACAACTTCCACAACGTCACAGTTTGGATCGATACTTCCAATGTGTTTGGGATGTGCAGGGTTAGTGCCGCCATCAAACAGGAGAGCTAAAACAAAACAAAGAAATATCATTAGAAAAGACTATAATACACGGTGATACAGATATACACAGATATTCGATATTCATACGGTAGATAGGATTGCAATACAAGGCTCTTGGAAATGCCATCATGAGAGGAAATAAAAAAAAAAAAAAAAAAAAAAAGTATAATATACATACATACACACACTATTTTATAATATTATCTACTATTTTCATTATAATATTAAATATATTTTATAATAATTACAATACATTTTAAAATATTATAATGTTTTAATATACATTTTCATAATATTTTAAATATATTTTCATCATAGTAAATCTATTTATATAATCATACAAATTTAATATATACTTGTATTATATTATTTAATATACTTATTATAATTTTGAGATAATATATTTTCTATATATTTAATAATGTTTAATATATAACAAATAATAAAATACATTTCAATAATACAAAATGCATATATAATAGTGTATTAAATAAAAAAATATTATAATTTATATTTTATTTTTTATATATAATTTAATATAAATATTTAATATATTATTTTATATTTAATTTATCATTTTGAATATATTTAATTGTAATATTTTATATATAATTTATTTTAATTATTATATTTATTTTTATCAATAATTAAAATCATATATAGTAGAATTGTATTATATAATAATAAAATATATTTTTATTACACATACTCATTGCACTTTTTATCATTTGACTTTCAAGGAAAGATTGTATAATATATTCCAGGAAAGGCAAGAGATAGATCGTGCAATAATCTCATTTCTAGCACGTCACAAGGCCCGTCCCATTAGTTTTCTGGCCCGACAGTTGTTTTCCTGAACTTTGCTCCCAGGAGACAATGTAAAGTCCAGGAATTCACAAAGTTGCAAGCTAAGTTCTTCTAAGCCCTCGCTATCTTTTCAGTTTTGCAATGCTTGTACAATCATGGCCAACAAAAATATAAAAACGTTGAGAATGGTAAAGGTTTCCCTCTTTATAGTGGCAATGTGCATTCACTCTGATTGTGCTGAATAGTGGGGATAAGATGAATTGCAAAGTTGTCCCTGGTCATGATAATAAACTGAATCACAAAAACCCCCTTCAAAAACAGAGGTTCTATAGCTGTGAAGAAGGCGGCCGGGCATCCAAGAAAGTCCAGTAAGGCTGGGTTCCCATTTGTGCACCATTTGTGTTGTGAATGCAGCATCCCCGATGCTTAACGCAGGCACTATGCGCTCCTATCTTTAACATGGGAATGCATAGTGCATGTGTGTGGCTGCGTTCAGGTGCGTTTGCGTTCGGCTGTGCACTATTTATGCGCATGCCGAACACAAAATATATTTGTGCGTGGTTGTGTGCTTGCTTTATATGCAAGCAGACAGCCATGCACAAAAAGTGCATCTGTGCGCAGTGCCATTTGCTGGTAGACACAGCGGAAGAGGTCATTAGAGGTCATCCCCGGGTAAATCCTGTCCTGGCGTTCTCCTCTTATTTCTTCTTCCTCCCAACCACTGCCACTGATTTCCAGTGGCGGCAGCCGGGAGGATGACATCAGCGACGGCGAAGATGGAGATCAGCGGCGGCAGCTGGGAGGAGGAAATCTCCACTGCTCGACCGCCGACACTGCTGATAAAGAGGCCGGGCAACTCAGTGACATTTTTTATGTGAACGCATGCGGACAATCGCCACTGCGTTCACATGAAGAGGTCTGCATTCAGCACTGCGCATGCGCTACATAAGCTACGGTGCCGAATGCAAATGTGAACGTAGCCTAAGTAGCAGGAGCACTGACACATGTGATCGGTCAGAGCTTGCCCCGGAATGGCAGCAGGTGTCACCCAGAGGAAGGTGAAGACTTAATGGCTGCTCTGGTATCAAAGAAATCACTCAGGTCCCAAAAAAAACAGACTAACATTCTGCAGCAAGTGCAGGGCTTGTACTGCAAAGATGGGGGGTACGTTATTCTCTCTGAGGAAGCCCCCATCAGACAAATTGATAGTCTGGAGAAGAAGATGTGAGCACCGCCATGAGTCCTGTGTCTGCCAACAGTAAGGTCTCCTGACACCACTCGTGTGTGGGGGCTTTCCATCCATGGAGGGGAATCACTCAATTATTCCCAAGATCACAGCCATCAATAAAGAACGGAATTTAATCAGCAAAGAGCCACTTCTCCCATCATCCAGGACAATGGTGGGATGATACTTTTTCAAGGCAAAAGTGATAATAAAGTGAATAAGATTTTTGTGTACTCACCGTAAAATCCTTTTCTCTTAGCCTCTAACTGGGGGACACAGGACCATGGTTTTTGGCTGTGTCCCCCAATGAGGTGAAGGAGAAAAAAAATTACAATTTTGGGTTCAAAGCCAAAAAGCAATCACCACATTGAGAACCTGAGATCAACCCTTAAAAAAGCAGGATGAGCTGCCTGGAGCTCCCGTTGTCTGACTCTTGCACCTTAGCAGCACTATAGATTGTTACTAGGAATATTATATTATATGATATCTCTAGGTTTGGCTTGGTTCCTCTCCTGCATGATTTGCATTGTCTGCAAAGTCTGATTTAGTGGGGGCGAGCTGTCACACAAGCAAAAATGGATTTTCACCCTCTATAAATAGTAGTGTTCCATCACCCTCATGCATGGAGGTCACTGGTAACAAAGCCGATAGTTATGTGTGAGAACTAGGTCGGCCGTGATTGACGTAACGAGCAAATCCTTACTGTGCTGGTTGATCAGCATCCGGATGGAAATGCGGCTCATGTAGAAACGGTCCAAGAAGTACTGCACGTTCTGATTGGTGATGGGATCCACCCCGAAGGCTTCCTTGTACTCGATGACCCCCTGGGCCATGGTGGGAACCACGTTGTTGTGGCGGTTCCTGATGTTTACCAGCGTCTCTGTAAAACTGAAGAAAAAAAATAAATTATTAAATGATGAAACAATGTCTGAGGTTCTGCAGCAGCTGAGATGCTATATATTACACCACCGCAAAAGCGGCACTACTCGTCTATCCGGAGATCGCAGGCCATTATAGAGGTATTTATTATTACACCGGCAGGTAGACATTTCTTCACATCCCTCCAGGCGGGAGATTGAGAGAAATGTCTGGTGTTGTGTAAACAAGCGCTGAGCGATCTCTGGATTGTGACAATCATCGTCCTGCGCCTCCGGCTACAACCGTGGCCACAAACGTTGGCACTTACTCCGACAGCGCCCGCTGGTCCTCAGGATTCTTCTCCACAAACTCAATCAGCTCCATCAGACTCTGGATATACCTGACGAGAGAGGAATGAAAGGAGTCAGTAACGATACATCACTTACGTTGCGATACATCCTGGATAGGAGGTGGCATGGAACGTCTATAATGCTGTGTGCCCTCTAGCGTGGGTAATGTAGCAGCTTCTTCACAAACAGGTACCTGGCATAAGACGTCATTCGTTCTCCTGGAATTTCCTTGGGCGCGTTCCAAGCCGGAGATAAGGGCGCGGGGACAAACTGTTCTGTACCAGCCGTGCCCGGTGCCAAGGCAGCCAGAACAGAGGTTGTTTTCTAAAAAAGGTGAGCTGCTCGCCAGGGAGAGTGTTGTAATGCAGTGAAGGGATGGCACGGTGTACGGGGCGAATGCAGTGCCAGCTTTCCTCCACATTAAATTCTAGTTCTGACCACAAGAACCACAGTCTTAAGACGCCATTCACATGGACGTCCGGTCAGTAGGTGTCAGGGTGTCGGACCCCCATCAATTTGGATACCGGTGACACATTCAGAGCCTTTTAACTTTATGTGCAGTCCCATGTAAATACAGAACACTGGGCCAAAAGACAACCTTAGCTCTGCTGCATGATTGAAACCTATAACCCGAGCCTCACAAATACTACATTAACACCAAATCTGTTCTGTAGATCTCATTACAAGCCGGGAAACCCTGAAATGAGCTGTCTACAGATCTCAGGGGCCGCAGCTGTTCAGGGGCTTCAGATCCAATTGTCAGGAAGGGAAGAAACCCAATTTGCAGCTTTTAGGGTATTTCCCCCACATTTTATTTATCTTAAATCATTTTTATTACCGTATATTTTTGGACTATAAGACACACTTTATTACCCTCAATTTTTGGAGAAAGAGTCAGTGCATCTTATAGTCTAGATGTACAATGTGGCTGTGCTGGGGTTTGGGGGGGAAAGGGAACAGGCCCCCGGAGGCAGGAGCAGGCTGCGGCAGCGCCTACCTGTGATCACGTGTGCCCGCTGTTTAAGAAGAGTTAACATGCACGGCCTTCCCCACCCATCACCTCTCAGTACTGAAGACGGTACTGAGTTGGACAGCGCATATTAAATTCTCCTAAACAGCGGGCACACGTGATCACAGGTAGGCACTGCTGCAGCCACGGACAATCATGTGTGCACGCTATTAAAGAGGATATTTACTGTTTCCCATACAAATAATCCAGGACGTGGGAGCAGTTAATATCTGTCAGATGGTGGCCGAATCTACTCACCATCCATCCCATACAGCGGAATGTCTTCTCATGCTAGCAGCTGACCAGCGTGTAAGCGGAGCAGCGTATGACATCACTGCTATGCACCACTTACATGCTGGTCAGCTGCCGGCATGAAAAGAGGAAGTTGCACTGCGGGGGAGTGATGGACGGTGAGTAGAATAGTGTATTCTCAGTGATGGGGGGGCCATATATACCAGGATGGGGCCCAGTATGGGGGACATTAGTACAGAATTTTGGGCCATTACCCCACAGTGTCAGCAGCAGATCCCATCCTTAAAAGTGTTATTTTAATTAGCAACCATTTTTTTTTTTACTTAATGCAAACGAAGTGTTGCCGAAATGCAACGTGTGAACTTGGCCTTACTTCTGTCACCCACAGCGCCATGACGGCACCCATGTATGACAGTATAGAAAGGTTATAAAAGATTAATGCATAACCATTAATTTTTATTTCTTAAATCAATTGTAAACATGACAATAACCAGTAATATAGCTTATCGGACACATCTGCTTCTTTCTCTGCCAGAATTAATCAAAATTCTGGGGTAAAATCTGTATTCAGGGAAGACTTTCCCATTACTGGGATAGGAGATGGCAGATGGTGCTGATAAGATTCTATCTAGAAGGAGGAGCTAGACACATAGCTCCGCCCCCTCCTTCATCTACATAGACTCATCAGCACCATCTGTCATCTCCTATCCCAGTAATGGGAAAGTCTTCACGGAATACAGATTTTACCCCAGAATTGAGAATTTTGATACTTAATTCTGGCAGAAAAAGAAACAGATGTGTCCGATAAACTATTAAGAGTCGCTTATTGTTATGCGTACAATTGATTTATGTAATACAAAATGTAAATGCCGGGTACACTAATCAGCCACCAATGGTGCAATAAATATGACACTACACCGCGTCCGATGGGGGTTGTAGTTACCAGCTCTGGACAAGTTGTACTGATGGCGTTCTCAGTAACGCATCCGGAAGGATATAGATCTCCCGCATGATATTCGCCAGCCGGACGGGGAGCTCCTGACGCAGGAAAACAAAGGACGTCTTCTCACAGCCATTAGCCGACCCTAAAGAAAGGTGAATAAATCGGAAATATGAGTGTACTGCTAAAAAAACAGACTAAAAATAAACATATGGTATTAATAATAACCAAACCCATGTTAGAGACGAGGAATTCTCCCTCTCGGGTAGCTCCGAGTTCAGTTATGGATCGGTACGGGTATACAGTGTATGGGACACTCAACACAAAGACAAGAGACCAGGTCTAATGAGGTCTTTATATAGGGTTTATAAAATAGATAACACCCATGCCCAATCAATATATTTTAGGTGTGTGCCCATACAGGTTGCACCACTACGACAAGGTCAGAAACCTAACTGACGCTATTAGGGGGTCACACACGTCCTTACAGGTTACCCATAGGGTTACTCTTCTGAAATTTGCATGATGACCCGAAATCAGCAGAGATCGGTCCTATATTTACTGACTTACTATATGGGGTAATGCCGATATTAGAAAATAACAAATCCCCATCATAATAGATTTGCAACATGGCCCGAAACAGATTCCAGAGTACATCAGATAATTCTATCTAGTATTAAATTGCTTCGGATGGAATTCCGCAAGATTCTAATGGAACCATTAAAACACGAATTCTTCACGGACAAAACATGTTGTGTTTATTCGCTTCCATTAGAAGTCACAGATCAGCAGGTAACTGCCCCGAACAATCAGATAAGCGGCTGCCAAAAACCTGAGCTCCGCACTTGAACTGTGCCCCTGTTATCGGAGGACGGCCCTTGATCTGTAAATAGGAGATAAGTCTGAGCTGTTTTTCTGCTGATGCTACAACCGATGGCCACTACGTACTACCACCACCACCCGGCTTACCTCCTCATCTAACAACGCAATGTGGAAGTGAACTACAACTCTCAGCATGCCCTGACCGTGTGCGAGACACTGGGAGTTGTAGATCCACATAAACACCAAAAGTGTAAAATGACCAGGGCGTTCTGGGAGTTGTGGTTCCACTACCACCAACATCTGCACCCGCAGCGGCTCCAGCCGGACCCTCGCCCGGGACTTCAGAGCTCACTGCGGCGGCCCTCCTACTCATTGTGGTCTAGCCCCGTGGGGCGTCGACTGCCAAGTATGGGCCCGACGCCCCAGCGCCATCCATTTTCAGGGCTAGTTGATTCGGCAGGTGAGTTGTTACACACTCCTTAGCGGATTCCGACTTCCATGGCCACCATACTGGAACGGGTTCGTCCCGAGAGAGGGGCCGAGCCTTGGAAATCGGCACGGTTCTGGCAGCGTCCGGTCAGCTCTCGCTGGCCCTTGAAAATTCGGGCGAGTTGGTGTAAATCTCGCCCCGGGCCGTACACATATCTGCAGGTCTGCAAGGTGAACAGCCTTTGGCATGTTGGAGTTGTGGGTCCACACTAATATTAGGAGTCGTAATCAAATGTAACTAAATTTGCAACGACGTTGCTCTGGGAAGTTTAACAGCTGCCGAGTCCATCATCTGCTGCGTTCCCTAGAAGGACCCTGGAAAACTGCTGGAAAGATGTCAAGTCATTCTTCAGACATGAGGCAAGAGATTTCTAAGAAATCAGGAAAACAAGAAGATCCTGGACTGGAAAAGGACTCCTTGAGCCAAGTATTTACTGTGTGGAGGACCCCATTGATGAATGGACACTATGTAATACTTCATTTTCCCTGTGGCGGCGCTGTGGAGAGACAGAACACTTATTGCCAAGTTTCCACACTGACCGCAGCTGATCAACACTTTGGTAAATAAGAGACTATTAATGTCTTGTCCATTTGGGTAAACAGATTTGATATTTAGAAAGTGGGAAAATTTGTGAGCCGGATTATTATTAACCGATGGTTGGTTGGAGAGTTTTCAGGATCTAGGAAACCTTGTCAGCCAGAACATTACTATTAAACGATGGACGGGGAGTTTAGAATCTAGTAGACCTTGTGAGCCGGAATATTGGTAACCAATGGTTGGGGAGTCAGGGATTTTCATATTTATTCAATTGCATATATACACCGGGCATCTTTTGCAGTTTCAGTGAAACTTTCTTGCATTTTAACCCCAGGTCCGGGATGAATTTCAGGACAAGATTTTCTTTTCATATGTAAAATAGAAGATAGTTGCACAAAAAGAGCTGCTTAAAGTCAGAAAGGAGGAGATGGATACCTAGCACCAGGCTGTGCACCACCCAAGGTTTTGGGGTTTTGTGGCGAATCAATAAGGCTCATTGAACCCCACCAGGAGGGAGAAGACAATGGCTTTTAAGAAACTGCAGATGTTAAAGATCAAAAGGCAGAACTGCAACTATTGTCTGTCCAGCTGTTGTAGAACTACTCCCAGCATGCTCTTAGGGGCAAGACTGGCACAGATACCAGCAGTGTAATGAAATGCTGATTATAAAAGAAGATCTATGGAGAGCTGGTTTTCCTCTGAAATCTGCTGTGCAAAAAGGAGGCTACGGAAAACCAGAACTGGCCACTGGATGAACCCAGCAGGTGCATTTCATGGTCCTTATGAGTATGGCAATGACCACACTGACTGGGGGACTCCGGACCCCAACGTACAGCCTCATAGGTATATGTAAGTCAGGGGACAAGCGGTCAGGCCGGGCATTGTGCTTAGTATACCAACTGTGACATATGCCACTTTCGCGTAACTTGAAGCTCATGGCCCCCAATCATTGCAAATCTTTAATAGCTTTAGTCTTCTCAGGCAAATGGGACTTTTGGGGCCCCCTAGGCCCCGGCGCAAATGACACCCCTCCACCTATTGTAGTTACGCCCTGCTCACTGTCTAAGGCCCCTTTCACATCAGCATTTTTGCCAGATCCGGCCAAAAAAAACCTGCATCTTCTGCATGTGCCGCCTAAGGCTGCTTTCACATCAGCGTTTTGCGCTGATCGCAGCAGTTGCGGTGAAAAAACGCAACTGCCGCGATTACCGCATAACGGCCGCTCTTGAGGTTCACTTTCGGCAAGCCCCATGCAGTGTCTATGGGGCTTGTGGTAAGTGTGCGGCAAACGTGGTTTCGGCACTTGCGGCAGATGCGGCCATGGGAAAACCGCGGCTGACCGCGGGTTTTTTTGCGGCCGCAAGTACCGAAACCACAACTGTACCGCACACTTACCACAAGCCCCATAGACACTGCATGGGGCTTGCCGCAAGTGAACCGCAAGAGCGCCCGTTATGCGGTAATTGCGGCAGTTGCGGTTTTTTCAACGCAACTGCCGCAATCAGCGTAAAACGCTGATGTGAAAGGACCCTAACAGACGCACTTGCGGTACACTTGCAGCAAGACCTGTGCATTGTCTATGGGGCTTGGAGCAAGTGCAGTATTGCCGCGATCCGGCACTTGCGGTAGCAAAAAAAACGCAGCAGACCGTTTTGCGGCCGGATCGCGGCAATACCACACTTGCGGCAAACCCTACAAACAATGCACAGGTGTTGCTGCAAGTGCACTGCAAGTGCGGCCATTAGGTGGCACATACGTCTTTTTGTCCTGATCGGCTGGATCTGGACAAAACCGCTGATGTGAAAGGGGCCTAAACCTTCCAACTGTTCGTAGGAAATATGCAAAACTATCCTTCTGCAAGAAGTAGCACAAACTTGTGCATTGAGGTGCAACTCATGTCATGCACTGAGGAGACGTTGTGCTAGTCCTTTGATTCCAAAGCAAAAAAAAAAAAAAAAAATTGTAGAAGGTTTGGTGCAAATTAGCCTCGTCTTCAATCTGCATTTCATTGTGTGTCTTGTGTTCTGCACAGAGCACATCAGTCCTCAGTGTGTGCAGGTGGCGGAGATATGACAACTTGTTTACTCCTCGAGATGTGGGAAAGGAACGAGAACAGGAGGACGAGTCCGGAGCTGAGAGAAAAACAACTGGAGGCAGAGTGACGAGATCCCTCCTGTACTCCGAGAAAAGATCCCGCACCCCTCCCCCGCCCCGGAGAGATACACGATTCTAGGAGAGGGGGAAGAATATCCTTACATAACAACAGATAGAAAATCGCCACAAAGCAATTTCTGGATATCATTAAGTGAAAAGGAGTTTTGATCTGAAATCAAATCTCGTCAATCAGATAGCAATAAACTGTGAAATATAGGTTTGTACTGTGTCAGCAAGTAGATGGAAAAATATCAATGGGAGAGTCCTCGTGGATGATACCTTTTAATGGTGAACTGAAAAGACTCAGGTCTCTTCATCAGGCTGCTATAAGGCGAAATCTGATGTGCCTTATATATACATTATATACACACACACCATAACATGGAATACTGCAGATCTTAAGACAAGTGAGGTGAAACAGAACAGGAATGAGATGGGGTGAAATAGCAGTAAATATCAGAACAGTTCACTGATAAGTGTGAAAGTTTTATTGTCCTCTAATTGGGGTCTGCGCAAAGATAGGAAGCCCCCAAATGCCCTTTTAATGGATGTAAAAAGACATAAATCCATGTGAAATGTACATTCCTGCTCTGAATGTGCCAAAGGTCACGTGTGTTCCAATATTTACTGCCATAACCATTTCACACCATCTCATTCCTGTTCTGTTCCAACTAACTTCTCTTAAGAACTCCAGTATTCCATGTCATGTTGGGTATATGGGTGGCACGTCAGATTTCATCTTGTACCAGCCTGAAGAAGGGACCTGAGTGGTCTCAAACATTTGCCGTTTGTTACCTTTTAATGGGCAAGGAAAAATATGGTATCAACCACTGAGGACTCAAGATTTCAATAAATAATAAATGGTCACAACAAATAGTTACAGTGTGGACCTGTCACTTTGATTGGCGCTGGCCTCTGAAGGAGCAGCAGCAAAAGTAGGGAATTTTTAATACTTGCTTTCAAATGAATGGCTGATAAGAGAAAGCAATAAACTGTATCAATGGTCACAACCAGTGGCAACAGTAAGGACTTGTCCCATTGACTGGCGCTGGCCTCGGGAGCGGAGAGGCAGCAAGGAAACGCTGAGACAAGAGTTCATTTGAGGTCATGGAAAAGTCGTAGTAAAAGACTCGCACTGGATAAAAGGGAACTCCAACTAAGAATCAGTTACAGAACCTGCCCACTGCCACCCAGCGGAGCGCACCTGCCCACTGCCACCCAGCGGAGCGCGCCTGCCCACTGCCACCCAGCGGAGCGCGCCTGCCCACTGCCACCCAGCGGAGCGCGCCTGCCCACTTACCGAAATCGATGAACTGCTTCATGGAGAGCGGTGACGGCGAGTAGCGGCTGAACCTCTCGATCTGTTTGGGGGCATTGGCCAGGGCGGCATTCTTTAGCAGGAACCTGGCAAACTTCATGTTGGCGCAAGGAAAGAAGCGGCTTTACCTGGACAAAGGGGAAAAAAGCAAACATATGTAAATTTTAAAGTGCTTCTCCAACGATTGCAAAACTACAACTCCCAGCATACCCTGAGCTGGAACGCCCGAGTGATGCCAGCCTGCTGGGCACAGACGTCGTACCTCAAAGTTAGAAGCAAGGTGCAGCGATCCAGCTGGTATATAATAATTAATTGAATGAGCCGTCCTGTACCCAAGCGGGAGATTGAGAAAGTGAGAGGAGGTTGTGAAACGTTACAACTAGATGTTATATAACACGGCATGGCCAGGGCAGAGTATATGTAAGGGCAAATAATGGGGGCCAGCCAGGGGAAGAGGAGGCAAGCAGTGCTGGGGACACTATGGGTCAGTCCTCACAGACCAGGGATGATGGGTATCTAAGATGACAGCTTCTATGGCACACACTGTTAACCGACTATGGACACTTTATAGGTCAGTCCTAACTGACAATGGATGATGAGCATCTGCCCCCCTGGACCACCAGGGCTAATCTAAGAGAACAGCTTGTATGACACACACTATTAACAGACTGGATAGGCAAGTCCTAATTGACCAAGGATCATCCCCAAGACCCCGGCTTCTAAAGCACACACTAATAACCGACTATAGACATTTGATAGATCAGTCCTAATTGACAAGGGATGATGTGCATCTGCCCCCTGCACCACCAGGGCAATCCAAGAGGACAGCTTCTATGACACACAAATCGACTATGGACATTTTATGGGTCAGTCCTAATTGATCAGGGATCTGCTCACTGGACCACCAGGACTAATTTAAGATTACAGCTTCTCGGTCACTATGGACACTTTATAGGTCAGTCCTAACTGACCAGGGATAATGTGTGTCTACCCCTGGACCACCAGGGCTAATTCAAGATGCGAGCTTCTCTGTCAAAAACCATTAACTGACTATGGACACGTTATAAAATCAGTCCTAATTGATCAAAGATCTGCCCCCCTGGACCACCAGGGCTAATCTAAGATGCCAGGTTCACTGGGCACACACTATTAACTGACTATGGACACTTTATATGTCAGTTCTAATTGACCACTAGGGCTAATCTAAGATGACAGCTTCTCTGGCACACAGTATTAGCCAAATATCAACACTTTATAGGACCAAAGATGAGGGATATCTGCCCCCTGGACCACCAGGGCTAATCTAAGATGCCAGCTTCTATGACACTCACCATTAACCAACAATAGACACTTTGTAGGCCAGTCAAAATTTCCCCCTGGAGCACCAGGGCTAATCTAAGATGCCAGCTTCTATTGCTTGCCCCATTATACCCACAGGTCACCTAATTCTTCACAATGTATTGGTATAACCAGCACACTGCTATATATACCCACCGCCTGCTGTTAGTGAATGATCCCTCCCCATCATTTACACTACAAAGTGGTGCAATTATGGTGCATGCACAGGGATGTCCAACCTTTGTTGCAAAACTACAACTCCCAGCATGCCCTGAGACATGCAGGGTGCTGGGGAATGCTGGGAGTTGTAGTTCTGCAACAGCTGGGGAGCCAGAGGTGGGAGATCCCTGTGCAAGCACTTAAAGCGTTGATAAAGTTGTGAACTTCTCATCTCCCCCCCCCCCGGTTATGCTCCCAGGGCATGCTGGGGGTTGCAGTTCTTCTAGTCTAACATAATATTACTGCAGCCGTTGGTTATCATTGCATCATGCACACAGCCCCCATTGATGATGGAGGACACTCACCCCTCACAATGAGCAGGTGTCAGCTCTGCAGTGTGATAGGAGATATCCTGCGGCTCCAGTCCCTGTCACCCCGCCTGACTCCCGGCCACTGTATGAACCCCCCGCCGGACACTCGCTTTTATTATTCCAGTCCCAGGGGGCGGAGCCAAATGGCACAAAACCCCGCCCAGTGCGCTGACCGACAGCTCAGCCCTCCAATCAGTGACGCCCCTTGTTTACGTTCATTCGGTGGATCGCTGAGAAAGCACCCCGCCCCTGCTAATATGGAACAGTCCAATCAGAGAGTACTCCGCTCTCGGGACTGGAGAACGGAACAAACAAGTACAAGACGTGGGGGTGGTCAGGGAGTGGGCGGGGCTAGGAGGGAATGTTGCCAGGCACAGTATAAGCAGTGAGGCGCCTGATTGGGTCATGTAGGGGGGAAGGGGGATGTGCGGCTGCTGATTGTGCTACTTTCCTGCGTCAACTGTTGACTGCAGTGCTCCCCCCCTATAGTACAGTGTGTGTCCTCTGCAGTGCTCCCCCTCATTGTACAGTGTGACAGTGTGTGCCCTTCACTGCAGCCTTGGGTCCCATTCATTCCTCCATTCACTCTCTAGGAATACATTCACTCTTACAATGAGCAATCTGTGAGGTGGATTTGGTGGCAAAATAAATAGTGATTTCTGAGGAAAAATCTCCATAGAGAGTGCAGAAATACCCACTGAAAGACATTAATATGAATTTACACTTTGAAGACCTATTAAATGTTGATTCTGAGGGGAAAAAATACAATATTTCATTATTCCTGAGGTAAAAATGTCTGATTTCCTGTAAAAATGCTCGAGTTCCCCATTGACTTCCATTATACTCGGTAAACGAGTCAAATGCTTGAGCTCCCCATTGACTTCCATTATACTCTGCACAAGAGTCAAAAGCTCGAGTTCCCTATTGACTTCCATTATACTCGGTACTGGAGTCAAGTGCTCGAGTTCCCCATTGACTTCCATTATACTCGGTACAGGAGTCAAGTGCTCGACCTCCCCATTGACTTCCATTATACTCTGCACAAGAGTCAAATACTCGAGTTCCCCATTGACTTCCATTATACTCTGCACAAGAGTCAAGTGCTCGAGTTCCCCATTGACTTCCATTATACTCTGCACAAGAGTCAAAAGCTTGAGTTCCCCATTGACTTCCACTATACTCTGCACAAGAGTCAAAAGCTCGAGTTCCCCATTGACTTCCATTATACTCTGCACAAGAGTCAAGTGCTCGAGTTCCCCATTGACTTCCATTATACTCGGTACTGGAGTCAAGTGCTCGAGTTCCCCATTGACTTCCATTATACTCGGTACACGAGTCAAATGCTTGAGTTCCCCATTGACTTCCATTATACTCTGCACAAGAGTCAAATACTCGAGTTCCCCATTGACTTCCATTATACTCTGCACAAGAGTCAAAAGCTCGAGTTCCCTATTGACTTCCATTATACTCGGTACTGGAGTCAAGTGCTCGAGTTCCCCATTGACTTCCATTATACTCGGTACAGGAGTCAAGTGCTCGACCTCCCCATTGACTTCCATTATACTCTGCACAAGAGTCAAATACTCGAGTTCCCCATTAACTTCCATTATACTCTGCACAAGAGTCAAAAGCTCGAGTTCCCCATTGACTTCCATTATACTCTGCACAAGAGTCAAGTGCTCGAGTTCCCCATTGACTTCCATTATACTCTGCACAAGAGTCAAAAGCTCGAGTTCCCCATTGACTTCCACTATACTCTGCACAAGAGTCAAAAGCTCGAGTTCCCCATTGACTTCCATTATACTCGGTACAGGAGTCAAATACTCGAGCTCCCCATTGACTTCCATTATACTCTGCACAGGAGTCAAAAGCTCGAGTTCCCCATTGACTTCCATTATACTCGGTACAGGAGTCAAGTGCTCGAGTTCCCCATTGACTTCCATTATACTCATTGACTTCCATTATACTCGGTACAGGAGTCAAGTGCTCGAGTTCCCCATTGACTTCCATTACACTCGGTACAAGAGTTGAATGGTTGAGTTCCCCATTGACTTCCATTATACTCTGTACAGGAGTCAAATCCTTGCGTTCCCCATTGACTTCCATTATACCCGGTACAAGAGTCAAATGCTTGAGTTCCCCATTAACTACTATTGTACTCTAGTCACCCAACGTTACGAGTACCGAGCACCCGAGCATGGTAATGCTTGCTCATCACTTGTAAAAATATTTCTGGTCCAGATGAGAGTGTGTCCTGTTCCCTTTGTGTGAAAGTAAGCCATAAATATGGCCGTGTTGACGTAAACGCACCAAGTAGGGTGTCAAGGTGTATGAAAATTGTGATTCCTGAGGTAAATAAAACTTCCTTTAGTGAAAAAAGTCAATTCTGAGGTAAATTCTGTGTTCCTTGCTGTGGACAGTATATCTAATTTCGACTTAGTGAAAGTACACCCATAAATAAAGCATACTCCTGAGGCAAAATTGCATCTAAAAACATGATTCCTGAGGTAAATTACACACTGCTCCAAAAAAAATGGAGCCAGGGACACATTAATAGGAACATCGGATCTCGATAAATGGAAGTTTTAAGTTGAAAATTTTTCCTGATATAAATGGTGTAACTCGTTATCAGCCATCAATGGAATCCGAAATCATCAATCGATCAATGGTCGGAATCATGATCACCACGAAAATCTAAGTAAAAAGAGAAATCACAGATCTAATTTGTGTGAATTTCATCATGGCAGCTCGTAATGTGACTGTGTACTGTGTATTGCCCCCAACAATGGGCATGTGAGGCGCCCCCAGGCAGTGGGGTACTCAGGAACCGGATCGCTGCTACTGTCGCTGGGGAGTCACAGGGGTCGTGACCTGGTCCTGTGGCCTGGGCGTCAGTTGAAAAAGGGGATATATACAGGGGAGGTTATCGTGATGCCACCCGTACTATGTGGTCAGGGTGACCGCCGCTGCCGTACTCCTGCCGGGGACGGTGATAAGGGGCTGCGTAGATGGTAAGCCCTCCACAGGTAGGGCTGGGTGTCCCTGGGGCAGGTGTAGTGGGGGCTGCGTACTATGGATACTGCACTGGTTCTTCTCCTGCAGCTTCTCCAGCCAGGGATAGCAAGGCGGCTCCACAGGTGGAGGTCTCTGCTGCAGTTTAATAATAATCATGCACTTTTGAGCTTATCGGGTACTTTACTGTTCGAGTTCTTAGCAGACAAGTTTGGGTATGTGTACATAGGACGTTTTTTAAGCAGTCCTGGACGCAGCAAAACCTGAACTGCTTTCAAGGATCCTAGAGTTCTTGCCAGAATAGCTATGATCTTGTCTGTATTTTGTGCGGTTTTTTTGTGCGTTTGTGCGACTGAGACACCACACCCATTCACTGGGTGCAGTACCCCTCGTGGCGACCAGACCAGTGGGGCGCCACACTGATATATAATGTCACAGAGGTTCTCAATCAGACTCAGGAACATGAGGGTCAGTCGCTTCTGCTTCCTAATGGGAAATATTGATATCCATGAAGCTTCATTGATTTAGGATGTCCGATGTGTATCCCATTACCTTGGCCCTGAAAATAAACCATAAATATGTTCACTCTGAGGTAAATTCTCCTCATAGGGAGTCAATACCATATACAAGATACCATATAAATTGTCATCTAAAAGAAATGAAAATGCGATTTCTGAGATAAATTAGCTGTATTTCGTTGGGGGACAATTTTCTATTAATTTTTTTGGGAGTGACAACCAATATGGCTAACTTTAATGCTCTCACATAGGGACTATTTGGTACAAGCAGGGACTTAACTACAACTGGGGCAGGGGTTGCATTCGCACTTGGGCCCTGGAGCCTGGGGGGGGACCCAAAAGTTCCTTTGTCCTATAGAAAAATACAATTGCTATTAAAAATTTGCAATAATTGGAGCTTCAAGTTACACCACTGGGTACAAGACTTCCAGAAAACAACGCCGGATAGTTTGTATAGATATATATACAATGCATAGTTTCTGCCCTCCCAGTGACATGTAAGGACATGTCCTAGGATTTTGCATTGTCCATTTTGACCATAAGTTAATGAGTCTCATTCAGATGTGCAGATGATACTACAGTATTGCATTTCATTTATCGTCGATTTCCTTCAAAGTATCCGGAAAGTTCTACAGCAATAACAAGTCTGTGTACTGTAAACAGAGGATCATTTATAATGAAGTGCTCCTGTGCGACACTTGGGAACTCGGCCAATGGTTTTTACCCATGTTATAAGTCTATGTCCTTGCATACAGTGGCTGTCTAGTTGTTGGGAACTCCAACCCCAGCATATCCGGACTACCTCCAGCTGGGAGTTGTAGTTTCCTGACTGCTCGAGGGGCAACCGGTAAGTGATATATGCCTGACAAGCAGGTTTATGTAATTGTACTAGACTTAAAGTAAAATATGTGTTGTACTGTGTTAGGTGTGTCATTATTAAGCCTGATGAAGGGGCCAAAGTGTCTTGAAAGCTTTCTGGTTCTTACCATCTTTTCAGTTAGCCATTAAAAGGTATCAGCCACTGAGGACTCTCAGATTCTAATATGTACTAGACCTATGAAGCTAAGGTTCCACACCTTACAAGAAAAGTGAAATAGAGTTTATTCATATGGCATGGATTTTTACACAATGCCTCAGTGTGAACATACCCTCAATAAAGGTGTGCAAAAATGTTCATAATCGGGCACAGATTTCACCTTACGGATAGCACAGGATGAACTATGAGGTGAAAATGTGCACTTATGCACCATAGTGAACCGCAAAATTATAGGCATGCTTGTACCCACAAGGAGGACAGGGGTCAATGATGGGCATCATCGCTGCAGTAAACAAATATGAGAGCAATGATCTGCCGCACTTCCCCATCATGAACAAAGAAGCCAACCAGTGACCTGAGCAGTACAGTCAGCTTGAAGGGTTTAATTGACACTCGGATATACAGTTCCATAACAGTTCCCACGATGCACAGTGCTTGAACGTTGCCAAAATTCAATGATTCTCTGATAGTTGGGTTGGATGAACACGTGGTGGGTGATGACAATCACCCACAACCCTTGGTGCCACAGCAGAGGATGCTTTCTCCACAGCCTTCCTTGCCTAGTTATATCTCATCGCTACAACATCTTGTTATGCCCAGGGCCTTCAGAGGTGACTGTGAGTGTGAACATAAAGAACATACCTACTACAAAATTGCTACTCCTAGCAGAAAATATGCAAGCATGCTGAAGCTCACCCACTCAATCGTTCAAGGTTGGGTGCCTACAGCCTTCATAAACATCCCAAAACTGACCTATCACAAGGTTCAAGGTACTCTCAGCCCACTCCTTTACGGCAACAGTAGTTATTCCTGTCAGCACACCATTAGCTAGTCTCTTACTGTTTCTGGAGCTTGCTGTTTGTTACGTTTATAGCATTTTTAGTTCCCTGGGTCACCAGAGTGAATTGGGAGATGCACACCTCCTCCTAGCCCATTAACCCTTTCTTGATAGACAAGGCCACTTCAGCCTCTATTCAATCAATTCTCTCAATATGGACGAGCCCACCTCAGCATCCTGACCAACAAGTATCTCAAGATAGAGATAGGCTATTTCAGCCTGTATCCCACCAAATCTCTCACAATATAAAAACCCACTTCAGCCTCTATCCCACCAATTCTCTCGCGATCGACAAATCCACTTTATCATATAGACCACCAACTCTCTCATGATAGACAAGCCCGCTGAAACCTCTAGACTAACAATATTCTCTTGATGGACAAGCCCACGTCATCATCTTGATTACCAACTGTCTCACAATAAATAAATCCGCTTCAGTCTCTAGCCCGTTAACTCTCCCATGGTAGACAAGTCCACCTCAGTCTCTAGCCCGTTAACTCTCCCATGGTAGACAAGCCCACCTCATTCTCTTGCCCGTTAACTCTCCCATGGTAGACAAGCCCACCTCATTCTCTTGCCCGTTAACTCTCCCATGGTAGACAAGCCCACCTCATTCTCTTGCCCGTTAACTCTCCCATGGTAGACAACCCCACCTCAGTCTCTTGCCCGTTAACTCTCCCATGGTAGACAAGCCCACATCATTCTCTTGCCCGTTAACTCTCCCATGGTAGACAAGCCCACCTCATTCTCTTGCCCGTTAACTCTCCCATGGTAGACAACCCCACCTCAGTCTCTTGCCCGTTAACTCTCACATGGTAGACAAGCCCACCTCATTCTCTTGCCCGTTAACTCTCCCATGGTAGACAAGCCCACCTCATTCTCTTGCCCATTAACTTTCCCACCGTGGAGAAGCCCACCTGAATCTCTAGCCCATTAACTCTCCCATGGTGGACAACCCTACCTCAGTCTCTTGCTCATTAACGTGGTGGGCAAACCTATCTCAACGTCTAGCCCGTTACCTCTCTCACAGTGGACATGCCCATCTCTGTCTCTAGCCCATTGATTCTCCCATGGTGGACAAGCCCACCTCAGTCTATAGTCCACCAACTCTTTCATGATGGATCACCGATCCTGAAAACTAGTGTCCTAAAATCCACTGTGTGAATGAAGTGTTACTGAGCATGTAATTGACTAGAGTGGATGCCTGAAGGGATCACTAAAATCACTATAAATATTTATATTTGACTAGATATGCATTAAAATACTCTAAATACAAAAGTAGAATGGACCATTAAATAAAAATGGTACTGATAAGAATATCACCAATATATCTATATAAATATCAAGGAATATATAGGGGGAGAGGACAATGGATTAAATAATACTACCCCATTCCCGCTAACAAAACATCCCTAATAGGGATGAACCTTACCTGGCCAAGGAGGTTGGCACCCTAATAAATAGCACAACTGATGTCGCCCCGCTCAACGTCTTCTATCACTGATAAATCCCTATATGTCACTAAATATCTGTACCACAAAACAGTAAAACAGTCATAATCAACTGATTAAACCAATATATGACTAGCTTCTGGACAAAAGGCAGCCCAGAAGTGATCAAGAAAGTGATCAAAAGTAAGTGAAAGGGAGGGAAGGGAAAATTATAGTCACTGGAGAACACCAAACAGAACTGGCCAGAATATAAAGATATATGACATTAATTGAAATGGTACGGTCAAACATGGGTGAGGGAACGCCCAGCACAACATGGAGGTGATAACAGAGAAGGAAAGGAAGGAAGGCCCTAGCGGAAGGGAGAGGAGACACCTGTGTCTGGACCCTAAACTCCCTAATGTCTGTATATAGGCCCTTCCCCTCGTCACTGTCACATGCCTTATCCCCCGCTATCCCTCCACTCACCCTGGATAGCGCAAAGGCCGATAAGTGCACTAGTCTCAGCATTGCAGTAATAAGATACAGGGGAAGGAGGACAGACAGACATAGGGAAAAGACAATAAAGGATATACTCCAACTCCACAATTGCAGTGAAGTACCAGGACTTCAAGTTCCAGACATTTGCGTCCTCCTCAGTGGTCAGCATAGAAATGGATTCTATAACTGACATCAGATGATGGAACACTGATGTGACTATTTAAATTGGAGGGGAGTGGTCACAAGAACTTACACCTGAGAAAGGACTTCAAAGAACTATCAGAAAAGAAAGGGTCCTTAACCCCTGCAGCACCTAAAGAAAGAATACTGTATACATGAATATATATGGATTTCACAAGGTGATGTGACCCTCAGGTCCCAGATTCATCTAAGGTCGCCCAGTTTTGGGAGATACCCATGACAGATAGTGTACCCCCCAAAAAAACACCGTGATATCTAAAAATTCCAGTGAATGGACTGCACTGAAACGACCGATGTATTTATCAGTAAATTAATCCTTCTGCAAACATGAGATGACCTTCCCGCTGGACCCAACACCGGTCATTGTCCCGGGCATTGAACTTTACACGGTAGCGTTACGTTTTATGAGCCAAAACTATTTTGGTATGCTAGCATATTGTTTATATTCTTTTATAATCCAAATTGATTGGAAAGACCCATTAGACTCTTATTTTGCATAATTTCTATACAAATTGCTGCCGTGTTGTCTGTGCCCTTGGCAGTATACCATCTTTAATGTACCACTGTTGCATACAGACCCATCGGGTGCCAGATATTTTAGGATGGGCACTAATTTGTGATCATTGGAGGCCATGGCGATGTTCTACCGTCAATATTTTTTCTGAAAAGTACATTATCAATTTTGTTCCGGTAGTTGTTGGGTTTGCAGAAGTCAGACCCCATGTAATACCACGGTTGATCTCAGTCTACATCAACATGGTTGCGATAAAATCTATTGTACACTATTTCACTACAGGGGAAAAGTCATGCAAAAATTCAATTAACTTTACATTATGAGACTATGGAGTAATCAAATTAAGTGGTTTTACCAGTAAAGTAGGAAATGATAAAAAAAATATATATATATTGTTAATGTAAATTTTCATAATCCCAATTCTGTTTTTGGGGGATTTGGGCTTAATCCATTTGAACACTCATCATTCCCAGCCATACATACAGGTTAGGTGGTAAACCTGCTGTATATACTGTAGTATAGCAATGTGCCAGGGATGCCAATCGTCAAGAAATTCCAGGATAATCCATAAAAATAGGAAACTTTTTTGCCCTGTCCTTGATTTTGTTGAAGCTGAAGAAATTTATACAGATTATACTGAATGCAGCTGATGTCTCATATCAGAATTATGGGCTGTACACGTGTCGCTTATAATCATAATGATTTATTAACAGTGGTCTAACTAGAGTCTGATGGGCAAATTTTGTACCGTGGCCCCCTCCCTCCCACACACACACACACACACATGTTGGTCAGATGTATGGGCCCTTTTATGTTTCCTGGTATATATGATCCCCTTCCTGGTATATGTTGTCCTCCTACTCAGTACCTTAACGTCAGGCCCAGGGGCCCTGATGCGAAAGCTCCAATGGGGCCCCCAATTATTGCAAATCTTTAATAGCATTAGTCTTTTTCTATAGGCCAAAAGGACTTTTAGGGCCCACCTAGGCTGTAGGGCCCGGGTGCGATCGCAACCCCTGCACCTATTTTAGTTGCGCCCCTGCTCCTACTGATATATATCATCTTCTTCCTGGTATATATCTCCCTTACTGATTTACAGTATATGGACCTCCTCCTTGTATATATAATCTTCCTTGTGTATATGTCCCTTCCTGGCATATATTGGTCCTACTTGTGTATATATGTCCCCTTCCTGGTATATACAGTCCTCCTTGTGTATATATGTCCCCTTTCTGGTATATATGGTCTTCCTTGTATCCCCTTCCTGGTATATATGGTCATCCTTGTGTATATATGTCCCCTTCATGGTAAATATGGTCCTCCGCCTTGTATATATGGCCATCATTGTGTATATGTCTCCTTCCTGGTATATATGATCCTCCCCCTAGTATATATGCCTCCTTCTTGGTATATATGGTCCTCTTCCTTGAATATACAGTATGTCTCAATCCTTGTATATCTATCCCCATTATGTCCACATTGCACTCACCTTTCCTCCAATCCCACGTCGCTCGGTGTCCTCTGTAGCCAGCGCACAGTGGCCAGTCCAGCAGCTGACACCGGAGTGCAGGGACAGGGAGTCCGCGTGTGGAGCCCACTGGCATGGGGTACTCGGTACCAGACCGGGGTATCACTGGGGTTATCACGGCAGTCTTGGTCCGGACCGTGTCCCGAGCCCACATGTAAAGGGGGTATTTACAGGGATAGTCGTGACGCCACGTGGTATGTGGTCAGGGTGACCACCGCCGCTGCAGAACCTCCGGGGATGATGGGCGGCAGCCTGTGATGTGACGGCTCTCCACGGGCAGAGCCTGGTCCCCGGGGCAGTAGTGATGAAACAGTTTGTGAGGGAGAACGGGGCTCGAGCGCAAGGATTACACAGACTCACGGTTTTGTAGTTTTCCAGGTCTTTTACTGTAGATGGTAATTCAGCTGAGTACTGTCCACGGAGTCTGTACAGGGACTGGGTTCCTCACACCGTGGCCGGGTCCTTTAGCTCCCTATTTCTGCGCTTTGTGTGTGGCCCTGCTGCCACTTTAGCTAAGCTGCCGGCCCTGCCTCCCCTCACGGGTACCAACTTGATAGGCAACTTGAGTCTTGTCCCGCGTTCCTGACCCCGCCGTGTTGCTTCGCTGTGTCACAGTGAAGATGGTGGACCTTCACTAATCCGGTGTTCACTGTGCTGTCTGTTTCAGGCACAATCCCGGATCCAGTATCCGTTCTTTGAGCTCCTCTGAGGTGAGTTTCAGGGTAACTCGGTCTCCCAGGTGTGTTCCTCTCTGCTCTGTCTCCTTTTCCTCAGACCCTGGCTTGGCCTGGAACTGGACAGTGGACCGTTGGGTGAGCCTAACGCAGCTCTTTTACACCCAGGTCCTTCTTCCTCAGTCCTCCTAGGTACTGAACTGCCCACTTCCTCTCCACACCAGAATATATAGGGAAGCAGCTTTAGCTCCCCCTTCTGGCCTGGAGGCACTAGTGTAATGTTGTGGGTTGTGTGGGGAGTTAACCCTTTGTGGTGTTACTGTGGTACATGAACCCTTGGGTGCCACACGTGCATAACAGTGACATCACTCTCATGCGCGGGCACCTGTCACTGCACCTCCGACAGGTCACAGCCACTGTGCGTGTTTCGGCAGCTTGTATCGCAGTGTAGGGACCTGACGGGTCTCTGCACCGTGATGCATTTCATCTTTATCTGTGTCCTCGGCGAGGTCACACATCCAGCTGAAGCAGCGGGCCCCTCAAGCTGCGACCCCGGTTGTTACGCCCCATTTCATTAAGGTTTTACTAGGGGCATGACTACAATGGGTGGAGGGGTCGGAATTGCACCTGGGCCCCAAAACTCCCTTTGGCCTATAGAAAAAGACTACTGCTATTAAAGATTTGCAATAATTGGGGGCCCCGTTGAAGCTTTCACATCGGGGCCCACAAGCTTCAAGGCACGCCACTGGGTTTTACACTGTGTTTGTAAAAATATTGTCTATGTGATTTTTTTGATAAACCGTCCAGAAAAAGTAAAAAGTCAAGTTGGCAATCCCGGAATATTTCCACCCCCGGATGACCTATAGTTTGTAACACAAGTTCATCCAGTCGGAGCGGTCACACTTCCTCCATATTCCCTCCCGCTTTCCTTGACTTTTCCCTTTTTGTCCACAGGCATTTCCAGGAACACCACGTAACACTGTGTATCCAGATGAGCCGGTAAACATGTCCCAGAGCAGAACCGTCACGGCCCTCGTGAACCCATGAGCCAATGGGGAGTACAGTTGTACAGCAGACGGGATCACACCTCCTGTTGTTTTCACTAGCGAGCAAAATTGCTGGAAAAGTAAAGAAAACAAGCAATAAAATGATGATTTCCGGCAGAATTCTCCCCGGCTGGGCAGGCGTGTACTTTCAGTTTTCAGGAAAATAAACTGGATTCTATTTCTGAATCTATTTTTGTGGTGTTCAGAAAAAAAAAAGGTGGCAATGCTTGAAAATAGCAAAATAGACATTTTTTAGTCCCTGTGTGTCTGCAGCAGTGTGACCACTGCAACTTGTCACTGACCTCAATGGATCGCTATCTAATTCTGGATGGTCTCTGATTGGCTGCAGTGGTTAGATGAATGTAACTTTTGCAGCTAATTTACTCCATGTAGCAGTGTAGAGGAACCAGACAAGCTGGAGGGGTTTCAATGGGTAAGTGTGACGCTAGACGCCACTAATAGTCATGGTGTGTGACACAGTGACTACTTGCAGGAGTATAGACAGCAGGGAAGTCAGGTTCCAGGAGAGTTTCGTAGTATTCAAGGAGTAGACAGAGGATCAGACATGCAACGGTCCAGGGTCAGGTGACCAGGAGAGCACAAAGAGTATTCAGGGAGTCAACAAAGGCATATTCAGGTTACAGTCTAGGGATCAAAATACCAGGAGATCACAAAGGCATAATTAGGTCACAGTCCAGAGGTCAAAATACCAGGAGTGTATGAAGAGGATTCAGGGAGTCGACAGAGGCATATTCAGGTCACAGTCCAGGGTCAACATACTAGGAGATCACAACAAGGACAGAGAGCAGACAAAAAGGAAAATCAAGCAACAGTCCAGGGTTAGGTTTTTAGAAGAGCACGAAGAAGATTCGGGGACTTAACAGAGGTATATTCAGGTCACAGTGCAGGAGTCAAAATACCAGGAGATCACAAATACAGGGAGCAGACAAGAGGATAAATCAAGCAACAGTCCAGGGTCAGGTTTTCAGGACAGCATGAAAAGGATTCAGGGAGTCAACAGAGATGTACTCAGGTCATGGTCTAGGGGTCAAAATACTAGAAGGTCACAACAAGTATAGGGGGCAGTCAAAAGGGAAAATCAAGCAACAGAAAGGGGTCAGGATTTCAAGAGAGCACAAAGAGGATTCAGAGAGTCAACAAAGACGCATTCAGGTCACAGTCCAGGGGTCAAAATACCAGTAGATCACAAGTACAGGGAGCAGACAAAAGGGTAAATCAAGCAAGAGTCCGGGGTCAGGTTTCCAGGAGAACACGAAGAGGATTCAGGGAGTCAACAGAGATGTATTCAGCTCATGGTCGAGTGGTCAAAATACTAGGAGATCACAAAAAGTACAGAGAGCAGGCAAAATGGAAAA
This sequence comes from Allobates femoralis, assembly GCA_033576535.1. Lineage (NCBI taxonomy): Eukaryota > Metazoa > Chordata > Amphibia > Anura > Aromobatidae > Allobates > Allobates femoralis. Next base: position 554,298,620 of record JARQOC010000005.1, read on the forward strand.
TCAAGCAACAGAAAGGGGTCAGGATTTCAGGAGAGCACAAAGAGGATTCAGGGAATCAACAAAGGCGTATTGAGGTCACAGTCCAGGGGTTAAAATACCAGAAGATCACAACAAGTACAGGGAGCAGGCAAAATGGAAAATCAAGCAACAGAAAAAGGTCAGGATTTCAGGAGAGCACAAAGAGGATGCAGGGAATCAACAAAGGCGTATTGAGGTCACTGTCCAGGGGTCAAAATACCAGAAGATCACAACAAGTACAGGGAGCAGGCAAAAGGGAAAATCAAGCAACAGAAAGGGGTCAGGATTTCAGGAGAGCACAAAGAGGATTCAGCAAGTTAACCAAGGCGTATTCAGCTCACAGTCCAAGGGTTCAAAATATTAGGAGATCACAACAAGTACAGGGAACAGACAAAAGGGAAAATCAAGAAACAGTCCGGGGTCAGATATCAGAGATCAGAACAAGACAGACACAGGAGTGCAGGCCACACAGCACTTCACATAGAATGTATGACTGGCAGAGTTCTGAGAGAGGCTGCTCAGTAAAGTAGAAGAGCAATCACAGGAATGATGGAACACCTGAACAACCCAGCACCTGCCAGAACCAGAATGGAAGCCTGCACTGCCAATCAACTACTGACAGCTCAGCACACCAGATACCAAACACATCAGTAACTTTTACTGCGTCCATGGGGGGAATCATAAGACAGTAAGAAGTCCTCATTTTGTTATTTTCCAACATTACTGACTCGGATAATCATGGATAATTGTTGCTTCCTCGCCCATTTGCAGGAGACAATACCCCTACAATTGCTCCCCTTTTCAGCTGTAATTGTGTGATATAGTAAAGAGGGATAGGGTCTCCTCTTCTCATGGGCGCCATTGGCTTCTTCTATGGAATGTTCACCCTCGACAGGCAATAGTCAAGATTCTACACCGAGCTTCAATCTTTGACCATCTGAGGGTTTCACATGAGTAAATCTAGGTCTCCTATTTGCATGCCCGGATCATGTCACCTCCCGCAGGGTGTGTCACTTGTTTGCCGGAATATTATTAGTACTTTGCCAGTTGCACGTCCTGATATCGGGATGTAGGACAAAGGTAAAGCAGATAGAACTTTCTGCCATACCATGGAGAACAATGGACACATTATTTCAATGGGAGACATATATAAATTACCATAGCAGCATAGAAACATCTTTGTTGCTCACTGCTGGTTTTCAGAGTCCTTCGTGCACTGGAGCCTGGTGGAGCTCATAGGTAAATGATTATAGATGACATAAAACACTTTGATTTAGTTGCAAAATCAATCTGATTTGCATGTGAGTGTTATTATTGTGAACCATGTGGCGGTATTATTTAGACTCTACTCTTCTCCGTGAAACAGTACAGACACATCCAGAAGCATCAGGCTACTGATGTGTGGAAAGTGTATGTTAGGCTCACCTGGTGAGGTGGATCCTGCAAGTCCAAGGTCTGAGTGGACATATGGGCCACGGGCAGTGGTGCAGCAGGTAGGTGAGGCATGTGGGAAACAGGTAGCAGAGGCACTCAAGGTCAAAGGCAGACAGAAGCCAGTAGCAGAGGTACTGAAAGCCGCAGACAGCTGACCAGTAGAAGAGGTGCTGGAGACCGCAGGAAGACAGGATACCAGTAGCAGAGGTAGGCTGCAGGCAGACACGAGACCAGTAGCAGAGATATTGGAGGCCACAGGCAGACAGGAGACCAGTAGCAGAGATACTGGAGGCTGCAAGCAGACAGGAGACCAGTAGCAGAGGTACTAGAGGCCACAAGTAGACAGGAGACCAGTAGCAGAGGTATGGAGGCCGCAGGCAGATAGGAGACCAGTAGCAGAGGCACTGGAAGCTGCACGCAGATAGGAGACTGGTAGCAGAAGAACTGGAGGCCGAAGGCAGATATGAGACTGATAGTAGAGGTACTGGAGGCTGCAGGCATACAAGAGACTGGCAGCCGAGGTACTGGAAGTGAAGGCAGACAGGAGACTGGTAGCAGAGGTCCTGAAAGCTGCAGGCAGATAGGAGACTGGTAGCAGAACTGGAGGCCATAGGCAGATACGAGACTGATAGTAGAGGTGTGGCGCCCCTGCGTCCAGGTGGCCACAAAGGGAACTGCAGCCAGGCAGGTAGGACATTGTTAAACACTAACACCCTCACAGCCCACACAACCCACGTGTCAGAAGGTTACATCCAGCCCTTAGATTAGAGACTATATGAGATCGGAGGGGTGGTGGATCAGAGGAGTGGGTTGGGCACACCAGAAGGTCAGGTGACTGACAGTATATAGTGAGGGGGAGGAGTGAAGGAGTTCAGTAGGTCACAGTAGGCTGAGATGTAAAGACCTAAGAGCAGGCCAGAGAACAGCAGAAGGTTGAGCTGAAGCTGAGCAGGAGAGAGCCACACTGCCTGGAAGTGCAAGGCTGAGGAGTGCAGACCCGTACTGAGCCAATGCGAGCCAGATGGGGGGAAAAGCCCGTCCGACGCTGAAGCCACCAGGAGTGTGAGAGAGCCGAGAGGGACGGTGTAACCCGGGGCCCTAGAACTACGGCTAAAGCAACTAACTGCAGGCGGAGTATCCCTCCTATATACAGAAAGGAACAGAGAGAGAAGGAGCCTGGTATCCTAGTGCTGAGGATTACTGGAGGCTGGGATAAAGTAGAGTGTCGGCTCTAAAGGGGACCGTAGTTCACCCGGCATCCCCAGACAATACGACGAGGGGTCTGCGTTTCAGATTGGGATCCCTAACCCTAAAGGACAGGCAGCTAAGTGACGTACTAGGACTCACAGAAGCCCGAGTCACCGCCATACTGTCCAGTGTCGCACAACACAGAGAAAGAGAATGCAAAAGCCCGGAAAGGGACATTTACAGACTGTGTGAGGGGTCACAGAGAGAGAGGCCTGGCTGCAGAAGTAGAGAGAACCCGTGTACTTGAACTGTGTAACAACTGCAAATAACTTGTAACCTGCTGAGAGAGAACAACTAAGAGTAAAGCTTTGGAAACCCTGAATTGCCTCTCTTGTCTGCCTCTATCTGCATACCACCTTCCCTCATACAGATCCAGCCTGTCAGCACCAGCCAGGAGGAGAGATCCCTGCAGTGCCTGCAAGTAAGTGTGCTCCAACTACACACAATAGACTCTAACCCTTACTGCCCCGGGGGATACAGTTCTCCCCACTGGAACTATAACATCCCCGCTGCCATTCCATCACCCCCGGAGGTTCTGCAGCAGCGGCGGCCCCATCACTGGCCGCACCAAGTGGGTGGCGTCACCCGTGACAACTCCCTTGTAAATATTCCCCTTTATTTGCCGAGCCAGGGACACGGTCCGGACCAAGCCACCTGTGACATCCCCAGCACCGTCCGGTCCGGTACCGAGTACCCAGTCCCGTGGGGCCCGACAGAGGTACTGGAGGCTGCAGGCATACAAGAGACTGGCAGCCGAGGTACTGGAAGCGCAGGCAGACCGGAGACTGATAGCAGAGGTATTGGAAGCTGCAGGCAGATAGGAGACTGGTAGCTGAAGAACTGGAGGCCACGGGCAGATACGAGACTGATAGTAGAGGTACTAGAAGCGCTGGCAGACAGGTGACTGGCAACAGAGGTACTGGAAGTGCAGGCAGACAAGAGACTGGTAGCAGAGTTACTGGAAGTGCAGGCATACAGGAGACTGGTAGCAGAGGTACTGGAAGTGCAGGCAGACAGAAGACTGACTCTCATGGCGGGTTTACACGTTGCGATATCGTAGTCCGATTTCAATGAAAAGTCACGTGGTTCAATCGTTGGAGCCGATATCGTTCCTGCGTTGTATGGTGTGAACGTCCAATACGATGCAGGAACGATGTCAATGCGATATCGAGGATTGAATGAGCGTGCTATTCAATGCTCCGATATTGAATGGAGATTGGAGCCGGATCGTGCTGTGTGACAGCCCAACTCCGATGTGAAGTTCAACGTCACCCATTCACTCCCATGTTAAATGGTCGTTCCTGGGTTGGGGGGCGTAGACATCGCACGGACGTTGGATTCCGATATCGCAGCGTGTAAACCTCCGATGCGATGCGGGAGAAACGTGCACGAAATGCGCGCTCCCGCGCCATTGAGTTGCGATATCGCAACGATATTGAAACGTGTAAACCCACCATTACTGCTCCACAGTCTGGATTGTTCCTTTCATAATGAGTAAAATGTTTTCTATTGGTGAAAAGTCTGGACTGTAGGTGGCTGCTCCATTCAAGTGGTTATCAGTCGTTAGGAATGGGTGTACCACGGTCCGCGCTGCTGTGCCATGAAAGATCACAAGGAAGACATTGCTTCAGATCAAAAACTTCCTTTATTCCTCCTTGGAAAGTGAGTGAGTGTGAGAGAGTGCAGAAGAGTTAGTCAATTCAAGAGAAGAGTGAAGTGAGAAGAGAAGCCGCAGAGAAGCAGAACAGCAGAGAGAAGCTAACGGGGAGGGCACCTCAACCTGGTGACCCAGAAGAGAAAGGGGCCAAGAATAGAACGGGTAACCAATTATCCTAGCCAAGTACCAGCTCTGAAGTGGTCCAGCTGGCTACATCCCTGAAGCACAAACCCGGAGTGGTCGATGACTTTATAGGAGCACGACCCACCCGCCCTACAACCAGCACGGTCCTCACCAGAAGCACTAAACTGAGGTGGGTTCTCCTTGGAGAGATAAGGAGATCTCATTTATCTCGACAGGCCTGGTCTAATAAGCGGGATTCGTGCAGGGCAGCAGAACAAGGGACAGAGAGCGTGATAGAGAAGGAACACCAGAGGAGCTTCAGAGGGACACTGCTCATTGCCAGAACCACCCGGTCCACTACTCTGCAACAAGAACTGCATTACCCTGTAACCCTGCAGAATTACTGGAGTAAAGTACCTGTTCAGAGTGGGCAATGTGTCAGTGATTTCCTCCTTGACCTGTGATTTACCTGCCTTGCTCCACAGTGACTGTGCTGCCGTACTCCACCATTCCTACTCCCAACACCCCAGGGACATCGCCCTACCTGTAGAGGGCTACTCCATCTTGCTGCCGCCCATGGCCGCGGAGGTTCCCGCATCGCCGGTGCCATCACCGGGACCTACAGGTGGCGTCACGAACAAACATCATTTTTATTATTTTCTTTTCCACATTTTTCATTGCCCACCAGGGCCACAGCCTCAGGCACCGCCACCCGTGACCTCCAGCCTGCGCCTGAGATCTGAGTCCCCGGGCCTGGGTGAGTCAGCGGCGCGGCTGAATCAGTACTCATGTGTACTGTGATAATCTCCTGGTGATAAAGCATTCATTGTATGAAAACAACCATGCAACCTTATAAGTGGCACATCGATGAAATCTGTGTTTTAGCCCCTATGTGACGTTGTCCTCTGATTATAACATATAAGATGTGAGATTCCTCTCCCCAAAATGTCAAATGGTGAATGAGAAAAATAAGCTGTGAAGCAAAGCATAGAATTTTTTTCCCTCAATTTTCATCTGTAAAAAACATGTAATAAATTAATAAAGATTTGATAGAAAAATATTACAATCTGAGCGTCCTCAGTGGTTGATACATTGTAATGGCTAACTGATAAGGTGGTAGATAATAGCAAGCTTTCAAGACAACTAAGGTCTGTTCTTCAGGCCTAATAATGACACATTCTGAACACATATATACATGGCTGTATAAGACGAGCATAGTGGTCTGTATTGGGAGGGGGAAGAGCATCTGTGCAGTAAATACCAGAGTTCAAAGATAAAACGTGTGATAGTTTTATTGTCCTTTGATTAGTGGTTGGTCCAGCATTTGAAGTTTCCTCAACTGATGTAAAAAGACGGGGCAACAACTCAGAACTAGGATGACCTCTCACAATAAAAGAAAGAATAACAGATCTACCTGTGCCTAAACACTTACGAAGTCCTGGTCACATCATAATGGATATGAAAATACTAGTTTTGAAAGGTAATTTCAAATCCCAAAGAATAAGAAAAGCCTGGGAATATAAACTGATGATGATCTTTGATTCAGTGTGAAAATGAATGTGTCACATGGATTTATGTCTTTTTACATCAATTGAGGAAACTTCAAATCTTGGACCAACCACTAATCAAAGGACAATAAAACTATCACATGTATTATCTCTGCCCAGATGCTCTTCCCCCTCCCAATACAGACCACTATGCTCTGCTTATTCAACCGTGTATATGTGTATATATGTGTTTTATTATATGTATTATTTTATCTACTGGCTAACACGGCACAAACATTTTTTACTTATACATTTGATACAAAGCAGAAAGGTGATGTAGGAGTGTATGATGAAGTATGAGGATCCCATGACATTTTACAGGGTGGTTGTATACTCTGAGCCAAGTAGGGGAAGGTTCACACTGACGTTTATAAGAGACACAATGAGAAAAGTCTATATAAATAGGAACCTGTTATAGAGATGTGGGAGAAAGGTGAAGCAGCCTATAAGACTGTTTATAGGAACCTTCCAATGGCCATGATTACCACTGACCTCCGGAGCGGATATTATTATGAGGAAGGTCACTGCCATCTGTGTATAGTTCACCCTTTGCGATGTGATTACAATGTGGAATTTGCACACTGGCATTCACATCATGTGAACTGACCTCAGATCTGCCGCTCATTTTACCCTTTATTCTCACCTTACATAGCTGGTGCAGATATTACAAATCTAAAATCCAAAGTATTTCCGAATGTACAATATGTGCATATTTTCTGAACTCTTCAGGAAGGCTGGACTTGCCAAAAAAGAAGGAATAATAACAATAATAATAATCTATATTTATATAGCGCCAATATATTTCGCAGCGCTTCACAATACAGAGGTTCATATACAAATGGTCATAAGTAACAGTTATCAAAGAATACAATAAATAAAGCACAATAATGATGTCCCTGCTCATATGAGCTTACAATCTAACAATGAGGTGCGGGCGACACAAATTACAGGGGCTTATTTACAATGATGGTGCAGCCAATTTAAAGGGGTGGTCCGGGCTTTTGCTATAATTCATATGTGTATCTAGGCTGCAAAATGCTGACAGTTTGTAATATACATGCTGTCAACATTTTGCAGGATTACCTAGATATCACTGATTTGCAGCAGCCAGAGATCGTCCAGGGGGCTTCTTTGTATTGTAGCCTGTATGGAAGAGGGAAACTAGTCGTTTCCCTCCCAGTCTCCTCCAAACACACCACCTCCCTTACTCAACACTATGACCAGCCACCCCCAGCATCCTACAGGCCCACCCCTCCCCACTGTACACTATGGCCAGCCAACCCCAGGACTCCTACAGCCTGCCTCAGACCCTAATGTCACCACCCACCCCCATTGTACACAGCGGTCCCCACTGCACAGATTCACTGTGCCGTTTCCGCTGCTGTGAAGGAGATTCTGCACAGTGTGTCAGTGCAGGAGGGACCGCTGCATGTGTCCGCAGCCTGGGACTCTGCTGTGGAGCCCAATGCTTCTCTCTCCATACCTCCCGTACCATAGAGCACAGAGCCCATTGGAGGAGTCCTCTCTATACCGCTACACCGGCTCAATGGTATGGGAGGTATGGAGAGAAGTATCGGGCTCCACATACCATAGAGCGGAGCACAGAGCCAGTGGAGCAGTATAGAGAGGACCGCTTCACCGGCTCTGTGCTCTATGATACGGGAGGTATGAAGAGAGAAGCATCGGAATGGAGGATTTATTACAGAGAGTCAAGATTGAAAGCTTCAACATGGGACTGCTACTCAACACAAAGAAGACAAAGATATTGACTACTGCCAGGTACGACCGAGACACATGTGAGATGCATGGCGATGAACTAGAAGTTGTAACTCAAGAGGCAACGATGACTCCCGGAAGTCAATAGGAGAAAAGCTATGGGCAAATCATCAATGAAGTCACTGGACGAGGTCTTCACATCAAGGAACATTTCACTGGTGATGAAGACACGGCTCGTACATAGTCTGGTCTATTCTGTACTAACATATGGATGTGAGACCTGGACGGTAAAGGAACAAGATAGAAGCAGTGTCAGCGCCTTCGAAATGTGGAGCTGGAGAAGGATGTTATGAAATACCAGGGTTGGCAAGAAGAACAAACACATCAATACTGGAACAAATCAAGCCGGACATGTCACTGGAAGCAAAGATCACCAAGCTACGACTTGTCTACACATAATACAAAAAGAGAAGTCATTGAAGAAGGACATCATGGTCGGGGAATTTGAAGGAACAAGGTGAAGAGGAAGACCAGCATCCCAATGGCTTGATACAATCAACATAACGGTGGAGAACACCCTGGTGAGCCTATCAAGGCTTGGAGAAGACCCTGGTGGACCTATCTAGGCTTAGAGAAGACCTTAGTGAACCCATCTAGTCTTGAAGAACGCCCTGATGGACTTATCTTAACTTGGACGAGACCCTGGTAGACCTATCAAGGCTTGGAGAAGACCCTAGTGAACCTATTTAGGCTTGGAAAAGACTCGGGTGGACCTATCTAGACTTGGAGAAGACCCTGGTGGACATATCTAGGCATGGAGAAGGCTGGTGGACCTATCTAGGTTTGGAGAAGACCCTGGTGGACGTATCTAGGCTTGGAGAAGACCCTGGTGGACCTATCTAGGCTTGGAGAAGACACTGTTGGACCTATCTAGGCCTGGAGAAGACACTGGTGGACCTATCTAGGCTTGGAGAAGACCCTGGTGGACCTATCTAGGATTGGAGAAGACACTGGTGGACCTATCTAGGTTGCACAAGATCTACAGAGTGTTCATCCATCAAGTCACCATGGCTTGAGATTGGTAAAGAAGTAAAATAAATTTACATACAGATTCTAGACTTAATCTGCTTCCAAACTCAGCTGAGATATTCTACACTTTATTTCGGATATGTGCACACAACGTCTTTTTCTTGAATCCAACTGAACAAGCGCCAAAAAAAGGTCCACAAAATGTACATAACGCACACATATGATCAGATGAAAGAACACATGTACATTCCTGCAGTGGCTCCATTCACAGATTAGGCGGCACACAGTGCACTGCTGATCCGGAGTGTGTAAATGATGTAGCGGCAGCCTCCTTCTTAAAGGAGCGGCGCACACCCATATCTGAGCCTCCGCCAAGTAGGGGAGAGGTCACACTGAGCTGTTTACCAGGAGACACAATGAGCAGAGTACAGCGTGTGAGCATATCTCCTCCACCACTTATAATCATCACTATCACTCATGAGCGGATTCCAGAAACAAGTTCTAAACTCTGAGCTGAACCAGACGTAAGAGATGTTCCTGGATCATCACCAGTGTTTACAGCAGAAGTTTCCATTATGATAGAGGCCGTGTCCATTACAGGCGGGTGGGGGACACATCGCAGGCAGCAGGCTATTTTTGGACATATTTAATAAGCAAAGTACAAAATTGTATTATTAATAATCAGAAAAGATGTCATTTACTAATATATGCTAAATAGAAAAAGACACAGCTTAATCGCTGAATTCAGGTTTTTCATCCAGCCTCATTGCTCCCCAATATAACCATCCGGCCCCACTGCCACTGGTGTATAACAACTAGCCTCATTGTCCCCAGTGTATACCATTCGGCCCCATTGACCCTGGTGTATAACATCCAGCCCCATTGACCCTGGTGTATAACATCTGGCCCCATTGACCCTGGTGTATAACATCCAGCCCCATTGACCCTGGTGTATAACATCCAACTCCATTGACCCTGGTGTATAACATCCAACACCATTGACCCTGGTGTATAACATCCAACACCATTGACCCTGGTGTATAACATCCAGGCCCATTGACCCTGGTGTATAACATCCAGCCCCATTGACCTTGGTGTATAACATCCAACACCATTGACCCTGGTGTATAACATCCAGCCCCATTGCCACTGGTGTATAACATCCAGCCCCATTGACCCTGGTGTATAACATCCAACACCATTGATCCTGGTGTATAACATCCAACACCATTGACCCTGGTGTATAACATCCGGCCCCATTGACCCTGGTGTATAATATCCAGCCCCATTAACCCTGGTGTATAACATCCAGCCCCATTGACCCTGGTGTATAACATCTGGCCCCATTGACCCTGGTGTATAACATCCAGCCCCATTGACCCTGGTGTATAACATCCAACACCATTGATCCTGGTGTATAACATCCGGCCCCATTGACCCTGGTGTATAATATCCAGCCCCATTGACCCTGGTGTATAACATCTGGCCCCATTGACCCTGGTGTATAATATCCAGCCCCATTGACCCTGGTGTTTAACATCCAGCCCCCTTGACCTTAGTGTATAACATCCAGCCCCATTGACCCTGGTGTATAACATCCAGCCCCATTGACCCTGGTGTATAACATCCAGCCCCATTGACCCTGGTGTATAACATCCAGCCCCATTGACTCTGGTGTATAACATCCAGCCCCATTGACCCTGGTGTATAACATCCAGCCCCATTGACCCTGGTGTATAACATCCAGCCCCATTGACCCTGGTGTATAACATCCAGCCCCATTGACCCTGGTGTATAACATCCAGCCCCATTGACTCTGGTGTATAACATCCAGCCCCTTTGCCACTGATGTTTATCATCCAGCCCCATTGCCACTGGTGTATAACATCCGGCCCCATTGCCACTGGTGTATAGCATCAAGCCCCATTGACCCTGGTGTATAACCACCGGCCCCACTTACCCTGATGTATAACATCTGCCCCCCGCCATGCTATCTGCCTTTACTAACATGTGACAGAGCAGCCGGTGGTGCAGATCTCACTGATACCAGCTCCTGTCCTGTAATAGAAGCCACCGGGGTAACAAGTCCATACATGACATTTCTTCCTCCTGTATCTTCCTCCATCTCCTGTGATTGATATTAATAAGAAGTGGAAGGAGCCACAGCAGCTCAGACCCCGTAATATTACATAGCGGAGGGCGAGGGCTGAGGAGCAGAGGGCAGAAAAGTCCCCACCGCTCTGCTGATACCATAACTGCAGAGTCCAGATCTCCTCTGTAACATCAGCACAAACACTGTGCCCGCCGGGAGCTTCATAGCTTCTTTACTGGTGCCCATGAGTGTGTCCGGGGCACAAGCTCCATAATTACACAGGGAAGGGGAAGGGGTTAGTTTTGAGGAAGAACATGACCTCGGCTCCATCCAACATTTTAGGGGTGACCTAAAGCCTGGCCTCTCCCAACATCAGGGTCTGACCTTATAAATGCTCTCGAAAAGGCAACAATTCCAAAGACACTTCCATAACCTTGTAGAGAAGAGCAGGAGCCGTTATATCTGTAGAGCGATAATTCCATATTAATGTCTATGCATGTGTAATGGAAAAAAGCTCCTGTAAATCCAATGTGGGGGAAGGGCACATATTTTTGTTCATATAGTCATATACATCTGCTCAGGTCTGCGGTGCGATTTATGACCACCTTCTCGTCCTGAGAACAAGGGTGGGCTATCTGGCCTTGTTCAATAGCTGAGCCAGCCTCCCTCTCTGACTCAGCCATTGAGTCTGGCTTAGTCATTAACCTGAGTGCTCTCTTTATCTTATATCTATGTCTGAATAATCACAAACGTGGAAGTGTCAGGACCAAAAGTGGGGGTCAGACGTGGCCACAATCTGAGCAGATTTGCATTCATATGCTAAATTTTGTGTAATGATTCATGCTCATTTCTCATGCCGGTGCAGCCCCATAAAGTATTAGTTGTCCCTCACCAGCAGTAAAGGTGAGGGACAAAGCAAAAATACTTCCAGACGGAAGTAGGAAACCCAGTGCCAGACCACCGGACAGGTCTGGGGGAATCCTAGTCCACAGCGGAGAACCGGCTCCGAGTCACGGTACAGGCGAGTCTACCCCTGAGCCGTCAACACCGGCCAGTCGAGGGCCGAACTATCTGCCCCGACCACCCCGTCTAGAACGTGCAGCCCCACCAGGGACACCAATCCGGGTTGGTGCCCCTTAAGATGAGAAGAAGGGTACCTCAGCACCTAATGGGCCTGGTAGACAAGTGGGCAGTGCAGGGCAACGCAAGGATAGTAAGGAGGTGCAAGTGAAAGTAACAGGAAGAAAGAAAGACAGCAGAAGGTACACCACGGGAGTCTCAAAGAGACTTCAGTCCCCTCAGTGACTACCCGGCCAGCTACCCTCACAAAGACTGTGTAAACTGTGAACTGAAGTGCCATCTGAACCGGTTATTAGTAAAGTACCTGTATAGAGTCCATCAGCCTCCCGTGTCTTATTCTGCTATTCATCTCATTTCAACCCTGGGGACTCTGCTCCGCCTGTGTAGAGCTATACCATCCAGCTGCCTGACCATCATCCCCGGAGGCCCACGGCAGCGCTGGTGCCATCACCAGAAACCACAGGTGGCGTCACGAGACTTTTATTTTTTTCTCCACTTAATTTCCCCCCTTTTTTGAACAAGTGACCCCAGGGTATGGGTCCGGACAGGCCGCCGGTGACATCCCCCATAACAGTAAAACGCCCGGATACCGAGTTCCCACAGAGCCCTGGGCAGGTCAAAAGCTGCAAGGGGACCTTCAATTATTGCAAATCTTTAATAACATTAGTCTTTTTCTGTTGGCCAAAAGGACTTTTGGGGCCCCCAGGCTCCAGGGTCCAGGAGCGATTGCAACCCCTGCACCTATTATAGTTATGCCCCAGACCCAGGTCAGTGCAAGACAACCAAAAACCTATATCCGCCTCCAGGAGTGGTACTGCACCTGCACACTGCGAACACTTTACCCCACCAGTCTCCTGACATCCTGACCACTGCAGCCAATCAGTGTCTGGCGCACATTCAGCCCAAGACAGATTTTACTCATAATTGGCTGCAGCGGTCACATGATTCATATCCCGCTAAATGGAGTACGGCGGAGCGGCGCCAGCTCAGGAGGTGGGTAGAGATTATTATTGTCTAGTTAGGCTGCGTTCACACATTGCGTATTTTGCCGCGTTTTTTTACGCGCGCTTTTCAAAATACGCAATGTGCTTTTTGTCTGCCTGCAAAGTGAATGGGAAATTCACTTTGCAGTGCAGACATTGCGTAAAAATACGCAGTGCGTTTTCCGGGAGAAAACGCAGCTCCGTAAACAATTGATATGTCAATTCTTTACGGAGCTACTACTGCGTATTTTCCCAGAGGGGAGGAAGAATCCTGCTTCCTCCTCCCCTCTGTGACAGCTGTGGCCGCCCATTAGACTTCACATTGTGTTAATACACACTGTGAAGTCTAATTAAACTAAAGCAAGTGTCTGAAAAATAAAAAACAATGAATACATCACCTTCCGACGCCTTCTCCCGGTTTGCGATCCCCGGTTGTAAGTCAGATTTCTTCTGCAAGACCTGTGGTGATGTCAGAGGGGGGGCGTTCCTGGGCACTCGCGGTCATGTGACCGCGAGCAGCCAATCAGCGATGGGACCTCCCTGTAACGCCCCCCCTCTGACGTCATCACAGATCTTGCAGAAGAGATCTGACTTACAACCGGGGATCGCAAACCGGGAAAAGGCGTCGGAAGGTGATGTATTCATTGTTTTTTATTTTTCACACACTTGCTTTAGTTTAATTAGACTTCACAGTGTGTATTAACACAATGTGAAGTCTAATGGGGCGGTCACAGCTGTCACAGAGGGGAGGAGGAAGCAGGATTCTTCCTCCCCTCTGTGACATCACTGCGCTTTCTGGGGGAAAGAAAGCGCAGTGTGTGAAAGCCCCTGCGTATTTTGCTGCGCTTTTTTACGCGGCCGAAAAACGCGGCAAAAAGCGCGCGTAAAAAAGCGCAGCAAAATACGCAAATGTGTGAACGCAGCCTTACACCACATTTTTGTATAGTATTGGTAGAATTCCTTTAAGTCTGTGAGCAAGTAGAGTTTAGAAACGTATCACACGAGAGGTAACTCTACCCCATAAAAAGACACAATCGAGTAAATAAAACATGGGAAATGGGGGATCCTCCTGTTACACAGTTTGCATTGGGGCTCAGCAGTGTCAAGTTATCCCTTTGTCCAATGGTTGGTATTTGTATCCTATCTAGACAATTCCTTTTTAGAATGTCCTACTGAATTGTACAGTCCATCAGTTATACAGGGTTCAGATACTGGACATGAGGCCATCAGTTGATCACCACAACAAAGAAACAAGGGTAGTGACTTTATTATTGATGCTGAGATACAATGAATATGTCCATAACTTATATGATGAGTCGTCCGTCTCATATAGATTTATATGATGAGCCGTCCGTCTCCTATAGATTTATATGATGAGCCGTCCGTCTCCTATAGGCGGCCGTCACACGGTGAGATATCTATAGCGATATTGTTAGCGATCACGTGCACGCGCAATCGCTTACAATATCGCTCACATCGCTGGTGAGATGTCACACAGACAGACTCACCAGCGATGCGGAGCCGCGATCTCGCTCGTTACTATGGTACACATCGGGTAACTAGGGCCGCGCGTCGCTTAGTTACCCGACGTGTACCATAGTTACCATCTCCCAGCATAGGCGCGGTCGCTGGGAGATGGATCATCGTGGTGTTATACACCACGATGATGCAGATCGCTGCATCGTTCATCGCTAGATCTGAGAACCGAACCTCAGATCAGCGATGTCACGATCAAGCGATTTAACATCGTAAATCGCTTGATTACATGCAACGATATCTTGCCCGATATCGCTTAAGCGATCAAAATGGAGATCGCTTAAACGATATCGGGCAAGATATCGTTCCGTGTGACGGCCGCCATAGATTTATATGATGAGCCGTCCGTCTCCTATAGATTTATATGATGAGCCGTCCGTCTCCTATAGATTTATATGATGAGCCGTCCGTCTCCTATAGATTTATATGATTAGCCGTCCGTCTCCTATAGATTTATATGATGAGCCGTCCGTCTCCTATAGATTTATATGATGAGCCGTCCGTCTCCTATAGATTTATATGATGAGCCGTCCTTCTCCTATAGATTTATATGATGAGCCGTCCGTCTCCTATAGATTTATATGATGAGCCGTCCGTCTCCTATAGATTTATATGATGAGCCGTCCGTCTCCTATAGATTTATATGATGAGCCGTCCGTCTCCTATAGATTTATATGATGAGCCGTCCGTCTCCCATAGATTTATATGATGAGCCGTCCGTCTCCTATAGATTTATATGATGAGCCGTCCGTCTTCTATAGATTTATATGATGAGTCGTCCGTCTCCTATAGATTTATATGATGAGCCGTCCGTCTCCTATGGGTTTATATAATGAGTCATCCGTCTCCTATGGATTTATATGATGAGCCGTCCATCTCCTATAGATTTATATGATGAGCCGTCCGTCTCCTATAGATTTATATGATGAGCCGTCCGTCTCCCATAGATTTATATGATGAGCCGTCCGTCTCCTATAGATTTATATGATGAGCCGTCCGTCTCCTATAGATTTATATGATGAGCCGTCCGTCTCCCATAGATTTATATGATGAGCCATTCGTCTCCTATAGATTTATAAGATGAGCCGTCCGTCTCCCATAGATTTATAAGATGAGCCGTCCGTCTCCTATGGGTTTATATAATGAGTCATCCGTCTCCTATGGATTTATATGATGAGCCGTCCATCTCCTATAGATTTATATGATGAGCCGTCCGTCTCCTATAGATTTATATGATGAGCCGTCCGTCTCCCATAGATTTATATGATGAGCCGTCCGTCTCCTATAGATTTATATGATGAGCCGTCCGTCTCCTATAGATTTATATGATGAGCCGTCCGTCTCCCATAGATTTATATGATGAGCCATTCGTCTCCTATAGATTTATAAGATGAGCCGTCCGTCTCCTATGGGTTTATATGATGAGCCGTCCGTCTCCTATAGATTTATATGATGAGCCGTCCGTCTCCTATGGGTTTATATAATGAGTCATCCGTCTCCTATAGATTTATATGATGAGCCGTCCGTCTCCTATAGATTTATATGATGAGCCGTCCGTCTCTATAGATTTATATGATGAGCCGTCCGTCTCCTATAGATTTATATGATGAGCCGTCCGTCTCCCATAGATTTATATGATGAGTCGTCCGTCTCCTATAGATTTATATGATGAGCCGTCCGTCTCCCATAGATTTATAAGATGAGCCGTCCGTCTCCTATGGGTTTATATAATGAGTCATCCGTCTCCTATGGATTTATATGATGAGCCGTCCATCTCCTATAGATTTATATGATGAGCCGTCCGTCTCCTATAGATTTATATGATGAGCCGTCCGTCTCCCATAGATTTATATGATGAGCCGTCCGTCTCCTATAGATTTATATGATGAGCCGTCCGTCTCCTATAGATTTATATGATGAGCCGTCCGTCTCCCATAGATTTATATGATGAGCCAATCGTCTCCTATAGATTTATAAGATGAGCCGTCCGTCTCCTATGGGTTTATATGATGAGCCGTCCGTCTCCTATAGATTTATATGATGAGCCGTCCGTCTCCTATGGGTTTATATAATGAGTCGTCCGTCTCCTATAGATTTATATGATGAGCCGTCCGTCTCCTATAGATTTATATGATGAGCCGTCCGTCTCCTATAGATTTATATGATGAGCCGTCCGTCTCCCATAGATTTATATGATGAGCCAATCGTCTCCTATAGATTATAAGATGAGCCGTCCGTCTCCTATGGGTTTATATGATGAGCCGTCCGTCTCCTATAGATTTATATGATGAGCCGTCCGTCTCCTATAGATTTATATGATGAGCCGTCCGTCTCCTATAGATTTATAAGATGAGCCGTCCGTCTCCTATGGGTTTATATAATGAGTCATCCGTCTCCTATAGATTTATATGATGAGCCGTCCGTCTCCTATAGATTTATATGATGAGCTCCCCGTCTCCCATAGATTTATATGATGAGCCGTCCGTCTCCTATAGATTTATATGATGAGCTCCCCGTCTCCCATAGATTTATATGATGAGCCGTCCGTCTCCTATAGATTTATATGATGAGCCGTCCGTCTCCTATAGATTTATATGATGAGCCGTCTGTCTCCTATAGATTTATATGATGAGCTGTCCGTCTCCTATAGATTTATATGATGAGCCGTCCGTCTCCTATGGATTTATATAATGAGTCATCCGTCTTCTACAAGTTTATAGGGACCAGACTTTACCAACTATTTGCTGTATGCAGTTGAGAGTTGAGCGGGCGCGGTAGCCGCCTGCCGTACACGGGTTGGGGCACACGCTGTCAGCTGTTGTTTTCCTCCTGAAATGTTCCTGTATGTCACGTCTGCAGTCCACGCTCCATTACCATCTCATTATTAGAAGGCCCTCAGCCTGGGACGGGTGTATTGTCCTAACACCGGTAAAATATATCTTTGTACTGTGTTAGCCAGTAGATAGAAAAATAATGTAAAAAAAACTTAACGAGTCCTCAGTAGTTGATACCTTTTAATGGTAACTGAAATGATGGTAATAAATAGAAGCTTTCGAGACTACTTCGGTCTCTTCATCAGGCACGTAACAAACTTTCACATATTTATAGTATACACAACAAGACATAAACTTGTGTTATATACTGCACTATTCTATGTCCTGTCATGTATATGACGCCCACCCCAGGACCCGGGAAGAGTCGGGAACCGGGCAGTTACTCGTTGTTCTTCCCCTTTCAGTTCTTTTCACAGGAACAGACGGGGGCCGAGACCCGGTCCTGTGACCCTGGCGGTGTCATTTTAATAAACGGGCGGATGACAGGGAAAGTCTGAGGGGAAAAAGGGGTATTCGTGACGCCACCTGCGGTATGCGGCCAGGGCGGCCGCCGCTGCTTCAGAACCTCTGGGGGTGGTGAATGGCAGCTTGGATGGTTCCACTCCCCACAGGTGGAGCGCAGTCTCCAGGACAGTGGAGTGGTTTCCCCTTCCGGCACAGTACCCTCGGTGTTTCAGGCGGCCTCTGCAGCCGATGGTCGCCACAAATAAAAGTCTCACACACCACAGCTGCAGTTCCGTTACTTTTACTCAGGTTTTAAAACATGTCCGCCGGGTACGCTCCCTGCCACTCTCCGGGACAGCTCTTTCTCCAGAGCCGGGTTAGTGCAGTCAAACCACATTTGGTGCCCTTTCCTTCCTCTCTAGGTGTCTCAGTCTCTGGTGGTTTTACTCTCTCTCAGCGCTATTATGGGTAGTTCTCTGAGGCGAGCAGGTTGTCGCTCTGCCCCCCAGGCTCTCAATGCTCTCCGCAGCACAGAGCTCAAGTACCGATGGCCACGGGTGCTGTTGTGTCCCAGGCGCCATCAGGTTTCCTCCCGGCCACTGCTTCCTAGTTCATCCACCTTCCCCATGATGTGTTGGGTGTTCGGCCACAGCTTCCGTTAGAAGTCAGAGGCCTCCGGATTTATGGCTCAAGCATAACGTATCCACACCGTGTTCAGGGCCGGGTCCCTGCGTAGTCCACCGAAGACTCTGTTTGGTCAGATTAGGGCGTACGTGGAAATCAGTTTCTCTTCCGCACCCCAAGGGTCCTTTTCCTTCTCTCCCGGTCAGTTCTCTTCCTCCCGTGGGCGAGCGTGGTAGTGGCGCTCCAATCCACGGGAGTCGGCACCACACAGCCTCTATGCTCCCGACTACCCCTCCTCGTCACCTGGTGTTACGCCTCCGGTCTCCTTCTACTGACTCTCTCTAACACTTCCTGTTTCCCCTTTTTGTGACCTAGGCCTTCCCTCCGGGTCCTCCCATTGTCCCAAGGCCTAAGGGGTCGTGTTTGTGTACTGTTTCCGTGCCTTCTTTGGGCTCAACTGCACCATCCCTGCACCTGGAGAACAGGGGCACTACACTCCCTAACCGCAGGCGTGCAGTACCTCTGGTGGCGGTTTACCCAGTGGGGCGGCCACATATAAATATGTGACAAACTTTGTGTTACATCATGTCTGATGAAGAGACTTAAGTAGTCTAGAAAGCTTGATATTTGTTATAATCTTTTCAGCTCACCATTAAAAGGTGTCAACCATTGAGGACTCTCAGATTTGTAATTTTTTGGCCCCAACACATTAATTTTTGCTTATTAAGTCACCTAAACTGGACTTAGAGGGAATTTAGACCGTGAGTTCCGATGGACAGAGTGACGATCATTCAAACGCTGTGGAATTATTAGCGCTATATAAGTGAGTAAAATAAATAGTGAATAAGAAATGGTGCATAATTTGCCTCAAATACAACTGAAATTTGTAGCAAAGATTTCCTTGATTTCACCACTTCTATCCTGTTTCATGGTTTCAAGATGAGCGATAGAGTGAACCACCTATGCTGGGTATTCGAATCAATGGTACTCACATTCATATGAAAGTGTCACAGATAGTTTAACTCAGCCACACAGACATTGTAGTAAGAGTCCAGGAGAAGTGGAGATGCTTTTCACTGAAATTCTTGTATTGATATATAATGCTGCAGGTAAAAAGAGTGATTCTTCACAGAGCAGTAAAACTGTCCATACTAAGATTTTGACATCACAGAAGCGACAGGGAGAGGAGAGGGACAAAATAACAAAAGCAATGCTTCTGCCTAGAAACACAGAAATACACAACACAGCACTAAGTACATAGATAAATTTCCATTCATGGGATATAACACCTTCCATTGCAAATGATGAAAGGAGTGCAGGATAGAGGAAAGCAGGCAGCGCAGATGGAGGAAGGCCCGAGAGGAAAGGAACACGAAAGGGGTATACTGGACAAACCATCCTGATTGTCAAGGACTACCCGGACCGCCAATGTACTGTAATCTGTGGTACATGCAAAGAAAATCCAAGTAAACCGGGTTTGGAACTCAGAACTGTGTGTGAGACTCTTATTTCCTGCCTGAGCCTGGAGAGCGGTAGACTGCTAAACCGCCCAGATGGCAGGGCCCAGCAGGTGAGCCGCTCTGACCAGTTCTGCCCCGCTGGCCACTCATCACCCCGAATCCCTACACACCGGATGCCCTGGAGACCTGCTCCTCCTGTGGGGAGTCAAACCATCACAGCTACCACTCCATCATCCCCAGGGGTCCCGGACTGCAGCAGCGGCCTCTACTGGCCACCTACCACTGGTGGTGTCACAGCAAACTTTTACTTTTCTTTTTACCTCTTCACCCCTTTTTAACTGACTGCCCGCCGGGGACCATGGACCGGGTCGCGCCACCCTGGCATCCCATAACCCCGAGGACGACATTGGGAGGGCCCCCACTGGGGCGAGTCATATGCACCTGCCTCATTCAGAAATGTCTGCAATAAATCTGCCAGCTTCAGTTTAACCTAAGGGTATGAACATACAGAGTATTTGTGTTCAATGGGAAATCCAATTTAATAAGCAATGTTTCACTTATTGAAGGTAACACAACATGTTTATCATCAGCGGTGAGAAACTATCTGTGAGTAGGAGCTGGTTTTGTGTGTAGTCCCTTTACACAATTAGATTTATAGGTAAGTGAGGTAGATTTATTTTAGCTGCTAAAGACGTGAAAGCTACCACTTCGGGAATAGTTTTAAAAGAATCTTTTATTTTATTCTTTTTAAAAATGACTGGTCAAGTCTAACATAGTATACAAAGAGTGAACAAACAGGTGTATTATACAAATTCGCTGAAGGACAACAGCACATAACAATACATGTACCCCTTCCTCTCCCTATGTTTGCAAACTGCCTGTCAGTGGAGGTAAATCACCCTAAAGTTTCGGGTGCCCCCACTCCACGGCGGCTCGCCCTATGATAGCCCTAGATACTACGGGTATCAAAAAATAGCAACAATAGAAAGTTGTCAGAGGATGCATACAATATGTCTGGGTAACAACAGGACACAGAATCGGACCAGGGTCAACTTAACTCAAATAGTCTCCCTAGTCCTTTGATTCCACGCTGGTCCACAGTGCATTCACGTTCTTCCTTCAGTTGTGACGTTAAAAGAAATGTTAATGAATCTCCATTGTTTCCATCTTACGCGTTTCGCCTCAGAAATTCAAGATGAGGCTCATCAGAGATCTTTTTGGAGTTTCACAACAATTGCCTGTCACTCTTTTTTCACGAGACAAAGAATAGATCAAGATATTGTATCGCTTCAAAAGAGGGGTCCCAGAATCGGGGTCACGGGGGTGCATTCACTAACTCCCGGAGACAGTGTACACAGTGGTGGGCATCCAGCTACTGTTAAAGTCATGGACACTCAGGTTTCATATCAACCATATTAATGTAGGGTAGAAGAAAACCATTTCCCATTGATACTGGATGTACATCCAGCCTGGACACTTCACCCTGGAATCAGACACATATGGAGTCACTTTAGCTCTATGGGAGGCTTATGGGCCTGAAGTATCTTCTTCTTGGGTAATTTCCAGTATATAAGGGAAATGGTTTTCTTCTACCCTACATTAATATGGTTGATATGAAACCTGAGTGTCCATGACTTTAACAGTAGCTGGATGCCCACCACTGTGTACACTGTCTCCGGGAGTTAGTGAATGCACCCCCGTGACCCCGATTCTGGGACCCCTCTTTTGAAGCGATACAATATCTTGATCTATTCTTTGTCTCGTGAAAAAAGAGTGACAGGCAATTGTTGTGAAACTCCAAAAAGATCTCTGATGAGCCTCATCTTGAATTTCTGAGGCGAAACGCGTAAGATGGAAACAATGGAGATTCATTAACATTTCTTTTAACGTCACAACTGAAGGAAGAACGTGAATGCACTGTGGACCAGCGTGGAATCAAAGGACTAGGGAGACTATTTGAGTTAAGTTGACCCTGGTCCGATTCTGTGTCCTGTTGTTACCCAGACATATTGTATGCATCCTCTGACAACTTTCTATTGTTGCTATTTTTTGATACCCGTAGTATCTAGGGCTATCATAGGGCGAGCCGCCGTGGAGTGGGGGCACCCGAAACTTTAGGGTGATTTACCTCCACTGACAGGCAGTTTGCAAACATAGGGAGAGGAAGGGGTACATGTATTGTTATGTGCTGTTGTCCTTCAGCGAATTTGTATAATACACCTGTTTGTTCACTCTTTGTATACTATGTTAGACTTGACCAGTCATTTTTAAAAAGAATAAAATAAAAGATTCTTTTAAAACTATTCCCGAAGTGGTAGCTTTCACGTCTTTAGTAGTCCCTTTACACGTCGCCCGGGGAGAGCGCTGTGATTTCTGTACTTTGGAATGCCATTCGCGAGCCCCGGAGAGAGATCGCCAAGGTCATCGGAGCAGATTCTGTCATGACATAAACAGATATTGTTTCTGTAGTAAATGGAGAAGGTGGAATTGCAGAAGGCACATTGCATTGTGCTCCAATCTTTGGACCGACACCCCCTTTCCATACTGTGCATAGGCCATAAATATCCTGAATTAGACTACTCAATTATAAGGGTTCAAGAAACAAACCAGGGCACTGCGAGGGGACGTAGGATACTGCACATATATAAATCCTATGTTGGATAGTGTGGACACATCCTCGGACGGTGGTGCTCGTCAATAGGTCGACCGGAAGAAGCGGCAATCAGCCGCGAAACGGTGCCCGTTGTCGTTGCACTCCTCACTCCCTCCCCCCAAGTTTGCAAAATGACTGTTTTTTCCTGTATACGGATATAATAAACAGAAGATTCCAGCCACGGTGAGTGCCGCATATATTTTTGCTTCTTTAATTGTCAATTATAAGGGTACTCCATATTTTAATTTGTGAGTTTATTGATGATTTTTCCCATGGAGCGGTCCTGTGAAATGTACCCAGTTTCCCATGCTGTGAACTCAGTTGAACCTTTTGCACATTTTCTGTAGCATTTCAACACTTTTATGTAAATTAAGCTAATTGTGTTTTTTTCAGTGCATTCTCTAATGTTTTTTAATACATCCTTGTCTCTTCTTGGTGTGTCATGCTTTAAAGGGAATCTGTCACCAGGTTTTTGCCATCCCATCTGACAGCATTATAATGTAGACACAGAGACCCTGATTCCAGCGATGTGTCCCTTACTCATTTTGATAAAATTACTGTTTTCTCTCCTTTAGATTTAGCAGTTCATGAATATGCCGGACTACCAGTAGTCCACTAATGATAATCTCCTGCTGATTAAACAGTGATTGTCTCAAAACTGCACTGAGCAGTCACTGGTAAGTGACACATCGCTGGAATCAGGGTCTCTGTCTCTACATTATGGCGCTCTCAGCTTAAATGGCAAAAACCTGGTGACAGAGTCCCTTTAAATAAAGCTGCTTTGTTGTTGATACTTTGACAACATGTTGTTGATAGTCGTGCAGAATTTATGCACTTTTGGTGCATTTCTGCTATGGAAAAGCACTAAAAAAGGAACTTTTCTGCATCTAACGAGCACGAGATTTCTATAAATCCCATCCACTTTGCAGAAATAGCGTCAAGAACGCAGCATGGGAACTCAACCTTGCATCAAAAAGTCACACGAACCATTAAAATGTCACGTGCAAAAAAAGAAAATAAAAAAGCCGAAATAGACAGGACCGTGCTCATTGTGCAGCTGCGTTACAATGTGTCAGCGCGGAAATCATGCGGTCTCCCGCAGACTGGGGGGGATGCGGCACAGAAAGTAGGTGAGAGGTCAATGTTATTGCTCGGTGGAGCCGCCTGCTGGACACTCACAGAATGGATTTACTAGGAAAGTAGGTGAAAGGTCGTGCAGTATAAATCCACTACATGGTGGAGCCACCTAGTGGAGATGGAGAGAATGGCAGTGCAATGCACAATGTTGTATTTTTAGATCAAGGGTGGGATCCTCTTTTTCTGCCAGGGATCGTTTGATGTTTACACCATAATTCGGGGGCCACAAAAAATGATCAACTTGAAATGTACCTGCTGTATTTGGTAAAAATGTAATTATCTCCCCCCCTTATGTGATGAGCGGAGCGGCTTCTCCTTGGTGCGATGTGTGATGTTGGGTGATATTGATGATGACACTGTACCCACAGCGGCTTCTCCAGGTCTGTGTCGGTCTGAAGCGCAGTCGTCTCCTTGTGATGAATTCTGATAAGATCTGAGCACAGATGTATATTACACTACACGTCTTCTCAGCGCCGGACTGGGGTGTCTGGGGCCCACCAGGAAAATTGACTCCAGGGGCCCACCGACCCGAGCCCACCCATTCTTCAGCTATATGCAAATACCTGTTATCCGTTATACCCATTATAGTGTAGCGTGGACTGTAAAACACAGGCGGCTGCTGCACATCAATATGCGCTCACCATTACTGTGATGTACAATTACTGTAGTTTGCATTAAAGGGATTTTTTGGTGAAAACAAGTTCTCAGCGATGCACAGGTTAGGAAGGTGATCACTTATTTATTGGTGGAATCCGCACCATCAGAAGAATGTGGCATTTTGAGTATTTGGTGAGTTTTTTACCTCAGTATTTGTAAGGCTGCTTTCACACCACGATTTTTGCATTTCCGATGCTGTCCGATAAAAATCGGACAGCATCGGACCGATTTTCGGATCCCATGTATCCCTATGGGGATCGGACCGAATCGGATGTGCACTAAATGCCATCCGATTTGGTCCGATCCGATTCTGCCCGATTTTGACCGATTTTTTTCAGGAGAAATAAATCGGAGCCTGCAACGATTTTTTCATCCGATTACAAAATCTGACAAGTCGGATCGGACCAAATCGGATGGCATTTAGTGCACATCCGATCTGACCCGATCCCTAACATGGGGCCCTATGGAGAAGGGTCCGAGAAAACATGTGATGTCTCCTCGGACCCTATTTTACTGTACTGAGCATGCTCAGTACAGTAAAACTGCTCCTGGGAGCACAAGGGTTAAAAAGAAAAAAAAAAAAAGTTTATTCTCACCTCTCCCCGAGCCCCCGCCGTCTTCCGCCATCTTCCTCTAGGCTCCCGGTGGCTGCCGCAGGCTGCCGCAGGCTCCGGTGTCAGCAGAGGTGTACCTCTGCTGTTCAGGACCTGCGGTGATGTCACAGTCATGTGACCGCGGGTTCACCATGGTGAACTCGCGGTCACGTGACTGTGACATCACCGCAGGTCCTGTGTACAGCAGAGGTACACCTCTGCTGACACCGGCAGCCTGCGGGAGCCACCGGGAGCCTAGAGGAAGATGGCGGAAGACGGCGGGGGCTCGGGGAGAGGTGAGAATAAACTTTTTTTTTTTTTCTTTTTTTGCAGCCCGGCGCCGATTTTATGCCGGAATCGGGTGCCTATTTGGCACCCGATTCCAGGCATCAGAAGGGAGCCGATGGTGTCCGAATTATATCGGACAGCATCGGCTCCCTAAAAATCGTGGTGTGAACGCACCCTAAGACAAAACCAGGAGTGGAGCAATCACAGGTAATTTTTTTCTACATTTCTCACTCACTCCTGGTTTTGTCTTATAAATACTGAGGTGAAAATCTCACCAAATGCTCAACTTGCTTTCTCTGGGGAACCTCTGTGAGGGTGCGTGCACACGGTCCGGGGGAGCTGTGTGTTGGACGCGGCTCCTCCGGACCTGAGTGAAGCCGTGGGTGGCCGCAGGGAGACCGCAGCCGCCCTGTACTCACCGTGTGCGGCGGGTGCCGGGCGGCTTCTCTCTGACAGCCGCTTCCGACTCCGCAGCATGAAATAAACATGCTGCAGAGGGGGGGGGGGACAGCCGGCAACCTGCACCGCAGCTCCAAACACGCTGTGGGTGGGTAAAGAATAGTGAGGATGGGATTTCTTGAAATCCCATCCACTATGCTTGTACTGTACTACGCAGCGTTTTAGATGCAGAAGCAAGACGCTGCATACACTGATCGTGTGCACACACCCTGACTGCATCTCT
The DNA here is from genome assembly GCA_033576535.1 of Allobates femoralis. Taxonomy (NCBI): domain Eukaryota; kingdom Metazoa; phylum Chordata; class Amphibia; order Anura; family Aromobatidae; genus Allobates; species Allobates femoralis. The sequence goes on from JARQOC010000005.1 coordinate 554,324,455, forward strand.
GCTGATATGTCACAGGACAGGGAGGGGTTAAATACCAAGTATTTAATATGTTTTGGAAATAAAGAAGATTCCCCTTATTGATATCAGATAAAACAAATGACCGACCACAATCCACTCTACCAAAACCAATATTACCAGATACAAGTCTGAAATACCACTACACCGTGACCAGATCACATATTACCATGACATAGTACCTAAATAATGCCACATACAAGGAACAAATACTGCCACACCATTACCAAAGCACATAAAACCATAATGATCAAATGCTACCACATATAAGGTATAAATACTGCGACACCATGAGACCTCATATTACCACCACATAGTGACCGAATAATACTACATACAAGGGACAAATACCGTAATGTCATGACCAAAGTACATAATGCCACCACATAGTGACAAATAATACTAAATTAATAAAAATGTAAAAAAGCTCTGCATATAGTGTCAGTGTACAGGCAATGCAATGATCACCATTGACATTCTACACAGGAGCTCTGTATATAGTGTCAGTGTGTGTGTATAAGTAAGGCTAAGGTCACACTTGCAAAATTCTAAGTTCCCTGCGTTGTTTGCATAGAACTTACATTTTTTTTTCTCCCTACGCAGCCTGTACGCAGCCTTCACGCAGGCTGAGTAGCGGCGAACTCGGCCCCTAGCACCCCGCTGTGTTTCCTGGATACCAGCTACACAGCGGGCTATGGGGAGTGCAATATGCACTACGCATGCACCACGCACAGGGGAACGCATCACGATGCGTTCCCCTGTGCGTGGTGCAAATTGCACTCCCTGCAGGGTTGCTAGGGGCCACATTCGCCGCTACTCAGCCTGCGTGAAGGCTGCGTAGTGAGAAAAAAATTCTAAGTTCTATGCAACCAACGCAGAGAACTTAACATTTTGCAAGTGTGACCCTAGCCTTATACACATACTCACGAGTGATGTCTCTAGGTGAAGTTCTTTATCTGTCGCAGACCGATATCACGTCTTCTATGTAGGACTCATCTCTGCAGAAAATAACATAGTTAGCTATACCTGACTCACTTCCAGAGCACAATCCACACTTTTCCCAAGATTTCTACAATACATGAAATGACAAAAAAAGAAACATAGTGCCGCACTACATAGTAACAGTGCTCCAGTGTCATTCTGTGCCTGCTCATCCTTGTCAGTAGACATATTTGTCTGATGGCAAAGATGTAGCAGAGCTGAAGACAAAAGACCCGTGGATTACGTCAAAACAAGGATTTTTTAATTAAAGATGGTGTCCCTAAATGTGTTTTGTTTTATTTTTAAGTTAAAAAAAAAATTCATTTCTGTTTACTAGAAATTCATGTTGGCCATGTCTAATTTGTCATGACACCATGAAGTTTGGGCTTAGTACCAGCTAATAATACAAAGCTGGCCTGGTACTAACCCTTTTATTACGCAGGGTGCTACTCACCACCAGAGCCACTGGAAGAGCTGGGTAAAGTGCCTGGAAATGGTGCTATGATGAATGCACCATTTTCAGGGGTGGCTGTGGTTTGCGATTTTCAGTGTGGGAGGCCAAGAAAGCTTGGGCCTTACCATGCTGAGAATCCCAGCCCCTTGCTGCCTTGTTTAACCTGGCTGGCGATCAACATATCACGGGAGCCCACACATTTAAAAAAATATAGATATTTTACATAAGTTTAAAACAAATATTAGGCTTCTCTGTCTTTTGATTGCCAGCCAAGGTAAAGCCAGGGAGCTGGAGGTGGCAGCCCGTAGCTGTCTGCTTTATCTGCGCTGAGAATCAAAAAATCTGCGGAGCGCTACGTCATGTTTTTTTTAGTATTTATTTGTTTTCACACATATGTGTGACAGGCCCAACAGCTAATCACAGACACTGACACAGAGAATGGGCATCTGTGATTGGCTGCTTAGGTAACCTGAACGCAGCCCGTTCTAGAATGTATGGGCTGGTTGTAGATTACTCGAACAGCCAATCACAGATGCCCATCCTCTTTGACCGCATCTGTGATTGGCTGTTGTGGTCTGTCACATATAGAAGTGTGAAAATAAATAATTTTTAAAAACATGACGTTGCGCTCTGCAGAATTTTTGATTCTCACCGCAGATAAAGCGGACAGCTACGGCCTGCCACCCCCAGCTGCCTGGCTTTACCTTCGATGGTGATCAAAAGTCAGGAAAGCCCAATATTTTTTTATAAATTATTAAAAAAAAATGAGTGAGCTCCCGCCATATCTTGATCGGCAGCTGGGGGCTGGGATTCTCAGCATGGTAAGGCCCAAGCATTCTGGGCCCCCGATGCTGAAAACGGCAGCCCACAGCTACCCCTGGAATTGGCGCAGTCATCATAGCGCCATTTCCAGGCGCTTTATTCGGCTCTTCCAGTGGCCCTGGTGGGGGGGTGGCACGCTGGGTAATAAAGGGGTTAGTACCAGCTTTGTATTATCAGTTGGTACTAACCCTGAAATTCATGGCATCCCGCCAAACTAGACATGGCCACCATGACTTTCTAGTAAACAGAAAAAAAACACAACACAGAGAAAATAGATGTTTAATAAAACTCAAACACATTTAGGGACTCCATCTTTAGTAAATAAAAAAAATCCTTGCTCAGACGTAATACACAGGTCTTCTGTCTTCAGCTCTGCTACATCTTTGCAATCAGACAATATGTCTGCTGACAGAGATGAGCAGGCACAGAATAACAGTAGAACACACCTGTAAGTGATAGAAGCGCTCAGCTGGCCTCCAGCCGCCGACCGTGTTTCCTGTGCATTGCAAATAATGCATACTTTCAAACACATGGCTATTTTTGCAAGCGTTAGAATGCATTTTTGCAATGCAAGTCTACGGTACATTGCATTTGTGCTGATTTACAACGGATCCGTTGCAATGGACAGTGTAAACGCAATGTTAACAGCTGCGAGGAGGGGAGACAGAGCCCTGGATACCGCCTAGTCAGTCTACTGATGGTACTATCATACACATTGCCCAGTATGTCCTTCCAGCCTTTGTGGCACTATTATGCCCATTGCCCAGTATGTACTGCCTGCCTCTGTGGTACTATCATGCTAGTACTACCACCAGTGACTGTCAGGACATGCTGGGGGGGCATGATAGTACCAAAGATGCTGGCAGGACATATTGGGCAATGTGCATGCATGATAGTACCACCAGAGGCTGGCATAACATGCTGGCCAATGGGCATGATAATCATGGCCATTGCCCAGTAGTTTGTCCTGCCAGCCTCAGCTAAGGGTCCCAGGCAGTTACCTTCTCATCCGTTCTGCTGCTGGCTGGGAGTCCTGTATAGTACAGCATGTAGTGTGAATGCCACACTATGGAGATGCTGCTCCTACTACTGCCACATGGAGGCGAGGCTCAGGACCACATAGAGATTACAGGGGCCGCATAAGGGGCGGATGTGGGTCCCAATCAGGGCGTACATAGAGATCAATGGGCACTCTCAGGGGCGTGCATAAAGATCATGGGGCCAAATCATAGGCGTACATAGATAATATGGGGCACAGTCAAGGGCGTGTATAAAAAATCATGGGGCCCACTCAGGGATCGTACATTGAGATCATGGGGCCCACTCAGATGCGTACATAGAGATCATCATGGGGCCCACTCAGATGCGTACATAGAGATCATCATGGGGCCCACACATAAGCGCACATAGCGATCACGGGGCCCACTCAGATGCGTACATAGAGATCATCATGGGACCCACTCAGATGCGTACATAGAGATCATCATGGGGCCCACTCAGATGCGTACATTGAGATCATCATGGGGCCCACACATAAGCGCACATAGCGATCACGGGGCCCACTCAGATACGTACATAGAGATCATCATGGGGCCCACACATAAGCGCACATAGAGATCACGGGGCCCACTCAGAACCGCACATAGAGATCATTATGGGGCCCACACATAAGCGCACATAGAGATCATGGGGCCCACTCAGATGTGTACATAGAGATCGTCATGGGGCCCACACATAAGCGCACATAGAGATCACGGGGTTTACTCAGATGCGTACATAGAGATCATCATGGGGCCCACATGTAAGCGCACATAGAGATCATGGGGCCCACTCAGATGCGTACATAGAGATCATCATGGGGCCCACACATAAGTGCACATAGAGAATGGGGCCCACTCAGATGCGTACATAGAGATCATCATGGGGCCCACTCAGATGCGTACATAGAGATCATCATGGGGCCCACACATAAGAGCACAGAGATCACGGGGCCCACTCAGATGCGTACATAGAGATCATCATGGGGCCCACACATAAGCGCACATAGAGATCATGGGGCCCACTCAGATGCGTATATAGAGATCCTCATGGGGCCCACACATAAGCGCACATAGAGATCACAGGCCCACACATAAGCGCACATAGAGAACACGGGGCCCACACATAAGCGCACATAGAGATCACGGGGCCCACTCAGATGCGTACATAGAGATCATCATGGGGTCCACAAATAGGCGCACATAGAGATCACGGGGCCCACTAAGATGCGTACATAGAGATCCTCATGGGGCCCACACATAGGCGCACATAGAGATCACGGGGCCCACTCAGATGAGTACATAGAGATCATCATGGGGCCCACACATAAGTGCACATAGAGAATGGGGCCCAGTCAGATGCGTACATAGAGATCATCATGGGGCCCACTCAGATGCGTACATAGAGATCATCATGGGGCCCACACATAAGCGCACATAGATTTCATGGGGCCCACTCAGAGACGTACATAGAGATCAACATGGGGCCCACACATAGGCGCACATAGAGATCATGGGGCCCACACATAGGCACACATAGAGATCATGGGGCCCACTCAGAGGTGTACATAGAGATCATGGGGCCCACTCAGATGCGTACATAGAGATCATCATGGGGCCCACACATAAGTGCACATAGAGATCAAGGGGCCCACTCAGATGCGTACATAGAGATCATCATGCGGCCCACACATAGGCGCACATAGAGATCATGGGGCCCACTCAGATGCGTACATATAGATCAACATGGGGCCCACACATAGGCGCACACAGAGATCATGGGGCCCACTCAGATGCGTACACAGAGATCATCGTGGGGCCCACACATAGAGATCATGGGCCCACACATAAGCGCACATAGATTTCATGGTGCCCACTCAGATGTGTACATATAGATCAACATGGGGCCCACACAAAGGCGCACACAGAGATCATGGGGCCCACCCAGATGCGTACACAGAGATCATCGTGGGGCCCACACATAGAGATCATGGGCCCACACATAAGCGCACATAGATTTCATGGTGCCCACTCAGATGTGTACATATAGATCAACATGGGGCCCACACAAAGGCGCACACAGAGATCATGGGGCCCACCCAGATGCGTACACAGAGATCATCGTGGGGCCCACACATAGAGATCATGGGCCCACACATAAGCGCACATAGATTTCATGGTGCCCACTCAGATGTGTACATATAGATCAACATGGGGCCCACACAAAGGCGCACACAGAGATCATGGGGCCCACCCAGATGCGTACACAGAGATCATCGTGGGGCCCACACATAGAGATCATGGGCCCACACATAAGCGCACATAGATTTCATGGGCCCACTCAGAGACGTACATAGAGATCAACATGGGGCACACACATAGGCGCACATAGAGATCATGGGGCCCACACATAGGCGCACATAGAGATCATGGGGCTCCGTGAGGTTAGGCTCTCACTGCACCCCAGTATGGTGCCATCAGGGAGCTCCCACAGTGTTTGCTTCATACTAAGGCCTGTCATGCCCTGTGGGACCTCCCTGAGGGCACCATGCTGGGGGCAGTAGTAGAAGCAGCAGCATCTCCTCACACTACAGGCCCCCAGCAGGTGTCACTGGATGGTGGAGGCTGCAGCACGGTCTGGGACCCCCAGGCCCCAGACTGATGATGGCTGAGGAGCGCATTTCTTATGGAAGAATCAGAATGGGCTCCTCAGTCACTCAGCACTGCAGGACGACCTAACACACTGCTCACCCCCCCTGCCCCCCCTAAACAAAGTCTCTGAGTCCTGCCCTGGCCAACCGCCTTTATAGTCACCATGCCTGGGCTGCCGCCTGACTGTCTGCGGGTCTGCTGGGGCGACGGCGGGTGACGGTCCTCAGCCCGCTCTCCTCTACAGTGACTCTGCCGGCTGCGCTGCAGACACAGCCTGGATGGAGACAGTTATCGCAGGCTGAGACTGTCTCCATCTGCGCACGCGCTGGCAGTGTCGCGCTGCGCAGAGGAGGCTGAGCGGCACCACAGCAGGCAAAGCACGGAGAGCTCTATCCGTGCTTTGCTGCTGCAAGAGGACATAATCATTCACTAATCATATTGGCAGTGCGCCGATATGATTAGTGATAATACCGGGGGCCGGGGGGGCCCCTCACACTGTCACAGACGCATCTCGGGCCCAGGGGGGGTATGGGGGCGTGACTAAGTGGGCGGGGCTAAAATGTGTCGGGGCCCCCCGGGGGATCTCCCGATCTCCCGCCGGGCCAGTCCGCCCCTGATAGGAATGGTCTGCAGCAAGAGGAGTGGTGAGGAATGGCGGGCTGAGAGGCAAAAAATGTCTTATTTAAACCATATTAAAGTTAATCTTATCTTGTACGGAGTGAGTGAGGCGTGGAGGAGGCGTTCCAGAGGAGTGCTGAGGGAGAGGCTAGAGGCGGAGAAATGTCTTGAGGCGGAGAAATGGCGCGCTGAGGAGGCGGAGTGAATGAGCGTGGAGGAGGTGTCCCGGAGGAGTGCTGAGGGACAGGCTTGAGGCGGAGAAATGGCGCGCTGAGACAAAGTGGGCGGCTTTTAAAACAGCGTCATGGATCTCGCGAGAGTTCCATGACGCCCTCGTAGTTATCGCCACCACCAAGATGGCGTCCGTGAAGTGTCGCCAAATGTGGAGGTCGCCATCTTGGTGGTGGGCATAAGCACGGTGGGGTCCGGGAACCGTAGCAGCCGAGAAGACAGATGTGGAGGAGGAAGTGCTGGCAGACGTGGCGGGCGGCATTGTGAAGGGAGGATGTGTGGAAGGCGTGCGGCGGTGGAAGATGTTAGCGGCGTCAGCGTGATTAAAGAGGACCGGCTCCGGAGCGTGTGGGGACAGGGGCGCTGCATATAATGTGGGGCCGGTGGCGCTGCAGAGGGTACGGAGGGGCTCCGGTGCGGGGCGGGAAGTTTAATGTGCGGGACAGGGGCTCTGCCGAGGGTACCGATGTTGCTAGTGAGGCTCTGGAAGCCCCCCTACCGGCAAAGGTCGGCCATCTTGGATCACCGCGAGCGGGTGTATCCAGGCAGCTTCTGACCGGATGTGACGTAATGATACGGGAGAATCCGGACGGAAGTCACATTAGGGCTTTTATACTAATAGATGTTGCCCCTACAGAGAGATATCTGTACTCGAGCACTTTCTAATTATGCAAGAAGTTAGACTAGGAGATCACGGTTAGAGACTCACCAAAGTATTCACACCCTGTGAACTTTTCCACATTATTTCACATTACACCCGCAAACCTCAATGTATTTTATTAGGATTTTATGTGATACCAACAGTAAGTACAAGTATTTGTGAAGTGTAAAGGAAATGATACCTGGGGATCTAAATATCCTAAATGTATAAATCTGAAAATTGTGATGTGCATTTGTATTCAGCCCTGAGTTAATACTGTGTAGGATCAATTCTCTCTGTGTTTTGGGGGATGTTCCCGCTTTGTACATATAGAGGTGACATTTCTGCCCCTTCTTCTTCGCGCACATGCTCTCGCTGCCCTGTATTTAGCTCCATCCATCTTCCAATCTGACCAGCTTCCCTGCCACTGCTGAAGAAAAGCCCTCCTCCAGCAGGATGCTTCCACCACCATGTGTGATGGTAGGGATGGTGTTTTTAGTGTTTTCTTAGTATTTTAAAAAATTTTATCTGAAAATTGTGCTGTGTATTTATATGTATTCAGACCCCTGAGTCAATGCTTTGTAGGACCACCTTACACAGCAATTACTGCTCCAAGTCTTTCGGGCTCTGTCTCTTCAGCTTTGCACATATAGCGGTGACATATTTGCCCCTTCTTCTTTGCACACTTGCTCTCGCTCAGTGAGATCGGATGGAGACATCTGTGATTAGTCATTTTCAAGTCTTGGCACAGATTCTCACTGGGATTTCGGTCCGGACAGTGATTGGACCATTCACACACTTGGATGTGATCTGGTCTAGACGCTCCATTGTAGCTCTGGCAGGATGTTTAGGGTCGTTGTCCTGCTGGACAGTGAACTTACGCCCCAGTCTCAAGTCTTTTGCAGACTCTAACAGGTTTTTCTCCAGGATTGTCCTGTATTTAGCTCCATCTATCTTCCAATCACCTCTGACCAGCTTCCCTGCCTCTGCTGAAGAAAAGCCCTCCTCCAGCAGTATGCTTCCACCACCATGTGTGATGGGGGGATGGTGTTTTTAGTATTTCCTTAATATTTTAAAAATTGTATTCAGAAAATTGTGCCGTGTATTTATATGTATTCAGACCCCTGAGTCAATGCTTTGTAGGACCACCTTTCACAGCAATTACTGCTCCAAGTCTTTCAGGCTCTGTCTCTTCAGCTTTGCACATATAGATGTGACATTTTTGCCCCTTCTTCTTTGCACACTTGCTCTCACTGAGTGAGATGGGATGGAGACGTCTGTGATCAGCCATTTTCACATGTTGTCATAGACTCTCACTGGGATTTTGCTCTGGACATTGACTGGGCCATTAACGCACTTGGATGTGTTCTGATCTAAACCGTCCATTGTAGCTCTGGCGGTATGTTTAGGGTCGTAGTCCTACTGGACGGTGAACCTATGCACCAGTCTCAATTCTTTTGCCGTCTCTAACCAGTTTTCCTCCAGGATTGCCCTGTATTTAGCTCCATCCATCTCCCAATTACTTCTGACCAGCTTCCCTGCCCCTGCTGAAGAAAAGCCTCCCCACAGCAGGATGCTGCCACCACCATATGTGATGGTGGGGATGGTATATTTAGTGTTGCTTTTCCACGACACATTGAAAAAGTTCTCCTTTGGTCTCATGCGACCAGACAACCTTCTTCCCCATGCTTGCTGTGTCCACTACAAGGCATATAGAAGGCAAAATGCAAATCAGTATAAGTGGTGGAAAACTAACACTGCACCTCACCCTGAAAACACTATCCTCACCGTCACACATGGTGGTGGCAGCATCTTGTTGTGGGGATAAAACAAGACACATTTTCACTATTTTTATATTTTTCCCTGTTATCGACAAAAAAAGAACATGAATATGGGACACCAAAAATGGACAAAAAACGAGGCAAAAATAATTTGAATACCTGAGTGAGAAGAATATTTTTTGACCTCTCAGAGGTAAGAAAGAAAAAGGATACCGTGCCCAATAAAAACTACACGTCATGTTTTAAGACACAAGACCTCATCTAATAACGTTTATGCAAAGATAAAAAAAGTTATTGTTGTTATTACTGCTATGGATGTACTGGTCGTCAAGTGGGTATGTCGAAGATCGATGGGATTTGGTAGAAATTATTGGAAAATATTAGAGATAAGTGAATGGATTCACAGGAGCCTGGTCCTATGGCGAAGTCAGTATTCTGGGGCCACTGAATGGGTGTTCCGCTCTGCCCAAGCCCCCAAGTCTCCAGGATAGAGTAGAGACGGTAACAATCTCCAGTGCCCCCATCATTCTCCGGTGCCCCCATCATTCTCCGTTGGTGCCCCCAGCATTCTCCGGTGGTGCCCACAGCATTCTCCGGTGGTGCCCACAGCATTCTCCGGTGGTGCCCCCATCATTCTCCGGTGCCTCCATCATTCTCCGATGCCCCATCATTCTCTGGTGGTGCCCCCAGTATTCTCCAGTGGTGCCCCCAGCATTCTACGATGGTGCCCCCGGCATTCTCTGGTGGTGCCCCAGCATTCTACGATAGTGCCCCCAGCATTCTCTGGTGGTGCCCCAGCATTCTCTGGTGGTGCCCCAGCATTCTACGATGGTGCCCCTGGCATTCTCTGGTGGTGCCCCCTGCATTCTCCGGTGGTGCCTCCATCATTCTCCGGTGCCCCCATCATTCTCTGGTGGTGCCCCCATCATTCTCCGATGCCCCCATCATTCTCTGGTGGTGCCCCAGCATTCTCTGGTGGTGCCCCAGCATTCTCCGATAATGCCCCCGGCATTCTCTGGTGGTGCCCCCTGCATTCTCCGGTGGTGCCCCCATCATTCTCTGGTGGTGCCCCATCATTTTTCCGGTGCCCCCATCATTCTCTGGTGGTGCCCCCAGCATTCTCCAGTGGTGCCCCCAGCATTCTCCGATGGTGCCCCAGCATTCTCCGATGGTGCCCCCGGCATTCTCTGGTGGTGCCCCCTGCATTCTCCAGTGGTGCCCCCAGCATTCTCCGGAGGTGCCCCCAGTATTTTCCGGTGGTGCCCCCTGCATTCTCCGGTGGTTCCCCCATCATTCTCCGGTGGTGCCCACAGCATTCTCCGATAGTGTCCCCAGCATTCTCCGGTGGTGCCCCATCTTTCTCCGGTGGTGCCCCCATCATTCTCCGGTGGTGCGCCCAGCATTCTCCGGTGGTGCCCCCATCATTCTCCGGTGCCCCCATCATTCTCCGGTGGTGCACCCATTATTCTCCGGTGCCCCCATCATTCTCTGGTGGTGCCCCCATCATTCTCCGATGCCCCCATCTTTCTCTGGTGGTGCCCCCAGCATTCTCCAGTGGTGCCCCCGGCATTCTCTGGTGGTGCCCCCGGAATTCTCTGGTGGTGCCCCCGGAATTCTCTGGTGGTGCCCCAGCATTCTCCGATGGTGCCCCCGGCATTCTCTGGTGGTGCCCCCTGCATTCTCTGGTGGTGCCCCCTGCATTCTCTGGTGGTGCCTCCTGCATTCTCTGGTGGTGCCTCCATCATTCTCTGGTGGTGCCCCCATCATTTTCCGATGCCCCCATCATTCTCTGGTGGTGCCCCCAGCATTCTCTGGTGGTGCCCCCATCATTTTCCGATGCCCCCATCATTCTCTGGTGGTGCCCCCAGCATTCTCCATTGGTGCCCCCAGCATTCTCCAGTGGTGCCCCCAGCATTCTCCGATGGTGCCCCCAGCATTCTCCAGTGGTGCCCCCAGCATTCTCCGATGGTGCCCCCAGCATTCTCCGGTGGTGCCCCCAGCATTCTCCGGTGGTGCCCCCAGCATTCTCCGGTGGTGCCCCCAGCATTCTCTGGTGCCCTATCATTCTCCGGTGGTGCCCCCATCATTCTCCGGTGGTGCCCCCAGCATTCTCCGGTGGTGCCGCCAGCATTCTTCCACTGGGGACCAGAAATAACTTATGATGATTCTTCCAATTTATATAGTCAAGTGAATATCTATTCTCCTTGCAAATTGTCACTTCAGGGAGTAAGTAGATGAACTCTAGTGCCACCTATTGGAAGTAGCAATCCTACAAGTCAGAATTGAGTTTTTAATGAGCGTTTCAATATGATTTAGGATTTATGCCAGATCAGAATCCCAATCTGCAGACATGGTGTTTCAGGGTGATTGACCCTCATCAGTGCAAAGTATGGGATGATATGTCTGCATGAAGGGCTAAGACAAGGTCAAAGTCGTATTGAAAGGTTTGATAAAGAGTCAATTTGACTATTAGGATTAGTACTTCCAAGGGGATAATAGGCGTACTGCATGGGGATAATGGGGGTACTGCAAGGGGATGATGGGGATAGCATATTGGGGGCTGCAAGTGGATTCATCATTGTTTAGCAACAGCATAACAACATTATTAAAGAGAATTCAGAGACTTATTGTACTTTAAAGTGTTGGTGTTACATAAACCGGTCACATTTACTTGTATTTAGCTTTAAACCTATTGGACGGCTCTCACAGAATTACATTTTAAAATATGTGGCGATCATGGCTCTCGACCTTGTCATTGCCTCTCATTCAGCCAGATCAGATCCCATACACAGCATTGATGAGGATCAATCACCCCGAAATGCAGTGTCTGCAGATTAGGGTTTTGATATGGCATAAATCCTAAATCATATTGTTAGAGTCAGTTATGACTTAGGATTGCTACTTCCAATAGATGGCGCTAGAGTTTGTCTACTCCCTCCTCTGACTTATAAGAACCGTAATGAATGTGAACCAGCAGGTGGCAGCATCACTACAGGGAGGCCCAGGCTGCGGGATACACCATTGATGGAGATTATCCCTAAACATGGGAAGAGGCGTCTTACATCATAGTGGACCCGTCACCATATCTTACAATACAAGCTGTATACAGTGTAATATAGACCTGATGAAGCTCATGTACTTACTGTGAAAATACACATCTGAATGGCGGGGTAATTAAAATGTACATTAAAATGAACGTTTTAGGAGTCTAACTGTATTCAGTCTCTGCAGCTTGTACGGAGCAGGCTAAGGTCTCTGTAGCATTATCAGGGGGTAGGGACACTGAGGAGCTGTCACTCAGGCTAGGAGAGGATTCAGCAGCAGAGGAGGGACACTGAGGAGCTGTCACTCAGGCTAGGAGAGGATTCAGCAGCAGAAAGGAGGGACACTGAGGAGCTGTCACTCAGGCTAGGTGGGGATTCAGCAGCAGAGAGGAGGGACACTGAGGAGCTGTCACTCAGGCTAGGTGGATGAGGATTCAGCAGCAGAGAGGGACACTGAGGAGCTGTCACAGGCTAGGAGAGGATTCAGCAGCATAGAGGAGGAACACTGAGGAGCTGTCACTCAGGCTAGGTGGGGATTCAGCAGCAGAGAGGAGGGACACTGAGGAGCTGTCATTCAGGCTAGAAGAGGATTCAGTAGCAGAGAGGAGGGACACTGAGGAGCTGTCACACAGGCTAGGTGGATGAGGATTCAGCAGCAGAGAGGGACACTGAGGAGCTATCACACAGGCTAGGAGAGGATTCAGCAGCAGAGAGGGACACTGAGGAGCTGTCACACAGGCTAGGAGAGGATTCATCAGCAGAGAGGAGGGACACTGAGGAGCTGTCACACAGGCTAGGAGAGGATTCAGCAGCAGAAAGGAGGGACACTGAGGAGCTGTCACACAGGCTAGGAGAGGATTCAGCAGCAGAGAGGAGGGACACTGAGGAGCTGTCATTCAGGCTAGGAGAGGATTCAGTAGCAGAAAGGAGGGACACTGAGGAGCTGTCACTCAGGCTAGGAGAGGATTCAGCAGCAGAAAGGAGGGACACTGAGGAGCTGTCACTCAGGCTAGGAGAGGATTCAGCAGCAGAAAGGAGGGACACTGAGGAGCTGTCACTCAGGCTAGGAGAGGATTCAGCAGCAGGGGGAGGGACACTGAGGAGCTGTCACTCAGGCTAGGAGAGGATTCAGCAGCAGAGAGGGACACTGAAGAGCTGTCACTCAGGCTAGGAGAGGATTCAGCAGCAGAGAGGAACACTGAGGAGCTGTCACACAGGCTAGGAGAGGATTCAGCAGCAGAGAGGGACACTGAGGAGCTGTCACACAGGCTAGGTGGATGAGGATTCAGCAGCAGAAAGGAGGGACACTGAGGAGCTGTCACTCAGGCTAGGAGAGGATTCAGCAGCAGAAAGGAGAGACACTGAGGAGCTGTCACTCAGGCTAGGAGAGGATTCAGCAGCAGATAGGAGGGACACTGAGGAGCTGTCACTCAGGCTAGGAGAGGATTCAGCAGCAGAAGAGGGACACTGAGGAGCTGTCACACAGGCTAGTGGATGAGGATTCAGCAGCAGAAAGGAGGGACACTGAGGAGCTGTCACTCAGGCTAGGAGAGGATTCAGCAGCAGGAGGGAGAGGGACACTGAGGAGCTGTCACTCAGGCTAGGAGAGGATTCAGCAGCAGAGAGGGACACTGAAGAGCTGTCACTCAGGCTAGGAGAGGATTCAGCAGCAGAGAGGAACACTGAGGAGCTGTCACACAGGCTAGGAGAGGATTCAGCAGCAGAGAGAGGGACACTGAGGAGCTGTCACACAGGCTAGGTGGATGAGGATTCAGCAGCAGAAAGGAGGGACACTGAGGAGCTGTCACTCAGGCTAGGAGAGGATTCAGCAGCAGAAAGGAGAGACACTGAGGAGCTGTCCACTCAGGCTGGAGAGGATTCAGCAGCAGATAGGAGGGACACTGAGGAGCTGTCACTCAGGCTAGGAGAGGATTCAGCAGCAGAGAGGGACACTGAGGAGCTGTCACTCAGGCTAGGAGAGGATTCAGCAGCAGAAAGGAGGGACACTGAGGAGCTGTCACTCAGGCTAGGAGAGGATTCAGCAGCAGAAGAGAGGGACACTGAGGAGCTGTCACTCAGGCTAGGAGAGGATTCAGCAGCAGACAGAGGAGGGACACTGAGGACTGTCACTCAGGCTAGGAGAGGATTCAGCAGCAGAGAGGAGGGACACTGAGGAGCTGTCACTCAGGCTAGGAGAGGATTCAGCAGCAGAGAGGGGACACTGAAGAGCTGTCACACAGGCTAGGAGAGGATTCAGCAGCAGAGAGGGACACTGAGGAGCTGTCACACAGGCTAGGAGAGGATTCAGCAGCAAGAGGAGGGACATGAGGAGCTGTCACTCAGGCTAGGTGATGAGGATTCAGCAGCAGAAGGAGGGACACTGAGGAGCTGTCACTCAGGCTAGGAGAGGATTCAGCAGCAGAGAGGGACACTGAGGAGCTGTCACTCAGGCTAGGTGGATGAGGATTCAGCAGCAGAAGGAGGGACACTGAGGAGCTGTCACTCAGGCTAGGAGAGGATTCAGCAGCAGGAGAGGGACACTGAGGAGCTGTCACTCAGGCTATGGAGAGGATTCAGCAGCAGAGAGGAGGGACACTGAGAGCTGTCACTCAGGCTAGGAGAGGATTCAGCAGCAGAGAGGAGGGACACTGAGGAGCTGTCACACAGGCTAGGAGAGGATTCAGCAGCAGAAGGAGGGACACTGAGGAGCTGTCACCAGGCTAGTGGATGAGGATTCAGCAGCATAAGAGGGACACTGAGGAGCTGTCACTCAGGCTAGGAGAGGATTCAGCAGCAAGAGGAGGGACACTGAGGAGCTGTCACATCAGGCTAGGAGAGGATTCAGCAGCAGAAAGGAGGGACACTGAGGAGCTGTCACCAGGCTAGGAGAGGATTCAGCAGCAGAGAGGGACACTGAGGAGCTGTCATCAGGCTAGAGGGATGAGGATTCAGCAGCAGAAGGAGGGACACTGAGGAGCTATCACTCAGCTAGGAGAGGATTCAGCAGCAGAAAGGAGGGACACTGAGGAGCTGTCACTCAGGCTAGGAGAGGATTCAGCAGCAGAAAGGAGGGACACTGAGGAACTGTCACTCAGGCTAGGTGGATGAGGATTCAGCAGCAGAGAGGAGGGACACTGAGGAGCTGTCACTCAGGCTAGGAGAGGATTCAGCAGCATAGAGGAGGGACACTGAGGAGCTGTCACTCAGGCTAGGAGAGGATTCAGCAGCAGAAAGGAGGGACACTGAGGAGCAGTCACTCAGGCTAGGAGAGGATTCAGCAGCATAGAGGAGGGACACTGAGGAGCTGTCACTCAGACTAGGTGGATGAGGATTCAGCAGCAGGGAGGTGGGATACTGAGGAGCTGTCACTCAGGGTAGGAGAGGATTCAGCAGCAGAAAGGAGGGACACTGAGGAGCTGTCACTCAGACTAGGTGGATGAGGATTCAGCAGCAGAGAGGAGGGACACTGAGGAGCTGTCACTCAGGCTAGGAGAGGATTCAGCAGCAGAGAGGAGGGACACTGAGGAGCTGTCACTCAGGCTAGGAGAGGATTCAGCAGCATAGAGGAGGGACACTGAGGAGCTGTCACTCAGACTAGGTGGATGAGGATTCAGCAGCAGAGAGGAGGGACACTGAGGAGCTGTCACACAGGCTAGGAGAGGATTCAGCAGCAGAGAGGAGGGACACTGAGGAGCGGTCACTCAGGCTAGGAGAGGATTCAGCAGCATAGAGGAGGGACACTGAGGAGCTGTCACTCAGGCTAGGAGAGGATTCAGCAGCATAGAGGAGGGACACTGAGGAGCTGTCACTCAGGCTAGGAGAGGTGTCACGTACCCACTCCTCAGCATGTGACTTGAGGTTGCACCTGCAAGGGTTAATCTATCTCCTCTCACTCAATCCAGCACTCCACCTCTGTCCTATGCGGAGAGGGAGCATCAATCACATAGAAAAGGAATTCTCCAGTAGACAGCCAAATCTTCATAAAGTACTTTTATTAGTACATCAGACCGTGCATAAAACAAACAGCGTTCCCTTCCTCCACATTGTTTGTTTTATGCACGGTCTGATGTACTAATAAAAGTACTTTATGAAGATTTGGCTGTCTGCTGGAGAATTCCTTTCCTATTTGATTGAAGACTACAGACGTCTTAAAACTCCTTGCAGTACCGACCCAGGTGATCCTGAGCTGCACCACTTCTACCCACACCCCTCCCCTATTATTCATTCAGCATCAATCACACCCTACTTCACACACGCTGCCACCACTTACCAACATACAGTCATATGAAAAGTTTGGGCACCCCTCTTAATCTTACTCTTTTTTTTTTTTTTTTGTTTAAAATTGGGTTTTTGCACCAGCTATTTCAGTGTGATCTATGTAATAACTGATGGACACAGTAATATTTCAGTGTGATCTATGTAAGAACTGATGGACACAGTAATATTTCAGTGTGATCTATGTAATAACTGATGGACACAGTAATATTTCCGTGTGATATATGTAATAACTGATGGACACAGTAATATTTCAGTGTGATGTATGTAATCACTGATGGACACAGTAATATTTCAGTGTGATCTATGTAATAACTGATGGACACAGTAATATTTCAGTGTGATCTATGTAATAACTGATGGACACAGTAATATTTCAGTGTGATCTATGTAATCACTGATGGACACAGTAATATTTCAGTGTGATCTATGTAATAACTGATGGACACAGTAATATTTCAGTGTGATTTATGTAATAACTGATGGACACAGTAATATTTCAGTGTGATCTATGTAATAACTGATGGACACAGTAATATTTCAGTGTGATGTATGTAATAACTGATGGACACAGTAATATTTCAGTGTGATCTATGTAATAACTGATGGACACAGTAATATTTCAGTGTGATCTATGTAAGAACTGATGGACACAGTAATATTTCAGTGTGATCTATGTAATAACTGATGGACACAGTAATATTTCAGTGTGATCTATGTAATAACTGATGGACACAGTAATATTTCCGTGTGATATATGTAATAACTGATGGACACAGTAATATTTCAGTGTGATGTATGTAATCACTGATGGACACAGTAATATTTCAGTGTGATCTATGTAATAACTGATGGACACAGTAATATTTCAGTGTGATCTATGTAATAACTGATGGACACAGTAATATTTCAGTGTGATCTATGTAATAACTGATGGACACAGTAATACTTCAGGATTGAAATGAGGTTTATTGTACTAACTAAAAATGTGAAATATGCATTATTTCAAAAATTGACAGGTGCAAAAGTATGGGCACCTCAACAGAAAAAGTGACATTAATATTTAGTAGATCCACCTTTTGCCTCTAGTCACTTCCTGTAGCTGTTAATGAGTTCCTGCATCCTGGATGAAGGGATTTTTGACCATTCCTCTTTGGGTCATTCCATGTCAAGTGAACCAATGATTATTACCTCTATATTTTTAATTCTTTTGAGATTTTGTTATTTGATAATAGCATGTCAGACAATGCAAAATGTGAAGAGAAAATTTTTTTTAAAAATTTATTTTTTTTTTAAATGATTTTCAAAGTTCGGAAAAAGTGTGAATTTCGCTGTTGCCTGCCTTTACGTTTCTCCTCATAACTAAGGCTAGGAATAAGATAGAGAGACAAAATAAACACCATTCTACTCAGAACTATACAGGCTTTCACCAGATATGTCACAAGAGGATCTTTGTTAATATTTTACCCATGTGATCGCAAGCGCAAAACTTTAAAACGTATTTCCGAAAAATCGGCGCGCTTTAAATATTTCAAAAACTGCCCATGTGTCTGCTTTGCTCTTAGCCACATCTGTACCAAATTTCAAGTTGGGATCGCAATGGGATCATATTTTAACATATTTTACTATTAATAGCGTCAATGGGTCATTCCATATCAAGTGATCTAAATATGAATATTTTTTTTTACCTGACGTCTTTAGATTTTTTTTTTTTTTTCCTTTATGAAGTACTACTTTAGTTAATTACAAATTAAAAGTTTGGAATTTTTTTCTTCATCAGTTAATTTTTTACAGATTTTTAAAGTTTAAAAAAAGTGTGAATTTTGGCCTGGTACGACTTTAAATTTTTTTATCTCGGGCTAGAAATAAGATAGAGAAACAAAATAAACACCATTCTACTCAGAACTGTCCAGGCTTTCACCAGATATGTCACAAGAGTATATTTGTTAATTTTAATTTTTTACCTATGCGAATGCAAACGCAACATTTTGAAACGCATTTCCGAAAAAAACATTTTAATAAAAATTTTCCAAAACTGCCCATGTGTCTTTTATGCTCTTAGCCACATCTGTACCAAATTTCAAGTTGGGATCGTGATGAGATCATATTTTAAAATATTTAACTATGGTTAATCTAATTTTTATTAAATTTTGAAAAAACATATGAAAGACATACATTCAATCTTTTAACAAAATCTTGAGACATATAAAATATACAAAAAGAGAATTCACAAAGTTATTAGTAACTTTAAGATAAGCTGCAAATTTACTTTTGCGCTTATCTCTGGTGCAATATATACTACAATCTAAATATAATTCCAAACACTCAAGTATACAACCTTTCTCAGGGTTTTGAGATGTTCTGATGTCAAGGGGACAAGCAGCCCCAGCAGAATGATTTTTATCACTTGGCCCCTTCTAACACGTTGACCACGTAAGTGGGTCATTACCCGTTGAGGCCTAGTTGGAATAGTCTATCGACTGGTGTACCGGAAAGGAAGGCCGAAATATTAATGATCTACTCACAGCTCAGAGTTTTCGATACCTGTCTAATGTTCACTAGAATTCTGAAGGTATAGGCATAGAAAGGAAATACCTAGACTGAATGTATCAGATGGGAAGAAAAGAGAGATAGAAAAGAAGAGAGAGAGAGAAGAGAAACAAAAACCATTAGAAAAAGTTATACTGGGAAAGAAAAGCCACGTAAGAAAAAAGAAAAAAAGGAGGGGGGGGACGGGTGAGGTATGGGAAGGAGAAAGGGTACTCATCCCACTGGCTCCCCATCAGCCAGAGGTCGAGCCATATTATCTGTGCTGGAAAAGATACTCCTAAATTCTGCAGAGTCGTGAAAAAGAATCCATTCAACCCAAATCCCTAAGAATTTGTTCCGAGATCCCGACGCATCAGCTGCGAGCTCCTCCATTCGATATGTGTCCATCAATTCTTTGAACCAATCAAGTAGAGATGGAGCCCGGCTTGATTTCCAGAACCTCGGGATCACAGCACGAGCAGCCGAGATGCAAAAGCGGAGAATATCCCTCTTCTGTAGCCCAATAGGACCTGGAAAAATGGATAACATTGCCGGTTCTGGGCAGCATTCGGCTTGTTTACCTGTTATCCGGGCGTATGCATTGAAAACCTCAGACCAGAACCGCTGGATTTCCCCACAACTCCACCAAATGTGTATCATTGTACCCTTCTCTTCCCCACAGCGCCAGCAGGTATCAGGGGTTCCAGGGAACATGTTCCGGAGTGTCGTCGGGCACAAGTACCATCTAGTGAGCAGCTTATAGCTTCTTTCTTGTGCAGAACAAGCGCTAGCTAGTGAGTGAGTAAATATAAAGCATTTCTGCCAATTAGCTTCTGAAATGCTACACCCCAATTCCCTCTCCCAAGCACGTTGGAAGTAAAGGGTGCCCTGCTCTCTCATGGACCCTAAGGCCTGGTATAGAAATGATATTTTGCGCCTCGGTGGAGCCTCCAGTTGGAATAACCTCTCCAATACGTTGGGCGTCAATCTTACCCTGCAAGAGTGGTCAGCTGAATATAATTATGCTCTGTATTGGAGAAATTCGAATCACTTAAGAGGTCTCGTAGGTTCTTTGAGTTGTAGCTCTGCCATCGGGGGCAAACCACCACTGGACAGAGTCTGTCCTACTCGGGTGTCATCCACAATCCGCCAACATAAAAATCTCTGCCTGTCAAATCTGGGTGGGAAAGATGGGTTGGAAAAAAGGGGAGTCAAAGGGCTAAGTCTGTCGTTTAAGCGGAGGGTTTTCGTCACTAGGTGCCATACCTTCAAGGTGTTTCTGGTCATGTCTGTCAAAGGTACTAGGTCTGTGGAGTCTTTAGGGGAAATCCAAAGCAGGTGTTTCAGCGGAATCCCCAAACCCTCTTGCTCCACCCCTACCCATTTCTTGGAGGACGCATGATAATGCCAATCTAGAGCTCTAACAAGAGAGGAAGCCTCAAAGTACGCTCGTATGTTGGGTAGTCCAACCCCTCCTCTGGTCTCGGGCAAGGATAGGATATTCATTCGCAATCTGGACCTCTTGCCCCCCCAGACAAATCTAAGGATCATAGATTGCATTTTGGAGAGGAAACCTCTATCCAATAGAACAGGAACTGTCTGAAAAGTATATAAGAGTCGGGGCAAGACATCCATCTTGACTACGTTTATTCTCCCGAACCAGGATAGCTTTAATTGTCTATAGGAGGTAAATGCCGATTCCGCGTTAGTCAAAAGGGGTTGATAATTTAAATTGAATATTTGTTTAAGATCTTTTGGTATAAGGACTCCCAAGTACTTAATGGCTTCTACTTTCCATTTAAATGGGAACTGTTTAGATAGATGAGAAACCAATTCTCCAGGCAAAGAAATATTGAGTGCCTCGGTTTTGGAGCAATTCACTTTAAAGTTGCTCAATTGTCCGAACCGTTCAAACTCCATTAAGACTGAAGGGATGGAGACCAGGGGCTGGGAGATGTAAAGTAGCAGGTCATCTGCAAATAAGGCTAATTTGTGATGACTCTGTCCCAGCTTGACCCCATGGACGCATTCATTGGACCTAAGTGCAAAATATTTAACTATTATAGTGTCAATTCAAAAGTCACCAAGAACACAATCAGTCATTTTTTCACAATTGCCCGTCAATAGTTTGAATTTGATATAAAGAAACATAGTCTTGTAACATCTCAAATGAAAGCTGTTACCGTTCTGAGTAAAATTATGCCTCTCCCACTTCATTATCTTATTTCTAGCCTGAGATAAAAAAAATTTAAAGTCGTACCAGGCCAAAATTCACCCTTTTTTTAAACTTTAAAAATCTGTAAAAAATTAACTGATGAAGAAAAAAATTCCAAACTTTTAATTTGTAATTAACTAAAGTAGTACTTCATAAAGGAAAAAAAAAAAAA
The DNA here is from genome assembly GCA_033576535.1 of Allobates femoralis. NCBI lineage: Eukaryota > Metazoa > Chordata > Amphibia > Anura > Aromobatidae > Allobates > Allobates femoralis. Next base: position 554,345,921 of record JARQOC010000005.1, read on the forward strand.
AAATCTAAAGACGTCAGGTAAAAAAAAATATTCATATTTAGATCACTTGATATGGAATGACCCATTGACGCTCTTACTAGTAAAATATGTTAAAATATGATCCCATTGCGATCCCAACTTGAAATTTGGTACAGATGTGGCTAAGAGCATAGCAGACACATGGGCAGTTTTTGAAATATTTAAAGCGCGCCGATTTTTCGGAAATGCGTTTTAAAGTTTTGCGCTTGCGATCACATGGGTAAAATATTAACAAATATCCTCTTGTGACATATCTGATGAAAGCCTGGACAGTTCTGAGTAGATTGGTGTTTATTTTGTTTCTCTATCTTATTTCTAGCCCGAGATATGATAGAAAATGTAAAGCCATACCAGGCCAAAATTCGCACTTTTTTAAAACTTTAAAAATCTGTAAAAAATTAACAGATAAAGAAAAAAATTCAAAACTTTTTTTTTGTAATTAGATAAAGTTGTTCTTCAGATAGAAAATTTTTTTTAAAAATCTGAGGACGTCAGGGAAAAAAAATATTCATTTTTGGATCACTTGACATGGAATGACCCTTTACAAAACAATTCCAGTTCAGTTAAGTTTGATGGTCGCCGAGCATGGACAGCCCGCTTCACAACATCCCACAGATGTTCAATGCTATTCAGGTCTGGGGACGGGGATTGCCATTCCAGAACATTGTAATTGTTCCTCTGCATGAATGCCTGAGTAGATTTGGAGCGGTGTTTTGGATCATTGTCTTACTGAAAGATCCATCCCCGGAGTAACTTCAACTTTGACACTGATTCTTGAACATTATTCTCAAGAATCTGCTGATACTGAGTGGAATCCATGCGACCCTGAACTTTAACAAGATTCCCGGTGCCCTCATTGGCCACACAGCCCCAAAGCATGATGGACCCTCCCACAAATTTGACAGTGGGTAGCAAGTGTTTTTCTTGCAATGCTGTGTTTTTGTGGCGCCATGCATAACGCCTTGTTGTATGACCAAACAACTCAATCTTTGTTTCATCAGTCCACAGGACCTTCTTCCAAAATGAAACTGGTTTGTCCAAATGTGCTTTTGCATACCTCAGGAGACTCTGTTTGTGGCGTGCATGCAGAAACGGCTTCTTTCGCATCACTCTCCCGTACAGCTTCTCCTTGTGCAGTGTGCGCTGTATTGTTGACCGATGCACAGTGACACCATCTGCAGCAAGATGATGCTGCAGGTCTTTGGAGATGGTCTGTGGATTGTTCTTGACTGTTCTCACCATTCTTCTTCTCTGCCTTTCTGATATTTTTGTTGGCCTGCCACTTCTGGCCTTTACAAGAACTGTCCCTGTGGTCTTCCATTTCCTTACTATGTTCCTCACAGTGGAAACTGACAGGTTAAATCTCTGAGACGACTTTTTGTATCCTTCCCCTGAACAACTATGTTGAACAATCTTTTTTTCAGATCATTTGAGAGCTGTTTTGAGGAGCCCATGATGCCACTCCTCAGAGAAGATGCAACTAGGAGAACAACTTGCAAGTGGACACCTGAAATAGCTTTTCTCATGATTGGATACACCGGGCTATGAAGTACAAAGCTCAATGAGGTTACCAAACCAATTTAGTGCTTCAGTAAGTCAGTAAAAAGTAGTTAGGAGTATTCAAATCATGAAAATCAGAAGGGTGCCCATACTTTTGCACCTGTCAAATTTTAAATAATGCATATTTCACATTTTTGGTTAGTGCAATAAACCTCATTTCAATCCTGAAATATTACTGTGTCCGTCAGTTATTACATATATCACACTGAAATAGCTGGTGCAAAAACCCAATTTTAAACAAAAAAAAATGAGCAAGATTAAAGGGAACCAACCACCGAAAAAACCCTATCTAACCTATAAATATCTGTCCCTGGAGCCTAAAATGACTATTCTAACCATCCCCTGACTGACTAAATCTACCTAACTAGATGCACAATAAATCACTTTTTATACTTACCAAATCCTTGGGCGTTCCTCCAGGGTCTTTGTCAGTGAGGCGGGTCTCCTCGCCACGCTCGCTGCTGTCCATCTTCTTCTAGGATTCAAATTACCCGCCCATCGCCTTCTCGCAATGAGCGGGTCACGTGCTGCAGGCCCCGCGTCACTTCCGCCCGCCGTGTCGCTGGGTCTTTGACGCGCCCAGGCTGGCTTCAGCATGCCATCTGCGCATGCTCTGAAGCCGGCCTGGGTGTACCAGTGACGCGGCGGGCGGAAGTGACGCAGGGCCTGCAGCACGTGACCCGCTCATTGCGAGGACGCGATGGCCGGGTATTTTGAATCCTAGAAGAAGATGGACAGCAGCGAGGAGACCCGCCTCGCTGACAAAGAGCCTCGAGGGATGCCCATCCGACAAGGATTTGGTAAATATAAAAAGTGATTTATTGTGCAGGTAGTTAGGTAAGATTGGTTAGATTAGTCATTTTAGGCTCCAGGGACAGATATTTATAGGTTAGATAGGGTTTTTTCGGTGGTTGGTTCCCTTTAAGAGGGGTGCCCAAACTTTTTCATATGACTGTACAGGGTGATAAGTCCCTGAAGTAATACGGTCAGCCAATCAACAGGATCACACACTTCTTAGGGCTATGAATCCTTTTAGAACATACAAGGTTTCAACTTATTAAAGCTTTAAGCTTTAATATAAAAGGTACAGTGCTTACAGAAAAGATATACAAATAGAAATAATAAAATGACATACACATATGCAAACAATGAGATAAAAAGGAGAAACTTACAGAAACCTAAACTTTGCTTCTGTTGCCCGATGGGGAGAGCAGAGGTATATGGAATGATGATCACAGCAGCTTCCACTGACCCATCACTGTGACACCGAGCAGTAGCTGTGTGAGCCCAGATATAGACTCAGACTGGGGGGTCAGATTCTAGACCGGCCTTCTAGCTTAACATTCTACTTCTTGGTCTATGATTGGACGATCACTCATTTAGCCATGCATAGATTATGTTTTAAATGTTCTTGGTCTTCTGACTAAGTCTCCTGATTTCCCTTCCCATCTGTGGGCCTCTTTGAAGTTCACTATTGAAGATGGCTTCTCTCTTAGCTATGATCTTCCTCTTTGAAGCTCCCAATGTGTGTGAAGTTTGTCACTCTCTGTTTTTCCCATCATGGCCCCCTGGGGAGACTAGAGTCAGTGTGGCTGCTAAGTTAGTGTGTGCTTATATAAAGCAGGTCGTGACCTCTTGTGGATGGACATGGGATTTAACCCCTCACTGGTCTAGTATCCAGTCCCTGAGATACATATTTCACTACAAGAGGATTCAGCAGCAGAGAGGGACACTGAGGAGCTGTCACTCAGGCTAGGAGAGGATTCAGCAGCATAGAGGAGGGACACTGAGGAACTGTCACTCAAGCTAGGAGAGGATTCAGCTGCAGAGAGGAGGGACACTGAGAAGCTGTCACTCAGGCTAGGAGAGGATTCAGCAGCAGAGAGGAACACTGAGGAGCTGTCACTCAGGCTAGGAGAGGATTCAGCAGCATAGAGGGACACTGAGGAGCTGTCACTCAGGCTAGGAGAGGATTCAGCTGCAGAGAGGAGGGACACTGAGGAGCTGTCACTCAGGCTAGGTGGATGAGGATTCAGCAGCAGGGAGGAGGAACACTGAGGAGCTGTCACTCAGGCTAAGTGGGGATTCTGCAGCAGGGAGGAGGGACACTGAGGAGCTGTCACTCAGGCTAGGTGGAGGGATTCTGCAGCAGGGAGGAGGGACACTGAGGAGCTGTCACTCAGACTAGGTGAATGAGGATTCAGCAGCAAGGAGGAGGGACACGGAGGAGCTGTCACTCAGGCTAGGAGAGGATTCAGCACCATAGAGGGACACTGAGGAGCAGTCACTCAGGCTAGGTGGATGAGGATTCAGCAGCAGGGAGGAGGAACACTGAGGAGCTGTCACTCAGGCTAAGTGGGGATTCTGCAGCAGGGAGGAGGGACACTGAGGAGGTGTCAATCAGGCTAGGAGAGGATTCAGCAGCCGAGAGGAGGGACACGGAGGAGCTGTCACTCAGGCTAGGAGAGGATTCAGCAGCAGAGAGGAGGGACACTGAGGAGCTGTCACTCAGGCTAGGTGGGGATTCAGCAGCAGGGAGGAGGGACACTGAGGAGCAGTCACTCAGCCTTAAACATGATTGGGGGTAGGTCTGACTGTGGTGGTGGGGTTTATGTAGATAGACATCAGCGCATATTTTTTTTTTTTCCTGGAAAGTGTATATGAAAAAATCTTCAGCATTTGAGTCTCGAATATATATGGCTTAAAGGTGAGATATATGTAATGTGAAATATTTGTGCAATGTTATCGCCTGAGGATGATCAGATCCAGCGGAGGAAGACGCCGCACAGGTCTAACGCTGCGCTGATCGCCGGCTCCATCCATCTCCCTTTTTCTGCTGGGAACCTGGGAAATGATTTGCAGATGGAACATTTATTACATGAAAGCTTCTCCCACAACAGATGTCTAACAAGAAAACTGATGAATACGACAGCACAATAAACACTCGTATAACAAACGCGGGTGTGACAGCTGCACACAGGCCCTCATCCACCCCGGGACAATATTTACATGAAGTTTATATGATCTTTCCATGGGCCGGTCATAGACTCCGGTCTCTCCTACACTCAAAACCATAAAGGAAACTAAATCCTATAGAAATAAAATCCCATAATTTTCTTTATAAAGGGGACATTATTCCAAAATGGGATTGCACCAGTGACCAGTGCCAGAGAACAAGAAGCCACATATGCGATCCTCCTTAGCCAGGACTGATTCCAGGTTTATCCGCACATCTGTGTAACTCGTCCTATTGCTGTCTGTTTTTAACTTGGACTCCACAATCACGTACAGACTGTTAATGAACCACAATCCACACACCGGTGGCAACCCAGCTAATGACCCAGCCATCGACCCAGCTAATGACCCAGCCATCGACCCAGCTAATGACCCAGCCATCGACCCAGCTAATGACCCACCTGACAACTCAGCTAATGACCAAGCCAACGAACCAGCCAACGACCTAGCCGACAAACCAGCCGACGACCCAGCCAACGACCCAGCCAATGACCCAGCCGACAACTCAGCTAATGACCAAGCCGATGACCCAGCTGACAACCCAGTCAACGACTTATTCTCCTCTGGTTTGCACAGGAGAAAACTGATGAAAAATGCAGGATACAAGCCATGTAATGGTCAGAAATAGTGAAATTCCTCTTGCGCGCACCCCCCCCCCCCCCAACATCTTAGCGCCTGTGCCCATGCTGATGTACTTGTTGTGCAATTGTACATCATATTTGTAAAATGCCCATAGTATATTGGCCAGGCAGCAAACAATGTGACTGTGTGCTGTGCCCCCGTCTGCACTTTTTAGCGCAGCGTCTCATGTGCAGATTTTTACAGATTTTTGATCCGTAGAAATGTGCAGCATGTCAATTATTGTACAGCGGTATCTAGCCATTAAAGTCACGGCTTCTTGGTGTTGGCTTGAGAAGTACACAAACAGCGTACCCGGCTGTCACGACCAGTGTATGTATACTTTGCGGCCAGCGGCTGGTATCTGATATAGAGCCCTGCCATCTAAAAGGGAGCTAGACGCAGGTTTCGTTCCTTACACAAGTTCGGACAGTCTTCTACGTGGTTTGCGTCGGGGAACCGTGGCCGGCGCCTGAAATCCGACAGTACTATTTAGCCCTGCCATGTAAAGGGACCTGGACTCGCCGCACGTTTCATTCCTTAGATCGCCTTCTACGTTGTCTGTGTAGGGGAACAATAGGCGCTCAGCTCCCTTTAGGCGGTGGGGCTAAATAGTACTGTCGGATTTCCAGTGCCAACCACAGTCGCACGTTTCGTTGCTTATACAAGATTTGACGGCCTCCTACACTGTCTTACATTGGGCAACAATAGGCACACTCGGCTCCCTTTAGGACGGCAGGTCTAAACAGTGCTGTCAGATCTCCAGTGACAGTCACGGCTGCCAGTTCGTTCCTTACACAAGATTTGGCAGCCTCTTACGCCGTCTGCGTCGGGGAACCGTGGCCGGTGCCGGATATCTGACAGTACTATTCATCCCTGGCGGCTAAAGGGAGCTTCGCGCACCGCACGTTTTGTTGCCTACGCAAGATTTGACAGCCTTGTAAACTGTCTTGGGTAGGGGACCAATATGCACGCTCAGCTCCCTTTAGATGGCAGGTCTACATAGTGCTGCCAGGTTTTACTCCTTACGCAATACATCTTTGCTGCGTAATGCAGAAAATAGTGGATGCAGATTTGATGCAAAAAATTCGGCATCACTTTTTTACCATCGGCACATGGCCTTAGTCTGAAGTCACCTACAATGACAAGTGCACTTTTAAGGGTATGTGCACACCCTGCAGATTTGGTGTGTTTTTGCTGCAGATTTGCAACAAATCTGTACGCCTATCCTGAAGCCAGCAAAGTGCTGGTATTGGTGTTGTGCACATGTTGCTCATTTTTTTCCCTTGCAGAAATAAAATCTGCAGCGTGTCAATTCTCGGTGCAGATTTCCTGCGTTTTTCAGCTCTTCCAGCCATTGACTTCATTACAGAAAACACGGCACAAATCTGCATTGTGCTTTTGGTATCTTTTTCTGGCAGAAGACGCAGAAAATTTCTGTACCAAATACTCCGCATGTACAAATCTCGCCTAACAGACCGCAGCGTGCTGAATCATACGTGTGCAACATGCTCACTGTCAGGAGTCTGCCATTTGCCTGCTGGAGCAATTGTCATGTTGCAGACTTGTGGTCACCTGCTAACAAGCTCTTCTCATCCTACAGGTTGCACTGGTAGAACTAGAAATGCAGGAAAGGAGACTGGTCAGTCTTGATAAACAGCGCTGGGGTAAGATGAGCCAAGGTCAGAGTCATAGGCCTCATTGGTGCAGAGCAGTTTTGCCAGGAATGTCAGAAATAACCATGCGCTTATTTATGGATCCTTTTATTACCTACTTTTATTGGACCTTCAATAAGGAATCTTTACTTTTAGCTTCTCGGACTGAAGTGCCGGATGTTCTTTTTCCTTCCTATTTTCTTTATAGGAAAATGTTTTCCAGACTGGAGTGCATTTGTCATAATTCACTGTGTTTCCGGTGATGATTTTGTCGAACGCACTTAGTCAGTCCCTTTCCCGGACAGACTCTGTTCACTTTTCCAGACGGCCGGGACTGTCGTAAAGATGATAAAAGATGCAAGTATCTTGCAACATTTCAAACAGTTTTGAACCAAATTTCCAGGGAAAACCATATAGTGAATGGGGGGTGGGGTATAGTCTACCAATTCCCTCTGATCCATTATTTGTTGAATGTGCTGGAAAAGTCAGATCCATGGAGGATAGAAAGGATGGGCAGCCCCGGGGCGTCAGGGCAGGGCCCGGGCGTCAGGGCAGGCCGGGGCGTCAGGGCAGGCCGGGGCGTCAGGGCAGGCCGGGGCGTCAGGGCAGGCCGGGGCGTCAGGGAAGGCCGTGGTTGAATTATTATGGCTGATAGGTGGGCAAAAAAAATGTGTAATAATCACAAGTCGCAGTAAATTGGTAAGACACAGGTTTTAATGATACAAGTCTTTACAATCAACTATCAAACCCCCCCCCAAAAAAACAAAAAACAAATCAAATCACAAGGCTTCAGTATAAACCGGATATAAAAATATAGCTCTCCCTCAGCTTTCCTTGTCAGAGGCCCATGAGATGTTGCTGGTTGACCTTAGGACAAAGCTAATGATTAACGGTAAAGGAGAGGAAAGTGCTGATGTGGAAAAACGAGACGTCTGCTGAGCATCTGTATTTACTGCGGACGCTACATTGACGACATGCTGTCCCAGGGGTCTGGTGATAAAATGCCATTCCAAATCTTTTGTGAAGCAAATGGGTCTTTCATTCACTCATGAAATTAATATAGATAACATTTCTTTCCTCAATGTAACCTTGTCTAAGGATATTAATGGTTATTTAAGGCCTAAAATTTTTTGTAAGCCCATGGCAACAGACTTAAGGTGGGAGATCCATCATCCAACCGTCTCAAGAGACGCTAAAGGTACCGTCACACAGGAACATATCGCCGGCGATGTTGCCGGCGATCGCGGGAGCGCGCATCCCTGACAACATCGGCGGTGAGATGTCAGACTGAGCAACTTACCGGCGATGTCGCCGGCTAGTTGCCGCGGCTATCGCTCGCTGGGTTGCCCAGCAACCCAGCGAGCGATAACTCGCAATGTTGTAGATAGGCGGAATCGCCCGCAACATTGCAGGTTGCCGCGTTACACAGGGCGATCAGGCATGATCGCCTGACCAACATCGCCAGGTTTCCCAACATTGTTGGGAAACCTGGCGATGTGACTCAGGCGATTTTCCCCCTGATTATCGCCCTGTCACACGAGGCAACTCTCCGGCGATGTCGCCGCAACCTGGCCACGCCCCTCAGTTGCCGGCAACATCGCCGGCGATATGTCCCTGTGTGACGGTACCTTAAGGGGAACTTCCTCAGATTACGGAGAAACTGCTCCTCCTTGGCAGATTTTCGGAACCCGGCCGCTAATCTTAAAGGGTTGTTCCATAATAGGGTCTATCCAAGGGAGTAGTCAAGTAACTATAGGTCATTTCTGCTCGCCCCTGGACCCATCATACGACTTCTAGGCACTTATGACGATCAAACTGATTGAATCATGAACATCCTTAGAAAGCACTGCAGGCTGATCCTGACATTTGGCCGGCACATTCCGATAGCGGTGTACGCAACATTTGTATTGACCGTGACCACAGATGTCGGATTCTGCAGTGTCGGTACTACACCCTTCATTTCTTGGCTCCATGTGAAGGGTGAACCCCAAAGATTCACATTTGAAGGTATTCTGAATTTGGGAACCCTACAAGCACTTCATTAAGCCGAGGATGCTTTTTAGAGAGCGTCGTTGAGACAGGGGCACCTTTTCCCACATTTAAGGCGCCAACGACAGGTAGGGACAACTTGGCGTCTTGGGAACAGTTAGTCCCCTTCATTCTCCCTATATTTATCCTACAATCCCCTTCTAATAGAACACTTATTGTAGAGCGGAGTCCACCTTGTTGGCTTTAGATTTATTCATTAAAAAGTTCTTTTTTAGGAGTTTTCTTTTTCCTTCTACTTCCTCATCAGGGGCCCATGAGATGTCGCTGGTCGACCTTTGGACAAAGCTAATGATTAATGGTAACGGAGAGGAAAAGTGCAGTCATTGCCGATGTGGAAACACCGGACGTCTGCTGCCCATCTGTACGTGCACAGATTCATGCTGTACCTTTACTAAGCGGAAAAATGTGGCAAACTTGTTTTTGGAAAAATGGAAGGCGGACGGGGGGGGAATCTTAAAAGCAATCTTGGAAATGCCTGGAGGAGCGTGTCCTCCCAAAAAATGCTAAATATTTACGAGTGTGAATTAGCCTCAGGCTACGTCATCTGCAGAGTCTACGGAACCTCCCGATGTGCACAACATATATCCATAGGCCCCCAGCTATGTGACGTGGTCAGGCTAGAGCAGCGCCATCTGCGGTCATAGTGGAAATACGCAAGGTCTGCACAGAGGCTTCAAAAACTTCAGTCTGACACCAAAAAATGTCCAGAATTGCTTCAAAAAGCTGAGATATGAGGAGCTATTTGAAGGTGATCTCACACCGCACAGATTCTTTGATCACTCCTGGTGGTCCCGATGGGTTTCTTCCCTTTTCATTAGTTATCTGCCCATACAGTCAAATAAGTGGTTAGCAGATATGTCACACAACTGAAAACATGCCGAATTTTATCTAATGCTCTCTAGAAGGACCTGTGTGATGTCACGACCATATGACTTTAATGGGTGGAGCTAAGGAGGCCTTGCGTGAGGGCCAACCCATACTTAGCTCCGCCCATTAGTCACAAGGTCAGGACATCACCGCATGTCGTAAAGCATTAGATGAATTACGACATGTTTGAAGTAGATTGTTAGAGAGAGTCATCCGAGTGGTTAGCAATCTACTTCAGACATGCCGAAATTCATCTAATGCTTTACGACATGCGGTGATGTCCTGACCATGTGACTAATGGGTGGGGCTAAGTATGGGTTGTCCCTCACGCAAGGCCTCCTTAGCTCCACCCATTAAAGTCATATGGTCGTGACATCACACAGGTCCTTCTAGAGAGCATTAGATGAATTTCGGCATGTTTGTAGACGATTGTTAGAGAGAGTCATCCGAGGGGTTAGCAATCATCTACAAACATGCCGAAATTCATCTAATGCTCTAGGACCTGTGGTGATCTCACGACCATGTGACTGATTGGCGGAGCCAAGTCTACATTGTCCTTCACGTCAGGCCTGCTTAGCTCCACCCATTAAGGTCACATGGTCGTGACATCACACAGGTCCTTCTAGAGAGCATTAGATGAACATGTTTCCAGTTGACTGACAAGTCTGCTAACCACCCGGATAGTTTGGGCAGGCAGCTAATAAAAACATCTAAGTATCTAAAGTAAGGCGCACAACCTTGGGCCCCTGATCCCCCAATACCATAATCCACCTTTCGGTACTTTTCATTGCACTCCCTCTCTTTTATCTTGCATAAAGTACTTTTTTGGGATTTAATAAAAAAAACAACAACAGGTTACTAATGCAGTAATAATAATTACAGTACATGAGATAAATAGCATTGGGGGCGGTATAATAAAAAGAAAGGACATGCCAGGTTCCCTTTAAGGTCTTATATAAGGTCTCCAGGGGAGTCCCTCACTCGTAATATACTATAACGGAGGGCATGTAGGTCTTATTCTGTTTTTCCAGACGGATCCTTAGTAGCATGATCGTATTATCTGGAACACAACCGATAGGCACTTTAATGATATGACACGACCGGTTCCTCGGGGTTATGGAGTTTGGCTTTTTCAAAAGTAAGGAAAAAAGTGTAGTCAACACTGGTGACCGGTCACTAAGAGCGCAGAACTCGAGGGAAGGATCACACGTCCCTTTATACTCAGAATGAAGGGTCCGGACATGTCACCATCTACCACTGGTACCGGTGCCGATAACCAGACACCTTATGTCACGTCTATAGAGATACCGGAAACCCAAGTACAAAGTGGAGTAGAAGGAACAAGGCCGATAAGAGTACTAGGCGAAAGGGATCACCACCTCTATATATAAGATTTGGATATGTGCACCGGCCCCCGATGTATCAAGCATGACAGCTTCCTTGACTTATGTAAAGGGATTCTACAGCCATACAGACCCCATAACGGGGGCATCCCTACCTATCAACAGTCCTTCAATGGGGCCCACATATTTTGCCATCCAATAAGTCAACCATAAGGCTTGGATCCCTCTATAAGTTATAGACAGGGGTTTCCCAAATTTAGCACTTCTTCATAGGACAGGCGACTAATTGCTGATTGGCGGACGTCCCCCCAATCCTGAGAAGGGGCTCTGAAGTTATTGAACAGCGCGCTGGCCGCCCCCATGTATTGGATATAGCTGAGAGCCCCTACTCTAGGGAGTGGTGGGAAGCTCAGTGCTGTGACAACTTTCTATGCACAAATAACCCCTTTAAGCTAATGACCCCCCCCAATTTGCTCATGGTCCCCATTAACAAGGTCCATCTCTTTCTTAAGGAAATTCTGAATGTGACAGTCAAAAATGTAAGATGTTTCCATAATTAACACTAAATGATAAAGTACATATTCCTTTTCTAGACTAGGACATGTCGTCCCCTTATAACACAATGCCCGTGTTAGTCAGATTAGTCCGTAGGCACAATAAATAAGAAATAAATACATGATGGGTTATAATGAGAAAGACAATCACAAAAAAAGTATCATCAGCATCGGGGAAAACGAGTTTGCTCTTTGGTTCAAGCGATTCAGTCCTTCAAGTGACCCTATCCATGGGGGGTGGGGGTGCAGGTTGGGTAGATAACGGCTCCATCAGGCCTCGATTCAGTCCTTCAAGTGACCCTATCCATGGGGGTTGGGGTGTGGGTTGGGAAGATAGCGGCTCCATCAGGCCTCGATTCAGTCCTTCAAGTGACCCTATCCATGGGGGGTGGGGGGGGGGGTTGGGAAGATAGCGGCTCCATCAGGCCTCGATTCTATCCATGGAGATGTGGGAACAAAGATAACAGCTCTATCACGCTGAGATTCATTCCTGTAAGTGGCCCTATCCATGGGGGGGCGAGAGAGTGGGGGATGGCAAAAAGATAAGGGCTCCATCAGGCCGCGATTAAGTCCTTGAAGGGGCCCTACCCACAGGGCGTGGGGGTGCGGGTTGGGCACAAAGATACCAGCCCCACTGGGCCACCATTCAGTCCTTCAAGGGGCCCTGTCCATGGGGCGTGGGAGTGCGGGTTGGGCACAAAGATACCAGCTCTATCAGTCATAACGTTGCACTTGAACGCTTTATAGCATCTACCTTTATGAGATATTATTTATCTTGCAACTTTTACTAATGAATTGGATGTTTCGGGGAGGAGAAAGGTTGGCAGATTAGTTGAATTTGGCATTTTAAATCCCAGGGTCCACCAAATTCTGACTGCTAGACCCCCCCACCAGGTGTCTTGTGCATCACTATCATGGCTGCTGCCTTCTAGAAACAGCGCCCCACCTGTCCATGTCTGGAATTACAGCCCTTTGCGGTGATTAAGGCTGCAATACTGTAAATGACCTGAGGACAAGGGTGGCGCTGTTTGGTCCCATTCTGTGCAACTTGCCAATTACCACCAGCCATGGGAAAAGGGGGAAATTTCTGAATTTACATGATTGTCGATAGGCTGATTTTTAATGCAGTAGTGGGCGATGACCACAAAACGTTGTGTCTGTATAGCTGCCGTATATATATAAATGTAGAAAAGTTTACAAGTAGTCAGTAACGAGACAATGAGACAAGCAGGGAGGCACGTAGGACAAGCAAAAATATGACAATTCGGACTAAAGACTTCTGGGTAATGAAAAATGTTCAGAACTGAAGCCGTAAAGGACGATCCTGGTTTTTACAATGCTTTCTTCTTAGATTTAATCCACAGCAATCGGCTACCGTACCTGGCAGCAAGTGCTCGATATCTCTGCAGCACCACCGCTGGTGAAATAAAGTATTACATGCTGCATGTGGACATAGATCGTCAGGCGAACCATGTACATATGCATTATCCACAAGTCCATTCCCTAAAAATAAGGGTGGCTTTGTTGAATTCCTTTATAGAATAAATATCTTTTAAGACCACTGATTGTCTGGGGACACAGGATGAGTTCCAAAATGGCTTTCACGCCATTATGTTAGGCCAAATCATAGGATTGTCAAAAGTGAAGGCTCCCGAGAGGCCAAAGAAAAAGGCTCCCGAGAGGCCAAAGAAAAAGGCTCCTGAGAGGCCAAAGAAAAAGGCTCCGAGAGGCCAAACAAAAAGGCTCCTGAGAGGCCAAAGAAAAAGGCCCCCGAGAGGCCAAAGAAAAAGGCCCCCCGAGAGGCCAAAGAAAAAGGCCCCCCGAGAGGCCAAAGAAAAAGGCCCCCCGAGAGGCCAAAGAAAAAGGCCCCCCGAGAGGCCAAAGAAAAAGGCCCCCCGAGAGGCCAAAGAAAAAGGCCCCCCGAGAGGCCAAAGAAAAAGGCCCCCCGAGAGGCCAAAGAAAAAGGCCCCCGAGAGGCCAAAGAAAAAGGCCCCCGAGAGGCCAAAGAAAAAGGCTCCCGAGAGGCCAAACAAAAAGGCTCCCGAGAGGCCAAACAAAAAGGCCCCCCGAGAGGCCAAAGAAAAAGGCCCCCCGAGAGGCCAAAGAAAAAGGCCCCCCGAGAGGCCAAAGAAAAAGGCCCCCCGAGAGGCCAAAGAAAAAGGCCCCCGAGAGGCCAAAGAAAAAGGCCCCCCGAGAGGCCAAACAAAAAGGCTCCCGAGAGGCCAAACAAAAAGGCTCCCGAGAGGCCAAACAAAAAGGCTCCCGAGAGGCCAAACAAAAAGGCTCCCGAGAGGCCGAACAAAAAGGCCCCCGAGAGGCCAAGCGAATGCCAATATGGGTCTTCAACATTTGGGAATAACGAAAAAGAAAACCCGGAAAATAGACGTATATAAAAAGAAAATCCTCACTTTGCGGGTCGAGCATTGCACAGATTCCAAATGCCGCCCTGTAAGGGGTGGCGCGTCCCTCAGATATGGCCGTGCGGAGGGCTCACAGTCAGATTTTGGAGCCCTTGTGATTGTCGTCTGGGTTACTCGGCCTTCACTTCTTCGTCTTTCACGTTCTTTTGCTCTTGATTACTCTGGGAGTCCGGGCTGTATCGGTACGAGTACCCGTAGGGGCGCAGGTGGTGCACCAGGTACTCCAACTGGTACATAGTCGTAGAGTCCACGTAATGAAAGGAAACGGCCAGGTCAGAGCAGCAGCCGGGACCCTGAAATACAAGAATACTGACAGATCACTACAGAACGATTAACAAGGCTGGTCAGCTTTACCACTACCGAGATTTAAAGAAAATCTATACTTTACTGCATCCTTCACAAGCTTACTAAGTACTGACTACAGGTCTTTCCCTGTAAATCTTGTAGGAACATATAGTGCTGCCTTCCTGTTTTTCCCTGTAAAACGGATAGATACAGATAGGTCGCTTATAGGATAAAAACAGGCAGGCGTCACTATCTGAATCTATTTCACAGGGGAAAAATGAAGGCAGCTCCATCTACATCATATATGTAGAGAAACTAGGAGCAAGTACTATCTGTACCTACATCATACGTAGAGAAACAAGGAGGGAGTACCACCTGTACCTACATCATATACATAGAGAAACAAGGAGGGAGTACCACCTGTACCTACATCATATACATAGAGAAACAAGGAGGGAGTACCACCTGTACCTACATCATATACATAGAGAAACAAGGAGGGAGTACCACCTGTACCTACATCATATACATAGAGAAACAAGGAGGGAGTACCACCTGTACCTACATCATATACATAGAGAAACAAGGAGGGAGTACCACCTGTACCTACATCATATACATAGAGAAACAAGGAGGCAGTACTCTCTGTACTCACATCATATACTTAGTACTGCCTCCTTGTTTCTCCAAGTATATGATGTGGGTAGAGAGAGCATTGCCTTCTTCTTTTTCTCTCTGTACCCACATCATATACGTAGAGAAACATGGAGGCCATATCATCTGATCCCACATCGTATACGTAGAGAAACAAGGAGGGAGTACTATCTGTACCTGCATCATATACGTAGAGAAACAAGGAGGCAGTACCCTCTGTACCCATATCATATACTTAGAGAAACAAGGAGCCAGTACTAAGTATATGATATGGGCACAGAGGGTACTGCCTCCTTGTTTCTCTACGTATATGATGCAGGTACAAATAGTACTCCCTCCTTGTTTCTCTCTCTGTCCCCACATTGTATAGAGAAACAAGGAGACTGTACTCGCTGTCCCAGCATCATATACGAAGAGAAACAAGGAGGCAACTCTCTGTTCTCACATCATGTACATAGAGAAACAAGGAGGCAGCACCCACTGTTCCTACATCATATACATAAAGAAATAAGGAGGCAGTGCTGTTTCTACCTCATATGTAGAGAAACAAGGAGGCAGTACTATCTGTTCCTACATCACTTACATGGAAATCTCTGTACTTAAGTCATTCGCAGGAGAAAAAAAAATACAAAAAAAGGGAAGTCTGACAAAGTACAGCTAGTACCCTCATGTCTTTCAAGTACCGCAAGTGATGTAGTTACAGATAGTACTGCCTCCTGGTCTTTCTGTATGTAAATGATATAGGTACTGCCACCCTGTTTTACCCTGGATAAGATGTGGATACAGGTAGATCTGCCACATCCGGGGGCCTGTTTGGGCATTTATATGCAACTAGGACATTTGCTAAATTTTCTAATTATGGAGACCTGCCCTAATGAAAGTATAAGACCTACCCAAGTATAATTCAGGATATGCACCATGACACTTACCAGATTATGTCAGGACTACACAACCCGACGCCGAGCCCTTTACATAATGGAATGTGAGCCTACAGCGCAACTGGAAAAACCGGCTAATTAGGAACCATAAAGAGTATAACAAAAGTGTAAAAGTAATTGCCCTAGGTGACGCCCTGAGCTCCAATGTTATGCTTTCTGGCGTGTGTTTACTTAGTCGTTAACAGACGTTTCATGAAGTCTAAGTGGCCAAAAAGATCACCCCCCGGATAATTGTCATGATGTGCTCACATGCAGGTAATGAGTAGTGGAGATGTACCAGTGCACAAAACGGGCGGCAATGTAAACTGTCACAACAAATTGCAGCACCTGTCAGTTTACATTACAGATTCTCTTCGAAGCGTGTGCACAACAGTTCATGAACGCTGCTATTGTAAACCACAGCGGATACTCCGTGGGTACGTACGTTACAATGTCTCAGGTCCATGCCCAGGTTTGCTCTATTCACATAATAATGTGCTTTAAAAGAAATTGTGGCTTAAAAATCTAAAACATATTTTTGCATTTCCCTAGAGCTTTGCTGTATACAGAAAAAAAAAAGGGAAGAAAACAATTAGAAGTACAAAGACAAGTGCAAAAAAAAGCCCAAAACGAAAAACACGCAGTGCCATACAATTAGGGGGAAATTCAGGGCGATAGTATTTTCTGTATGGTCCCTGCACTCCTATACTATACTGCTGAGCTGCCTACTGCACTTGTATAATGTTTAGAACCCTTGTAAATCATTTATTCACCAGCTTACATATGGGACGTCACGTTGCACTTGATTGTGCAGATCCCCCGCACAGTAATCATCAGCGAGTTCGATAACAGACACTTCCTCATTCCTATCACATGGGCGAGACGCCACAGAAGATTCTGCCAGTCTCTTATAACCAATCCCCCTCCCCCCTGCAGTCAATCCAATGAGATGTATGGCCACACCCTCTGCACAGAAACAGATATCAGAGACTGTGTGACATCATGCCCACGCGATTGCATTGAGGAAGTGTCTGTTATCGGACTCACTGATGTTTACTCTGCGGTGGGAGCTTCACAATCAAGCATCAACGAACCAATAAGACGCTTCCTCATTCCAATCAAGTGGGCGAGACATTACAGAAGGTCCTGCTGTTAGCCAGTGTCTTATACCTGCTTCCCTCTCAGTCAGTCCAATGAGAGATGTTGTCACACGCCCTGCTCTGTGCACAGAAGCAGATATCAGAGACTGGCTGACAGCAGGACCTTGTGTGACATCACGCCCACGTGATTGGATTGAGGAGGCATCTTATTGGACACACAGATCCTCTTTGTGCGGGGGGAGCATAATCAGGTGTGACGTTATGTCCCATATGGAAGGGGTGACTGGTAAGGAACAGTTAGCCAATAAATGACTTACAAGTGTTCTAAACATTCTAGAAGTATAACAGGCAGCTCAGCTTTATAGTATAGGAGTGCAGGGACCATACAAAAATGCTTCATCTCCCCAGAGTTCCCCTTTCTTATGAGGGTGGTGATGCTGAAAAGGCTCTTTTTTATTATTACCTTGGATATTGGCAAACTTTGACTATTTCAATTTTTATTATTACTTTTTTGTATAGGAGATAATGTACAGTGTTGGCCAAAAGTATTGACACCCCTGCAATTCTGTCAGATAAGACTCAGTTTCTTCCTGAAAATGATTGCAATCACAAATTCTTTGGTATTATTATCTACATTTAATTTGTCTTCAATGAAAAATAACACAAAAAGAATTGTCCTAAAGCCAAATTGGATATAATTCCGCACCAAACATAAAAAAGGGGGTGGACAAAAGTATTGGCACTGTTAGAAAAATCATGTGATGCTTCTCTAATTTTTGTGATTAACAGCACCTGTAACTTACCTGTGGCACCTAACAGGTGTTGGCAATAACTAAATCACACTTGCAGCCAGTTGACATGGATTAAAGTTGACTCAACCTCTGTCCTGTGTCCTTGTGTGTACCACATTGAGCATGGAGCAAAGAAAGAAGTCCAAAGAACTGTCTGAGGACTTGAGAAACCAAATTGTGAGGAAGCATGAGCAATCTCAAGGCTACAAGTCCATCTCCAAAGACCTGAATGTTCCTGTGTCTACCGTGCGCAGTGTCATCAAGAAGTTTAAAGCCCATTGTACTGTGGCTTCAAATAAAGATGTGGTATTAGATTAGCGCTACAAACCACTCCAGGCGATCGTTCTGTATAAAATACCTTAAAGCTTTATTCAATCGATGTAGAATGCCAAGTCTCCACAACGCGTTTCGGCGCTAATTGCGCCTTTCTCAAGTGTCTACCGGGCTTCATATGTGCATATACACCTTGACTGAACGGCTCCATGACGTGTAGATCTGTCAGAGCACTAAGGGGTTAAAAGGTGAAGTTACACTAAACCAAAACCAGTGTGCTACCCACGCACCCTACCAAGAAGACAGGATCTGGGGCGGTGCTACAGGAGACAGGCTCCTTTCTGCCGAGCCTATATGTTTGCATTCCTCACGGATTAGTTCCAGTGACATAAAAGATTAAATAAACTTATAAAACCTTTATCCTTTCAAAGCCATGAATGTGAAGGAGCTTACACCTAGGCGGCACAGTATACCACCTGGACCTTACCTCTATGGCAGGATAGTAGTTGTAATTCCAATACCAGAAAGTCTTTGGCAAATATCCCTGGATGAGATGATGCTCGGGGACGAACGGGTGGAAGGTCTCCTTCCCGCTGGTGTCCCGGGAATCTCCGGCCTTGACGTTAATGTTCTCCATGCACTTGCCAAGCGCCAGGTCCTCCACCGACGAGCTGTGCGTACACTTCTCCTCCTTGAAAGCGTTCACGAACCTTATTAAGGCCTCCTTGCTGAGGACATAGCCGGCCCCTCCGCTCATGTAGCCCTGTTTGACGTAAGGCTTGAACCTCCGGCCAAAATAAATGGGCTCCTCCGGGCTATGCTTTGATAAAAGCCACCGCAGGTTGTCCACCACCACGTACGTGTCGTCGTCCGCTTTCATGAACCATTCGGCATCGTTCAGGTGGTGGTCGTGCACGTACTGGAAGGCCTTGATGGTTTTCCAGTATAGCTGGTCCCGGCCCTCCTTGGTGTCCAGCCCCACGGTGGGGAAGTCTTTATTTTCTTCAGAGCTCATGTATAGGACCTTATTGCACCTCTGTGCCCATGTGGCCTTCACGTGTTTGGTCTTCTTGTCCAGGTTTTGTGGACCAGTCATGACCCAGCACAGGATTCTCACCTTTTTATGAAGGTCTTCAGCAACGTGAACGTCCTCATCTGGAGGAGAAAGATTGAGATGTTCAGACAACGCGGTAATCAAGTGATCCTCAACCTGTCAGTGTCCAGTGGGTGCAGAACTATAACCCCCAGCTATGTCAGTCATGCTATTATGGGAGTTGTAGTTGTGTAAGAGGTCGAGATTACAGATGTAGACCAGATTGTCTACTATGGAGGACCCGTCCTGTCCTGCTCTACGGAGACTAATTGATTTTAATGGACACTTTTTAATGGGGCGCCTAGGGCTACGGCTGCCATCGAGGGAGGCGGTGCCTGTGGCTACGGCAGCCATCGGGGGAGGCAGCACCCGGCGCCTGGGGCAACGGCAGCCATCAGGGGAGGCGGCACCCGGCGCCTGGGGCAACGGCAGCCATCAGGGGACGCGGCACCTGGCGCCTGGGGCAACGGCAGCCATCGGGGGAGGTGGCACCCGGCGCCTGGGGCAACGGCAGCCATCGGGGGAGGCGGCACCCGGGGCAACGGCACTCACTGGGAGGGCACCCTGTTTCTGGGGCGATGGCACCCAACTGGGGAGGGGACATCTGGTGTCTGGGACAATGGCACTCCTAATAGGGGTGGGGGGGGGGGGCACCCAGGATCTAGGGTGTCAGTACTTTGTCCCCCATGTTGAGGGTGTGGGAGATATCCTTATTAGTGGAGGTGGATGGAGGGGTCTTTCTGCACATTAGCTGAGGCAGAGATTTGGGGGTCCCTCAATTTTAAATGGCTCTTTCTAACATTGAACACCATCACACATCCATGGGATAAGTAACAATTGGTGGATCAGTGGGGGCGCAACTACTGAGACCCCCATCATTTGCTAGAACAGAACTCTGAAATGGCCCATAGGGATGGAGCAGTGTCAGAATTGCTGTTTTTTGGTCAGGTCACCACTTCCTAAAAATATTGAATAAAAAACAAAAATCAGAAAGTTGCATGGAATTCAAATGATATTACTAAAAACTGCAGCAGGTCCTAGACTTTCCTCGGATTCTTCCACTCCTGGTTTTGAGATACAAAAAGCAGCATCAAATACTCAGCATGTGCACATGGTCCTACAGAGCAGAACTAAGTCACCGGCTCGTATTTAAAGGTAAAGTGACCTTAGAATAAACTGAACCCGGAAACCATTGGTAAAATTGCTGGGTTTATCCCAATTTCACGGCACTTGGAAATTAATCTTTCAATTTTTGTGGATTATACGGTAAAATGAACAATGTCAATAAAAACTACAAATCATCCTGCACAAAGAAAAGCCACAGAACGTGAGGAGGAAAAAAAGAAAAATGGAACATGACCATCTCCTAGCAGTTATAGGGGCCGGACCCCACTCACATGCCGTATAAAACAGTACACCCTGCAGGACGCCTGCACCCGCCGCTGCCTGTTTATGGGTCTTTGGCAGATCTGGATTGTCCGGTTCAACACATGGATTTAATCTGATGTTCAAAGTGTTGACAGTCCATCCCTCTGCTGCCCTGAAATAACAAAACCTCAGGGTGTGCGTCTCCTACTAAATGTCACCATTGTTCCCTGTGTGTGCAGAAATCTTCTCACACCATCACATCCTCATTGTGGAAGGCAATCAACCGAGTAGTGGGCGGCAGGACGGGGATCAGGGGGCGAGCGGGGCGCGGGGCGGCAGGACGGGGATCAGGGGGCGAGCGGCAGGACGGGGATCAGGGGGCGAGCGGGCGCGGGGCGGCAGGACGGGGATCAGGGGGGGGGAGAAGACACGGCAGAACGGGGATCAAGGGGCGAGCAGACGCGGCAGGACGGGGATCAGGGGGCGAGCGGGCGCGGGGCGGCAGGACGGGGATCAGGGGGGGGGAGAAGACACGGCAGAACGGGGATCAAGGGGCGAGCAGATGCGGCAGGACGGGGATCAGGGGGCAAGCGGGCGCAGGGTGGCAGGACGGTGATCAGGGGGCGAGTGGGCGCGGGGCAGGACGGGGATCAGGGGGCGGGCAGAGCGGCAGGAGGGGCAGCGGGCAGAGCGGCAGGAGGGGCAGCGGGCAGAGCGGCAGGAGGGGCAGCGGGCAGAGCGGCAGGAGGGGCAGCGGGCAGAGCGGCAGGAGGGGCAGCGGGCAGAGCGGCAGTGGGCGGAGCGGCAGAGCGGCAGCGGGCGACCGAGGGTGGAGTGGCAGGAGGGGCAGTGGGCGGAGCGGCAGGAGGAAAGCCTCAACATCTTGGATAGAAACTTTCTCTACTGTCAAGGTCTCTGATTGCTGTCAGTGAATGGGAAAATGAAGTTTTTATTACAGAGCAATTATAGGGGTGCAGTCACTAAGATCTGGGCACAGGAACATCGAAAGGGGGGGGAATCGGCTTTGGGCCCCCCATTATAAAGGAGGAGCGCTGTAAGAAGGATGCAGTGTAATACTTCACTGGACCAGCAGGGGCTGAATGCTCTGACTGGTTAGGCTGGATTCACACTGCAGTTTTCTCCCTGATCAGGTTTATGTGCTGAAACCAGGAGAGAAACTTGGAGAGAAAGACTATAATTGAAAGATTGACAGCTGTTCTGGGTTTGAGACTCTCCTGGTTCCCTCTCCTGGTTCCCTCTCCTGGTTCCCTCTCCTGGTTCCCTCTCCTGGTTCCCTCTCCTGGTTCCCTCTCCTGGTTCCCTCTCCTGGTTCCCTCTCCTGGTTCCCTCTCCTGGTTCCCTCTCCTGGTTCCCTCTCCTGATTCCCTCTCCTGATTCCCTCTCCTGATTCCCTCTCCTGATTCCCTCTCCTGGTTCCCTCTCCTGGTTCCCTCTCCTGGTTCCCTCTCCTGGTTCCCTCTCCTGGTTCCCTCTCCTGGTTCCCTCTCCTGGTTCCCTCTCCTGCTTTTGGCACAAACCAGATCGAACCTGATCAGGGAGACAACTGCAGTGTGAAGCCAGGCTTGGACACCTAAGGCCGCCTTCACACTACATAACTACATTGTGATCCGTGTCTATCCATTGTA
The DNA here is from genome assembly GCA_033576535.1 of Allobates femoralis. NCBI lineage: Eukaryota > Metazoa > Chordata > Amphibia > Anura > Aromobatidae > Allobates > Allobates femoralis. The sequence goes on from JARQOC010000005.1 coordinate 554,368,147, forward strand.
AAACAGATGGCCACAGATCAGTTTTGGCCTCCATGTATCCCTATGGGTACAGATTGGTCCTATATGGCCTCTGTGTGTGTCAGTTTTTTTCATGCACCCAGAATTGGAGACTGTCCTGATTTTGGGCTGCCTTGAAAATCACTGACACCAATGGACAGACACGGATCCATAACTATCCGTGTCAAATAACATAGATGTCTATGGAGCGCGGATCTGTTTTGCTGTACTGAGCATGCTCAGAAGTACAGCTCCCCCCGCTCCTATCTCTGGTATCTGATGACGGATCCGTGTGGTGCTGAAATTCAAGTATCCACATAGATGTGATAATTTTGCAGTGTGAAGGCAGCCGAACCAGAGACACAGCTCCTCCGTCACTGTGCAGCGTCTGCTACCGATGGTGGATGGAGGTCGGGGGATCCTCAACCTAAACATGTCTGCAGACCTGTAGATAGGAGCAGAAGGAAGATGAAGACATCGCCTTTATCTGCTGCCAGACTGGTTGTAAGGACTCAGTGACCAGATGAGATCAGACATTTGGAATACGGGCATCAGTACATATCTGGGTTTCAGGACTTATCATAGGGTATACAGTGAAGGAAATAAGTATTTGACCCCTTGCTGATTTTGTACGTTTGCCCCCTGACACCGACATGAACAGTCTGTAATTTTAAAAGGAGGTTAATTCTAACAGTGAGAGATAAAATATCAAAAATACAATCCTTACAATCACATTCTAAATTATATCAATAACCATGGTACAGCTGCCTGTATATATGCGGGCAGTGTCCTGCGGTTACCGTGGTGCTGCTGGCTGTATATACACGGAGGCACAGTGCTGCAGTTACAGTGGTGCTGCTGGCTGTATATCTATATGGGGGGCAGTGTCCTGCGGTTACCATGGTGCTGCTAGCTGTATGTACACGGAGGCACAGTGCTGCGGTTACCGTGGTGCTGCTGACTGTATATCTACATGAGGGGGGCACACACTGGGTGGGCAGTACCCTGCGGTTACCGTGGTGCTGCTGTCTGTATATATATATATGGGGGGCACACACATGGGGGGTAGTGTCCTGCGCTTACCGTGGTGCTGCTGGCTGTATATATATGGGGGGCACACACATGGGGGGCAGTGTCCTGCGGTTACCGTGGTGCTGCTGGCTGTATATATATATATATATATATGGGGGGCACATAAATGGGGGGCAGTGTCCTCCAGTTACCGTGGTGCTGCTGGCTGTATATATATATGGGGGCACACACATGGGGGGCAGTGTCCTGCGGTTACCGTGGTGCTGCTGGCTGTATATATATGGGGGGCACACACATGGGGGCAGTGTCCTGTGGTTACCGTGGTGCTGCTGGCTGTATATATATGGGGGGCACACACATGGGGGCAGTGTCCTGTGGTTACCGTGGTTCTGCTGACTGTATATATATGGGGGTCAGTGTCCTGCGGTTACTGTGGTGCTGCTGGCTGTATATATATATATGGGGGGCAGTGTCCTGCAGTTACCGTGGTGCTGCTGGCTGTATATATATATATATGATTCAAACAAAAGACCAAGGAGTTTAGGCAAATTACTTTGCAAGGTTCAATCAAATCTATATCAAGGCACAAATTTTATATATATAGATTTGATTGAACCTTGCACCCATATGATTTATACTGCAGGGTCTCCTGCTTGTGTGTTTGCTTGTTTAACATCTCTATTTTTAAGCCGACCTGTATTGTGTCAATAAAATTTGGTTTTGACTGCAAAATAATTGGCCTAAACTCATTTGTTTTTTGTTTGAATTGTGTATTGGCTGGAGGGCCTTATAATAATACTGCTTTGGTCAAGTTTTGAACCTATGGCTGTATATATATATGTTATATGGGGGGCAGTGTGCTGTGGTTACCGTGGTGCTGCTGGCTGTATATATATATGGGGGGCACACACATGGAGGGCAGTGTCCTGCAGTTACCGTGGTTCTGCTGGCTGTATATATATGGGGGCAGTGTTCCCCGGTTACCGTGGTGCTGCTGGCTGTATATACGTATATATGGGGGGCAGTGTTCCCCGGTTACCGTGGTGCTGCTGGCTGTATATATGGGGGGCAGTGTTCCCCGGTTACCGTGGTGCTGCTGGCTGTATATATGGGGGGCAGTGTTCCCCGGTTACTGTGGTGCTGCTGGCTGTATATATATGGGGGCAGTGTTCCCCGGTTACCGTGGTGCTGCTGGCTGTATATATATGGGGGGCAGTGTTCCCCGGTTACCGTGGTGCTGCTGGCTGTATATATATGGGGGCAGTGTCCTGCGGTTACCGTGGTGCTGCTGGCTGTATATATATGGGGGCAGTGTCCTGCGGTTACCGTGGTGGCTGCTGGCTGTATATATTGGGGGGCAGTGTTCCCGGTTACCGTGGTGCTGCTGGCTGTATATATATGGGGGGCAGTGTTCCCCGGTTACCGTGGTGCTGCTGGCTGTATATATATGGGGGCAGTGTTCCCCGGTTACCGTGGTGCTGCTGGCTGTATATATATGGGGGGCAGTGTTCCCCGGTTACCGTGGTGCTGCTGGCTGTATATATATGGGGGCAGTGTCCTGCGGTTACCGTGGTGCTGCTGGCTGTATATATATGGGGGCAGTGTCCCCGGTTACCGTGGTGCTGCTGGCTGTATATATGGGGGGCAGTGTTCCCCGGTTACCGTGGTGCTGCTGGCTGTATATATATGGGGGGCAGTGTTCCCCGGTTACCGTGGTGCTGCTGGCTGTATATATATGGGGGCAGTGTCCTGCGGTTACCGTGGTGCTGCTGGCTGTATATATATGGGGGCAGTGTCCCCCGGTTACCGTGGTGCTGCTGGCTGTATATATGGGGGGCAGTGTTCCCCGGTTACCGTGGTGCTGCTGGCTGTATATATGTATATATGGGGGGCAGTGTTCCCCGGTTACCGTGGTGCTGCTGGCTGTATATATATATTTGGGGGGCAGTGTCCCCCGGTTACCGTGGTGCTGCTGGCTGTATATATGGGGGCAGTGTCCCCCGGTTACCGTGGTGCTGCTGGCTGTATATATATGGGGGCAGTGTCCCCGCGTTACCGTGGTGCTGCTGGCTGTATATATATGGGGGGCAGTGTCCCCCGGTTACCGTGGTGCTGCTGGCTGTATATATATATTTGGGGGGCAGTGTCCCCCGGTTACCGTGGTGCTGCTGGCTGTATATATGTATATATGGGGGGCAGTGTTCCCCGGTTACCGTGGTGCTGCTGGCTGTATATATATATTTGGGGGGCAGTGTCCCCCGGTTACCGTGGTGCTGCTGGCTGTATATATGGGGGCAGTGTCCCCCGGTTACCGTGGTGCTGCTGGCTGTATATATATGGGGGCAGTGTCCCCCGGTTACCGTGGTGCTGCTGGCTGTATATATATGGGGGGCAGTGTCCCCCGGTTACCGTGGTGCTGCTGGCTGTATATATATATTTGGGGGGCAGTGTCCCCCGGTTACCGTGGTGCTGCTGGCTGTATATATATGGGGGCAGTGATCCCCGGTTACCGTGGTGCTGCTGGCTGTATATATGGGGGGCAGTGTCCTGCGGTTACCGTGGTGCTGCTGGCTGTCGGCGTTGAAGTCCATGATGTGTCCGGGCAGCGCTCGGTGCTCGGGCTGCTCTCCGTGCCGGCCGTGCGGGTCGTTGTGCAGGATGTTGTCCGCCGGCAGCTCCTCAGTCCTCTCCTGTAGGGCGATATTGACGATCACGTAGCAGAAGATGAAGCCGATGGCCAGGCCGAACAGGAAGGTGGCCAGGCTGAGCACCGACTTACTGGCGGCCATGTCCTGCGTCCCCGGCGGCGGCCCCGTCACATCGCTCTTCCACAGTCCCCGGTCACGGCCGGGACTCACTGCAGGCCCCGCCCACCGCAGCCAGAGGATGACGGCCGGCGGGGAACAGGTTAATCATCGGCTCTCAGGTATCAGCTGCCCCTTCCCTGCGTCCGACGTCATCACGCCGCACAGGAGGCTGCGCCGGTCACGTGCTCCCCCGGCACGTGCTCCCCTGGCTGTCAATCACTGACGCTCCCGTTTCCTCCTGTGTATGTGCCGGACTACTGCAGTGTTGGGAGGTCTCACATTCCGGATTATTGGACTTTCAGGTTATCGGATGAATCACATTATTAGCTCACAGTATTGGACGATCATTCCGGATTGTCATGTGCCGGATTAATGGCCATAACCAAGTTATGATGTGATCGCCCCTTTACCGGCGCAGTGTGACTGGGGGCCCCTGGGAATGAAGGCCTCCTGCCCAATCAGAAGTGACTGCACCCTACATTGCCCTACAGACCACCAGGACCAGAGTAAGAACATTGTACATTGCCCTACAGACCACCAGGACCAGAGTAAGAACACCGTACATTGCCCTACAGACCACCAGGACTAGAGTAAGAACACCGTACATTGCCCTACAGACCACCAGGACCAGAGTAAGAACACCGTACATTGCCTACAGACCACCAGGACCAGAGTAAGAACACCGTACATTGCCCTACAGACCACCAGGACCAGAGTAAGAACATTGTACATTGCCCTACAGACCACCAGGACCAGAGTAAGAACACCGTACATTGCCCTACAGACCACCAGGACCAGAGTAAGAAACACCGTACATTGCCTACAGACCACCAGGACCAGAGTAAGAACACCGTACATTGCCCTACAGACCACCAGGACCAGAGTAAGAACACTGTACATTGCCCTACAGACCACCAGGACCAGAGTAAGAACACCTGTACATTGCCCTACAAACCACCAGGACCAGAGTAAGAACACTGTACATTGCCTACAGACCACCAGGACCAGAGTAAGAACACCGTACATTGCCCTACAGACCACCAGGACCAGAGTAAGAACACTGTACATTGCCCTACAGACCACCAGGACCAGAGTAAGAACACTGTACATTGCCCTACAGACCACCAGGACCAGAGTAAGAAAAACACTGTACATTGCCCTACAGACCACCAGGACCAGAGTAAGAAACACTGTACATTGCCCTACAGACCACCAGGACCAGAGTAAGAACACTGTACATTGCCCTACAGACCACCAGGACCAGAGTAAGAAACTACCGTACATTGCCCTTAAGACCACCAGGACCAGAGTAAGAACACCGTCATTGCCCTACAGACCACCAGGACCAGAGTAAGAACACGTACATTGCCCTACAAACCACCAGGACCAGAGTAATAACACTGTACATTGCCCTACAGACCACCAGGACCAGAGTGAACACTGTACATTGCCCTACAGACCACCAGGACCAGAGTAAGAACACTGTACATTGCCCTACAGACCACCAGGACCAGAGTAGATACACTGTACATTGCCCTAAGACCACCAGGACCAGAGTAAGAACACCGTACATTGCCCTACAGACCACCAGGACCAGAGTAAGAATACCGTACATTGCCCTACAGACCACCAGGACCAGAGTAAGACACTGTACATTGCCCTACAGACCACCAGGACCAGAGTAGATCACACTGTAATTGCCCTACAGACCACCAGGACCAGAGTAAGAAACTGTACATTGCCCTACAGACCACCAGGACCAGAGTAAGACACTGTACATTGCCCTACAGACCACCAGGACCAGAGTAAACACTGTACATTGCCCTACAGACCACCAGGACCAGAGTAAGAACACTGTACATTGCCCTACAGACCACCAGGACCAGAGTAAGATACACTGTACATTGCCCTACAGACCACCAGGACCAGAGTAAGACAACGTACATTGCCATCAGACCACCAGGACCAGAGTAAGAACACTGTACATTGCCCTACAGACCACCAGGACCAGAGTAAGAACACTGTACATTGCCCTACAGACCACCAGGACCAGAGTAAGAACACTGTACATTGCCCTACAGACACCAGGACCAGAGTAAGAACACTGTACATTGCCCTACAGACCACCAGGACCAGAGTAGAACACTGTACATTGCCCTACAGACCACCAGGACCAGAGTAAGAACACGTACATTGCCCTACAGACCACCAGGACCAGAGATAAGAACACTGTACATTGCCCTACAGACCACCAGGACCAGAGTAAGAAACACGTACATTGCCCTACAGACCACCAGGACCAGAGTAAGAACACTGTACATTGCCCTACAGACCACCAGGACCAGAGTAAGAACACGTACATGCCCTACAGACCACCAGGACCAGAGTAAGACACTGTACATTGCCCTACAGACCACCAGGACCAGAGTAAGAACACTGTACATTGCCTACAGACCACCAGGACCAGAGTAAGAACACTGTACATTGCCCTACAGACCACCAGGACCAGAGTAAAACACTGTACATTGCCCTACAGACCACCAGGACCAGAGTAAGAACACTGTACATTGCCCTACAGACCACCAGGACCAGAGTAAGAACACTGTACATTGCCTTACAGACCACCAGGACCAGAGTAAGAACACCGTACATTGCCCTACAGACCACCAGGACCAGAGTAAGAACACTGTACATTGCCCTACAGACCACCAGGACCAGAGTAAGAACACTGTACATTGCCCTACAGACCACCAGGACCAGAGTAAGAACACTAGTACATTGCCCTACAGACCACCAGGACCAGAGTAAGAACACTGTACATTGCCCTACAGACCACCAGGGACCAGAGTAAGAACACTGTACATTGCCCTACAGACCACCAGGACCAGAGTAAGAACACGTACATTGCCCTACAGACCACCAGGACCAGAGTAAGAACACTGTACATTGCCCTACAGACCACCAGGACCAGAGTAAGAACACTGTACATTGCCCTACAGACCACCAGGACCAGAGTAAGAACACTGTACATTGCCCTACAGACCACCAGGACCAGAGTAATCAACACTGTACATTGCCCTACAGACCACCAGGACCAGAGTAAGATACACTGTACATAGTAAAACACGTACATTGCCTACAGACCACCAGGCCAGAGTAAGAACACTGTACATTGCCCTACAGACCACCAGGACCAGAGTAAGAACACTACATGCCCTACGACCCCAGGACCAGAGTAGAACATGTACATTGCCCTACAGACCACCAGGACGAGAATACACGTACATTGCCTACGACACCAGGACCGAGTAGAACACTGTACATTGCCTACAACCACAGGACCAGAGTAAAACACGTACAATGCCCTACAGACCACAGGACCAGAGTAAAACACTGTACTTGCCTACAGACCACCAGGACCAGAGTAGAACACGTACATTGCCTACAGACCACCAGGACCAGAGTAGAACACTGTACATTGCCCTACAGACCACCCGGACCAGAGTAAGAACACGTACAATGCCCTACAGACCACCAGGACCAGAGTGATCACACTGTACATTGCCCTACAGACCACCAGGACCAGAGTAAGAAACACTGTACATTGCCCTACAGACCACCAGGACCAGAGTAAGAAACACTGTACATTGCCCTACAGACACCGGACCAGAGTAACACACTGTACATTGCCCTACAGACCACCAGGACCAGAGTAAGAACACTGTACATTGCCCTACAGACCACCAGGACCAGAGTAAGAAACCATACATTGCCTAAGACACCAGGACCAGAGTAAGACACGTACATGCCCTAAGACCACCAGACCAGAGTAAGAACATGTACATTGCCTACAGACCACCGGACCAGAGTAAGAACACTGTACATTGCCCTACAGACCACCAGGACCAGAGTAAGAACATCGTACATTGCCCTACAGACCACCAGGACCAGAGTAAGAACACTGTACATTGCCCTACAGACCACCGGGACCAGAGTAAGAACATGTACATTGCCCTACAGACCACCAGGACCAGAGTAAGAACACAGTACATTGCCCTACAGACCACCAGGACCAGAGTAGAAACTGTACATTGCCTACAGACCACCAGGACCAGAGTAAGAACACTGTACATTGCCCTACAGACCACCAGGACCAGAGCAATCACACTGTACATTGCCCTACAGACCACCAGGACCAGAGCAATCACACTGTACATTGCTCTACAACCACCAGGACCAGAGTGATCACACTGTACATTGCCTACAGACCACCAGGACCAGAGTAAGACACGTACATTGCCCTACAGACCACCAGGACCAGAGTAAGAATACTGTACATTGCCCTACAGACCACCAGGACCAGAGTATGAACACCGTACATTGCTCTCATACACAGGACATAAGACATGTACATGCCACAGACCACCGGACAGAGTAAGACACTGTACACCTACAGACCACCAGGACCGAGTATGAACACCGTACATGCCTAAGACACCAGGACCAGAGTATGAACACCGTACATTGCCCTACAGCACCAGGACAGAGTAGAACAGTCCTGAGCCCAGAGGATGAGTTGGTGCACCTGTGGCAGGACAGTGCCAGGAGTCAGGTGCCACAGTGTCCAGGCCCAGGGCCATGGCAATATGCAGCCCCTGTTGCTGCCCTAGGCCACCAGGGATGCTGAGATTAACCCCTTACTGCCCTAGACTACCATGGCTCTTAAAATTAACCTATTAGTGCCCAATAGGGAAGCTGAAATGAACCCTTTATTGCTGTAGACCACAAGGGATGCTGAAATTGACTCCTTAAACCCCAAATATGCTGAAATTAACCCCTCACAGCACCAGACCACCATGGATACTGAAATTAACCCCTTATGATCTTCGACCACAAAGGGAAGCTTAGATCACATTTCACTGCCTCTTCCCTGGGCTACCAGTGATTCTCATATTAATGGCAGACACTTATGCGAGTATCTCACATGCAGCTGATGACCCCCAGGGCCATGGGACACTCAGAGCCGGGCTTTAATGACCTGGCTCCGTGACCCTGGGTTCAGTGTTACAGTGTTCTTAGGGAGTGTAGGGATAGGAAGAATTGTTTGTGGCGCCACCCGTGGTTTATGGCTATGAGTAGCCGCTGCTGCTGCAGAACCTCAGGGGACGATGGACGGGCAGCTGGGATGGAGCGGGTCCCCAGGGCAGTGGGTATAGTAATTGGTAGTCTCTGGCAGGCAGGGTTAACGTTAGGCCTCGTTACCTTCACCGGCTGTCCCCACAGTCCTGCAGTGTGAGCACGTCTCTACAGCTCATACATGTTACAGACTCTCAGATAAGCTCCGGTCTGTGTCTTTAATGGGGCCGTCACACACGTCAATATCGCGTGCAATATCGCTGCTGCACATGACGTTGCAGCGATATTGACGTATGTGACAGGGCAATAAATCGCTGGTCGATGGTCGCCCGGTGGACAGGCAGCATCGCTGAGTGTGACACCAGGAGACGCACGATCAGCCAGCTCCCAGCACCTCTCAGCAAGCGCTGGGCTGGTATCCATGGTAAACAGCGGGTAACTAAGCACCACACAGCACTTAGTTACCCGCTTGTTTACATGGTTACCAGCGTTCTCGCTGGTACTGATCGCTGCTGAGTCTCCCGGTGTGATAGCTCACCAGCGATCAGCCGTCAGATCACTGGTGACATTGATGTTGTGACGTCCCCATAAGAGATCGGGGTAGCAGGTATAAGATCCTTGGTGGTGGCCTGTCCTGGCCTCCTTCTCTGGTCCTTTTCCTCAGTGCCTGTACTTGACAGCGCCTCTGTGCACAGAGCTCTGATCCGGCAGCCTCGGGTATTAGTGGGTGACTGGTACCTTGTCCCCGGACTGCTTTTTCGGGGTGTTCGCCAGGTGTGTGAGCTACAGCTCCTATGAAGCTCGTAGCCTCCAGTTCAGTATTAGACTCCCATGCCGTATTCAGGTCCGGTCCCAGTCTCCTGACCCCAACCTCTCCGTCTGGTGTCGCCAGTCTTGGATTCGGGCACACGGGCATCTTCAGCTCCGCCAGTGCCCCTAGAGTTCCTTCCTCTCGAATTCCCAGGACAAGCACGTCACAGCTCCACTCCCCTTCTCTGCCGTTTCGCTGTTCTCTCCTCCTCACTCGACCTCTTCTATCTCTGTGCTCTATGTTCTCCGCACTGTTCTCTCTTCCTCTTCCAACTCTCACTGACTACTACTTCTACTTCCCACCCACACTTCTCTACCCCTATTGTCCCACTGGGCCCTTCCCCAGTGTTTTTTTTTTTGCCCATGGTCCCTGGGTCCTAAGTGTGTGTGTGTTGAGGATCATCAGGCCTAGCATCCCCCATCTCCTGACTACTGGAGAACCACACCCTGACTTGGGCGCAGTACCCCTCGTGACATCCAGACCAGTGGGGCACCACACATCTCACATGAGTCACCCGGCATGTGAGATACTCGCATGTAGCTCACATACGTGTGTCTATGCTCTAACTCTTTCACTGCCCCGGAGCACCTGCAACGTTGGCATTAACCCATTAAGTACTTAAGACCCCAGGAACGCTGTATAATACATTTTCTTTGCCTGATGCCCCTGGTGATTGGTGAAAACAGGTGTTGATTCCAGGGTCGTTCCCAGATTGTTGATATGTAGCCTGAAATCAGATAGAAGTGGCTGCAGTCCAGTGGAGGGGCCCTTAGGATCCTTAATCCAATATATCGGAGATAATCACTGCATACTTTGTCGCAATTAGGCACTTTTCAATAAAGAAACCCATTTTTTGCCACATAACCCGGGTGTGTGGTGATCCTCCTCAGTGTCGTCCACAAAACCCGAGTGTGCGGTGATCCTCCTCGGTGTCGTCCACAAAACCCGAGTGTGCGGTGATCCTCCTCGGTGTCGTCCACATAACCCGGGTGTGCGGTGATCCTCCTCGGTGTCGTCCACATAACCCGGGTGTGCGGTGATCCTCCTCGGTGTCGTCCACATAACACGAGTGTGCGGTGATCCTCCTCGGTGTCGTCCACATAACCCAAGTGTGCGGTGATCCTCCTCGGTGTCGTCCACATAACCCGAGTGTGCGGTGATCCTCCTCGATGTCGTCCACATAAACCGAGTGTGCGGTGATCCTCCTCGATGTCGTCCACATAACCCGAGTGTGCGGTGACCCTCCTCGGTGTCGTCCACATAACCCGAGTGTGCGGTGATTCTCCTCGGTGTCGTCCACATAACCCGAGTGTGCGGTGATCCTCCTCGGTGTCGTCCATATAACCCGAGTGTGCGGTGATCCTCCTCGGTGTCGTCCACATAACCTGAGTGTGCTGTGACCCTCCTCGGTGTCGTCCACATAACCCGAGTGTGCGGTGATCCTCCTCGGTGTCGTCCACATAACCCAAGTGTGTGGTGATCCTCCTCGGTGTCGTCCACATAACCCGAGTGTGCGGTGATCCTCCTCGGTGTCGTCCACATAACCCGAGCGTGTGGTGGTCCTCCTCGGTGTCGTCCACATAACCCGAGTGTGCGGTGATCCTCCTTGGTGTCGTCCACATAACCCGAGTGTGCGGTGATCCTCCTCGGTGTCGTCCATATAACCCGAGTGTGCGGTGATCCTCCTCGGTGTCGTCCACATAACCCGAGCGTGTGGTGGTCCTCCTCGGTGTCGTCCACATAACCCGAGTGTGCGGTGATCCTCCTTGGTGTCGTCCACATAACCCGAGTGTGCGGTGATCCTCCTCGGTGTCGTCCATATAACCCGAGTGTGCGGTGATCCTCCTTGGTGTCGTCCACATAACTCGAGTGTGTGGTGATCCTCCTCGGTGTCTTCCTGTAGTGGAACATTCTGATATTTTTCTACTCAGGAATCTAGAGAATTGGCAGCGACATTGTTGGTAAATTCCCGCTGATGTGAGGAGCTGCACACGGCAGGGTTTACGTGTCGGCGACGTGTGACTGACAGCAAATATTTGCCCTTGTCTTCGGTCAGTGACAGCGTGCACATATACCTCAGTGCAGGGGTCAGTGCCAAGGAAGCTGCCGGCTGTCACTGGGAGCGGGTCTGACTGAAGACGTGTAGGGGGCGGCTGTCACTGGGAGCATGTCTGACTGCAGACGTGTAGGGTCCGGCTGTCACTGGGAGCGGGTCTGACTGAAGACGTGTAGGGGGGGCTGTCACTGGGAGCGGGTCTGACTGCAGACGTGTAGGGGGCGGCAGTCACTGGGAGCGGGTCTGACTACAGATGTGTAGGGGGCGGCTATCACTGGGAGCGGGTCTGACTGCAGACGTGTAGGGGCTGGCTGTCACTGGGAGCGGGTCTGACTACAGACGTGTAGGGGGAGGCTGTCACTGGGAGCGGTCTGACTGCAGATGTCTAAGGGCCGGCTGTCACTGGGAGCAGGTCTGACTTCAGATGTGTAGGGTCGGCTGTCACTGGGAGCGGGTCTGACTGCAGACATGTAGGGTCGGCTGTCACTGGGAGCGGATCTGACTGCAGACGTGTGGGGCCGGCTGTCACTGGTAGCGTGTCTGACTGCAGACATGTAGGGGGCTGGTTGTCACTGGGAGCGGGTCTGACTGCAGACGTCTAGGGGCCGGCTGTCACTGAGGCGGGTCTGACTGCAGACGTGTAGGAGCCGGCTGTCACTGAGAGCGGGTCTGACTGCAGACGTGTAGGGTCAGCTGTCACAGGGAGCGGGTCTGACTGCAGACGTGTAGGGGCGGCTGTCACTGGGAGCAGATCTGACTACAGATGTATAGGGGCGGGCTGTCACTGGGAGCAGGTCAGACTGCAGATGCGTAGGGGCGGCTGTCACTGGGAGCAGATCTGACTGCAGATGTATAGGGGCGGCTGTCACTGGGAGCAGGTCTGACTGCAGATGTGTAGGGACGGCTGTCACTGGGAGCAGGTCTGACTGCAGACGTGTAGGGGCCGGCTGGGAGTGGGTCTGACTGCAGATGTGTAGGGGCAGCTGTCACTGGGAGTGGGTCTGACTGCAGATGCATAGGGGCGGCTGTCACTGTGAGCGGGTCTGACTGCAGATGTGTAGGGGCTGGCTGTCACTGGGAGGGGTCTGACTGCAGACGTGTAGGGTCGTCTGTCACTGGGAGCAGGTCTGACTGCAGACATGTAGGGGCCGGTTGTCACTGTGAGCAGGTCTGACTGCAGATGTGTAGGGGCCGGCTGTCACTGGGAGCGGGTCTGACTGCAGACGTGTAGGGTCGGCTGTCACTGGGAGTGGGTCTGACTGCAGACGTGTAGGGGCCGGCTGTCACTGGGAGCGGGTCTGACTGCAGACGTGTAGGGGCCGTCTGTCACTGGGAGCGGGTCTGACTGCAGACATGTAGGGGGCGGCTGTCACTGGGAGCGGGTCTGACTGCTGACGTGTAGGGGCCGGCTGTCACTGGGAGCAGGTCTGACTGCAGACATGTAGGGTCCGGCTGTCACTGGGAGCGGATCTGACTGCAGACGTGTAGGGGGCGGCTGTTACTGGGAGTGGGTCTGACTGCTGACGTGTAGGGGCCGGCTGTCACTGGGAGCGGGTCTGACTGCAGACGTGTAGGGCCGGCTGTCACTGGGAGCGGGTCTGACTGCTGACGTGTAGGGGCCGGCTGGCACTGGGAGCGGGTCTGACTGCAGACGTGTAGGGCCGGCTGTCACTGGGAGCCGATCTGACTGCAGACGTGTAGGGGCCGGCTGTCACTGGGAGCGGATCTGACTGCAGACGTGTAGGGGCCGGTTGTCACTGGGAGTGGGTCTGACTGCAGATATGTAGGGGGCGGGTGTCACTGGGAGCGGGTCTGATTGCAGATGTGTAGGGGGCGGCTGTCACTGGGAGCGGGTCTGACTGCAGACGTGTAGGGGCCGTCTGTCACTGAGAGCAGGTCTGACTGCAGACATGTAGGGGGCGGCTGTCACTGGGAGCGGGTCTGACTGCTGACGTGTAGGGGCCGGCTGTCACTGGGAGCAGGTCTGACTGCAGACATGTAGGGGGCGGCTGTCACTGGAAGCGGGTCTGACTGCAGACGTGTAGGGGGCGGCTGTCACTGGGAGCGGATCTGACTCCAGATCATGCAGAATGTTGGATCATCCTCTGAGAAACATTAATCCAAATTGCTGTGAGTCAGGCCTGGTTACACCCAAATCCAGGACTCCCGCACATGGAACACCCTGTTCGTCTCTATGGCAGTCCTATTACCGCTCTGTTTAATCCGCCCTTGTGTTTGAGCCCTAAGGAAGTAATATACAGTGGATACAAACAGTCTACACACCTTGTTAAAGTGACTGAATTTTGTTATGTGAAAAAAGTCCTACCAAGAAGAATCATTTCAGAATTTCCTTCACCTTTAATGTCGCCCATAATCTGTAGAAATCCATTGAGAATCAAACTTGTGGTTGCATAAATCAGCACACCCATACACTAATGCTTGGTAGAAGTCCTATTTGCATTTATGACGGCATTCAGTGGGAGTCTACCCACAGTTGGCGATCAATGCCCTCTCTTCATTCACATCTGTCAGATTGCAGGGGCATCTCCTGTGTACAGCGCCCCCATCAGGTCAACACTCTTGGGTTTAGGTGTTGGCTCCGGCTGAACCATTCCAAAGAAATGATCTTCTGGAGACGCCATTCTTTTGCTGATTTGGAGGGCGCTTAGGATCATTGTCGTGCTGAAGGGTGAAAGTCATCTTCGGCTTTTTAGAAGAGGCTTGAAGGTTTTGTTTTAAAAATTACTTATATAATTCACCTCACCATGTTCTAGCTGCCAAAAAACAGCCCCAAAGCATAATGCTGCCTCTAACATGTCTCACTGTGGGTATAGTGTTCTTTTAGTGATGCACAATGCTGCCTCCACCATGCCTCACTGTGGGTATGTTGTTCTTTTAGTGATGCACAATGCTGCCTCCACCATGCCTCACTGTGGGTATGTTGTTCTTTTAGTGATGCACAGTGCTGCCTCCACCACGCCTCTCTGTGGGTATGGTATTCTTTTAGTGATGCACAATGCTGCCTCCACCATGCCTCAGTGTGAGTATGTGTTCTTTTAGTGATGCACAATGCTGCCTCCACCATGCCTCACTATGGGTATGATGTTCTTTTAGTGATGCACAATGCTGCCTCCACCATGCGTCACTGTGGGTATGGTGTTCTTTTAGTGATGCACAATGCTGCCTCCACCATGCCTCACTGTGGGTATGGTGTTCTTTTAGCAATACACAATATTGCCTCCACCATGCCTCACTGTGGGTATGTTGTTCTTTTAGTGATAGACAATGCTGCCTCCACCATGCCTCACTGTGGGTATGGTATTCTTTTAGTGATGCACAATGCTGCCTCCACCATGCCTCACTTTGGGTATGGTGTTCTGTTGCTGCTGCACAGTGTTAACTTTGCACCAAACATATCTTTTGTATTTATTACCAAAAGCCTCACCCCTTGGTCTTATCAGACATGTTTTGTTTTTCTTTTGGGAGACTTGATGTAGGTTTTGTCAAGACATAGCCAGGTTTAGATGTTTTTCTTTCTAAGAAAAGGCTTCCGTATTGCCACCCTACTGCACAGGCCAGTGATGTGAAGAATACATGAGATTGTTGTCACAGGTAGTATACAACCAGTACTGGCCAGAAATTCCTGCAGCTCCTTTAATGTTGCTGTTGGCCTCTTTACACCTCCTGGGGCAATTTTTTTTGTTTTTTCTACAGTTTTTGAGGGCCATCAAGTTCTAGGTACTGTTATCATTGTGACAAATTTAAGCCAATTCCTAATGATGTTTTCACAGTGTCCATGGTGTATTTAAAGACTGGGAATTTTTTTTCCGTCCCCTTGTCCTGATTGATAACATTTAACAATGAGATCCCTTTGCTGTGTTAAAAAACCATTGCATTTACTGTAAAATGTGACTATGCAAATGTCAGGAAAATCTTCCTAGAACAGCAAAACTTTCTAAGAAAAGGCTTCTGTCTTGCCACCCTACCCCACAGGCCAGTGATATGAAGAATACACGAGATTGTTGTCACAGGCAGCACACAATGAGTACGTGCCAGAAATTCCTGCAGCTCTTTTAATGTTGCTGTTGGCCTCTTGCCACATTCGAGGACAATATTTCTTGACGTCCTTCAAAAATTGTTGAAAACACATGTTCTAGGTAATGCCACCATTGTAGCCAGTTTAAGCCACTTCTTCACGTTTTCACAGTGTCCAATGTATATATAAAGACTGGGATTTTATTTCATCCCCTTCTAACTGATAACGGTCAACAATGAGATCCCTTTGCTGTGTTGTCAGCTGTTTACTAACCATGGCATTTACTATGAAAATATTGGAAAAATTCTCCTAGAACAGGAAAACTTTCTAAGGAAAAGTTTCCGTCTTGCCATCCTACCCCACAAGCCAGATATGTGAAAATAAGTGAGTGTTGTCACATGCAGTACACAACCAGTACGTGCCATAAATTCCTGCAGCTCCTTTAATGTTGTCAGCCTCTTGGAACCTCCTCTTGTTTTTTTCAATAATTTTTGAGGGACACCAAGTTCTAGGTAATGTCACCGTTGTGCCCAATTTAATCAACTTCTTGATGACCTCTTTACAGTGTCGATAGTATATTTAAAGACAGCGAAGTTTTTTCGTCCCCTTCTCCTGACTGATAACTTTCAACAATGAGGTCCCTTTGCTGTGTTGTCAGCTGTTTACTAACCATGGCATTTACTATGAAAATGTCGGGAAAATCTTACTAGAACAGCAAAACGTTCTAAGAAAAGGCTTCTGTTTTGCCATCCTACCCCACAGGCCAGTGATATGAAGAATACGTGAGATTGTTGTCACCGGCAGTACCTGACCAGTACATGCTAGAAATTCCTGCAGTTCCTTTAATGTTGCTTTTGACCTTTTTATTCTTTCATCACTTTTTGAAGGCCATCATGTTCTAGGTAATATCACCCTTGTGGCATATTTAAGCTACTTGTTGATGACACTGTCAGTGTCTATGGTATATTTAAAGACTGGGGATTTTGTTCGTCCCCTTCTCCTGACTGATAAGTTTCAACAATGAGGTCCCTTTGCTGTGTTGTCAGCTGTTTACTAACCATGTAATTTACTGTAAAATGCACCTGTAAAAATATCTAAGAAAAGGCTTCAGTCTTGCCATCCTGCCGTACAGGCCAATAATATGAAGAATACGTGAGATTTTTATCACAAAGCATTCACAACCAGTACATGCCTGAAATTCCTGCAGCTCTTTTAATGTTGCTGTCAGCCTCTTTGCACCTCCTGGGACAATTCTCTTGTTTTTTCACCAATTTTTGAGAGCCATGGATTTCTAGGTAACGTCACCGTACATTTAAGCTACTTCTTGGTGACGTTTTCACAATGTCCATAGTATACTTAAAGACTGGGGGTTTTGTTCGTCCCATTCTCCTGACTGATAGATTTTTTACAATGAGATCCTTTTGCTGTGTTGTCAGCTGTTTACGGACTGTAAAATGCAACTCAGGAGAATCATCCTAGAAGAGCGAAACGTTCTATCAGAATCCCTGTAAATGACAGCAACCAAGCACTCACCACTATTGAACATGAGGGTATGTGATCGGCTGATTCTGAACCCCACCACATCCCCAATTATAGGAGGGTGTTCACACTTATGCAACCACATTATTGTAGTTTTTTTTATGTTTTTCCAAAAAGTTTTGTTCTCCCTGAACTTGTACAGATTATGGGTAACGTGGGAAATGTTTTAGAATGATTCTTTATGGTATCACCTAGGATACCTGGTGGGTTAGTGTTTTTTTATGTATTCTTGGCTGTTGAGTGGCCCTGGCCGATCAGTGGTCTACAAACCTCGATGTGACCCTGTCGGTTAGTAATGACCTATCCTTTGCAGTTGCGGATTACGAACATTCCAGGACTTATCGTGTCAGGCCTTCGTGGACAGATCCGCCATAGGCACTGTTATCTCCCTATGACATTTGCTGATTCTTTTAGGTGAGGCCTGTGATAGAGGCCCAGCTGGACTTTGATCATCCATATCAGCTGGAGATTGCAGTCACTTACATAAACACAGGTAGTGATGGTTTATATACACACAGAGGTTTATCCAGGATTTGGCTGAAGCTGACCTGTATCCTGCTCACTAATTATGTCTACAAAGTCATTGTTCTTGTGTGTGTGAACGTGTAACTTGGTGGCCATCCAATCTCTAATGTACAGCAATGAAATCATGTGAAGTCTGTATTCTGGACCAGGGCGGAGGACGGGCTCTTGGTCCTCTAACGTGTACTATGGGGGTAGGGGAGGTGAACCCATTGCTGGGTCTTCTCTTACCTCAGCAGGCTCGTGTAAAACTCAGATTTTGTCCCAAATTGAAGGGGTTTGCAGTAGAGTCCCTGGTGGTCCAGTGTATTGCAGTAGAGTCCCTGGTGGTCCAGGGTAATGAAGGGATATACAGTGTTGGCCAAAAGTATTGACACCCTGCAATTCTGTCAGATAATACTCAGTTTCTTCCTGAAAATGATTGCAATCACAAATTCTTTGGTATTATTATCTTCATTTAATTTGTCTTCAATGAAAAAACACAACAGAGAATGAAGCAAAAAGCAAAACATTGATCATTTCCCACAAAACTCCAAAAATGGGACAGACAAAAGTATTGGCACCCTCAGCCTAATACTTGGTTGCACAACCTTTAGCCAAAATAACTGCGATCAACCGCTTCTGGTAACCATCAATGAGTTTCTTACAATGCTCTGCTGGAATTTTAGACCATTCTTCTTTGGCAAACTGCTCCAGGTCCCTGATATTTGCAGGGTGTCTTCTCCAAACTGCCATTTTTAGATCTCTCCACAGGTGTTCTATGGGATTCAGGTCTGGACTCATTGCTGCCACCTTACAAGTCTCCAGTGCTTTCTCTCAAACCATTTTCTAGTGCTTTTTGAAGTGTGTTTTGGGTCATTGTCCTGCTGGACGGACCCATGACCTCTGAGGGAGACCCAGCTTTCTCACACTGGGCCCTGCATTATGCTGCAAAATGTGTTGGTAGTCTTCAGACTTCATAATGCCATGCACACGGTCAAGCAGTCCAGAGCCAGAGGCAGCAAAGCAACCCCAAAACATCAGGGAACCTTCGTCATGTTTGACTGTAGGGACCGTGTTCTTTTCTTTGAATGTCTCTTTTTTTCTCCTGTAAACTCTATGTTGATGCCTTTGCCCATAAAGCTCTACTTTTGTCTCATCTGACCAGAGAACATTCTTCCAAAACGTTTTAGGCTTTCTCAGGTAAGTTTTGGCAAACTCCAGCCTGGCTTTTTTATGTCTCGGGGTAAGAAGTGGGGTCTTCCTGGGTCTCCTACCATACCGTCCCTTTTCATTCAGATGCCGACGGATAGTACGGGTTGACACTGTTGTACCCTCGGACTGCAGGGCAGCTTGAACTTGTTTGGATGTTAGTCGAGGTTCTTTATCCACCATCCGCACAATCTTGCGTTGAAATCTCTCGTCAATTTTTCTTTTCCGTCCACATCTAGGGAGGTTAGCCACAGTGCCATGGGCTTTAAACTTCTAGATGACACTGCACACGGTAGACACAGGAACATTCAGGTCTTTGGAGATGGACTTGTAGCCTTGAGATTGCTCATGCTTCCTCACAATTTGGTTTCTCAAGTCCTCAGACAGTTCTTTGGTCTTCTTTCTTTTCTCCATGCTCAATGTGGTACACACAAGGACACAGGACAGAGGTTGAGTCAACTTTAATCCATGTCAACTGGCTGCAAGTGTGATTTAGTTATTGCCAACACCTGTTAGGTGCCACAGGTAAGTTACAGGTGCTGTTAATTACACAAATTAGAGAAGCATCACATGATTTTTCTAACAGTGCCAATACTTTTGTCCACCCCCTTTTTTATGTTTGGTGTGGAATTAGATCCAATTTGGCTTTAGGACAATTCTTTTTGTATTTTTTTCATTGAAGACAAATTAAATGAAGATAATAATACCAAAGAATTTGTGATTGCAATCATTTTCAGGAAGAAACTGAGTATTATCTGACAGAATTGCAGGGGTGTCAATACTTTTGGCCACAACTGTACAGAAGAGTCCTTGGTGGTCCTGGTCCAAGGTACTGAAGGGGTTTTCCGTAGACTCCCTGGTGGTCCAGGGTATTGAAGGAGTTTGCACAAGAGTCCCTGGTGGTCCAGAGTCTTAAAGAGGTTTGTAGTGAAGTCCCTGGTGGTCATAGATAGTTCAGGCTTATTTGCTGTCCTCACAGGTTACTTCTTGGGGTGCCAATACTCTTGGGCTATCTAGGATATTTAGCCCAGTTTCTCACCCCCTAAAATGATCCCTGTCCTTTAAAGGGGCAGTCAGTTTTTGGATATCTCGACCACGGGCAGACATTACACCGTTTTCTCACTCTTCTCTCAGGGTTTCTTCCTTCCCCTAAGAATTCGCTGTTTCCTTCTTCCCGGTTTTTGTCTTTGTTCAAAATATGTAAAAAGTGTCGTTGTGCCTTTAAGAATTTTTTTTTTTACCCATAACATACCGAGTACAGGACGATTTGCCAAATCACACAGAGAACACGGACTATGATATGTACACAGATGTCGTGGTTAATTGTATTGGCAGAAAACTAAACGCTGCTGTATGTACAGAGCTTCCTCCTGTGTCTGTATCCAGGAATACCACATCCATATCTGTCCTGGACCTCATCACTCACACAGTACACACACTGCACCAGCAGAATAGTGAGTGCAGCTCTGGAGTATATTACAGGAGGTGACTCAGGATCAGTAATGTAATGTATGTACACAGTGACTGCACCAGCAGAATAGTGAGTGCAGCTCTGGAGTATAATACAGGAGGTAACTCAGGATCAGTAATGTAATGTATGTACACAGTGAGTGCACCAGCAGAATAGTGAGTGCAGCTCTGGAGTATATTACAGGAGGTGACTCAGGATCAGTAATGTAATGTATGTACACAGTGACTGCACCAGCAGAATAGTGAGTGCAGCTCTGGAGTATAATACAGGAGATAACTCAGGATCAGTAATGTAATGTATGTACACAGTGACTGCACCAGCAGAATAGTGAGTGCAGCTCTGGAGTATATTACAGGAGGTGAACTCAGGATCAGTAATGTAATGTATGTACACAGTGAGTGCACCAGCAGAATAGTGAGTGCAGCTCTGGAGTATAATTACAGGAGGTAACTCAGGATCAGTAATGTAATGTATGTACACAGTGATGCACCAGCAGAATAGTGAGTGCAGCTCTGGAGTATATTACAGGAGGTGACTCAGGATCAGTAATGTAATGTATGTACACAGTGACTGCACCAGCAGAATAGTGAGTGCAGCTCTGGAGTATAATTTCAGGAGGTGACTCAGGATCAGTAATGTAATGTATGTACACAGTGACTGCACCAGCAGAATAGTGAGTGCAGCTCTGGAGTATAATACAGGAGGTAACTCAGGATCAGTAATGTAATGTATGTACACAGTGACTGCACCAGCAGAATAGTGAGTGCAGCTCTGGAGTATAATACAGGAGGTAACTCAGGATCAGTAATGTAATGTATGTACACAGTGATGCACCAGCAGAATAGTGAGTGCAGCTCTGGAGTATAATACAGGAGGTAACTCAGGATCAGTAATGCAATGTATGTACACAGTGACTGCACCAGCAGAATAGTGAGTGCAGCTCTGGAGTATAATACAGGAGGTAACTCAGGATCAGTAATGTAATGTATGTACACAGTGACTGCACCAGCAGAATAGTGAGTGCAGCTCTGGAGTATAATACAGGAGGTAACTCAGGATCAGTAATGTAATGTATGTACACAGTGACTGCACCAGCAGAATAGTGAGTGCAGCTCTGGAGTATAATACAGGAGGTAACTCAGGATCAGTAATGTAATGTATGTACACAGTGACTGCACCAGCAGAATAGTGAGTGCAGCTCTGGAGTATAATACAGGAGGTAACTCAGGATCAGTTAATGTAATGTATGTACACAGTGACTGCACCAGCAGAATAGTGAGTGCAGCTCTGGAGTATAATACAGGAGGTAACTCAGGATCAGTAATAGTAATGTATTGTACACAGTGACTGCACCAGCAGAATAGTGAGTGCAGCTCTGGAGTATAATACAGGAGGTAACTCAGGATCAGTAATGTAATGTATGTACACAGTGACTGCACCAGCAGAATAGTGAGTGCAGCTCTGGAGTATAATACAGGAGGTAACTCAGGATCAGTAATGTAATGTATGTACACAGTGACTGCACCAGCAGAATAGTGAGTGCAGCTCTGGAGTATAATACAGGAGGTAACTCAGGATCAGTAATGTAATGTATGTACACAGTGACTGCACCAGCAGAATAGTGAGTGCAGCTCTGGAGTATAATACAGGAGGTAACTCAGGATCAGTAATGTAATGTATGTACACAGTGACTGCACCAGCAGAATAGTGAGTGCAGCTCTGGAGTATAATACAGGAGGTAACTCAGGATCAGTAATGTAATGTATGTACACAGTGACTGCACCAGCAGAATAGTGAGTGCAGCTCTGGAGTATAATACAGGAGGTAACTCAGGATCAGTAATGTAATGTATGTACACAGTGACTGCACCAGCAGAATAGTGAGTGCAGCTCTGGAGTATAATACAGGAGGTAACTCAGGATCAGTAATGTAATGTATGTACACAGTGACTGCACCAGCAGAATAGTGAGTGCAGCTCTGGAGTATAATACAGGAGGTAACTCAGGATCAGTAATGTAATGTATGTACACAGTGACTGCACCAGCAGAATAGTGAGTGCAGCTCTGGAGTATAATACAGGAGGTAACTCAGGATCAGTAATGTAATGTATGTACACAGTGACTGCACCAGCAGAATAGTGAGTGCAGCTCTGGAGTATAATACAGGAGGTAACTCAGGATCAGTAATGTAATGTATGTACACAGTGACTGCACCAGCAGAATAGTGAGTGCAGCTCTGGAGTATAATACAGGAGGTAACTCAGGATCAGTAATGTAATGTATGTACACAGTGACTGCACCAGCAGAATAGTGAGTGCAGCTCTGGAGTATAATACAGGAGGTAACTCAGGATCAGTAATGTAATGTATGTATACACAGTGAGACTGAACAGGCAGAAATAGATGAGTGCCAGTTGGGGAGTTATAATACAGAGGTAACTCAGGATCAGTAATGTAATGTATGTACACAGTGACTGCACCAGCAGAATAGTGAGTGCAGCTCTGGAGTATAATACAGGAGGTAACTCAGGATCAGTAATGTAATGTATGTACACAGTGACTGCACCAGCAGAATAGTGAGTGCAGCTCTGGAGTATAATACAGGAGGTAACTCAGGATCAGTAATGTAATGTATGTACACAGTGACTGCACCAGCAGAATAGTGAGTGCAGCTCTGGAGTATAATACAGGAGGTAACTCAGGATCAGTAATGTAATGTATGTACACAGTGACTGCACCAGCAGAATAGTGAGTGCAGCTCTGGAGTATAATACAGGAGGTAACTCAGGATCAGTAATGTAATGTATGTACACAGTGACTGCACCAGCAGAATAGTGAGTGCAGCTCTGGAGTATAATACAGGAGGTAACTCAGGATCAGTAATGTAATGTATGTACACAGTGACTGCACCAGCAAATAGTGAGTGCAGCTCTGGAGTATAATACAGGAGGTAACTCAGGATCAGTAATGTATGTATGTACACAGTGACTGCACCAGCAGAATAGTGAGTGCAGCTCTGGAGTATAATACAGGAGGTAACTCAGGATCAGTAATGTAATGTATGTACACAGTGACTGCACCAGCAGAATAGTGAGTGCAGCTCTGGAGTATAATACAGGAGGTAACTCAGGATCAGTAATGTAATGTATGTACACAGTGACTGCACCAGCAGAATAGTGAGTGCAGCTCTGGAGTATAATACAGGAGGTAACTCAGGATCAGTAATGTAATGTATGTACACAGTGACTGCACCAGCAGAATAGTGAGTGCAGCTCTGGAGTATAATACAGGAGGTAACTCAGGATCAGTAATGTAATGTATGTACACAGTGACTGCACCAGCAGAATAGTGAGTGCAGTCTGGAGTATAATACAGGAGGTAACTCAGGATCAGTAATGTAATGTATGTACACAGTGACTGCACCAGCAGAATAGTGAGTGCAGCTCTGGAGTATAATACAGGAGGTAACTCAGGATCAGTAATGTAATGTATGTACACAGTGACTGCACCAGCAGAATAGTGAGTGCAGCTCTGGAGTATAATACAGGAGGTAACTCAGGATCAGTAATGTAATGTATGTACACAGTGACTGCACCAGCAGAATAGTGAGTGCAGCTCTGGAGTATAATACAGGAGGTAACTCAGGATCAGTAATGTAATGTATGTACACAGTGACTGCACCAGCAGAATAGTGAGTGCAGCTCTGGAGTATAATACAGGAGGTAACTCAGGATCAGTAATGTAATGTATGTACACAGTGACTGCACCAGCAGAATAGTGAGTGCAGCTCTGGAGTATAATACAGGAGTAACTCAGGATCAGTAATGTAATGTATGTACACAGTGACTGCACCAGCAGAATAGTGAGTGCAGCTCTGGAGTATAATACAGGAGGTAACTCAGGATCAGTAATGTAATGTATGTACACAGTGACTCCACCAGCAGAATAGTGAGTGCAGCTCTGGAGTATAATACAGGAGGTAACTCAGGATCAGTAATGTAATGTATGTACACAGTGACTGCACCAGCAGAATAGTGAGTGCAGCTCTGGAGTATAATACAGGAGGTAACTCAGGATCAGTAATGTAATGTATGTACACAGTGACTGCACCTGCAGAATAGTAAGTGCAGCTCTGGAGTATAATACAGGAGGTGACTCAGGGTCAGTAATGTATGTACACAGTGACTGCACCAGCAGAATAGTGAGTGCAGCTCTGGAGTATAATACAGGAGGTAACTCAGGATCAGTAATGTAATGTATGTACACAGTGACTGCACCAGCAGAATAGTGAGTGCAGCTCTGGAGTATAATACAGGAGATAACTCAGGATCAGTAATGTAATGTATGTACACAGTGACTGCACCAGCAGAATAGTGAGTACAGCTCTGGAGTATAATACAGAAGGTAACTCAGGATCAGAAATGTAATGTGTGTACACAGTGACTGCACCAGCAGAATAGTGAGTGCAGCTCTGGAGTATAATACAGGAGGTGACTCAGGGTCAGTAATGTATGTACACAGTGACTGCACCAGCAGAATAGTGAGTGCAGGTCTGGAGTATAATACAGGAGGTAACTCAGGATCAGTAATATAATGTATGTACACAGTGACTCCACCAGCAGAATAGTGAGTGCAGCTCTGGAGTATAATACAGGAGGTAACTCAGGATCAGTAATGTAATGTATGTACACAGTGACTCCACCAGCAGAATAGTGAGTGCAGCTCTGGAGTATAATACAGGAGGTAACTCAGGATCAGTAATGTAATGTATGTACACAGTGACTGCACCAGCAGAATAGTGAGTGCAGCTCTGGAGTATAATACAGGAGGTAACTCAGGATCAGTAATGTAATGTATGTACACAGTGACTGCACCAGCAGAATAGTGAGTGCAGCTCTGGAGTATAATACAGGAGGTAACTCAGGATCAGTAATGTAATGTATGTACACAGTGACTGCACCAGCAGAATAGTGAGTGCAGCTCTGGAGTATAATACAGGAGGTAACTCAGGATCAGTAATGTAATGTATGTACACAGTGAATGCACCAGCAGCATAGTGAGTGCAGCTCTGGAGTATAATACAGGAGGTAACTCAGGATCAGTAATGTAATGTATGTACACAGTGACTGCACCAGCAGAATAGTGAGTGCAGCTCTGGAGTATTATACAGGAGGTAAGGCTGGCTTCACACTTGCAGATGCATCTGCAGCGTTTTGCAGATGCATCTGCAAGTATCAGCATGCAGACCACGGCCGTGGTGTGAATGCTCTCATTGATTCCTATATGTGAGCCGTAAGCAGGCGTATGCCTGCTTACAGATCACACTCTCCCGCCCGCACTATGGACGCGAGATGTTGCGTCCAAGGTGCGGGGCGGGAGTGTGTGATCTGTCAGCAGGCATACGCCTGCTTACGGCTCACATATAGGAATCAATGAGAGCATTCAGACCGCGGTGCGCCCTATTATAAACATAGGGACCGCGGTCTGCATGCTGATACTTGCAGATGCATCTGCAAAACGCTGCAGATGCATCTGCAAGTGTGAAGGCAGCCTAACTCAGGATCAGTAATGTAATGTATGTACACAGTGACTGCACCAGCAGAATAGTGAGGGCAGCTCTGAAGTATAATACAGGAGGTAACTCAGAATCAGTAATGTAATGTATGTACACAGTGACTGCACCAGCAGAATAGTGAGTGCAGCTCTGGAGTATAATACAGGAGGTAACTGAGGATCAGTTATGTAATGTATGTACACAGTGACTGCACCAGCAGAATAGTGAGTGCAGCTTTGGAGTATAATACAGGAGGGAACTGAGGATCAGTAATGTAATGTATGTACACAGTGACTGCACCAGCAGAATAGTGAGTGCAGCTCTGGAGTATAATACAGGAGGTAACTCAGGATCAGTAATGTAATGTATGTACACAGTGACTGCACCAGCAGAATAGTGAGTGCAGCTCTGGAGTATAATACAGGAGGTAACTCAGGGTCAGTAATGTAATGTATGTACACGGTGACTGCACCAGCAGAATAGTGAGTGCTGCTCTGGAGTATAATACAGGAGGTAACTCAGGATCAGTAATGTAATGTGTGTACACAGTGACTGCACCAGCAGAATAGTGAGTGCAGCTCTGGAGTATAATACAGGAGGGAACTCAGGGTCAGTAATGTAATGTATGTACACAGTGACTGCACCAGCAGAATAGTGAGTGCAGCTCTGCAGTATAATACAGGAGGTAACTCAGGATCAGTAATGTCATGTATGTACACAGTGACTGCACCAGCAGAATAGTGAGTGCAGCTCTGGAGTATAATACAGGAGGTAACTCAGGATCAATAATGTAATGTATGGACACAGTGACTGCACCAGCAGAATAGTGAGTGCAGCTCTGGAGTATAATACAGGAGGTAACTCAGGATCAGTAATGTAATGTATGTACACAGTGACTGCACCAGCCGAATAGTGAGTGCAGCTCTGGAGTATAATACAGGAGGTAACTCAGGATCAGTAATGTAATGTATGTACACAGTGACTCCACCAGCAGAATAGTGAGTGCAGCTCTGGAGTATAATACAGGAGGTAACTCAGGATCAGTAATGTAATGTACAGTCATATGAAAAAGTTTGGGCACCCCTCTTAATCTTACTCTTTTTTTTTTGTTTCAAATTGTTTTTTTGCAACAGCTATTTCAGTGTGATATATGTAATAACTGATGGACACAGTAATATTTCAGTGTGATCTATGTAATAACTGATGGACACAGTAATATTTCAGTGTGATATATGTAATAACTGATGGACACAGTAATATTTCAGTGTGATCTATGTAATAACTGATGGACACAGTAATATTTCAGTGTGATCTATGTAATAACTGATGGACACAGTAATATTTCAGTGTGATCTATGTAATAACTGATGACACAGTAATATTTCAGGATTGAAATGAGGTTTATTGTACTAACCGAAAATGTGAAATATGCATTATTTCAAAATTTGACAGGTGCCAAAGTATGGGCACCCTTCTGATTTTCATGATTTGAATACTCCTAACTACCTTTTACTGACTTACTGAAGCACTAAATTGGTTTGGTAACCTCATTGAGCTTTGTACTTCATAGCCCGGTGTATCCAATCATGAGAAAAGCTATTTCAGGTGTCCACTTGCAAGTTGTTCTCCTAGTTGCATCTTCTCTGAGGAGTGGCATCATGGGCTCCTCAAAACAGCTCTCAAATGATCTGAAAAAAAAGATTGTTCAACATAGTTGTTCAGGGGAAGGATACAAAAAGTTGTCTCAGAGATTTAACCTGTCAGTTTCCACTGTGAGGAACATAGTAAGGAAATGGAAGACCACAGGGACAGTTCTTGTAAAGGCCAGAAGTGTCAGGCCAACAAAAATTTCAGAAAGGCAGAGAAGAAGAATGGTGAGAACAGTCAAGAACAATCCACAGACCACCTCCGAAGACCTGCAGCATCATCTTGCTGCAGATGGTGTCACTGTGCATCGGTCAACAATACAGCGCACACTGCACAAGGAGAAGCTGTATGGGGGAGAGATGCGAAAGAAACCGTTTCTGCATGCACGCCACAAACAGAGTCACCTGAGGTATGCAAAAGCACATTTGGACAAACCAGTTTCATTTTGGAAGAAGGTCCTGTGGACTGATGAAACAAAGATTGAGTGGTTTGGTCAAACAACAAGGCGTTATGCATGGCGCCACAAAAACACAGCATTCCAAGAAAAACACTTGCTACCCACTTTCATTTGTGGGAGGGTCCATCATGCTTTGGGGCTGTGTGGTCAATGACGGCACCGGGAATCTTGTTAAAGTTGATGGTCGCATGGATTCCACTCAGTATCAGCAGATTCTTGAGAATAATGTTCAAGAATCAGTGTCAAAGTTGAAGTTACGCCGGGGATGGATCTTTCAGCAAGACAATGATCCAAAACACCGCTCCAAATCTACTCAGGCATTCATGCAGAGGAACAATTACAATGTTCTGGAATGGCCATCCCAGTCCCCAGACCTGAATATCATTGAACATCTGTGGGATGTTGTGAAGCGGGCTGTCCATGCTCGGCGACCATCAAACTTACCTGAACTGGAATTGTTTTGTAAAGCGGAATGGTCAAAAATCCCTTCATCCAGGATCCAGGAACTCATTAACAGCTACAGGAAGCGACTGGAGACAAAAGGTGGATCTACTAAATATTAATGTCACTTTTCTGTTGAGGTGCCCATACTTATGCACCTGTCAATTTTTTAAATAATGCATATTTCACATTTTTGGTTATTGCAATAAACCTCATTTCAATCCTGAAATATTACTGTGTCCATCAGTTATTACATATATCACACTGAAATATTACTGTGTCCATCAGTTATTACATAGATCACACTGAAATATTACTGTGTCCATCAGTTATTACATACATCACACTGAAATATTACTGTGTCCATCAGTTATTACATATATCACACTGAAATATTACTGTGTCCATCAGTTATTACATAGATCATACTGAAATATTACTGTGTCCATCAGTTATTACATACATCACACTGAAATATTACTGTGTCCATCAGTTATTACATATATCACTCTGAAATATTACTGTGTCCATCAGTTATTACATATATCACACTGAAATATTACTGTGTCCATCAGTTATTACATATATCACACTGAAATATTACTGTGTCCATCAGTTATTACATAGATCATACTGAAATATTACTGTGTCCATCAGTTATTACATACATCACACTGAAATATTACTGTGTCCATCAGTTATTACATATATCACTCTGAAATATTACTGTGTCCATCAGTTATTACATAGATCACACTGAAATATTACTGCGTCCATCAGTTATTACATAGATCACACTGAAATATTACTGTGTCCATCAGTTATTACATATATCACACTGAAATATTACTGTGTCCATCAGTTATTACATAGATCACACTGAAATATTACTGTGTCCATCAGTTATTACATAGATCACACTGAAATATTACTGTGTCCATCAGTTATTACATATATCACACTGAAATATTACTGTGTCCATCAGTTATTACATATATCACACTGAAATATTACTGTGTCCATCAGTTATTACATAGATCACACGGAAATATTACTGTGTCCATCAGTTATTACATATATCACACTGAAATATTACTGCGTCCATCAGTTATTACATAGATCACACTGAAATATTACTGTGTCCATCAGTTATTACATAGATCACACTGAAATATTACTGTGTCCATCAGTTATTACATAGATCACACTGAAATATTACTGTGTCCATCAGTTATTACATAGATCACACTGAAATATTACTGCGTCCATCAGTTATTACATAGATCACACTGAAATATTACTGTGTCCATCAGTTATTACATAGATCACACTGAAATATTACTGTGTCCATCAGTTATTACATACATCACACTGAAATATTACTGTGTCCATTAGTTATTACATATATCACACTGAAATATTACTGTGTCCATCAGTTATTACATAGATCACACTGAAATATTACTGTGTCCATCAGTTATTAGATATATCACACTGAAATATTACTGTGTCCATCAGTTATTACATATATCACACTGAAATATTACTGTGTCCATCAGTTATTACATATATCACACTGAAATATTACTGCGTCCATCAGTTATTACATAGATCACACTGAAATATTACTGTGTCCATCAGTTATTACATAGATCACACTGAAATATTACTGTGTCCATCAGTTATTACATAGATCACACTGAAATATTACTGTGTCCATCAGTTATTACATAGATCACACTGAAATATTACTGCGTCCATCAGTTATTACATAGATCACACTGAAATATTACTGTGTCCATCAGTTATTACATAGATCACACTGAAATATTACTGTGTCCATCAGTTATTACATACATCACACTGAAATATTACTGTGTCCATTAGTTATTACATATATCACACTGAAATATTACTGTGTCCATCAGTTATTACATAGATCACACATGAAATATTACTGTGTCCATCAGTTATTAGATATATCACACTGAAATATTACTGTGTCCATCAGTTATTACATAGATCACACGGAAATATTACTGTGTCCATCAGTTATTACATATATCACACTGAAATATTACTGTGTCCATCAGTTATTACATAGATCACACTGAAATATTACTGTGTCCATCAGTTATTACATATATCACACTGAAATATTACTGTGTCCATCAGTTATTACATAGATCACACGGAAATATTACTGTGTCCATCAGTTATTACATATATCACACTGAAATATTACTGTGTCCATCAGTTATTACATATATCACACTGAAATATTACTGTGTCCATCAGTTATTACATAGATCACACTGAAATATTACTGTGTCCATCAGTTATTACATAGATCACACGGAAATAGCTGGTGCAAAAAAACGATTTTAAACAAAAATAAAAGAGTAAGATTAAGAGGGGTGCCCAAACTTTTTCATATGACTGTATGTACACTAATCACACTGCGGTGTTTCCATGTTCTGGTATATTATCTGTATTGAATTATCCTCTTGCAGTATGTGATCTGACTTTGATGGTAAGTTACTGACATGATATCTGAGTCGCTGGTATAAGATATAACTTGCCCGAGTGTTCGTGCTTTGTGCCAAGCTGGTGACGCACCCACCTGCCCTGGATCCTCTTCATGTTACGTGGCAACACCCAATCTTACAATGTAATAGTATGGTTATCTAAAAGATATCAAAGTGACAAGAAGAGTAAAATAGAGCATTAATTGTATTGAAATGAAGGTCAGTAAAAGACAGGTAGTTGGTGCAGCAGCTGTGCTGGTGGTGAAGCGGTAGCTCCAGAGGTGGTGATGCGGCATCTCCGGTGCTGGTGAGGTGGTAGCTATTCGGGGTGGTGAGGTGGTAGCTCTGGAGGTGGTAATGGTGAGGTGGCCGCTCTGGTGGTGAGGCGGCAGCTCTAGTGATGGTGAGGTGGCCACTCTGGTGTGGTTGAGGTGGCCGCACCAGTGGTGGTGAGGTGGCAGCTATGGTGGTGGTAAGGTGGCAGCTCCGGAGGTGGTGGTGATGTGGCAACCCCATTGATGGTGGGGTGGCAGCTACGGTGGTGGTGGTGGTGCGGTGGAAGCTCCATTGGTGGTGAGGTGGCAGCTACAGTGGTGGTGAGGTGTCAGCTCCATTGGTGGTGAGGTGGCAGCTACGGTGGTGGTGGTGGTGAGATAGCAGCTCCATTGGTGGTGAGGTGGCAGCTACAGTGGTGGTGATGTGGCAGCTTCATTGGTGGTGAGGTGGCAGCTACAGTGGTGGTGATGTGGCAGCTCCATTGGTAGTAAGGTGGCAGCTACGGTGGTGGTGGTGGTGAGATAGCAGCTCCATTGGTGGTGAGGCAGCAGCTCCAGTGGTGGTAAGGCGGGAGCGTGGTCATTGCAGGCTTCTAATCTCAGAGGATCTAGGGCAGGTGGGTGTGTTGCCATCTTGTCATCTTCTGTATATGATGATTGGAAAGAGACAGTAGGTCGGAGGTGCAGCAGCTGTGCTGGTGGTGAGGTGGCAGCAACTCTGGTGGTGAGGCGGCAGCTATTGTGATGGTGAGGTGGTAGCTCCGGAGGTGGTGATGGTGAGGTGGCCGCTCTGGTGGTGAGGTGACAGCTCTAGTGATGGTGAGGTGGCCACTCTGGTGTGGTTGAGGTGGCCGCACCGGTGGTGGTAAGGTGGCAGCTCCGGTGGTGGTGATGGTGAGGTGGCCGCTCCATTGGTGGTGAGGTGGCAGCTACGGTGGTGGTGGTGATGTGGCATCCCCATTGGTGGTGAGATGGCAGCTACGGTGGTGTTGGTGGTGCAGTGGAAGCTCCATTGGTGGTGAGGTGGCAGCTACAGTGGTGGTGATGTGGCAGCTCCATTGGTGGTGAGGTGGCAGCTATGGTGGTGGTGAGATAGCAGCTCTATTGGTGGTGAGGCGGGAGCGTGGTCATTGCAGGCTTCTATTTTACAGAGGATCTAGGGCAGGTGGGTGTGTTGCCATCTTGTCATCTTCTGTATATGATGATGGGGAAGAGACAGTAGGTCGGGGGTGCAACAGCTGTGCTGGTGGTGAAGCGGTAGCTCCAGAGGTGGTGAGGTGGCAGCTCCAGTGGTGGTGAGGCAGCAGCTCTGGTGTTGGTGAGTCGGCAGCTCCTGTGATGGTTATGTGGCAGCTCCAGTGCTGGTGAGGTGGTAGCTACAGGGGTGGTGAGGTGGTAGCTCTGGAGGTGGTGATGGTGAGGTGGCCGCTCTGGTGGTGAGTCGGCAGCTCTAGTGATGGTGAGGTGGCCACTCTAGTGTGGTTGAGGTGGCCGCACCAGTGGTGGTGAGGTGGCAGCTACGGTGGTGATGGTGATGTGGCAACCCCATTAGTGGTGAGGTGGCAGCTACGGTGGTGGTAAGGTGGCAGCTTCGGAGGTGGTGATGGTGAGGTGGCCTCTCCATTGGTGGTGAGGTGGCAGCTACGGTGGTGATGGTGATGTGGCATCCCCATTAGTGGTGAGGTGGCAGCTACGGTGGTAGTGGGAGCCAGTGGAGGGATGTGCAGAGAGGAGAAACAGGGGAGTAGTGAGGAGAGAGGTGCATTAGTTGGGCAGCAGAGTTTAGGACAGACTGGAGAGGTGCAAGAGTGTTAACCCACCCAAACTCAACCCGACCAGAACACCTATCACAACAACCTGACAAAAGCCTAAATCAGGAAGATGATAGACGAAGGCCAGGAGAGGTATGTCAGTGACTGACCACGTACCGGAGTCTACAGAGAGACTACAGCCTGGCCCCATATCTGGAGAAACTCCCGGACCCCAGAGACCGCAAGATCCTGAGCCGATATAGACTCAGTGCCCACAGTCTGGCCATCAAATATGGCCGACACAGGCTGAGCTACAAGCCCAGGGAGGAAAGACTGTGCCAACACTGTGATCAGGAGGCCATAGAGGACGGGAGCCACTTCCTGCTACACTGCTCCAAACACTCAGCAGTGAGCGACACTCACTTCAGGAGTCTCTCACATCTCTTCCCAGATTTCATCACCATGAAGGAGGAAGAGAAAACATCTATCCTGCTGGGGGAAGAAGAGAGAGCAGTGGAGATAGCAGCGCGGTATGTGAGCGAATGTCATAGACTGCGAGAACAAGAGCTATGATGCCATAGACTTCTATAGCCCCCACCCGGATCTGCCCCATCCACCTTCTCTATGCCATGGACTTCTATAGCCCCCACCCTGGAACTGCCCCATCCACCTTCTCTATGCCATGGACTGCTATAGCCCCCACCCTGGATCTGCCCCCATCCACATTCCCTATTTTATGGACTTCTATAGCCACCACCCTGGATCTGCCCCCATCCACATTCCCTATTTTATGGACTTCTATAGCCACCACCCTGGATCTGCCCCCATTCACCTTCCTTACAGCCCTACCCAATATCCCTACAGTCCCTATCCCTGTTCCCTATTGTACACTTGCTTTGGCAAAACTGATGTGTATTTAGTCCTGACAATAAAGCTGCTTTAAATTTTGAATCTTGTATTAGGAGGTCCCAGAGGAGGATGTTGCAGATGTCGAGGCGGGAGATGATGAGGGCATGTACAAAAGTTTTAGTAGATTGAGGGATGAGGAAAGGACGGATTCTGGAGATATTTTTGAGCTGGAGGTGACTGGTGAGGGCTTGGACGTGTGGTTTGACGGACAGGGCAGAGTCGGGAGTTACCCCGAGGCAACGAGTTTCGGGTGCAGGAGAGAGTGTGATGCCATTTACCAGAATAGAAACATCAGGTAATGTGCATTGTGCAAAAGAGCAGCATCATAGACTTCATACAGCGGTGGCAGTGCGCAGAGGAAACGTGCGCGACACCTAATGGAATCACTGCAATGCAACTCATTCATTCCAAGGGGAATTGGCGCCACCTGGTGTTTACTTCATGTATAGAACACAGATTGCATGAAAATAGGAGCATTGCCGTAACTAATAGGTGCAGGGGTTGCGAGTGCATTCAGGCCCTGGAGCCCTAGGGGGCCACAAAACTCCCTTTGGACTATATGAAATAACCAATACTATTAAATGCTTTCAATAAATCGGGGACCTGTTGCAGCTTTAGCATCGGGGCCATTGAGCTTCAAGTTACGCCCCTGAGTAGGAGGATGTTGCTTTTCAAGTGGATCCTGAAAAAAGTGGTGCAGATTTTCCCAGCTGCATAACACCCACCCAGAGAAAAGTAAGGAACACATAAAGATAAAGAGGTGCAAAAAGCTATGGAAAGTCATGACACCAGCAGAAGTCTATCAGTAATTAGAAAGCAATCCTGCCACTTAGTGATAAATAATATCAGCTGATGTGTCTCATTACCAAGGTGCCACAAGAAACATCTTATGATGGGTAAAACTAGTGAGCTGTGTAAAGACCTTCACAACCAGGTCACTCGGGGTAAACCGGGAGTAGCTGAGTTTACTCGACTACACCATTGCCATAGCAACCGCTATTGGCGGTTACTATGGCAACAGTGACCTCACCGAGTACTATACTGCAGGTCTCAGTGCTGTCATTCAGATCAGAGACCATGGGGAGCGGGTGTGTTCTTCATCCCTGCGGTCTCTGATGTTGCAGAGCTGCATGTGTCCAGGAAGAGAGAAAACGAGGATCATGGAGGGGTACAAGGGTGAAAAGGTTATAAAGATGGAGTCACTAAGTATTTCTGAGTTTTTATTTATAACTAGATAGCCTGATGCTATCGCATCGGGTGGGCGGTGACATCACGATGGGGATGGGCTCTATTGCGCTGGGGGCAGCAGCCGTCACTCCCCCTGTGCTATCTCTCCCCTGTCCGCTGGTTTTTTCTCCCTCGCTCTCTGCTCCGCCTGTGCTGCCTTGTCTCTATCCCTTGTGCTCGCTCTCTGCCCCCTCCCTCTCATGTGGCGGCAGCGGATGGTGGCATGAGGAACTGGCCTCGTTCAGCAAACTGCAGGTTGAGTGGAGTGAGTGCAGGTTGAGCGGGCGGGGTGAGTGCGGGGGCAGAGTGAGTGCAAGCTGAGTGAGTGAAGGGTGTGTGAGTGCAGGGGATGAGTGAGGGCAGGGTGTGTGAGGGGCAGGGGTGTGTGAGGTCAGGGGCAGAGTAAGTGAAGGGCAGAGTGAGTGGGGTCAGGGTGTGTAAGTGAGTGCAGTGTGAGGTGTGCGGGCAGGTGATTGTGAAAGCAGGGTGATTGTGAAAGCAGGGTGTGTGAAAGCAGGGTGTGTGACGGCAGGGTGTGTGACGGCAGGGTGTGTGAGGGCAGGCTGAGTGTGGTGTGAACTGCAGCAACATTACCTGCCTCCACTCTGCTCTTCCATCCATTCATCTCTGCAGTGATGAAGATCTTGTGGTGACATCAGGATCATGTGACCTGGCTCCGCCCATGATCCTGACGTCACCTCAGGTCCTGTTAGCCCCATGTTTTTGGCGGTGGCTGGGCAAGTGCGGCATCGCGTAAATGGGGGGGACTGGGTAAGTGGAAGGACTGCGGAGACCTGGGCGGGGGCTCACCGAGCAGACTGCTGGGAGCGGTAGGGGAAACAGCAGCCGCCATATTAGCATACCCATCACTTGGGTGTGCTAATATGGTGGGCAGAAGTGACATAGGCGGACATCGGGACGGAAGTGGATGAGCCAACAAGGCGATTATATAGATATGTACAGCCGGTATAACCTGGACATCTCCTGTATATAATTATGTACAGTGTTGGCCAAAAGTATTGACACCCCTGCAATTCTGTCAGATAATACTCAGTTTCTTCCTGAAAATGATTGCAATCACAAATTCTTTGGTATTATTATCTTCATTTAATTTGTCTTCAATGAAAAAACACAAAAAGAATTGTCCTAAAGCCAAATTGGATCTAATTCCACACCAAACATAAAAAAGGGGGTGGACAAAAGTATTGGCACTGTTAGAAAAACCATGTGATGCTTCTCTAATGTGTGTAATTAACAGCACCTGTAACTTACCTGTGGCACCTAACAGCTGTTGGCAATAACTAAATCACACTTGCAGCCAGTTGACATGGATTAAAGTTGACTCAACCTCTGTCCTGTGTCCTTGTGTGTACCACATTGAGCATGGAGAAAAGAAAGAAGACCAAAGAACTGTCTGAGGACTTGAGAAACCAAATTGTGAGGAAGCATGAGCAATCTCAAGGCTACAAGTCCATCTCCAAAGACCTGAATGTTCCTGTGTCTACCGTGCGCAGTGTCATCAAGAAGTTTAAAGCCCATGGCACTGTGGCTAACCTCCCTAGATGTGGACGGAAAAGAAAAATTGACAAGAGATTTCAACGCAAGATTGTGCGGATGGTGGATAAAGAACCTCGACTAACATCCAAACAAGTTCAAGCTGCCCTGCAGTCCGAGGGTACAACAGTGTCAACCCGTACTATCCGTCAGCGTCTGAATGAAAAGGGACTGTATGGTAGGAGACCCAGGAAGACCCCACTTCTTACCCCGAGACATAAAAAAGCCAGGAAGGAGTTTGCCAAAACTTACATGAGAAAGCCTAAAACGTTTTGGAAGAATGTTCTCTCTTTTTGGGCAAAGGCATCAACATAGAGTTTACAGGAGAAAAAAAGAGGCATTCAAAGAAAAGAACACGGTCCCTACAGTCAAACATGGCGGAGGTTCCCTGATGTTTTGGGGTTGCTTTGCTGCCTCCGGCACTGGACTGCTTGACCGTGTGCATGACATTATGAAGTCTGAAGACTACAACACATTTTGCAGCATAATGTAGGGCCCAGTGTGAGAAAGCTGGGTCTCCCTCAGAGGTCATGGGTCTTCCAGCAGGACAATGACCCAAAACACACTTCAAAAAGCACTAGAAAATGGTTTGAGAGAAAGCACTGGAGACTTCTAAGGTGGCAGCAATGAGTCCAGACCTGAATCCCATAGATCACCTGTGGAGAGATCTAAAAATGGCAGTTTGGAGAAGGCACCCTTCAAATATCAGGGACCTGGAGCAGTTTACCAAAGAAGAATGGTGTAAAATTCCAGCAGAGCATTGTAAGAAACTCATTGATGGTTACCGGAAGCGGTTGATGACAGTTATTTTGGCTAAAGGTTGTGCAACCAAGTATTAGGCTGAGGGTGCCAATACTTTTGTCCGGCCCATTTTTGGAGTATTGTGAGAAATGATCAATGTTTTGCTTTTTGCTTCATTCTCTTTTGTGTTTTTTCATTGAAGACAAATTAAATGAAGATAATAATAGCAAAGAATTTGTGATTACAATCATTTTCAGCAAGAAACTGAGTATTGTCTGACAGAATTGCAGGGGTGTCAATACTTTTGGCAAACACTCTATCTATCTATCTATCTATCTATCTATCTATCTATCTATCTATCTATCTATCTATCTATCTATCTCTCTATCTATCTCTCTATCTACAGTATCTATCTATTGATCTGATTATCTATCTCTATCTATCTATCTATCTATCTATCTATCTATCTATCTATCTATCTATTTATCTATCCATCTACAGTATCTATCTACAGAATCTATCTATCTATCTATCTATCTATCTATCTATCTATCTATCTATCTATCTATCTATCTATTTATCTATCCATCTACAGTATCTATCTACAGAATCTATCTATATCTATCTATCTATCTATCTATCTATCTATCTATCTATCTATCTATCTATCTATCTCTCTATCTATCTACAGTATCTATCTATTGATCTGATTAGCTATCTAAAATCTAAAATTGAGTTTTTTGGAAAAACGCATGTTTTTATATTTTTTTTTTTCAAATGCATAGGTGTTTTACTTCTATCTATATGTATACACACATGTTTGGCAGTGACTGAGTGCTGCATTAAATGTTTTTCTGTAATGTCATCTATTTATCTATTCATCCATCCATCTCTATCTCATCTAGCTAGATATCCTATCAACATATGTATCATCCATTTAAGGGCCACGTCACACACACAGATAATTGTGCAGAGATTGTTTGCAGATCTCTGGTTACAGTGAAATCATGGACAGATTGCTCCATTTGTACACAACCAGAAAATGTAACAATGTGTCCATGATTTCACTGCAACCAGAGATCTGCGAACAATCTCTGCACAATTATCTGTGTGTGTGACGTGGTCCTATCTATCTATCTATCTATCTATCTATCTATCTATCTATCTATCTATCTATCTATCTATCTATCTATCTATCTATCTTTCTATCTATTTATCTTATCTGTCTACTCTTTTCTAACTTCATACAGCATAGGAAAGATGACCATATTAAAAATGCATTGCACATGGATGTCACACACATGTCCACACTGATGTCAGGTGAGAAAACAATCACACAATCGCGTTGCACTCGCCGTGCCGCACGGATCAGATCACTCGTCCTGCTCTCCTGCATGAGAGACGGGCAGAGTTTTCATCTGGTTTTGTGTTGATTTCTTTCCCTGTGTGGTTGGATGGGTTGTTACTGACATCTGGTGAGAAATTCATGTCCTTAGCACCTTTAGAAGTATATTTACTTAGAAAGGTGGTGATGTTCATCTTTCTCCCTTTCTCTCTCCTCTACTTCTTTCTCCTTTTCCTTTTTTCTATTTTCTCTCTCCTCTATTCCTTTCTAGTCCCTTTCTCATTTTCTCTTTCTCCCTTTCACCCTCTCTTCCTTTTTCTTTCTCTTGCTCCTATTTCTCTTCTCCCTCATTTTTTTTCTTCCCTTCTCTCTCCTCTATTGCTCCTAGCTTTCTTTCTTTTTCTCTACATCTGTGAATTCATTTTTTTTACACCTTTGTTATTTCTTGGTTTGTATGTTCTTTCTTTCTCCCTTTCTTCTCCTCTTTCTTCTTTCTCCTTTTCCTTTTTTCTATTTCTCTCTCCTCTATTCCTTTCTAGTCCCTTTCTCATTTTCTCTTTCTTTCCTTTCACTTTCTCTCTCCTTTTTCTTTCTCTTGCTTCCTATTTCTTCTTCTCCCTTTTTTTTCTTCTTCTTTCCTTTCTTCTTTCTTCTCTTTCTCTCCTTTTTCTTTCTTTTTCTTTCTTTCTTTCTTCCTTTCTTTTCTTCTTTCTCTTCTTTCTTTTCTTTCTTTCTTTCTTTCCTTTTCTTTTCTTCCTCTTTCTTTCTTTCTTTCTTTCTTTCTTCTTTCTTTCTGTCTTTCTTTCTTTCTGTCCTTCTTCTTTCTTTCTGTCCTTTCTTCTTTCTATCTTTCTTTCTGTCCTTCTTTCTTTCTTTTTCTTTCTTTCTTTCTTTCCTTTCTTTCTGTCCTTTCTTTTTTCTTTCTTTCTGTCCTTTCTTTCTTTCCTCTTCTTTCTTTCTTTCTTTCTTTCTGTCCTTTTTTCTTTCTTTCTTTTTCCTCTTTCTTTTTCTTTCTGTCCTTCTTCTTTCTTTCTTTTCCTTTTTTTCTGTCCTTTCTTTCTTCCTTTTCTTTCTCTTTCTTCTTCCTTTCTTCTTCTTTCTTTCTTTCTTTCTCTTTTTCTTTCTTTCTTTTTTCTTCTTCTTATTTCTTCTTCCTTCTTTCTTCCTTCTTTTTCTTTCTTTCTTTTTCTTTCTTTCTTCTTTCTTTCTTTCTTTTTTCTTCTTCTTTCTTTCTCTTGTTTCTTTCTGTCTTCTTTTCTTCTTCTTTCTTTCTTTCTTTCTTTCTTTCTTTTTCTTTCTTTCTTTCTTCTTTCTTTCTTTCTTCTTTCTTTCTTTCTTTCTTCTTTCTTTCTTTCTTCTTTCTTTCTTTCTTTCTCCTCACTTCTCTACACCTGATCCTCTCAGCTCGGCTACATCTGAGTGAGATGGGCAGATGTAGCATAGCTGGGGCAGATGTAGCAGAGCTGAGACAGATGTAGCAAGCAGAGCTGAGAAAGGTGTAGCAGAGCTGACAGTGCTGTGATCTCACTCCCCTCTTCAGCAGTCTGTGCTATCACTGTGTCACAATAAGATGCAGCAGGTTGAAGATACAGGCTGGAGGGCAGGGAGGGGTTTGGGTGGAGTTTTGAGTGGGTGTGATAGGTGCGGCTTACAGGCCACTGCAATGCATGATGGGACTTGTAGTAATAGAACAGCGGGAGAGGTGAAGTTGTCGATTAACCCCATGAGAACTGTATCCGGCAATGAGGATGTGATGCTAGAGCATGATATAAGGTAATATTTCTAAAATAACATATGGATGTATTGAGAGACACAAAGTAGCAAGATTTCTGAAAAAGTTATATATTCTTTACTGTAAGAGCAGTAATATGGATTCTTTAATGTACAGTAAGAGCAGTGAGACTATGGATTCTTTACTGTAAGAGCAGTGACACTATGGATTCTTTACTGTAAGAGCAGTGAGACTATGGATCCTTTACTGTAAGAGCAGTGACACTATGGATTCTTTACTGTAAGAGCAGTGAGACTATGGATTCTTTACTGTACGAGCAGTGAGACTATGGATTCTTTACTGTATGAGCAGAGAGACTATGGATTCTTTACTGTATGAGCAGTGACACTATGGATTCTTTACTGTAAGAGCAGTGAGACTATGGATTCTTTACTGTACGAGCAGTGAGACTATGGATTCTTTACTGTATGAGCAGTGAGACTATGGATTCTTTACTGTAAGAGCAGTGACACTATGGACTCTTTACTGTAAGAGCAGTGAGACTATGGATTCTTTACTGTAGGAGCAGTGACACTATGGATTCTTTACTGTATGAGCAGTGACACTATGGATTCTTTACTGTAAGAGCAGTGACACTATGGATTCTTTACTGTAAGAGCAGTGACACTGGATTCTTTACTGTATGAGCAGTGACACTATGGATTCTTTACTGTAAGAGCAGTGACACTATGGATTCTTTACTGTAAGAGCAGTGACACTATGGATTCTTTACTGTAAGAGCAGTGACACTATGGATTCTTTACTGTAAGATCAGTGAGACTATGGATTCTTTACTGTAAGAGCAGTGACACTATAGATTATTTACTGTAAGAGCAGTGACACTATGGATTCTTTACTGTAAGAGCAGTGACACTATGGATTCTTTACTGTATGAGCAGTGACACTATGGATTCTTTACTGTAAGAGCAGTGACACTATGGATTCTTTACTGTAAGAGCAGTGACACTATGGATTCTTTACTGTAAGAGCAGTGAGACTATGGATTCTTTACTGTAAGAGCAGTGAGACTATGGATTCTTTACTGTAAGAGCAGTGACACTGTGGATTCTTTACTGTATGAGCAGTGACACTATGGATTCTTTACTGTAAGAGCAGTGACACTATGGACTCTTTACTGTAAGAGCAGTGACACTATGGATTCTTTACTGTAAGAGCAGTGACACTATGGATTCTTTACTGTATGAGCAGTGAGACTATGGATTCTTTACTGTAAGAGCAGTGACACTATGGACTCTTTACTGTAAGAGCAGTGAGACTATGGATTCTTTACTGTAAGAGCAGTGAGACTATGGATTCTTTACTGTAAGAGCAGTGACACTATGGATTCTTTACTGTATGAGCAGTGACACTATGGATTCTTTACTGTAAGAGCAGTGACACTATGGATTCTTTACTGTAAGAGCAGTGAAACTATGGATTCTTTACTGTAAGAGCAGTGACACTATGGATTCTTTACTGTAAGATCAGTGAGACTATGGATTCTTTACTGTAAGAGCAGTGACACTATGGATTATTTACTGTAAGAGCAGTGACACTATGGATCTTTACTGTAAGAGCAGTGAGACTATGGATTCTTTACTGTATGAGCAGTGACACTATGGACTCTTTACTGTAAGAGCAGTCACACTATGGATTCTTTACTGTAAGAGCAGTGACACTATGG
The DNA here is from genome assembly GCA_033576535.1 of Allobates femoralis. NCBI lineage: Eukaryota > Metazoa > Chordata > Amphibia > Anura > Aromobatidae > Allobates > Allobates femoralis. The sequence goes on from JARQOC010000005.1 coordinate 554,410,627, forward strand.
ATTCTTTACTGTAAGATCAGTGAGACTATGGATTCTTTACTGTAAGATCAGTGACACTATGGATTCTTTACTGTATGAGCAGTGACACTATGGATTCTTTACTGTAAGAGCAGTGAGACTATGGACTCTTTACTGTAAGAGCAGTGAGACTATGGATTCTTTACTGTAAGAGCAGTGACACTATGGATTCTTTACTGTATGAGCAGTGAGACTATGGATTCTTTACTGTAATGAGCAGTGACACTATGGACTCTTTACTATAAGAGCATTGACACTATGTATTCTTTACTGTAAGATCAGTGAGACTATGGATTCTTTACTGTAAGAGCAATGAGACTATGGATTCTTTACTGTAAGAGCAGTGAGACTATGGATTCTTTACTGTATGAGCAGTGACACTATGGATTCTTTACTGTATGAGCAGTGACACTATGGATTCTTTACTGTAAGAGCAGTGAGACTATGGATTCTTTACTGTAAGAGCAGTGACACTATGGACTCTTTACTGTAAGAGCAGTGACACTATGGATTCTTTACTGTAAGAGCAGTGACACTAATGGATTCTTTACTGTAAGATCAGTGAGACTATGGATTCTTTACTGTAAGAGCAGTGACACTATGGATTATTTACTGTAAGAGCAGTGACACTATGGATTCTTTACTGTAAGAGCAGTGAGACTATGGATTCTTTACTGTATGAGCAGTGACACTATGGACTCTTTACTGTAAGAGCAGTCACACTATGGATTCTTTACTGTAAGAGCAGTGACACTATGGATTCTTTACTGTAAGATCAGTGAGACTATGGATTCTTTACTGTAAGATCAGTGACACTATGGATTCTTTACTGTATGAGCAGTGACACTATGGATTCTTTACTGTAAGAGCAGTGAGACTATGGACTCTTTACTGTAAGAGCAGTGAGACTATGGATTCTTTACTGTAAAGCAGTGACACTATGTATTTTTACTGTAAGATCAGTGAGACTATGGATTCTTTACTGTAAGAGCAGTGACACTATGGATTCTTTACTGTATTGAGCAGTGACACTATGGATTCTTTACTGTAAGATCAGTGACACTATGGATTCTTTACTGTATGAGCAGTGACACTATGGATTCTTTACTGTAAGAGCATGACACTATGGATTCTTTACTGTAAGAGCAGTGATACTATGGATTCTTTACTGTACAGCAGTGAGACTATGGATTCTTTACTGTAAGAGCAGTGATACTATGGATTCTTTACTGTACGAGCAGTGAACTATGGATTCTTTACTGTATGAGCAGTGAACTACGGATTCTTTACTGTATGAGCATGACACTATGGTTCTTTACTGTAAGATCAGTGACACTATGGATTCTTTACTGTATGAGCAGTGACACTATGGATCTTACTGTATGAGCATGACATATGATTCTTACTGAAGAGCATGTAGGCTATGGATTCTTTACTGTAAGAGCAGTGACACTATGGATTCTTTACTGTAAGAGCAGTGACACTATGATTCTTACGTAACATGACATATGGATTCTTTACTGTAAGGCAGTGAACTATGGATTTTTATGAAGATCATGAACAGGATCTTTACTGTAAGAGCATGACATATGGATTCTTTATGTAGAGCATGAGAAGGTCCTTACTGTAGAGCAGTGACAATGATTTACTGTAAGAATGACACTATGGATTCTTTACGTAAGAGCATGAACTATGGATCTTACGTAAGGCGTGACATATGGTTCTACTGTAGACAGAATAGGATCTTTACTGTATTGAGCATGACATAGGATTTTACTGTAAATCATGCATATGATTCTTTACTGTAAGACAGGAATATGTTCTTTACTGTAGAGCTGAGACTATGATTCTTACTGTAGACAGTGACAGGATTCTTTACTGAAGGCATGACATATGGATTCTTTACTGTAAGACAGTGACACTTGTTTTTACTGTAAGAGAGTACACTTGATTTACTGTAGATCAGAATATGGTCTTACTGTAAAGCAGTGACACTATGATCTTTACTGTAAGACATGAATATGGATCTTTACTTAGAGCAGCATAGGTTCTTACGTAAGACAGTGCACTATGATTTTACTGAAGACATGAACTAGGATTCTTTACTGAGACAGTGAACTATGGATTCTTTACTGTATGAGCAGTGAGAACTACGGATTCTTTACTGTATTGAGCAGTGACACTATGGATTCTTTACTGTAAGATCAGTGACACTATGGATTCTTTACTGTAAGAGCAGTGATACTATGGGTTCTTTACTGTAACGAGCAGTGAGACTATGGATTCTTTACTGTAAGAGCAGTGAGGCTAGATTCTTACTGTAAAGCATGGCATCAGATTCTTTACTGTAAGAGCAGTGACACTATGGATTCTTTACTGTAAGAGCAGTGACACTATGGATTCTTTACTGTAAGATCAGTGAGACTATGGATTCTTTACTGTAAGAGCAGTGAGACTATGGATTCTTTACTGTAAGAGCAGTGAGACTATGGATTCTTTACTGTAAGAGCAGTGACACTATGGATTCTTTACTGTAAGAGCAGTGACACTATGGATTCTTTACTGTAAGAGCAGTGACACTATGGATTCTTTACTGTAAGATCAGTGAGACTATGGATTCTTTACTGTACGAGCAGTGACACTATGGATTCTTTACTGTATGAGCAGTGAGACTACGGATTCTTTACTGTATTGAGCAGTGACACTATGGATTCTTTACTGTAAGATCAGTGACACTATGGATTCTTTACTGTAAGAGCAGTGATACTATGGGTTCTTTACTGTACGAGCAGTGATACTATGGGTTCTTTACTGTACGAGCAGTGATACTATGGGTTCTTTACTGTACGAGCAGTGACACTATGGATTCTTTACTGTAAGAGCAGTGATACTATGGATTCTTTACTGTACGAGCAGTGACACTATGGATTCTTTACTGTAAGAGCAGTGACACTATGGATTCTTTACTGTAAGAGCAGTGACACTATGGATTCTTTACTGTAAGATCAGTGAGACTATGGATCCTTTACTGTAAGAGCAGTGAGACTATGGATTCTTTACTGTAAGAGCAGTGACACTATGGATTCTTTACTGTAAGAGCAGTGACACTATGGATTCTTTACTGTAAGAGCAGTGAGACTATGGATTCTTTACTGTAAGAGCAGTGACACTATGGATTCTTTACTGTAAGAGCAGTGACACTATGGATTCTTTACTGTAAGAGCAGTGAGACTATGGATTCTTTACTGTAAGAGCAGTGACACTATGGATTCTTTACTGTGTAAATGGTTTATTTATAGAGCAGTGAGACTCTTTACTTTACGACAATGAGACTAGATTCTTTACTGTTTATATGATCGGATAATCTGGAATCTCTGGTAATCCGGGACCTGTCATTACTGGAGGTGAGCGGTCACTAAAATAAAAGCATCTAGGATCCGCTCACCAGAAGGTAAGGGGTTAACACCCGAACTGCATGAGTGGGGGCGACCAACATATGACACCCTGCCACATTATAAGGATTCCAGTTTTTTGCTGCGGTCAATAAAGGGTTAACAGCATCGCGCGGATGGCTAGAAATAACTGCAGGAAGAGCCATGATGAGAGTCTGTCCGTCTGTCCGTCCACAGACACATGTCCTACCGACAGCTGATGAAACCCTCGTCAGTGATGTGGTGAGGCGGCTGTGGCCACATGTAAGGACGGCGGCCATAGGCCCGAGTCATAGGAGACTACAGGGAGGAGCCATGTGCCCTGCCCCATAGTCACTGGGACCGTGTGAGGAAACATGTCACAGGCTGAGATACACAGGCGGTGTACCACATGTCACAGGCTGAGATACACAGGCGGTGTACCACATGTCACAGGCTGAGATACACAGGCGGTGTACCACATGTCACAGGCTGAGATACACAGGCGGTGTACCACATGTCACAGGCTGAGATACACAGGCAGTGTACCACATGCCACAGGCTGAGACACACAGGCGGTGTACCACATGTCACAGGCTGAGATACACAGGCGGTGTACCACATGTCACAGGCTGAGACACACAGGCGGTGTACCACATGTCACAGGCTGAGATACACAGACACTGTACCACATGTCACAGGCTGAGACACACAGGAGGTGTACCACATGTCACAGGCTGAGATACACAGGCAGTGCACCACATGTCACAGGCTGAGACACACAGGCGGTGTACCACATGTCACAGGCTGAGATACACAGGCGGTGCACCACATGTCACAGGCTGAGACACACAGGCAGTGTACCACATGTCACAGGCTCAGATACAGGGGGTAACTACCACAGGGGTAGGGGCTGCCATGTGCCCTGGAGTCTAGGGGGGCCCCAAAAGTCCCTGTGGCCTATAGAAAAAGACTAATGCTATTAAAGATTTGGAATAATTGGGGCCCCGCTGGAGCTTTCACATCGGAGCCCATGAGCTTCATGTTACGCCACTGCTTAGATACAACACCTGACAGTATTACACGTGACAGTCTTAGAAACAACACGTTACAGACAGTATCACGTGTGACAGGCTTACATACAACACGTTACAGACAGTATCACATGTGACAGGCTTACATACAAAACGTTACAGACAGTATCACATGTGACAGGCTTACATACAACACGTTACAGACAGTATCACATGTGACAGGCTTAGATACAACAGGTTTCAGACAATATCACACATGACAGACTTAGATACAACAGGTTACAGATAGTATTAAATGTGACAGGCTTAAATATAACAGGCTACAGACACTACAGTATCACACATAAGGCTTAAGGCCTCTTCACACACACAGATATCTGAGTCCAATATCTGAACAGATCTCTGGTTGCAGTGAAATCATGGACACATTGTTACATTTGTACACAGCCACAAAATGGAGCATTGTGTCCATGATTTCACTGCAACCAGAGATCTGTTCAGATATTGGACTCAGATATCTGTGTGTGTGAAGTGGCCTTTAGATACATAGGTTCAGCAGACAGTATTACACAAATGGCTACAGAGGTTCAACAGACAGTATTACACATGATAAGCTTAGATACACAGGTTCAGCAGACAGTACCATACATAAATGACTTTGATACACAGGTTGAGGAGACAGTATCATACATTTAAGGCTTAGATACACATTCTGCAGACAGTATCACATATAAAAGGCTTAGCTACACAGGTTCCGCTGTCAGTGCAACACATAAAAGGCTTAGCTACACAGGTTCCGCTGTCAGTGCAACACATAAAAGGCTTAGGTACACAGGTTCAGCAGACAGTACCACACATGGAAGGCTTAGGTACACAGGTTCAGCAGACAGTACCACACATGGAAGGCTTAGGTACACAGGTTCAGCAGACAGTATCACACATGAAAGGATACACAGTTTCCGCAGAAAGTAAGTATCACATGTAGAAGGCTTAGATTCACTCAGCAGCACAGCATGACACATGAAACACAAGTGCAGCAGACAGTATCACACATGATAGGATTAGATACACAGGTTCAACATAATAAATACTTGGCACTCTGAAGTTTTGCTTTTGATATGTGCTTTTAATTGGTTACTAAAATGTTGCCATTATATATCTTCTTAGCTTAGAGACTGTATCACAAATGATAGGCTTAGATACAGCGGCTCAGCAACACAGTATCACACATGATAAGCTTAGATACACCGGCTCAGCAACACAGTATCACACACGTTAGGCTTAGATACACCGGCTCAGCAGCACAGTATCACACACGATAGGCTTAGATACAGCGGCTCAGCAGCACAGTATCACACGATAGGCTTAGATACAGCTGCTCAGCAGCTCAGTATCACACAGTCGTTCTTGGTATTTATACTGTGACAGTGAAAGCGTATGAGGCCGCCCGCCAATGGCAGCGCTCCGAGCTGCAGGCAATGGCAGCCGTGCTTACATTGTGATTTGCATTTCCAGCGTGAGCCGGTGTGGAGCGCGGCGTGCAGCTGCCGGGTGTCCCCTGTTCTACCAGATCTGTGGATACAGCGCACCGCCGACCGTCCCCGGAGAAGGTGATGTTCATTATAAGCTTTATACCCGTGCACCTGCCCGAGCCCGGTGATCCCGGTACTACAGGCACCCAGGGCGTAACTACAACAGGTGCAGGGGATGCAATGGTCCTGGAGCCTGGGGGGCCCAAAAAGTCCCTTTGGTCTATAGAAAAAGACTAATACTATTAAAGATTTGCAATAATTGGGGGCCCGTTGGAGCTTTTGCATGAGCTTCAAGTTACTCCACTACAGGCGCCATATGGCACTGAATAGAGAACACTTCTATTTATCTTCCCGAAAACATTTACAGAGGAAGTGGAATTTCCTACTTTTCCGTATACTCCCCATTAACTTTCAATTCCACTTTTCCTCCAGTGTTCGGACCCCGCAGAATAGGAGACGTCTCCACGCCTTCTGTACTGTATCTCAGGATAGATTCAGGTTTGTTCCAGGCGGTTTATATAACCACAGTGAGGATTATTGTTCTGCAACGTCTGCGGTCCAGAGAATGGAAGGAAAAGAGCAGCTGTCAGCAAAATCTGCTGTGTACACCACCAGAGGAATCCGGGGGCACTGCTATACGATAGAGAGATCATATACTGCATACGGTGCCCAGAGAGCGCCATACTGCATACAGTGCCCAGAGAGCGCCATACTGCACCACATACTGAATACAGTGCCCAGAGAGCTCCATACTGCACCATATACTGCATACAGTACCCATAGAGCACCATATTGCACCACATACTGAATACAGTGCCCAGAGAGCACCATACTGCACCATATAATGCATACGGTGCCCAGAGAGCGCCATACTGCACCACATACTGAATACAGTGCCCAGAGAGCGCCATACTGCACCATATACTGCATACAGTACCCATAGAGCACCATACTGCACCACATACTGAATACAGTGCCCAGAGAGCGCCATACTGCACCATATACTGCATACAGTGCCCAGAGAGCGCCATACTGCACCATATACTGCATACAGTACCCAGAGAGCACCATACTTCACCATATACTGCATACAGTGCCCAGAGACCGACATACTGCACCATATACTGAATACAGTACCCAGAAAGTGCCATACTGCACCATATACTGCATACAGTGCCCAGAGAGCGCCATACTGCACCATATACTGCATACAGTACCCAGAGAGCACCATACTGCACCATATACTGCATACAGTGCCCAGAGACCGACATACTGCACCATATACTGCATACAGTGCCCAGAAAGCGCAATACTGCACCATATACTGCATATAGTGCCCAGAGAGCACCATACTGCACCATATACTGCATACAGTGCCCAGAGAGCGCCATACTGCACCATATACTGCATACAGTGCCCAGAGAGCGCCATACTGCACCATATACTGCATACAGTGCCCAGAGAGCACCATACTGCATACAGTGCCCAGAGAGCACCATACTGCACCATATACTGCATACAGTGCCCAGAGAGCACCATACTGCACCATATACTGCATACAGTGCCCAGAAAGCGCCATACTGCACCATATACTGCATACAGTGCCCAGAGAGCACCATACTGCACCATATACTGCATACAGTGCTCATAGAGCGCCATACTGCACCATATACTGTATGCAGTGCCCAGACAGCACCATACTGCACCACATACTGAATACAGTGCCCAGAGAGCGCCATACTGCACCATATACTGCATACAGTGCTCATAGAGCGCCATACTGCACCATATACTGTATGCAGTGCCCAGAGAGCACCATACTGCACCACATACTGAATACAGTGCCCAGAGAGCGCCATACTGCACCATATACTGTATGCAGTGCCCAGACAGCACCATACTGCACCATATACTGCATACAGTGCCCAGATAGTGCCATACTGCACCATATACTGAATACTGTGCCCAGTTAGTGCCATACTGCACCATATACTGCATACAGTGCCCAGAGAGTGCCATACTGCACCATATACTGCATACAGTGCCCAGAGAGCGCCATACTGCACCACATACTGCATACAGTGCCCAGAGAGCGCCATACTGCACCATATACTGCATGCAGTGCCCAGAGAGCACCATACTGCACCATATACTGCATACAGTGCCCAGAGAGTGCCATACTGCACCATATACTGTATGCAGTGCCCAGAGAGCACCATACTGCACCATATACTGCATACAGTGCCCAGAGAGCGCCATACTGCACCATATACTGCATGCAGTGCCCAGAGAGCACCATACTGCACCATATACTGCATACAGTGCCCAGAGAGCACCATACTGCACCATATACTGCATACAGTGCCCAGAGAGCGCCATACTGCACCATATACTGCATGCAGTGCCCAGAGAGCACCATACTGCACCATATACTGCATGCAGTGCCCAGAGAGCGCCATACTGCACCATATAATGCAGAGAATGCCATACTGCACCATATACTGCATACAGTACCAGAAAGTGCCATACAGTGTGTAGAGCGCCATACTGTACTGTATAAAGTAGTGTTGAGAATAATAGCAGTCCAATAGCAGTAGAGTCTTAAGTCGGGTTCACACCACGGTTTTTATCTGTCAGGCTCTGTCCAGTGTTTTGCAGGATGCACCGGATAGAACCGGACAGCACCTGACAAGCACAAACTGACGTCAAATATGCCGCCCGATTCTGTTTTGTGCAGGATTCGTTTGTGCTCATTATGCTGAAACTTCAGCCGTCGGTGCAGTGATGCTCTCTCCATGGTGCTGAACTTCAGCGCCGGCTCTGAAATGCTGCTGCTGTCCATGGTGCTGAATGAGCGTGCCTGCATTTCAGAGCTGCCGCTCTTCAGTACCAGGCATCCAGGAAACGATCCGATTTTTTTGTTGGATCCAGGGCGATCCGACATCCATAGACCCCCATGCCAGGGGCGCCGGATTGCCCTGGATCTGGGAGAATCCGGGCAAACCGCATCTGGACAAAAAAGCACAATACCGGAGGCCAAATAAGAGCAATCCGGCGCCATAAGGACACATAGGGGCAAAACCGGATCAGACCGGCCAGAACCTGAAACCACAAAACCCAAGGTGTGAAGCTGGCCTTAGGCCGGCTTCACACCACAGTTCAATCAAGTTCGGGGCTGTCCAGGGTGAAATGACAGCCCTGGACCTGATTTTGCCATAATACAGCCCTATGGGGCCGGAGGCACCTATTTGCTATCCGGTTTCCATGTGTCCGGGAGGATCCGGGTGTATTCAGATTTTTCTCCCGGACACAAAAATGCTGCTTGCAGCATTTTTGTGTCCGGGCAGAAAAATCTGTCCAAATTGGATTCTCCCGGATTCAGGGCAATCCGGCGCTCCCTGACATGGTAGTCTATGGGGCCGGATTGCCCCGATCCAGGAGGAATCGGAAGGATCCGGGAATCGGACACCGGCGGCTGAAGTTCAGCAAGAGCTACGCTGAACTTCAGCACCAGGGAGCTGTCCCCTGTGAAGTGGTTCAGCACCATTTTGCTGGGGACAGCTGCGATCCTCGGAATCCGGCTGCACACTGGACCGGAGGGCAAATATGCCCTCCGGTTCTATTTGCAAATCGGGTCCGGGGCTGTCAGGTTCATCCCGGACAGCCCCGGACCTGATTGTGCCGTGGTGTGAAGCCGGCCTTAGAAAACCAACAGACTCCTCATTCATGATCAGTTTTTGAGTCTGAGTATTTGAATAATTAATTGAAATGTGGTGTGTTCAAAATAATAGCAGTGTGGAGTTCAATTAGTGAGGTCAATCATTCTGTGAAGAGACAGGTGTGAATCAGGCAGCCCTAATTTAAAGGGATCCTGTCACCTCCAAAACGCCTCCTAAACTAGCAAAATATGTCATCCCATCAGTAATCTCACACTCCTTTTGTCTCCTAAAAGCATCCTGTGAAAGTGGGAAAAATGTTTTAATACTCACTCATTAGTGATTATAATTAGCAGGGGCTATATTCTTTAGTCACCAGGGCGGGTTGTTTTGCAGCCTGAATGATCCACCCTCTCTCTGTCTGTGCTGCTGTGATGTGCAGCTGAAGGCAGGACTAATGATTTGCTTTCTGTTAGTGATAGAGAGGGGGGAGGGCAATGCCTGCACAAGTGAAGCAAACAGACAGAGAGAGGCTGGATCCTGGAGCTGCAAAACAGCCCACCTTGGTGACTAAAGAATACAGCCCCTGCTAATTATAATCACTAATGAGTGAGTATTAAAACGTTTTTATGCACTTTCACAGGATGCTTTTAGGAGACAAAAGGAGTGTGAGATTAGTGATAGGATGCTGCAGGGACATGTTTTGGTCGCTTTGGAGGCGTTTTGGAGGTGACAGGATCCCTTTAAGAGTGACGCCAGCACGTTGTACATACATTTCTCCTTGAAAGCTTGGGAAGTATGGGTCGTTCAAGATATTGTTCAGAAGAACAATTAAAAAGTTGATTGGAGAGGGTTAAGGGCCCGTCACACACTACGATATCGTTAACGATATCGTTGAAACGTCACGGGTATTGAGACGTTCAAACGACGTCGTAGCGTGTGACACGTCGATACGACCAGCAATAAGTCGGCTGATCCTTGATCGCAGGTTTATGAATTGGACCATAAATCAGTCATTGGTCATCCAGTCAACCTGCAGCATGGGGTGTGTGTGACACCTTGATAACAATGTCGTTAATGACTTTGCCTATTCAGAGCTGATGAACATAGGCATCCAAATGACTGCTAATATCGTTCGCTTGCCGCGGAGTCATTTCTGTGTCGTTCATGATATCTGTATGTGTGACATCTCACCAGCGATCAAACAATGTCGTTCAAGCGATCTAGGTGAAGTTGGATCGTTAGTCGGATCGCTCGGACATTGAAGTGTGTGACAGGCCCTTAAGACTTATCAAGAAGTGCAGATAGTGATCGTCTGTTCAGCTGAAATGATCTCCAATGCTTTACAATGGAAACCAGAGGAACGTTGAAGAAAACGAAGACGGACATTCTAATGGATGGAAGAACAACTAGAATGACAAAGGCTCAGCCAATGATGAGCTCCATGATGATCAAAGACATCTCAAGTGACCTGTGAGGACTGTGACAGAAGACACCTGTGTGAATATCATCTATTAGGAAGAAGCCCCTGCAAAGTTCCACTGTTATAGAAAAGACATGTATGTAAGAAAGAACACATCAAGTGACCTAAAGAGAGATGGAGAAACATTGTGTGGACTGATGAACATAACATTGCGGCCCTTGGACCCAAAAAGAACAGACAGTTCATCAGACACCCCCCAAACTCTGAATGCACCACAGTATGAAGACAGTGAAGCATGGTGGTGAAGCGTCGTGATATGGGCACATTTCTCTCACTATGGTGCTGGCCTATTTAACGCATAACAAGGATCATGGGCCAGTTTGCATTTATCAAAATACTTGAAGAGGTCATGTTTCCTTACGCTGAAGAAGAAATGCCCTTGAAATGGGTGTTTCTACAAGATAACAACTCAAAACTCTCCAGTAAACGAGCAAAATCTGGGCTCCAGTCCAACAACATTGAGGTTATTGAGCGGTCAACCCAATCTCTAGACCTTAATCTGATAGAACACTAGTGGGGTGACATCAAAAATGCCGTTTCTGATGCAGAGCCAACAAATGCAAATAAATTGTGGGATGTAGTCAAAGCATCCTGGGCTGGAATAACAGGTGACAGGAGCCAGAAGTTAGTTGACTCTATGCAATATGTGACGCAGTTCTAAAAAAAACTGTGATTATACAACTAAATATCAGGTTTGTGATTGACAGGAATGCTAAATCCTAACAAAAAAAGTATGTATTTTGAGTTTGTAAAGACAAATGCAGACACTATTTTTTACAGTGCCCAGAGAGCGCCATACTTCACTATATACTGTATACAGTGCTCAGATAGCTCCATACATTACCCAGATACAGCGTGAATATAGCATCACAACAGTCTATGCTTTGTAGAGATTGTGTCATGTAGTGCTCATACACTATCATACTCAGCCCACACACATACAGCAGTGCCCATAGAATGCCATAAGCAGCCATGATTAATGGCAGAGAAGCAAGCACATATGGTAGAGATAAACAAAGCTCCTATGGTGCCAATATACTGCCAAAAGTGACATATATACGGTAGTTATTTAGTGCCCATGTACTGTCCTATAGTGTCATATAAAGTCATGCAGGGCTCACCCAAATACTGTTGTACAGTGCTATACAGTGTTATAGTGCCCATATACTGACCTACTTTCTCATATAGTTGTAGTGTCCATATATTGTTCTATATATAGCTATACAGTGTCTATATACTGCACTACAGTGCCATATAAAGATATACAGTGCCCATATACTGTCCTTACAATGTCATATACTGCCAAATTGTGCCATCTATAATGATAAATTGTGCCCCTATACTGACTTATGGTCTGTCTCATATGTAGTTAAAGTGTCCTGCGGTGCCTAATATAGTCATACAATGTCCATATAGTGCCTTGTACTGCCAAACAGTGCCATATATAGTGCCCTTATAGTGCAAATAGTGTTGTTTCCAGCTGTCAGCATTGGATGAGGAGCCGCTTTGTTCTCCTCTCCAGCCTCACGTTCTATCTTTACCTCTGACATAGTTCTCATCCTCCGTTCTAGGAACGTTCCTGAGATCCATTGATGCAAAGTCCTGTCCGCTCATCACAAAGCAAATATTTCAAAAGACAGCACAACTGTCCAAAAGGATAGTGCACCCATCTACTGCACACAGTGCCCAGATAGTGTCAGACACAAAAATGTACAAGTGCCATATTCTGTCCAGACACTGCCATATAGTGCTCAAATAAAGCTCAATGTTATCCATCCGGTGGCATGTTCTGATCACATAGTACCATATAGTACCCACTATGTGTCAGTATACAGAGAGTAACGCATATAGTGCCAACCTGAGCCTACAAAAAGCCCACTTATCATCAGGACAGCCTGGGAATCGACCGAAGATAAGGAAGGGGTCACAGCTGCCCTGTATGTGCCGATTATTGAGGCGCACCCGTGAGAGTGATATATATACCCCAGTCCCAGGCTGGGAATACATATATGAACCTCTACACTGTCACTGACAGAGTTCCTCAATAACGCAAGAACCAAATGCTGCCACCAGTTCCTTGTTTGATATAAGCTTGGTCCTAATTGGGGTTATATCAGGGCCAAAAACCAACCCAGGTAGCATATAATATTAAATAAGGATCATGGATCGAGATAAAAGAACAACCCAAGATTAAATTATGTATTTTATTGCCATAAGGACACACTAGATGATAATATGTAAAGGTGAAATATACTAATATTACAGTCAGTTATGCAATTACAAGATGGTAAGATATAACGCATATGCAGTCAGATATACTGTATGTCAATTACTGGTGTCTGGTCGCTCGCGGTCACACAGAGGCAGTGTAGAGCCATAGGGTTCTTTGTGGTTACTCCTTGAGAAATCAACACAGAAAAATGAGGCCTGTCATTCTTATTCCCTAGGCTGTCAGCCCCTCCCCGCCCCTGTGTTGTACTAGAATCCCCTCCCCCCTCACAAATATGTCAAAAGCTACTATGGATCATAACATTCCACCAGGGGTTCCAAAGGAATGGTTCTAGTGCCATCAGATCCAGCTGGATCCAATCTTCGCTCGTAGACTGATTTCTGTTTTCAGTGTCTCCTCACCCCAGTTTGCTAGGAAAAATTGAACTCTCTGGGTGGCTGCAGATGGTTCCCACGAGTTGATTGATATGATATGTATGTGACTGGGGCATACGGTATTTTCATAATTCTTATGAATATGACGGTGCCTTCACGTCTATCAGAACTTCACAAGGACCAACAGGTGGTCAACCCGTATTTCCTCGAGGATGGATTTGTGAAAATGGCTTTCCTGTTCCCATCTGCTTTCTCAGCACAGGAGGCCAGAGGGTGAATGGGACTTTTCCTGAGGCTTACCGTAATTAAAAAATAAAACCTCCTGCTGAGGAGGCCAGTTTTGCCTCCTGCAAAGGAGGTGGTCAGTTTGGGAAGGTGATGTGTGGAGCTGACATGTAAAAATCTCTGAGGCTGACCACTATAGAAATATTGGGATGTTGATGAATATCTTGTGTACTCTTCACACTCATAATAGTGTCATATGGTGCACGTATATCGCCATATGGGTCCAAGCAGTGCCAACATAACTATATGGTGCCCATATGCCTGACTGTGCCCACATAGTTCTAAGCATTTGTCAATGTGCCATAGTTACATAGCCATATAGCCCCAGCAGTGTACCCATATACCCCTCGCCAAACTGAGTGGCTTGTTGGCGCTCATTACTCAGAGCCTATTAAAGATGTCGTCCCATATGGGCTGATCCCTGGAGAGATGATAATGTGCAGAGTTGGGACATTCCCTTCAAGGATTGGTCATCCATATTATAGTCTACCCCTTTAAGGAGGAGATGAATTATAGCCTGTATACAATAATGATGTCTTCCTTTTGCCCTGCAGATCCCGAGCCTTCAGCATGTGTGGTATCTGGGCACTGTTCGGCAGTGATGAATGCCTTTCGGTGCAATGTCTCAGCGCCATGAAAATCGCACATCGAGGACCTGACGCGTTTCGGTTTGAGAATGTGAATGGATTCACCAACTGCTGCTTTGGTTTCCACCGCCTGGCGATTGTAGACCAGTTATATGGCATGCAGCCGCTGCGGGTGAAGAGGTTCCCATACCTATGGCTGTGCTACAATGGGGAGATTTATAATTACAAACAGGTGAGAGTACAGATATAGAGACAAACGTCGGCAGACAGAAGGGGGCAGGGGCTTATCTAGGGGGGTGCAGCCGGATCCTTTGCCCCGGGCGCAACTCAGAGGGGGGGCGCTGGTGGCACCCCACCGCGGCTGCAGGAGCGGGGCTGAAACCTGCCAGCACCCATTCCCCCCCCCACCGCACCTATGGCTGCAGGGGGGCAGAGCTGAAAGCTGCCAGCACCCCCCCCGCTCCTCACCTACTCAGGAGGGGGGGGGGCGCCGAAATAGATCTTTGCCCCGGGCGCCGTAATACCTAGTTACACCACTGGAAGGGGGCCACACTGCTTATCATCATCACTCCGACTGCCTTCATATACAGAACAGAGAATGTTAGGAAACAGGTGCAGTGTAATGTATGGGGGGAAAACTGCAAAAGCCTGAATTTATCATGTAACTGAATCTATTATCTGTTACCTATTATATCTATTCCATCAATGTACCTATCACACATTCAGAAATCTACAGGCCATTAACCCTCATACACTCACAGACTCTACACCTATCACTGACCCCGATCTCCTCCTTCTCCTGTCTGGATCTGGCCTTGAATCACTGCAATGACTCTCTCAGAAGCTCCCTGGACCAAGTAGTGCCCCTCACCCTCAGAACCTCCAAACATACAGTGAAACAGCCCTGGCTCACATCACAAACACGATTCCTCCAGCGATGCTCTAGGAGTGGTGAGCGTTTATAGAGAAAAACCCGCACACCAGAAAACGTTATTCATTATAAATTCATGTTAAAAACCTACAACTCTGCCCTTCACCTCGCCAAACAAACCTACTTCACCACTTTGATCTCCTCACTGTCTAACAATCCAAAAAAACTCTGACACCTTTCACTCTCTCCTCAGTCCAAAGTGCAGGCCCCCATCACTGACCTCTGTGCTGATGATCTGGCTTCTTACTTCACTAAGAAAATAGAAAACATCCGTCAGGAAATAAACTCCCAACCTCCTCACATCTCCTCCAGCTCACTCTCCACGTTTGACCCAGCCACAGAAGAAGAAGTCTCCAGGCTCCTCTCTTTCTCTCGTCCCACCACATGCACCACTGACCCCATCCCCTCACACCTAATCCAGTCTCTCTCTCCGGTGGTCACCACTCACCTAACTAAAATCTTCAATCTCTCACTCTCTTCTGGCATCTTCCCTGCCTCCTTCAAACACTCTATCATTACTCCATTATTAAAGAAAACTTCTCTCGACCCATCCTGTACAAATAACTACAGACCAGTCTCCAATCTCCCCTTCATCTCTAAACTCTTGGAGCTCCTGGTCTACACCCGCCTCACCCGTTACCTCTCCACTCACTCTCTTCTAGACCCATTACAGTCTAGGTTCCACCCCCTACATTCTACAGAAACAGCTCTCATCAAAGTGTCCAATGACATAATGTTGACCACTCTCTGCTTATTCTTCTTGACCTTTCTGCAGCTTTTGACACTGTTGACCACCATCTCCTACTCTCTATTCTGCACTCCATTGGTATAAAGGACACCGCTCTCTCCTGGCTCTCTTCCTATCTTTCTGACCTCTCTTTCAGTGTATCATTTGCTGGCTCTACTTCCCATTCTCTTCCTCTCACTATTGGGGTCCATCAGGGTTTAGTCCTTGGGCCTCTTCTCTCTCTACACGGCCCTGATTAGACAGACCATCAGCAGATTTGGCTTTCAGTACCACATTTATGGGGATGACACACAACTATACACTTCTTCCCCTGACCTTACGCCTGCTGTATTACAGAACGCCAATGACTGTCTAACCGCAGTCTCCAATATCATGTCGGCTCTCTATCTGAAACTCAACCTTTCCAAAACTGAACTTCTTCTGCTCCTGCCCTCCACTAACCTCCCTAAATCTGACATGTCTCTCGGTGTGTGGCACCACAATAGTGCCCAGTCAGCAGGCTTGCTGTCTGGGTGTTATGTGTGACTCTGATCTTTCCTTCACCCCATATATACAATCTCTCGCCCGCTCTTGTTGCCTGCAACTGAAGAACATCTCTAGAATTCACCCCTTCCTCACCATGGAAACAACAAAAACCCTCACTGTGGCCCTGCTCCACTCCTGCCTTGATTATTGTAATTCTTTATTAACTGGCCTCCCCCTCACTAGACTTTCCCCTCTTCAGTACATCCTTAATGCAGCAGCCAGGGTCACCTATCTGGCTAACCGTTACTCAGATGCCTCCACTTTGTGGCAGTCACTGCACTGGCTGCCCATACACTGTAGGATCCAATTCAAACTGCTTGTTCTCACCCACAAATCCTTTCACAGTGCAGCACCTCCCTACCTCTATCTCTGTTTATCACCCCACACCCGTTCTCTTCGCTCTGGGAGTGACTTTAGGCTAACATCTGCACTAATCCGAACCTCCAATTCCCGGCTCCAAGACTTCTCCCGAGCTGCACCAATTCTCTGGAATGCTCTACCCCAAGAAATCATGACTACTCACAACTTATTTAGCTTCAGGCGATCCCTAAAAACACATCTTTTTAGGGTGGCCTATCATTTTCCCTAATCAGAGTCATTCAACATAGTGGATAACCCATTTCCTTGAACATAACTGTTTAACTCCATCAGACCGAAAAGCTCTACACAGACTGGCGGGTTCCACTTATTCCACTCTCATCTATTCCACATTTCCTCAAAACTGCTGGACCATTTTTGTAAATAAGCCCCTTTACTTTGTGTCGCCTCCACCTTATTGTAAATTGTAAGCTCTTGCGAGCAGGGTTGTCATTATTTTTTGCTTTAATTATTGTGTCTTCCAAAACTGTTTCTTATGACTGTTTATATATGAATCTGATTTGTAAAGCGCTGCGGAATATGTTGGCGCTATATAAATAAAAATTATTATTATTATTAACATATCATCTATTTATCATCTATCTATTTATCTATGATATCTAATCCTTGTATCTATCATCTATCTATTATATCTATCCCTTCTATTCTTTCTATCTATCCATCTATTTGATCTATCTAACATTTATTTATTATATCTATTTCTTGTATCTATCATCCATCTACTATCTACAGTCTGTCTATCTATCTATCTATCTATCTATCTATCTGTCCATCTTTTTTTGCTTGTTGCAGTTAGAGAAGCATCTGGGGTTTGAGTACCAGACGATGGTGGACGGTGAGGTGATTCTCCATCTCTACAGTAAATTTGGCATTGAGCAGACAGCGGCGTTGCTGGACGGCGTCTTTGCATTCATCCTTCTGGACACAGCTAACAAGAAAGTCTTAATTGGCAGAGACTCTTACGGTGTCCGGCCGCTGTTTAAGGTGCTCACTGATGACGGCTTTTTGGCAGTTTGTTCAGAAGCTAAAGGTATGAATGACCCTCGAAGCTTAAAGGGATTGTCTACTTTTAACTGTGTTTAAATTTGAAAGTATTCAATTACCCTGCAGTGCCCCCGCAGGAGTAAAGGAGTATTACACAATTCTAGCTTAATCTTATGGACTGTCTGACTCCCCCATGTTGCTCCTTTAATGTATATTTATCATATCTTTTATTAAAGGCCTTATAGATCTAAAACATTCAATGACCTCAAGTCCAAAGATCGAGCCGTTCCCCCTGGTCATTGTGAAGTTTTCGATCTGAAGCTCAGCGGAAAAGTGGCGTCGGTGGAGTTGATAAAGTTCCGTAATTTCAAGGATGAACCTCAGCACGCGGAGTATGACTCCCTTGGAAAACTGCAAGCAGGTAATGTGACAAGAGTTTGTTTGTCGTCAGAGTTTGTTTGTAGTCTGTTACCATGGAGACACAAAGTTTTTCAATAGTTTGCTTCATTGCACAAGTTTACATACCCTAAAGAATTTTCCCCCTTTTCTCTTAGGCTTGGATCGTGAAACAATTAAAAGAAACATCTGCCTCCTGTTTGAGAACGCGGTGAGGAAGCGGCTGATGGCGCACAGAAGGATCGGCTGCCTGTTGTCAGGTATGTGGACGATGTATTTTTGGTTGCTCCCTTTTTCTTGGAGGAGTTTTCAGGTCCTTATACACAGCAAGTTCAATCTACAGAGCGTTCATCCATCAACTTGCTATGCCTCGAGATTGAGCTGAGGTTGATAAATACTAATAATGCACAGTTACCGTCCGTAGTCAGCGGTTCTGGCCCTGGTGGGAGCTCATCCGTTATATCATTATATGTGTCCTAAGTCCTTGTGCTTTGACTTTCGCATCATAATGAAGAAAACTGTAGATAGTATCACTCTAGGACTTAAAGGGCTTGTCCCAGAAACAAAGTTCATTTTAATCAATAGATCTTGGAATAATAATAATTTCCACAATTGGATGTGATTAAAAATAATGTTCCTGTGCTGAGATAATCTTATATATGTGTCCCTGCTATGTACTGTGTAATGGATGTGTCTGACTGTACAGGGACATGGTCTGATCATACCACATCTCCTCTACTGAGATAATCTTATATATGTGTCCCTGCTATGTACTGTGTAATGGATGTATCTGACCATACAGGGACATGGTCTGATCATACCACATCTCCTGTGCTGAGATAATCTTATATATGTGTCCCTGCTATGTACTGTGTAATGGATGTGTCTGACTGTACAGGGACATGGTCTGATCATACCACATCTCCTCTACTGAGATAATCTTATATATGTGTCCCTGCTATGTACTGTGTAATGGATGTGTCTGACCATACAGGGACATGGTCTGATCATACCACATCTCCTGTGCTGAGATAATCTTATATATGTGTCCCTGCTATGTACTGTGTAATAGATGTGTCTGACCATACAGGGACATAGTCTGATCATACCACATCTCCTGTGCTGAGATAATCTTATATATGTGTCCCTGCTATGTACTGTGTAATGGATGTGTCTGACCGTACAGGGACATGGTCTGAGCATACCACATCTCCTGTGGTTTTCTTTTCTTGTATTCCCAGGTGGTTTGGACTCCAGTTTAGTTGCTGCCACTCTGCTCAAACTGATGAGAGAACGCAATGTACCTTACCCCCTGCAGACATTTGCAATTGGTATGGAAGATAGCCCGGATTTACTGGCTGCAAGAAAGGTAACACAACTATTCCAGAAGGATAATATTGCCATATAAAGGCAACAAATAACACTGAAATTTGGTGCATAACTAATACTGCAATTCCATTCTACAACATGTTGGCCACCAAAATACAGCAATTTATTCCCTAAATAATAATATTTCAATTTGGTGCAGAAGTAATACTAAAGTTATTTTGTAAAATAATAATACTGCCATTTAGTGCATAACTAATACCGCTATTCAATTCCTAAATAAAAATATCACAACATAATGCCATAAAAATACTGCAATTTATTTCCTAAATAATAATACTGCTATGTGGTGCATAAGTAATACTGACTATGGATGAGCAAACTCAACCTCTAAAGTTCGGGGTCCATACCGGACATGCTTGAACATGGACGTCTCACGAAAGTCCGTGGTCGTGTTCACATGCTGTTCATGTGCTGATAAAGTTTGTTGAAAGGCTACAGCGCAGCCAATCAACAAGCTTTCTGGTTGTGGGCACTTCTGCAGCCATCACTACCATGCTGAGCACTGGCATGGCTGTGATTGGCTGGCCATATTGCGTCATAAGGTCCATATAAGACCCGATAATGCAATTTATGGCATACACTGTCCTCTGAAAGTGTCAAAGGCTAAGTAAGTCCCCCCTACCTATTGTACACTTGCACTCTTTAGTGCCTTTTATGGGGCACTAAAGGGTTTTATTAGTCTTGTTTCATTAATAAATCACCATTTTTGATAACCAGCCAAGGTAAAGCAGACAGCTGTGGGCTGGTATTATCGGGCTGGTAAGGTCCATGGTTATTTGCCCTTTTCCAGCCTAAATATTCCAGCCCACAGCCACCCCAGAAGTGGAGCATCACATTAGATATGGCAATTCTGACGCTTCATCCTGGCACATCCCAATTGCCCTGGTGTGGTGGCAAATGGGGAAATATCTTTGGGGTTGATGTCAGCTGTGAATTGACAGCTGACACGGAGCCAAAGGGTTAGTAATGGAGAGGCATCTATCAGACACCCCCATTACTAACCTGGTAAGTGTAAAGTAAAACACACTCACAGGAAAAAATAGATTATGTGAATAAAGACTCTGGCACACTCCCTCGTTCACCAATTTATTAATTAGAAAAATCTTCTAAGTTTTGACATAAGCCAGTGGTGTAATGTCCCATGACTCCGATCAAATCCTATGAAGTATCGTTCTCAGAATGTAAGTTGCATAAACAACAAGTCTGTAGCCCAATTCTGCTGCAATTCTCATTGCTGTGCCCAAGGGAATAGACCTCCTGGGACTGTCAGAAATAGTTTTCAAGTGTATACATGCCCATTGTGTTTTGAAAACAAGACACAGTGCAGATATAGAGAGGACGTACAATACTACATACTACATCTCAGGATCATCTGCAGGATGTATGCAGGGTCTCTGATTCAGAAAACTAGAGGGCTGCTACTAGACTGGCATTTTGGCTGGCATTATGTAGGGCACAACAGTTGGCACTTCATAGAGATGGTGTGAGACTCTACTGTATAGGGGAAGGCTGTTACTATTAGGACACACTGTGTCTGGTATGTGGCATTATATAGGGCACACTGTGTCTGGCATGTGGCATTGTATAGGGTGCACCGTTTTTGGTATGTGGCATTGTATACAGCACACTGTCTTGGTATGTGGCATTGTATAGGGCAAGAAAAAAAGGGGGAGCCAGCACAGTCAGAAAAATTTTTAAAAAATAAATTGTGTAAATACACATATTGTTTCCATACTGCACAGTGATGAGACATTTCGCAAAAGATTAAATAATCCTTTGAGCCACTCTTCCACGTCAAGGAATGTCTCGGATAGAGTGGTCCTATTCTATAAATTTTTAATTTTTGTTGTGTCCTAAAACAGCAAAATACATAAAAATGGACCATATAAAGCAATCACTCACCTTATGCATATCAGACCATTCTTCCAAGGTGTCTGGTTAGGTCAGTGAATAGAAGTCAACTGAGGCCCCCACACCTGCAGCCTACACCACACATGTTTGGGCTATTTCACAGTTAACCCTCAACAGGCCATACCAGCACTCATGGATAGAAGCAAAGTTAGGGCACCCTGTTTCTGGTATGTGGCAGCGTATAGTGCACACTATGTCTGGTACATGACATTGTATAGGACACACTGTGTCTCGTATCTGCTGTTGTATAAGGCACCCCATTTCTGGTATGTAGTATTGTATAGTGCACACTGTGTCTGGTACATGACATTGTATAGGGTACACTGAGTCTAGTAAGTGGCATTGTGTAGGGCACATTATGTCTTGTATGTGACATTGCATAAGGCATACTGTGTCTTGTATGTAGCATTGAATAGGGCACACTGTGTCTGGTATGTGGCATTGTATAGGGCACACTGTTTCTATGTAGCATTGTAGAGGGCACATTGTGTCTGGTATATGGCATTGTATACGGCACACTGTGTCTGGTGCATGACATTGTAATAGGGCACACTGTGTCTCTTGTGTGGCATTGTGTAGGGCACACTATTTCATGGTATGTGGCATTGTATAGGGCACACTGTGTGTGGTGTGTGGCATTGTATAGGGCACACTGTGTGTGGTGTGTGGCATTGTATAAGGTCAACGTGGGTCTTCATTCCCAAAACCAACGCCCATCATTAAAAACATCTTGGATTGAGGGTGGTGGATTGGTGATTAGTTCTGCCAATCGATGCTGAGTTGTCACGTCTGTTAGATATATGCCATACGACACGTACTGATACCATCTCTATCCTCCTTCCAGGTCGCCAATCATATTAGTAGTGAACATCATGAAATAATTTTCAGTGCTGAGGAAGGGATCCAGGCGGTGGATGAGGTCATCTTCTCTCTGGAGACTTATGACATCACAACAGTGAGAGCGTCTGTAGGTAAGAAATAGCCTCTATTGCTTAGAGGCAACCATACGCACACAGTGTGTGCACTTATACACATACTCTATGTGGTCCCTACAAACACCACTAGAGGGAGCTCATGAGATTTCAATTATAACATTGATTTCAATAGGAGCTCCCTCTAGTGGTGACCGCAGGCAGCAAACATTTTATCATCCGGTGATTTTATTTTAATTTTGATTGACAAAAAAAACAAAATAATGGACATTTACTGCAAGCAGTTTCCTAAAATAATCCATTAAAGTGGCTGAACGCTAAAACTTTGGTAAAAGACTTTTTCCTACCATAAAAACAGCCCCCTTACTCGTAGGTTGATGCCCCTCATCTCCTTTCTTTGATCTATAAATATAATCATTCTCCCCTTCTGAGATCCATCGAGTGGTGAGCGGTAAATGTAGCAAACCCAGGAGAAAATGTGTCGTCTTTTATCTTTTCTTTTTCCTTTGATATACAGGATATGTACAGTAGCAAGCAAAAGTTTGGGCACCCCCTGATCAAAATCACTGTTATTGTGAACCGTTGAAATGATCTCTAAACGGCATAAAGTTAAAGATGACACATTTCCTTTGTATTTTAGGCCCAAAAAAAATATTTTCATCTTTTAACATTTTAAAAAATCCAAAAATGGATAATGAGCCGATGCAAAAGTTTGGACACCCTTGGAGATTTGTGTGCTCAGATAACTTTGACCAAGGTTTCAGACCCTAATTGGCCTAATAGGGTTATGTATTGTTCAATATCATCGTTAGGAAAGGGCAGGTGATGCAAATTTCACAGCTTTATAAAACCAGGCTTCTCTAACCTCGTTACCAAGAACAGTGGAGGTCAAGATAAAGTCTGGAAGACCAAGCTAAATCTCAGTGAGAGCTGCTCGTAGGATTGCTAGAGAGGCAAATCAGAACCCCCACTTGACTGCAAAAGGCCATCAGAAAGATTTATCAGACTCTGGAGTTGTGGTACATTGTTTTACTGTTCAGAGACACCTGCACAAATATGGCCTTCATGTAAAAGTCATCAGAAGAAAACCTGTCCTGCGTCCTCACCATAAAATCCAGTGTTAGAAGTATGCAAAAGAACATCTAAACAAACCTAATGTATTTTGGAAACAAGTCCTGTGGACTGATAAGGTTAAAATAGAACTCTTGGTACACAATGATCAAAGGTATGAGTGATGAAAAAAGGACACAGAATTTTAGGAGAAGAACATCACGCCAACCATTAAGCATGGGGGTGGATCAATCATGCTTTGGGCTGGGTTGGAGCCAATGGCATGGTGAATGTTTCATGGCTAAAGGGAAGAATGGGTTCAATTAAATTTCAACAAATTCTTGATGCAACCATAACACAATCTATAAAAAAGCTGAAGATGAAAATAGGCTTCTGTAAATGGATAATGATCCTAATCACACATCAAAATTCACAATAGACGACCTCAAAAGGTGCAAGCGGAAGGTTTTACAATGGCAAAGCCCCCGTATCTGAACATCATTGAAAATCGGTGACTATACCTCAAAAGAGTAGATGAGCCAGGAATCTCACAGAATTGGAAGAAGAGCCAGGAATCTCACAGAACTGTAAGACGAGCTGGGAAACTCACAGAACTGGAAGATGAGCCAGAAATCTCACAGAACTGCAAGACGAGCCAGGAATCTCACAAAACTAAGATGAGCAAGGAATCTCATAGAACTGGAAGAAGAGCCAGGAGCCTCACAGAAGTGGAAGACGAGCCAGGAATCTCACAGAACTGGAAGACGAGCCAGGAATCTCACAGAACTGGAAGACCAGCCAGGAATCTCACAGAACTGGAAGACGAGCCAGGAATCTCACAGAAGTGGAAGACGAGCCAGGAATCTCACAGAACTGGAAGACGAGCCAGGAATCTCACAGAACTGGAAGACGAGCCAAGAATCTCACAGAGCTGGAAGATGAGCCAGGAGCCTCACAGAAGTGGAAGACGAGCCAGGAATCTCACAGAAGTAGAAGACAAGCCAGGAATCTCACAGAAGTGTAAGACGAGCCAGGAATCTCACAGAAGTGTAAGACGAGCCAGGAATCTCACAGAAGTGGAAGACGAGCCAGGAATCTCACAGAACTGGAAGGTGAGCCAGAAATCTCACAGAACTGGAAGACGAGTCAGGAATCTCACAGAACTGGAAGGTGAGCCAGAAATCTCACAGCATTGGAAGACGAGCCAGAAATCTCACAGAACTGGAAGACGAATCAGGAATCTCACAGAACTGGAAGGTGAGCCAGAAATCTCACAGTACTGGAAGGCGAGCCAGGAATCTCACAGAACTGGAAGGTGAGCCAGAAATCTCACAGAACTGGAAGATGAGCCAGGAATCTCACAGAACTGGAAGACGAGTCAGGAATCTCACAGAACTGGAAGATGAGCCAGAAATCTCACAGAACTGGAAGTCGAGCCAGGAATCTCACAGAACTGGAAGACGAGCCAGGAATCTCACAGAACTGGAAGACGAGCCAGGAATCTACAGAACTGGAAGGCGAGCCAAGAATCTCACAGAGCTGGAAGATGAGCCACGAGCCTCACAGAAGTAGAAGACAAGCCAGGAATCTCACAGAACTGGAAGTTGAGCCAGAAATCTCACAGTACTGGAAGGCGAGTCAGGAATCTCACAGAACTGGAAGACGAGTCCGGAATCTCACAGAACTGGAAGGTGAGCCAGAAATCTCACAGTACTGGAAGGCGAGCCAGGAATCTCACAGAACTGGAAGATGAGTCAGGAATCTCACAGAACTGGAAGGTGAGCCAGAAATCTCACAGAACTGGAAGACGAGTCAGGAATCTCACAGAACTGGAAGGTGAGCCAGAAATCTCACAGTACTGGAAGGTGAGCCAGGAATCTCACAGAACTGGAAGATGAGTCAGGAATCTCACAGAACTGGAAGGTGAGCCAGAAATCTCACAGAACTGGAAGACGAGTCAGGAATCTCACAGAACTGGAAGGTGAGCCAGAAATCTCACAGTACTGGAAGGCGAGCCAGGAATCTCACAGAGCTGGAAGGTGAGCCAAGAACCTCACAGAACTGGAAGACGAGCCAGAAATCTCACAGAACTGGAAGTTGAGCCAGAAATCTCACAGTACTGGAAGGCGAGTTAGGAATCTCACAGAACTAGAAGACGAGTCAGGAATCTCACAGAACTGGAAGACGAGCCAGGAATCTCACAGAACTGGAAGGTGAGCCAGAAATCTCACAGTACTGGAAGGCGAGCCAGGAATCTCACAGAACTGGAAGATGAGTCAGGAATCTCACAGAACTGGAAGGTGAGCCAGAAATCTCACAGAACTGGAAGACGAGTCAGGAATCTCACAGTACTGGAAGGTGAGCCAGAAATCTCACAGTACTGGAAGGCGAGCCAGGAATCTCACAGAACTGGAAGACGAGTCAGGAATCTCACAGAACTGGAAGGTGAGCCAGAAATCTCACAGAACTGGAAGGTGAGCCAGAAATCTCACAGAACTGGAAGACGAGCCAGGAATCTAACACAACTGGAAGACTTTTCCAAAGAAGAATGGATGAAAGTCCTTCAAACAAGAACTGAAAGACTCTTGGCTGCTACAAAAAGCGTTTACAAGCCATGACACTTGCCAAAGGTGCTGCTACCAGGTACAAAACATACAGGGTGCCCACATTTCTGCATCAGCCCATTTTCCTTTTTTGTTTATTTTAAAATGTAAAGGATGATTTTTTTTGGCATAAAATGCAAAGGAAATTTATCACTTTTAACTTTATGCCTTTTAGAGATCACTTCACCTTCAATTTGCTGAACTGTTCACAATAACAGTAATATTGACCAGAGGTGACCAAACCTTTGCATTCTACTGTATATATAAAAAATGATTAAGATCTTTGGGGCAAATGTAGCTAAAAATAAAAATTAATAGTTAATTTAAAAAAAGTAGATAAAAAATAAATAAAATAAATTCATACAATTTTTATCTTTATTGGGCATAACACAAGCTGGGGTGTAACTAGAATAATATTGGTCCCCATTCTCCACTTATTGAGTCAAAGTGACCTCTAAAATATAGATAATAATTTCTCCCAGGGTCAGACTAATACAACAATTTGCCTAAACAATACCGCCATGCAGTGCTCCTGTGGCACCCCAGAGTCCGGTTGCCATGATGGCATCGCCTTCCCCGGGGGGTCATGCTGTGCCTGAAAGCAAGGGAAGGGTCTCCACAACAGGTAAGCCACTGCACGCAACACCTTCTCAACTCAAGGCCAGAAGGGGGATCTCTGAAATCTGAGTCCAAGGGGAGGTCCCCTGCTATAATTTCTGGTCTGGGGGCGGGGTTAGGCAGTTCAGCTCCTAAGAGGACTGTGAAGCGGTCCCGTGGACTGGAGCAGCATAAGGCTCGTCCTGGGACAGAGACTAGCCAGTGTGAGGGACCCGTAGGATAGGGTCTGAGGAAGTGGAGAAGCAGGTCTGGGGAGTGGAGCCAGTAGCCAGGCTCACCCCAGTGCAGAGCACCAGGAGCGGACACCAGAGTCCAAGGTTGTGAGGGACTCTAGGCTCAGCAGCCAACACCGGAGGGCGGGAAATTCCAAGTCTCTCGTCCACCATGAAGCCTAGAAGGCACAGCAGCACTAGAGAGCTCAGGGAGAGTGGCCAGACAAGTGTCACCCAGAGAGGGCTCGAGCTGTCTGCCATATGGGCAAGAGACTGAACGCAGGAGGAGACGGTCGTTGCTTAGCTTCAGGCAACCAGGACCCGCCAACAGTAGTGCAACAGGGAGGTCTCAGAACTCACCAGGTGAGGAGAATCCCAACTTGTTTCCAGGCCACCCGGACTCCTAACACCTCTTGTGGATGATACCCTGGATGAACCAGTAATGGTAACGGAGACATCAACCCTGTGTCTGTTGGTCATTCCCCGCCCTCAGTCCTGCACTCCCAATGACCTACCACCGTCATAGACTCTACCAGTTGCCTTGGAGACCCGTTCACCCGTGGGGAGTGAAACCATCACAGCTGCTATCCCATCATTCCCCAGGGGTCCCATGCGGCAGCTGCGGCCACTGATAGCCGCATACCGCGGGTGGCATCACGACAATCACTCCCAAGCCACAAACCTCTGAACTTTGTTAGCTGCCCCCCAGGACCACTGAGCCAGCCTCAATCCCTATGACTCCCTGGCAGTACCCCAAAGCCCGGCTCCTAGTGCCCCATGGCAATTCTGACGATTAAGGGGACGTATTCCCCGAAACGCGTCCAGGGTCTTCCTGACTATGTGATTTTATCCCAAGAATAAAGGATTTATCGTTTGTGGCATCGGATTTCCTACTCCTTTTTTCTACTATCCAAGTTTGGCATAAAAGTGAAGCCGTCCAAATGCCACTTACTGAAACCCAAGGTACAGTACCTAGGACATGTAGTCAGCACTGAAGGTGTGGCCCCAGACCCTGACAAGGTAACCGCAATCAAAGACTGGCCAAGGCCCAACATCATCAAAGAGGTGAGGCAGTTCCTTGGACTGGTGGGCTACTACCGGAAGTTTATCAAAGGTTTCACCAAGATGGCCGCACCCCTGCAAGACCTTCTGGTAGGCCAGTCCAAGAAGGCGAAAGGTCCTAGTCCCCTGCTGAAATGGGATGTCAAAGAAGAAGACTCATTCAAACAGCTGAAGGTGGCCCTGACAGGGGAAGAGATCCTGGCCTACCTTGACTATAGGCAACTGTTTATACTGCACACAGATGCTAGCAATGTGGGACTGGGAGCCATGTTGTCCCAGGTGCAGAGAGGCAAAGAAAGAGTGATTGCCTATGCCAGCAGGAAACTCTGTCCTACAGAGAAGAACCCTGACAACTATAGCTCGTTCAAGCTAGAGTTCCTTACCATAGTATGGGCTGTGACAGAACGCTTCAATCACTACATGGCTGCAGTAAAGTTCACCATCTACACGGATAACAATCCACTAACCCATCTGGACACTGCAAAACTAGGTGCCCTGGAACAGCGATGGATGGCCCGGCTCTCTAACTACAACTTTACCATCAAATACCGGGGAGGGCACAAAAACGCCAATGCTGATGCACTATCCAGAACGCCCCACTTGCCAGATGCAGGAGAAGACCCAGAGGAGCTGGAGGAGATAGAGCTACCGGCCTTTCACCGCAGAAAGGTGACCCAGTGTTCCCATGAGGTGAGAGATAAGCGGCCTGGGATGCAGGAAGTTACCTTTACCCCACCATAGCTGGGCGGAGACACAAGACAGAGACCCCATCATCGGCCTGGTCAAGGAGCTGCTTCAAGAAGCGGACGCACGCCCTGACCAAGATGCCCCGCCAGAGGCGCAGCAGCTGTGGAAGGAGAAAGGCAGACTCTTCATCTATGTGGGCTAGCGTAGACGGCAGCACATCAATTCAAGGACCCAAGAGCTGGTGTGGCAGCTAATAGTCCCGAAGAGAGACGCATAGATGGTCCTAGAAGCATACCACGATGGGGCCGGTCATTTTGGGTGGAAGAAGCTGGAGGTGCTGCTACGTTAGAGATTCTACTGGGTGGGCATGAGGAAGATCATTAAGTCCTGGTGCAGAAACTGTGGACCATACAACCTGCGAAGAAACGATTGTGACAGTCAGCGAGCCCCTCTCCAGCCAATTGTCACCAAACAGCCCCTGGAATTGGTGGCCCTGGACCATGTGAAACTGACCCCAAGACGGTCTGGCTTTGTCTACGCCCTCACCATTGTGGACCACTATTCACGCTTCTTGCTTGTGATGCCAGTGAAAGACCTAACCTCAAGAACGGCAGCAAGAGCCTTCCAGACGCACTTCTGCAGACTCCACGGCTACCCTGAGCAGGTGCTGACAGACCAAGGTCCAGCATTCGAGGCTGAAGTATTCCAAGAATTATGCAACTTGTACGGGTGCAAGAAGATCAGAACCACAGCGTATCACCCCCAAAGAATTGTGCGAAAAGATGAACCAGGCAGAGATAGACCTACTGAAAACACTCCCACTAGAAGAGAGAAGCATGTGGCCAGAGAAATTGCCAGACCTGATGGACCTGTACAACAACATTCCTGTGAACTCCACCAACTTCACCCCCACTTACTTAGAGCACGACCCAGCAAACTACCTATTGACTTGGAAATGGGAGTCCTGGCCTCTGAAGGCAGCCTGGTAGATGCAGGACGCCAGCAGAAGTGCCGCCAAGTGCAGGAATGCATTGAGAGAAACCTGTCGCAGGCCAGAGAAAAGCAAGAGAAGACCTACAACCAAAATGCACATGCGACCCCCCCTGGTACTAGGAGAGCAAGTCTTTAAGAGGAAAAGTCGGACCCACAAGCTGGATCCAGTCTCTGACCAACACTGTTAGAATTTTTAGTAATGACATCAGTATGGAGTTTGGCCTGGACAAATGTGCCATAGTGCCACTGAAGAAAGGGATAATAATTGACAGTAAAGGCATAGAAATGCCTAATGGACACACCTTAACATGCCACCAGCCTGAAGCCTACAAATACCTGGGCATATTACAGCTGGATAACATCAAGCATGGACATGTGAAAAATGTGGTTAATAAGGAATATGTCCAGAGAGTCAGGAAAATTTTGAAGAGCAAATTGAATGGTGGGAATACCATCAAGGCTATAAACACCTGGGCCGTTCCTGTCATTAGATATACTGCTGAAACTGTGAACTGGACTGGATAGAGCTGGATGACCTGGACAAAAAAAACAAGAAAACTGATGACAATCCAATACTCATTGCATCCACGTAGTGATGTTGACAAACTGTAGAAGAAGAGAAACCTGCTCTGGCTGATTATGTGAATGATAGTAGAGAACAAGCCTTGATGGAAGTTAACAACAGAAAACTGCTTAAAGTACAACAGACAAAAAAGGAATACCGTAAAAACAAAGCAGAAGAGAAAACTATCAAAAAAAAGCTCTGCATGAACAATTCCTAGAGAAAATCGGGGGTAAAGTCGACACGGAAAAGACCTGGTTATAGCTTACTAATGGAATATTAAAAAAGGAAACAAAGGGCTTAATTCTAGCAGCCCAAGAGCAAGCGATCCCCACAAATGCGATTAAAGCCAGAATTGAAAAATCAACTACAGACCCCAAATGTCGACTCTGCAAGGAAGCAGATGAAACAATGGGTCATATACTGAGCTGCTGCAAGAAGATCGCACAAGACAACAGAAATACAAGGCAGAATACAGTCCTCAGATATTCACTGGAACTTGTGCCACAATGACCATCCACCGGTCACAAAGAACTGGTGGGATCAAAAATCTGAAAAGGTTATTGAAAATGAACATGCAAAACTACAATGGGACTTCCGAACTCAGGCTGATAAAGTCTTGGAAGACAATACTCCGGACCTTACAATTATAAGAAAAAAGGAAGTGTGGATCGTCGAAGTGGCAATACCAGCCGACAGCAGGATCGAGGAGAAGCAACTGGAAAAACTGACATGATATGAGGATTTAAAGATTGAACTGCAAAGACTGTGGCAAAAGCCAGTGAAGGTGGTCCCAGTGGTGATCAGCACACTGCGTGCTCAGTGAAGGTGGTTCCAGTGGTGATCAGCACACTAGGTGCTCAGTGAAGGTGGTCCCAGTGGTGATCGGCACACTGGGTGCTCAGTGAAGGTGGTCCCAGTGGTGATCGGCACACTGGGTCTCAGTGAAGGTGGTCCCAGTGGTGATCGGCACACTGGGTGCTCAGTGAAGGTGGTCCCAGTAGTGATTGGCACACTGGGTGCTCAGTGAAGGTGGTCCCAGTGGTGATCAGCACACTGGGTGCTCAGTGAAGGTAGTCCCAGTAGTGATCGGCACACTGGGTGCTCAGTGAAGGTGGTCCCAGTGGTGATCGGCACACTGGGTGCTCAGTGAAGGTAGTCCCAGTAGTGATCGGCACACTGGGTGCTCAGTGAAGGTGGTCCCAGTGGTGATCGGCACACTGGGTGCTCAGTGAAGGTGGTCCCAGTGGTGATCGGAACACTGGGTGCTCAGTGAAGGTGGTCCGAGTGGTGATCGGCACACTGGGTGCTCAGTGAAGGTAGTCCCAGTAGTGATCAGCACACTGGGTGCTCAGTGAAGGTGGTTCCAGTGGTGATCGGCACACTGGGTGCTCAGTGAAGGTAGTCCCAGTAGTGATCGGCGCACTGGGTGCTCAGTGAAGGTGGTCCGAGTGGTGATCGGCACACTGGGTGCTCAGTGAAGGTAGTCCCAGTAGTGATCGGCACACTGGGTGCTCAGTGAAGGTGGTCCCAGTGGTGATCGGCACACTGGGTGCTCAGTGAAGGTAGTCCCAGTAGTGATCGGCACACTGGGTGCTCAGTGAAGGTGGTTCCAGTGGTGATCGGCACACTGGGTGCTCAGTGAAGGTGGTCCCAGTAGTGATCGGCACACTGGGTGCTCAGTGAAGGTGGTCCCAGTGGTGATCGGCACACTGGGTGCTCAGTGAAGGTGGTTCCAGTGGTGATCGGCACACTGGGTGCTCAGTGAAGGTGGTCCCAGTACTGATCGGCACACTGGGTGCTCAGTGACGGTGGTTCCAGTAGTGATCGGCACACTGGGTGCTCAGTGACGGTGGTTCCAGTGGTGATCGGCACACTGGGTGCTCAGTGAAGGTGGTCCCAGTACTGATCGGCACACTGGGTGCTCAGTGACGGTGGTTCCAGTAGTGATCGGCACACTGGGTGCTCAGTGACGGTGGTTCCAGTGGTGATCGGCACACTGGGTGCTCAGTGAAGGTGGTCCCAGTGGTGATCGGAACACTGGGTGCTCAGTGAAGGTGGTCCGAGTGGTGATCGGCACACTGGGTGCTCAGTGAAGGTAGTCCCAGTAGTGATCAGCACACTGGGTGCTCAGTGAAGGTGGTCCCAGTGGTGATCGGCACACTGGGTGCTCAGTGAAGGTAGTCCCAGTAGTGATCGGCGCACTGGGTGCTCAGTGAAGGTGGTCCGAGTGGTGATCGGCACACTGGGTGCTCAGTGAAGGTAGTCCCAGTAGTGATCGGCACACTGGGTGCTCAGTGAAGGTGGTCCCAGTGGTGATCGGCACACTGGGTGCCCAGTGAAGGTAGTCCCAGTAGTGATCGGCACACTGGGTGCTCAGTGAAGGTGGTTCCAGTGGTGATCGGCACACTGGGTGCTCAGTGAAGGTGGTCCCAGTAGTGATCGGCACACTGGGTGCTCAGTGAAGGTGGTCCCAGTGGTGATCGGCACACTGGGTGCTCAGTGAAGGTGGTTCCAGTGGTGATCGGCACACTGGGTGCTCAGTGAAGGTGGTCCCAGTACTGATCGGCACACTGGGTGCTCAGTGACGGTGGTTCCAGTAGTGATCGGCACACTGGGTGCTCAGTGAAGGTGGTCCCAGTGGTGATCGGCACACTGGGTGCTCAGTGAAGGTAGTCCCAGTAGTGATCAGCACACTGGGTGCTCAGTGAAGGTGGTCCCAGTGGTGATCAGCACACTGGGTGCTCAGTGAAGGTAGTCCCAGTAGTGATCGGCACACTGGGTGCTCAGTGAAGGTGGTTCCAGTGGTGAGCGGCACACTGGGTGCTCAGTGAAGGTGGTCCCAGTAGTGATCGGCACACTGGGTGCTCAGTGAAGGTGGTCCCAGTACTGATCGGCACACTGGGTTCTCAGTGACGGTGGTTCCAGTAGTGATCGGCACACTGGGTGCTCAGTGAAGGTGGTCCCAGTGGTGATCGGCACACTGGGTGCTCAGTGAAGGTGGTCCCAGTAGTGATCGGCACACTGGGTGCACACTACTCGGCTCTTCACGCATCATTTGCCGATATATCACGCAGTGCTAGACACTTGGGAAGTTTCCGACTAGTTATTTAAAGGGAACCTGTCACCTCCAAAAAGCCACCTAACCTATAAAAACATGTCCCTTCATCATCCTATGACCATTTTCACAATCCTTTTGTTGGCTAAATGCTGGCTGTAAAAGTACTAAAAAACGTTTTTATACTTACTCATTATCCATTATAATTAGTAGGGACCATATTCCTTAGCCTTCAGGGTGTGTTGCTTTGCTGCCTCTCGTCAGAAGATCACACCCTAATGGGCGTGATCTTGTATTCCTATTCTAGGCAGCCCTGCCTACTTTGCACGTCGCGGCTGGGCATGTAATGACGCGAAACGCGTCGTTTCCATTTGGTGACGTCAGTACACTCACACCGCTCGTCCGGCTTCAAGCAAGCATGCACAATCCAGTAAAATGATCTTATTGGCTGTGTGTAACTGTTAAAAATAATAATATAAAAGCAATAATACAATAATAATACTTTAATATCAATAATAATATAATCAAGAATATGAATTAATACAAATAATAATAAAAATATAAAACCAATAATGATAATACTAAAAGGAATAATAATAGTAATAATTATTTGTTAATAAAAGCAATAATAATATAATAATATCAGTAAAAATAATATCAAGAATGAGTACAAATATTATTATTATTATCAATTTTATTATTATTACTTGTATTATTATTACTGCTATAATTATTATTATTATTGCTATTATCACTTTTATTATCTTTTCTATTACTATAGCTACTATTAATAATAATAAAGATAGTAAAAGCAATAATAATAATAAAAGTAATAATAATAATTATAATAAAAAAACTATAATATCAGCAGTAAAGATAATATAATAAAATCAATAATAATAGTAGTAATAATAATAATAATAATAATAATAGTAGCAATAATAATAATATAATAAAATCTTTAATAATAGTCATAATAATAATAATGATAACAATAATTGTTCTATTTTTTCAGGAATGTATTTGATTTCCAAGTACATAAGAAAAAAGACGGACAGCGTGGTGATATTCTCCGGTGAAGGCTCGGACGAGCTCACCCAGGGCTACATCTACTTCCACAAGGTTATTAATTTATTGTATCATTTTCATTATAGCAATGTTTTTGCGAGCTGCTCTATGGCTGTGTGCACACGTTGCGTTTTTGCTGCATTTTTTGCAGACGATTGATATCTGAAGCCCAGGAATGATCTGACATGTTTGTGCTCATCCTTCCACAGGCTCCTTCTCACGATGAGGCGGCAGAGGACAGCGAGCGCTTACTGCGGGAGCTCTACTTGTTCGATGCTCTTCGCGCTGACAGGACGACCGCCGCACACGGGTGAGCGCCACAACACCACACGTCTGTATCAAGTGTATGTTGAGCCAAAAGAAACTTTCGCATTTGGGTTTCATTAAATATGTTGCACCCTTTTGGCTGTAGAATGAGTTAACTGAGAATCCTTCATCGAGCTTATTCTGATGGCGAGCTTAGAGCTCTTTTATGGGTCTTTTACTGAGCTCCTTTCATTTGATTTATGATCCTCTTAACTTGGTCTGGAGTCACAATTAAATGAGTGACAAACTGTTATCAGAACGAGCTCGCTATCTGATCCTCAGTTCACTCATTTTGCAGCAGAACC
The DNA here is from genome assembly GCA_033576535.1 of Allobates femoralis. Classification (NCBI taxonomy): domain Eukaryota; kingdom Metazoa; phylum Chordata; class Amphibia; order Anura; family Aromobatidae; genus Allobates; species Allobates femoralis. Next base: position 554,445,954 of record JARQOC010000005.1, read on the forward strand.
AGGAACCTGTAGAAAAGTGATGCCCTTGGCATTAAAGTTCATCGAACCCATAAAATGTATTAGCGCCACGGGTTACCTGACACCCCCAGAACTCTGCTCCTCAAAGACTCAATCAGGCTTGTGGGACCCTCTTTCCCTAATAACAAGGGGTCTTACCAACGACTAGGATACAACATAAATAACTATTGATGAAATGTTCCCTGCAAATTCATGGCTGACAACATATTGCATGCACAGAATTATTAAAAGAATCCCTAACCTTGTAGTTCTTTAGTTTCACCTGCAGGTGGCAAATTAAACTTGTGCTTCACAAAGCATCTCTATCTGGAGGACGAAAACGATGTCTCTGCAGCACATTACTATTATACAGCACTTTACAATTATACAGTATATTGCTATTCTGCAGCACATTACACGATATTAGTATTTATTTATTTTTCTATAGCCTTGAACTTCGCGTGCCTTTCCTGGATCACCGCTTTACGGCATACTACCTATCTCTGCCCCCTGAGCTGCGGGTCCCTACGGTGCGGTATTTTGCTTTATTACACACCTTATACTCGTTGCTAGTGATCAGTGACTACCACCATGCTGCTGATGCTTGGACTGGCACAAGTCGTGTATCAAGTATAATGGAAGTCAACGGAAACTCGAGAATTTTTCCAGAAGATCTTTCCATTGACTTCCACTATACTCGGTACAGGAGTTGAGCCCGTCCAAGCGTTCAACTGCTCGTAACGAGAACCGAGCACCCGAGCATTGAAGTGCTCGCTCATCACTACTCGTTACCCTTGAGCATTGCCAGATCCTGACTATAGTTTATCCTTCTGCACAGAATGGGGTCGAAAAATACCTGCTGAGAGAAGCCTTCGAGAGCTCCGACCTCATCCCCAAAGACATTCTGTGGAGACCCAAGGAGGCCTTCAGCGATGGACTCAGCTCCATGAAGAAGTCCTGGTTCTCCATTCTGCAGGACCATATAGAACAACAGGTACAGAGGTCTGCGATAAATTAGGAAGCTGCTAGGGGACTATGCCTACATGTGGCTGCTGGGGGACTATGCCTACATGTGGCTGCTGGGGGACTATACCTACATATGGCTGCTGGGGGACTATGCCTACATGTGGCTGCTGGGGGACTATACCTACATGTGGCTGCTGGGGGACTATGCCTACATGTGGCTGCTGGGGGGACTGTGCCCACATATGGCTGCTGGGGGGACTGTGCCCACATATGGCTGCTGGGGGGACTGTGCCTACATGTGGCTGCTGGGGACTATGCCTACATGTGGCTGCTGGGGGGACTGTGCCCACATATGGCTGCTGGGGGACTATGCCCACATATGGCTGCTGGGGGACTGTGCCTACATGTGGCTGCTGGGGGGACTATGCCTACATGTGGCTGCTGGGGGGACTATGCCTACATGTGGCTACGGCGGGGGGACTATACCTACATGTGGCTGCTGGGGAGAGGGACTATGCCTACATGTGGCTGCTGGGGGGACTGTGCCTACATGTGGCTGCTGGGGGGACTATGCCTACATGTGGCTGCGGGGGGGGGACTATACCTACATGTGGCTGTGGGGGGGGGACTATACCTACATGTGGCTGCGGGGGGACTATACCTACATGTGGCTGCTAAGGGGCTATGCCTACATGTGGCTGCTGGGGGACTATATCTACATGTGGCTGCTGGGGACTATGTCTACATGTGGCTGCTGGGGGACTATACCTACATGTAGCTGCTGGGGGACTATGCCTACATGTGGCTGCTGGGGGACTATGCCTACATGTGGCTGCTGCGGGACTATACCTACATGTGGCTGCTGGGGGACTATGCCTACATGTGGCTGCTAAGGGGCTATGCCTACATGTGGCTGCTGGGGGGACTGTGCCTACATAAGGCTGCTGGGGGACTATACCTACATGTGGCTGCTAAGGGGCTATGCCTACATGTGGCTGCTGGGGGACTATATCTACATGTGGCTGCTGGGGGACTATGCCTACATGTGGCTGCTGGGGGACTATACCTACATGTAGCTGCTGGGGGACTATGCCTACATGTGGCTGCTGGGGGACTATACCTACATGTAGCTGCTGGGGGACTATACCTACATGTGGCTGCTGAGGAACTACGCCCAAATATGACTACTGGGGGGACTATGCCTATACGTGGCTGCTGGGGGACTATACCTACATGTGGCTGCTGGGGGACTATGCCTACATGTAGCTGCTGGGGGACTATGCCTACATGTGGCTGCTGGGGGATACGCCCAAATATGACTACTGGGGGGACTATGCCTACATGTGGCTGCTGGGGGACTATACCTACATGTAGCTGCTGGGGGGACTGTGCCCACATATGGCTGCTGGGGGACTATGCCCACATGTGGCTGCTGGGGGGACTTTGCCTACATGTGGCTGCTGGGGGGACAATGCCTACATGTGGCTGCTGGGGAGAGGGACTATGCCTACATGTGGCTGCTGGGGGGACTGTGCCTACATGTGGCTGCTGGGGGGACTATGCCTACATGTGGCTGCTGGGGGGACTATGCCTACATGTGGCTGCGGGGGGGATGACGGACTATACCTACATGTGGCTGCGGGGGGGACTATACCTACATGTGGCTGCTGAGGGGACTATACCTACATGTGGCTGCTGAGGGACTATGCCTACATGTGGCTGCTGGGGGACTATACCTACATGTAGCTGCTGGGGGACTATGCCTACATGTGGCTGCTGAGGAACTATATCTACATGTGGCTGCTGGGGACTATGCCTACATGTGGCTGCTGGGGGACTATACCTACATGTAGCTGCTGGGGGACTATGCCTACATGTGGCTGCTGAGGAACTACGCCCAAATATGACTACTGGGGGGACTATGCCTACATGTGGCTGCTGGGGGACTATACCTACATGTAGCTGCTGGGGGACTATGCCTACATGTGGTTGCTGGGGAGACTACACCCAAATATGACTACTGGGGGGACTATGCCTATATGTGGCTCCTGGGTGGACTATTCCTACATGTAGCTGCTAGGGGATTACGCTTGTATATGGCTGCTGGGGGAACTACACCTACATGTGACTACTGGGGGACTATGCCTGTATGTAGCTGCTGGGTGGACTATTCCTACATGTAGCTGCTGAGGGGATTATGCTTTTAAATGGCTACTGGGGGATTACGCCTACATGTGGCTGCTGGGGGGACTATGCCTACATGTGACTTAATCTAGGCCGCCAATTTTGAATCAGAGGGGCTCGGACTCCCAGCACCACTCAGATTAGCTGTCTAGTAAATGTTCACCCAGTCATAGTGCCATACATTGGGTTGTGGCTGTGCTGGGTACTGCAGCCATTCATTGCATATTCTGTACATTTTGCTTTTATTTCTGATGTGTATTTCTCCATTCATACACCAGAGGGCGGTGTTGCACTATTTTTTCACCAGTTTTGTTAGGTTTATTTTTTATATGGTATTATTATACCGCTATCATTTGTGCATCATTCATACAGTGACTCAGATGCCAACGTCTCCTCATGTCAAAATGTCCAAAAATAATCTGTCTATAAAATAAAAATCTCTGGTTACATATACGGTGCCTTGTGAAAGTATTCGGCCCCTATATACAGTGCCTTGTGAAAGTATTCGGCCCCTTGAACTTTTCAACCTTTTGCCACATTTCAGGCTTCAAACATAAAGATATAAATTCTAATTTTCTTGTGAAGAATCAGCAACAAGTGGGACACAATCGTGAGGTGGAACCAAATTTATTGGATATTTTAAACTTTGTTAACAAATAAAAAACTGAAAAGTGGGGCGTGCAATATTATTCAGCCCCTTTACTTTCAGTGCAGCAAACTCCCTCCAGAAGTTCAGTGAGGATCTCTGAATGATCCAATGTTGTCCTAAATGACTGGTAATGATAAATAGAATCCACCTGTATGTAATCAAGTCTCCGTATAAATGCACCTGCTCTGTGATAGGCTAATGGTGGGTTTACACGCCGCGATATCGTTTCGATATCGCAACTCAATGGCGCGGGAGCGCGCAATTAGTGCACGTTCCTCCCGCATCGCATTGAATGTTTACACGCTGCGATATCGGAATACAACGTCCGTGCGATGTCTCCGCCTCCCAACCCAGGATCGCATAGTTAACATGGGAGTGAATGGGTGACGTATCAAATCGCATCGTAATTGGGCGTTTACACAGCACGATCGGCTCCAATCTCCCTTCAATATCGGGGCATTGAATAGCACGCTCATTCGATCCCCGATATCGCATTGACATCGTTCCTGCATCGTATTGGACGTTCACACCATACAACGCAGGAACAATATCGGGTCCAACGATCGAACCACGTGACTTTTCATTAAAATTGTACTGCGATATCGCGACGTGTAAACCCGCCATCAGGGTTCTGCTTCAAGTGCAGAGAGCATCATGAAGACCAAGGAACACACCAGGCAGGTCCGAGATACTGTTGTGGAGAAGTTTAAAGGCCACTTTACACACACCAACTTATCTGTCCAACTTCTGACCAACTTACTGGTTGCAGTGAAATCATGGACACATTGTTGCATATTGTGGCTGTGTACAAATGGAACTATGTGTCCATGATTTCACTGCAACCAGTAAGTTGTTCAGAAGTTGGACAGATAAGTTGGTGTGTGTAAAGTGGCCCTAAAGCAAAAGGCCCATGATCACTCTGGATGAACTGCAGAGATCTACAGCTGAGGTGGGAGAGTCTGTCCATAGGACAACAATCAGTCGTACACTGCACAAATCTGGCCTTTATGGAAGACTGGCAAGAAGAAGCCATTTCTCAGAGATATCCATAAAATGTGTTGTTTGAAGTTTGCCACAAGCCGCCTGGGAGACACCAAACATGTGGAATAAGGGGCTCTGCTCAGAGGAAACCAACTATTTGGCCACAATGCAAAACGATATGTTTGGCGTAAAAGCAACACAGCTCATCACCCTGAAAACACCATCCCCACTGTCACACATGGTGGTGGCAGCATCATGGTTTGGGCTTTTCTTCAGCAGGGAGAGGGAAGATGGATAAAATTGATGGGAAGATGGACGGAGCCAAATACAGGACCATTCTGGAAGAAAATCTGCTGGAGTCTGCAAAAGACCTGAGACTGGGACGGAGATTTATCTTCCAACAAGACAATGATCCCAAACATAAAGCAAAATCTACAATGGAAAGGTTCAAAAATAACCGTATCCAGGTGTTAGAATGGCCAAGTCACATCCAGACCTGAATCCAATGGAGAATCTGTGGAAAGAGCGGAAAACTGCTGATCACAAACGCCTCAATCCAACCTCACTGAGCTCCAGCTGTTCTGCAAGGAAGAATGAGACAAACCCCAAGAGACTGCAGCTGTAATCACAGCACAAGGGGGCGCTACAGAGGATTAACTCAAGGGGCTGAATAATATTGCACACCCCACTATTCATTGTTTTATTTGTTAAAAAAGTTTAAAATATCCAATAAATTTGGTTCCACTTCACGATTGTGTCCCACTTGTTGTTGATTCTTCACAAAAAAGTTAGAATTTATATCTTTATGTTTGAAGCCTGAAATGTGGCAAAAGGTTGAAAAGTTCAAGGGGCCGAATACTTTCACAAGGCACTGTATATAGGGGGCCGAATACTTTCACAAGGCACTGTATATAGGGGGCCGAATACTTTCACAAGGCACTGTATATAGGGGGCCGAATACTTTCACAAGGCACTGTATATAGGGGGCCGAATACTTTCACAAGGCACTGTATATAGGGGGCTGAATACTTTCACAAGGCACTGTATATAGGGGGCCGAATACTTTCACAAGGCACTGTATATAGGGGGCTGAATACTTTCACAAGGCACTGTATATAGGGGGCCGAATACTTTCACAAGGCACTGTACAAACACTTTGAAAAACTTTAAGGGAAATCTGTTCTTTACGACTCCAGCTCGTACTGTATATTTTACTGACATATCTCTCCATCACAAATCACTTCTGAAGGAACAGAATGTTAATAAGGCAATGTGTTATAATCAATATAAAGATACCGTCTTCATACATAACCTACGTGAGAAAAACAGTTACACATAACTACTATAATACTGCTCCTATGTACAAGGATATAACTACTATAATACTGCCCCTATGTACAATATAACTACTATAATACTGCTCCTATATACAAGAATATAACTACTATAATACTGCCCCTATATACAAGAATATAACTACTATAATACTGCCCCTATGTACAAGAATATAACTACTATCATACTGCCCCTATGTACAAGAATATAACTACTATAATACTGCCCCTATGTACAAGAATAACAAGAATATAACTACTATAATACTGCCCCTATGTACAAGAATATAACTACTATAATACTGCCCCTATATACAAGAATATAACTACTATCATACAGCTCCTATGTACAAGAATATAACTACTATATAATACTGCCCCTATATACAAGAATATAACTACTATAATACTGCCCCTATGTACAAGAATATAACTACTATAATACTGCTCCTATGTACAAGAATATAACTACTATAATACTGCCCCTATGTACATGAATATAACTACTATAATACTGCCCCTATGTACAAGAATATAACTACTATAATACTGCTCCTATATACAAGAATATAACTACTATAATTCTGCTCCTATATACAAGAATATAACTACTATAATACTGCTCCTATGTACAAGAATATAACTACTATAATACTGCTCCTATGTACAGGAATATAACTACTATAATACTGCTCCTATATACAAGAATATAACTACTATAATACTGCCCCTATGTACAAGAATATAACTACTATAATACTGCCCCTATGTACAAGAATATAACTACTATAATACTGCTCCTATATACAAGAATATAAGTACTATAATACTGCCCCTATATACAAGAATATAACTACTATAATACTGCCGCTATATACAAGATTATAACTACTATAATTCTGCTCCTATATACAAGAATATAACTACTATAATACTGCTCCTATGTACAAGAATATAACTACTATAATACTGCTCCTATGTACAAGAATATAACTAGTATAATACTACTGCTCCTTATATACAATAATAAATCTACTGTAATACTGCCCCTATGTATAAGAATGAAACCATTATATGGGTATGTGCACACACTAAAGGACTGCTCCAAAGGCAAAGTACTTTTCATTTTAAATCTCTATCTATTTAGTGCTGTAATCTAAACTCTTTTCTAATATACTTGCATTAAAAATTCCCTTTACTTCCCTAACTACACTAACTAGTATTCTATCTTGGGATGAGGTTGCTGTCACTCCTCCTTGACATAAAGCGTCATCCATGATGCTCGTTTCAGGGGCTGGGATAATCCCTGCACATTGTGCACAATGACAGCATGCTCTGTTGTTGGCTCAGATCAGCAGTAATGAGCCGGCAACTGATCGGTGTAATAATAACCGGCGTGCAGAGACTAGCGATATCACTTTTGGAGTTTCTGTTGCCAGCTCATTACTTCTGATCGGAGCCCCCAAGAGTGCGCTGTCATTGTGCACAGCATGCAAGGATGAGCCCAGCCCTTAAAGCAGGGGTAGCGACTCCGGACCTCGAGAGCCATGCACTGTCGAGGTTTTCAGGATTTCCTTAGTATTTGACCGTTGGTAATTTAATCTCCTGCACAGGTGATGATTCCAACTGTAATACTAAGGAAATCCTGAAAACCTGGACTGTGTGCGGCTCTCGAGGCCCGGAGTTCCCTACCCCTGCGCTAAAGTGAGTGTCACTGGTGACGCTTCATTTCAGGGAGGGGACAGAGGGTGTTGCAGTGACTGCAGCCTCTGCCCCCTGATGATGCTTCATTTCAGGGAGGGGACAGAGGGTGTTGCAGTGACCACGGCCTCTGCCCCCGATGATGCTTTATTTCAGGGAGGGGACACAGGGTGTTGCAATGAAAGCATCCTCTATCTCCTAATGATGCTTTGTTTCATGAAGTGGATAGAGGGTGTTGCAGTGACCACAGCCATTACCCCCTGATGATGCTTTATTTCAGGGAGGGGACGAAGGGTGTTACAGTGACCACAGCCTCTGGCCCCTGATGATGCTTTATTTCAGAGAGGGGGCAGAGGGTGTTGCTATGACTGCAGCCTCTAATCCCTGCTGATGCTTTATTTCAGGAAGGTGACAGAGAGTATAAGCAGTGTCCGCAACCTCTGCCCCCTGATGACGTTTTATTTCAGGGACGAGTCAGCGCGTGTTGCAGTGACCGCAGCCTCTGCCCCCAATGATGCTTTATTTCAGGGAAGGGACAGGGGGTGTTGCAGTGACCGCAGCCTCTGCCCCCTGATAGTGCTTTATTTCAGGGAGGGGGCAGAGGATGTTACAGTGACCACAGCCTCTACCCACTGATGATACTTTATTTCAGGGAAGGGACAGAGGGTGTTAGTGACTGTAGCCTCTGCCCCTGACGCTTTATTTCAGGGAGGGGACGGGGGGGTGTTACAGTGACCACAGCCTCTGCCCCCTGATGATGCTTTATTTCAGGGAGGTTGTAGAGGCCTTTACAGATGAAGCAGAGGCAAATCTGTTTAGCTCTCATTGAGTTTCTATGCACTGATAACACTCTCAGCTCTGCTATGTCAGCCTCTCTGGCTCCCAGCCTTCCAAAGCTGCGGTCACCAGTTATTCTCTGGGTCACACTGCGCCTTTCCTATATTCGTGGGAGCTGATGGAACCTCGGTTCGATACATTGTTGCAGTTCTGAATGACCATTGTTGCTTTATCTACAGGTCGATGACTCGATGCTGGAAAAATCTGCTGAAAAGTTTCCCTTTAATTCTCCCAAGACAAAGGAAGGTTACTTCTACCGCCAGATCTTTGAGAAGTATTACCCGGGTCGTGCTGACTGGCTGACTCATTACTGGATGCCTCGATGGATCCACGCCACCGACCCGTCTGCCCGAACGCTCACACATTACAAATCCGATGCGTAAAGTTCGTCCAACCTTGAGGAGGAAACAATTAATTCCCACTCTTCTTTTTTGTTTTCTAAGATGACAGTTTTCAATAAAAACCCAGTGGAGAGGATTACACACAAATGTTCCTGAGAATGATGGCTAATATTACCCTGACACCTCGTCCTCTGGAGGACGTAATGCATTCACCTCCACCTCCTGATTGACAGATCCTGTTATTAGAGGGAATTTTACAGGTTGTTGTGTAAGGGTCCTCACACCGTGAATCACACACAGACCTGTCAGCTGGCTGGAGACGAGGAAATATTAATGCACATCGTTCTATAAATGTGCAGCATAGACATAGCCCCTATGGACCAGGGGATGGGGGTCTTTGCTATGACGTCCACCTTATAGATGATGTGGATGAGTCCATGCTCCTCTTTCATAGTAGCAGGTTTGATGGGGCAAGCATAGATAGAGCAAACCAAAATATATTATTAAGTCAGCCGTCGTGGGCGCTATGGACCAGTAAAAGGGGAACCCTAGGCCGGTGGCCAATGTCCCCATAGGTGTTATGAACCAGCAAGGACTTTATAATTACAAAGATTGGGAAGATGATGGGAGTGAAAGGTAAACATACATTTATGGGCCATGGAAGTGATGGGCAAGTGAAAGGGGGGACCTTAGTCCGGTGGCCAATGCCCCATGGGTGTTGTAGACCAGACAGGGCTTCTTAGACAGTCTTACAAAGATGTGGTTAAAGGTAAACATACCCTATGGCCCAACCCCTTGGATGAAAGTGGGGAAACCGCAGCTCGGTTGGCCACCTCGTCTTTGAGGGATGTGGGCAAGCCAAGTCTACCCTCTTCTTGGTAACTGGACAACTCTATATAGGTTGGGTAGCAAGTCTGTGTCAAAGCCATACACACTATAGAGGCAGAAACTGTGGAACTAATGGACTACTGGGGAAGGGAGACCCCAAAGTAGATGACCACTTTCCTCATGAATGATATGGACCAGCCATGGCTCCCCATGTATCGTCATAAGGGTTGGGTTGCTCTGATCATACATACAATATATAGGCCGTCTCTGTGAAGGATAGATCTGTGGAGAAGGGGGATCATGGCTTAGATGGCCATCTTCTCAACAGGGGATGTGGTTTAGCCAGGGCTTCCCTCTTGTTGGTATCTGAACAACTCTATATAGCTTTGGTGGCAAGTAGGAGTCAAATTTGGATATACCATAGAGGCAGAACCTGTGGATAAAATGGACTACTGGAGAAGGGAGACTTCACATTAGATGGCTACTTTCCCCATAAATAGTATAGACCAGCCAGGGCTCCACATGTATACTCAAAACAGTGGCGTAACTTCAGGCCCAAGGGCCCCAATGCGAAAGCTCCAACGGGGCCCTCAATTATTGCAAACCTTTAATAATATTCATCTTTTTCTATGGGCCAAAGGGACTTTTGGGGCCCCCCTAGGCTGCAGGGCCCGGGTGCAATCGCAAACCTTGCACCTATTGTAGTTACGCCCCTGACTCAAAAGGCAAGCATAATTCATATAATAGCAGCCCCTATGAAGGATGGATCAGTGGTGAAGGGGGGCATGACTTAGATGGCCATCTTCTCAACAGGTGATGTGGTCAAGCCAGGGCTCCTCTCCTCTTGACTCCTCTTGGTAACTGGATAACTGTATATTGCATGGGTGGCATATGTCAAAGCCATATGTACCATAGCGGCAGCTCCTATGGATACATGGACTAGTGGCAAATGGAGACCCCATTTTAGATGTCAACTTTCCTCATGAATAATATAGACCAGCCAATGCTCCCCGTGTATCCTCATAAGTGTTGGTTTGCTCAAAGGGCAAGCATACATGATATAGAGGCAGCCCCTGTGAAGGATGGATCTGTGGCGAAGGGGGACCATGGCTTAGATGGCTATCATCTCCATGGATGATGTGGTCTAGCAAGGGCTTCTATCTTCTTGGTAACTGGGCAACTCTACATAGGTTGGGTAACAAGTCTATGTAAAAGCTCTACATATCATAGAGACAGCCCCTGTGGATACACTGGACTAGTGGAGAAGGGAGACTCCAATTTAAATGGCCACTTTCCCCATGAGTAATATGGATCAGCCAAGGCTCCCCATGTATCATACGGGTTGGTGTTTAGCATAATTCATAGGCAGCCCCTGCGAAAGATGAATCTGTTGAGAATTGGGACCATGGCTTAGATAGTTATTTTGTCCATGAGAAACGTATCGTCATAAGGGTTGAGTTGCTCAAAGGGCAACCATAATTCATAGAGAGGCAGCCCCTGTGAGAGATAAATCTGTGGAGAAGGGGGACCGCGGCTTACATGGCCATCCTCATGGGTGATGTAGTCTAGCCAGGGCTCCCCTCTTCTTGGTAACTGGACAACTCTACACAGGTTGGGTAACAACTCTATGTCAAAGCCATACCTATCATAGAGACAGCCCCTGTTCATACACTGTACTAGTGTAGAATTGAGACCCCGATTTAGATGGCCACTTTCCCCATGAGTAATATGGATCAGCCAAGGCTCTCCATGTATCGTCATAAGGATTGGGTTGCTCAAAGGCAACCATAATTCATAGAGAGGCATCCCCTGTGAGGTATAACTCTGTAGAGAAGGGGGACCACGGCTTAGATGGCCATCTTCATGGGTGATGTGGTGTAGCCAAGGCTCCCCTCTTGGTAATTGGACTACTCTATATAGCTTGGGTGGAAAGTGTGTGTCAAAGCCGTATATACCATAGAGGCAGAACTTGTGGATACACTGGACTAGTGGAGAAGGGAAACCCCATCTTAGATACCACTTAGTATCCAAGGGTAATATGGACCAGCCAAGGCTCCCCATGTATCATCATAAAGGTTGGGTTGCTCAAAGTGCAAGCATACATCATATAGAGGCAGCTCCTTTGAAGGATAGATCTGTGGAGAAGGGAGTCTACAGCTTAGATGGCCATCTCCTCCATGGGGGATGTCGTGTATCCAAAGAAGAAGGGAAACGGCCACTTTCCTCATGAGTAATATAAACCAGCCAAGGCTCCCCATGTATTCTCATAAGGGTTGGGTTGCTCAAACCATACATCGTATAGAGGAAGCCCCAGGGAAGGCTGGACCTGTGGAGAAGAGGGACCACACCTTTGATGGCCATCTTCTCCATGGGGGATGTGGTCTAGCCAGGGTTCCCCTCTTCAGAATTCCTATACAACCCATACATATGTTGTGTAGACTAATGGGGAAAAAGTGGCTAAATGTATATACATACGGTAAAGAATACAATGTTCCAGTGGACAGGAGGACCCAGCTACAAGGCTTCTTTCACCACGGATGATGTAGTCTTGCCATGTCATGTCTTAATCCAGGATGAAGGCTCATGGTGGCCTTCTTTCCTAGATGGGTTGGTAAAAGATGGGGCAAAACAATTCAGAATAAGGCTGTAGACATCATAAGGGATTCTACGGGACAACAAGGAGTTCACTTCTTCACAGTCTTGGCAGATGGAAAATATCAATAGTCTGAACCTGCCTTTATCACCTGCAGAACGTAGAGGAGATTGTGGGAAAATTGGAGGAAAGTGGCACCAAGGTCCAAGCACTCCTGTCCCTGAACTCACAGGGAAACCAATATTTTCAGTGACCTCCTCTGCTCTCTGTACCTGTAGATGTATATAAGTGACCGGAACATTGCATTGCTCTAATTCCACAGGATCAAACTCTGTCCCCAATTATAACCCTTCATCAGGTCCCATTCTCCTATATACATATATATATACTGCTCAACAAAATAAAGGGAACACTTCAACATTACATTGTGTTGTTAAATGTTCCCTTTATTTTTTTGAGCAGCATACTTCATGCCTCTTGCTGTCACGCAGCGGACTTGGGAGTGTCCGGACACGGTGCGTAACAGTGGCGCACGGACCAATGATGTCCAGAGCACTACCCCCATCAACAGACAGGGGAAACATCGGGGGGGAGGAAACAAATACAATGAGGGGCCCTGGGGAATGGGGGAAAGGACCACTCTTGTGCTCACCTGCGGCTGTGCCCTGATCTCCCTGCTGTCCCTATACAGGTTCTCTCACCCCATCGCCAAGCAGGATACATAGGCCCTCGCTGGCCTTGATGTAACCCCTCAACAGGGAGATGGCTGGTGGGAGCACTAGTCCCAACCGCTGCACTAGTAACAACAAGAGGGAAAGGGAGACAGACAGGGAAACAATAAGGCAACTTCAAGTCTGTTGCCACAATCAAAGTCAGTAGCTCTCCAGAGTATTACCTACACCTCAGGTAACCAGGCCAAGAATGAGTTCAATCACCAGCAAGGTATGCTGGATCATGTGACCCTATAAAGAAGATGGGAGTGATCACAAAGCAGCCACACTTCGGAAGAGAACTAAGGAGAATGCTAGCCACAGAGACTGAGATTAACTTGTAAACTACAAAAAGGAAAGAAACATGTTTAATATGAAGTCTCAATACAGAAAAGAGACACAGGTCCCAAACTTGTCACAAGTCTCCAATGTAAGAGAGACCGTGCCACTTGCCTTTCAGGGGAGGATGTGATTGGTCAGCAGGCTGCTGAGCTCACAGGTGACATCACAGGTGGTGACCATGACATCATACCTTAGTTCTAGAGGACGGCATTGTGTTTCCTGTTACTTGATAATATATGTTACCCCCTTGGTTGACGTGTCCTCTGGTAATTTCCTTTAGCTTCAACCTTCCGTGTCCTTGAAGAGCAGGACGATCTTATTACTTGCTCGCTCTGGGCTTTTATTTCCCACTTTGCAGCAGTCCGTGCTCCAGATGGTCGGCGGAGCTTACTGTCACATTTTGTTTCTTGAAATTTGACCAACAAAGCAAAAATGTTCCTGAATGTTCTTAACAATTAAAGGTGAAACAAGAGAACATAAAAATACTATTACTAGCCATATACCGAAACCTCCGTATATACCTGGACTGGGCAATTCATTTTCCCGAGGGGCCACTTGACAGACCGTGACTGGCGAGGACGCCAAACCAATAGGCTGGAATTAATTTTGATCAATATTAATATTAGCATAGTAATTATAATTATTATTTTATATTAATTGAATTATTTAATATCGAGCAGAATTGAGCATACTGACATACTCCTATATACCATATGAGCCAATACGCAGCCCCCCCTATATACAGTATGAACCTCCACATAGCCCCTATATACAGTACAGTATGATCCCATCCATCCCTCTATATACAGTTTGAGTCCCTATATAGGCCCTCTATATACAGTGTGAGTCCCTACATAGCCCCTCTATACACAGTGTGAACCCACACTTAGCCCCTCTATATAGTGTGAGCCCACACATAGTCCCTCTATATACAGTGCGAGTCCACACTTAGCTCCTCTATATACAGTGTGAGCCTACACATAGTCCCTCTATATGCATTGAGAGTCCCCACATAGCCCCTTTATATACAGTGTGATCCCACACATAGTCCCTCTATATACAGTGTGAGCCCACACTTAGCCCCTCTATATACAGTGTGAGCCCACACTAAACCCCCTCTATATACAGTGTGAGCCCACACTTAGCCCCTCTATATACAGTGTGAGCCCACACTTAGCCCCTTTATATACAGTGTGAACCCACACTTAGCCCCTCTATATACAGTGTGAGCCTGCACATAGCCCTTCTATACAGTGTGAACACACATTTAGCCCCTCTATATACAGTGTGAGCCCACAATTAGCCCCTCTATATAATGAGCCCACACATAGTCCCTCTATATACAGTGTGAGCCCACACTTAGCCCCTCTATATACAGTGTGAGCCCACACTTAGCTCCTCTATACACAGTGTGCACCCACACTTAGCTTCTCTATATACAGTGTGTACCCACACTTAGCTCCTCTATATACACAGTGAGCCTACACATAGTCCCTCTATATACATTGAGAGTCCCCACATAGCCCCTTTATATACAGTGTGAGCCCACACATAGTCCCTCTATACACAGTGTGAACCCACATTTAGCCCTTCTATATACAGTGTGAGCCCACACTTAGCCCCTCTATATACAGTGTGAGCCCACACTTAGCTCCTCTATACACAGTGTGCACCCACACTTAGCTTCTTTATATACAGTGTGAGCCTGCACATAGTCCCTCTATATACAGTGTGAGCCTGCACATAGTCCCTCTATATACATTGTGAGCCTACACATAGTCCCTCTATATACAGTATGAGCCTGCACATAGCCCCTGAACCCACACTTAGCCCCTCTATATACATTGAGAGCCCACACTTAGCTCCTCTATATACAGTGTGCACCCACACTTAGCTTCTTTATATACAGTGTGAGCCTGCACATAGTCCCTCTATATACAGTGTGAGCCTGCACATAGTCCCTCTATATACATTGTGAGCCTACACATAGTCCCTCTATATACAGTATGAGCCTGCACATAGCCCCTGAACCCACACTTAGCCCCTCTATATACATTGAGAGCCCACACTTAGCTCCTCTATATACAGCGTGAGCCCACACAAAGCCCCTCTATATACAGGGTGCGCCCACACTTAGCTCCTCTATATACAGCGTGAGCCCATACTTAGCTCCTCTATATACAGCGTGAGCCCACACATAGCCCCTCTATATACAGGGTGTGCCCACACTTAACTCCTCTATATACAATGTGAGCCCACACTTAGCCCCTCTATATACAGTGTGAGCCTACATAGTCCCTTTATATACATTGAGAGTCCCCACATAGCCCCTTTATATAGTGTGAGCCCACACATAGTCCCTCTATATACAGTATGACCCCCTTACATAGCCACTCTATATACAGTGAGTCCCTACATAGCCGCTCTATATACAGTGTGAGCCCACATAGCCTCCTATACACAGTGTATCATGACCACAAAAAGACTGCTATGTAATTTATGAGCCCTCACATAGCCTCCTATACACATGAACCCCATGAATAGCCTCATATCTATATAATTGCCTTGTGGCTCATACACTTGCGTCCCGATGTCCGCCTATGTCACTTCCGCCCACCATATTAGCACACCCACGTGATGGGTATGCTAATATGGCGGCCGCTGCTCCCCCCGCCACTCCCAGCAGTCTGCTTGGTGAGCCCCCGCCTGGTCCCTGCAGTCCCGCCACTTACGCGATGCCGTCCTTCCCCGCCAGCCATCGCCCCCAGCCGTCGCCAATAACATGGGGCTAACAGGACCTGAAGTGACGTCAGGATCATGGGCGAAGCCAGGTCACATGATCCTGATGTCACCACAGGATCTTCTTCAGCACTGCAGAGATGAATGGATGGAAGAGCAGAGTGGAGGCAGGTAATGTTGCTGCAGTTCACACCACACTCACCCTGAACTCACACACCCTGCCCTCACACTCACACCGCCCTCACACTTGCCCTGCACTCACACACCCTGCCCTGCCCTCACACACCCTGCACTCACCCTCCCCTCACTCACTCACCCTGCCCTCACACTCACACCCGCCCTCACACTTGCCCTGCACTCACACACCCTGCCCTGCCCTCACACACCCTGCACTCACCCTCCCCTCACTCACTCACCCTGCCCTCACTCACACACCCTGCCCTCACTCACCCTATCCTCACTCATGCAGCCCTCACACTCACCCTGCCCTCACACTCTCCCTGCACTCACACACCCTGCCCTGCACTCACACACCCTGCCCTCACTCACTCACACTGCCCTCACTCACCCTGCCCTCACTCATACACCCTGCCCTGCACTCACACACCCTGCCCTGCACTCACACACCCTGCCCTCACTCACTCACCCTGCCCTCACTCATACACCCTGCCCTGCACTCACACACCCTGCCCTCACTCACCCTGCCCTCACTCACCCTGCCCTCACACTCACCCTGCCATCACACTCACCCTACACTCATCCTGCCCTCACACACACACATTGCCCTCACTCACACTCACCCTGCCCTCACACTCACCCTGCACTAACACACCCTGCCCTCACTCACCCTGCTCTCACCCTGCACACTCACACACCCTGCACTCACACACCCTTCCCTCACACACACCCTTCCCTCACTCACACACCCTGCCCTCAGACACACACCCTGCCCTCACTCACTCACTCTGCCCTCACTCACACACCCTGTCATCACTCACTCACCCTGCCCTCACATTCACCCTGTACTCACCCTGCACTCACACACCGTGCCCTCACTCTGCCCCTGCACTTACTCTGCCCCCTCACTCCCCCTGGCCGCTCAACCTGCACTCACTCCACCCAACCCGCAGTCCGCTGCCGCCACATGAGAGGGAGCACAAAGGGTAGAGACAAGGCAGCAAAGGCAGAGCAGAGAGCGAGGGGGAAAAACCAGCAGACAGAGGAGAGACAGCACAGGGGGGAGTGACGGCTGCTACCTCAGCGCAATAGAGCCCATCACCATCATGACATCACCACCCACCAGATGCAATAGCCACATATATACGTTATGAGCCCTACATTGCCCCCTATATACCTCATGAGCCCCGCACAGCCTCCTATATTCATTATGAGTACTTGTATAGCCTCCTATATACTTTATGAGCTCCACATAACCTCATATATGCCTTATGAAGCCCCACATAGCCTCCTGTATACATTATGATCCCTCACATAACCTACTATATACTTTATGAGCCCCATAGCCTCTTACATACTTTAGGAGCCCCATAGCCTCCTATACACATGAGCCCCTACATAGCCTCCTATATACATTATAAGCCTCAAAGGGCCCCCTATATACATGAGTCCCTACAAAACCTCCTATATACAGCGGGTACAGAAAGTATTCAGACTCCTTTACATTTGTCACTCTGTGTCATTGCAGCCATTTGGTAAATTCAAAAAAGTTCATTTTTCCTCATTAATGTACACTCTGCTCCACATCTAGACTGAAAATACAGAAATATAGAGATTTGTACAAATTTATTAAAAAGAAAAACTGAAATCTCACATGGTCATACGTATTCAGACCCCTTGCTCAGACACTCATATTTAAAGGGAACCTGTCACCTGATTCTAAGTCCCTACACTATCTCTAGCTGTCCCTACACCTTCCTAGCTGCTCCCTATCTATCCCTTTCTCATCTAAAGTGTCCCTATGAAACATCTCAAAAATTAGTTTAAACTTACTGCAGTCCTCGAGTTTGGGGGACTGGGAAGGCGTGGCCACGCTCCGTTCACCACTCCTCCGTGGTGTAGTGCACGCCCCGCTGGGCGGCATTATTCTGTGTCCTCTCTGCCCCCAGTATTTGGAATCTCCCGCCCTCTGTGTCATTCTATACACCGGCCGGACGTCACGTGATCGGCCCGGCTTCAATAAGCGCATTGCGCATGCGCAGAGCCGGGCCGATCACGTGATCAAGCCCATAATGCACTGGGGCCGATCACGTGAAGGGGAAACCACTCCACTGCCCTGGGGAATGCGCTCCGTCTGCGGGGAGCAGGACTATCTGAGCTGCCGGTCATCATCCCCTAAGGATCTGCAGCAGAGGCAGCCGCCCTGGCCGCATACCGCAGGTGGTGTCACGAATACCCCTTATCCCCTCAGTCTTTCCCTAACATCACCCCCTTTGTTAAATGACAGAAGTGCAATACTTCTGGTGGTGATTTGACCAGAGGGGCGCCACATTTACATATCCTCCTATATACTTTTTAAGCCCCACATAGCCTCCTGCATACATTATGAGCCCTCGCATAGCCTCCTATATACTTTATGAGCCCCATATAGCGTCCTATGTACATTATAAACCCCACATAGCCTCCTATATACATTATAAACCCCACATAGCCTCCTATATACATTATAAACCCCACATAGCTACCTATATGCTTTATCAGCCACACATAGCCTCCTATATATAGCATGAGGCCCACATAGCCTCCTCACACAGGACACATCCTCTATATAATACACCTCAGAGGACAGATCCTTTATATAATACACCATTTACTAGACATCCTCTGTATACTACACCACATAGGACACATCCTCTATATGATACACCACAAAGGACACATCCTCTATATACTAGACCACACAGGACACATACTCAGTATACTACACCACAAAGGACACATCCTTTGTATACTACACCACACAGGACACATCCTCTATTCTTAGACTGTGAGCCCTCGTGGACAGGGTCCCTGCCCCTCCTGTACCTGTACGTCCTGATCGCCTAGATTTAGTGTACTTGTTCTTGTCTCCCTCATCCTCATGTAAAGCGCCATGGAACCTAATGGCGCTATATAAATAAATAATAATAATAATAATGATACTACACCACATGTGACACATTCTCTAAATATACTACACCACACAGGACAAATCCTCTATATGATACACCACACAGGACACATCCTCTATATACTACACCACACAGGACACATCTATATACTACACCACACAGGACACATCCTCTATATACTACACCACACAGGACACATCCTCTATATTCTACACCACACAGGACACATCCTCTGTACTAAACCACACAGGACACATTCTCTATATACTACACCACATCGGACACATCAACTATATACTACACCACACAGGACACATCCTCTATATACTATACCACACAGGACACATCCTCTATATACTACACCACACAGGACACATCCTCTATATTCTACACCACACAGGACACATCCTCTGTACTAAACCACACAGGACACATCCTCTATATACTATACCAAACAGGACACATCCTCTATATACTACACCACACAGGACACATCCTCTATATACTACACCACACAGGACACATCCTCTATATACTACACCACACAGGACACATCCTCTATATACTACACCACACAGGACACATCCTCTATACACTACACCACGCAGGACACTTCCTCTATATACTACACCACACAGGACACATCCTCTATATACTACAGCACACAGGACACATCCTCTATATACTACACCACATAGGACACATCCTCTATATACTACACCACACAGGACACATCCTCTATATACTACACCACGCAGGACACATCCTCTATATACTACACCACGCAGGACACATCCTCTATATACTACACCACGCAGGACACATCCTCTATATACTACACCACGCAGGACACATCCTCTATATACTACACCACGCAGGACACATCCTCTATATACTACACCACGCAGGACACATCCTCTATATACTACACCACACAGGACACAAATGTCCCTCTGAAGCTCCAGTGTTGTTCCTTCTCTATCGCTTTCTCTGTCCTTTTCTGTGGTGCACATCTCAGTCCCCCAGTATCCATTGCCCAGTCGTCACTACTTCTTGAAGCATGCTGTTCCTGCGTTCCACCAGCATGTCGCAGGCAACATCACCCGTTCCATGAGAAACTCTGTGTGTGACAGGTTGCATATCACCACTGACACCTGGACGAGCAAACATGACCAGGGGCGTTACATCTCTCTCACTGGCCACTGGGTGACTCCGGTGGCTGCTAAGCGGAAAAGTGGCTGCTCCACAAGTCTTCAAATCCCCACGCCTTTTGGGACAAACTTCTGCCTGTACCTCTTCATCCACTGCTTCTGCCTCATCCACCTCCTCTAGGGCCTCCAGTTGTGCCCTCGACCTCTCCTTTAAAGTGGCAACATTTCAGACAGAATCCCCCCTCTGTTCTGCATTGCCAGGGCTCTCCACCATCAGGCAGTGTTTAAATTAAAATACCTTGGAGATGTGAGTCACATAGCTGAAGAGTTGTGGACAGCAAAGGCTGTCTCCTCTAAACCTGGAGGCAGGGAAGGCCGTGTGCGATAACGGTGCAAACCTGCTCGCTCTACGCTGGAGCTAGGTGACACACATACATTCCATGTCTCACATCCTCAGCCTGGATGAGCTGCTGCACAAGGCACAGTCACTGTGTGCTCACTCCACTGCTCATCTACTAGCATCACTACAGAGGTCTTTGGGACAACTGGTTAACTGATATGCGATGGACTCAGTGAAGTTCCACTCTGCACATATTGCGACTTAAGCAGCAGTG
Organism: Allobates femoralis; assembly: GCA_033576535.1. Taxonomy (NCBI): domain Eukaryota; kingdom Metazoa; phylum Chordata; class Amphibia; order Anura; family Aromobatidae; genus Allobates; species Allobates femoralis. Next base: position 554,467,049 of record JARQOC010000005.1, read on the forward strand.
ACAAGTCCTGGAACAGTATGAAATGACGTGTACAGTGACTCAAAGCGAGCGGAACGTGGTGCAAATGATGCTTCCAGACTGGGCACAAATCATGCACCTCTGCACCCTCCTGCACAGTTAAGAAATGGCTACTAAGATAGCTAGCGCTGACATCAACATCACTATTCCAGTCATATTCATGCTGGAGCAGACCTTGAAAAGTCTGTGGAATGAGGCGGTCGTAAGAGGAGGAGGAAGAAGAGGAGGATGCGGAAAGGATATCAAGAAAGATCTCAATGGTCTGGACTCTCGTCACACAGCCGGGTGGCATGTCAGGGTGCGATAGAGCGACAAAAGGGGGCTCATGATACCAGACAAAGTGGTAGTGAAGGTACAGGAGGAGGACGAGGATGAAGAGGTGATGAGTGTGGAGCCCCAAGGGACGTGGGGTACTCGGTACCGGACCGGTCTGCTGCTGGGGTGTCACTGGTGGCCTGGTCCGGACCGTGTCCCTGGCTCAGCACAATAAAAGGGGAATATTTACAAGGGAGATTGTCACGGGTGACGCCACCCACTTGATGCGGCCAGTAATGGGGGCCGCCGCTGCTGCAGAACCTCCGGGGGTGATGTGAGGGCAGCGGAGGTGGTATAGTTCCAGTGGGGGGAACTGTATCCCCCGGGGCAGTAAAGGGTTAAAGTCTATTGGGGTTATAGATGGTGGGGAAGAGTTGGAGGACACACACTCACGTTTAGTTGATACTGTAATTCCATTCTTGTCCTGATGCTGCAGAGCTGACAGGCTGGATCTGTGGAGAAGCTCTCTGTGCTGAATCTGGAGCAAAGGTCACAATCAATACACAGACTCCAAAGCTGTTTTCCAAGGCTTTACTGCTGATATTATTGCAGGCTATAGTCCACAGAGTCTGTAATGGAGCTGGGCTCTCTCCCCACACCCTGTCCGGGTCGTTGGCCTCCTTGTGCTGCACTGTGTGTGTGTCCTGAGCTGCTGCTTCAAGCTAAGCTGCTGGGATTCCTCACGTCTCTCTCTGTTTGCTGCTGGTACCACTTGGCTAGGCAACTTGGGTCCTCTATGCTGTGCTGACCCCTCCGTGTTGCTTCACTCTGGTACTAGGGGGCATCTAGAGATCCCACTGTTCCTGGATTCACTGTGCTGTGGGTGCCAGACACAGTACCGGATCCGGTGTCCGTCTCTCTGTGCGTACTTCTGGGGCAAGTGATGGTGTCACTCCAGCTCCCAGATGTGTTCCTCTGTCTTTCGGTCTCCTGCTCCTCTGACCCTTGCTAGGTCTGCACTGAGCTAACTCTGCTCTCAATCAGCTCTCAGTTCTCCTGAGCTGTTCTCTTCTCAGTTCTCCAGGAACTGACTGAGCTCTCCCTCATGGGCAAAGTATATATGGAAGCAGGAGGTGCTCCCTCTATTGCCCAGAGGTGGTAGTGTTTGTCAGTGTGTAGTGGGGGAGAGAACCCATGTGATGTTATTGTGGCACATTAACCCATGGGGTGCCACATTCCCCCTTAGTTAAATACAGTACTCCGGGACTGTGGAAAAACAAGTAAACAACAATTAAACACAATTAATATTGACATAGACATAAAAATGAAAAAGTACAAAAATCACTAGAATGTGAAAAAGAGTTTGAAAGTCAAAAAGTAGTCTTTCCAGAGGTTTAGTCTATTGCCTCCGGGCTGATGAATAAATACAAGAGAGTTCTTACCACAACCAGTCCGTGGTATATATGGTCCATAAGTAAATAAGGAGATTGCAAAGTTCATACAGGATAGTCTCTGTAGGTACTGGGCTTTTTTAACGTTGCAATAACTATGTACATTTGTCCACTGAATTCAACTTATATTCAAACAACATATTTACATTATACATTTAATTCTGCATTTTACTCTTTGTACCTAGCCGGTATCTGACCTTGGGTACTACGCTCTGATCTGCGCAATGTTGGTGGAGTTAGTATGAAAGTGTGAGTGGACGTGTACCTATTTGGGGTGCTTGGTGTTATGGCAGATGGAGGTCTGACTGCAGGACTGGCAAGTTCACTGGGACCAGGAATTTGTTCTTCCTTTTCGGATTCTACTTCCAGTTCTTCAAGTCTTGGGTCTTCTTCAGGTAACACGGGTTCTGGTAACACAGGTTCTGGTAACGCAGGTTCTGGTTTTGAGTCCATCATTGAAGGGAATGCAATCATTGGTACTACAACTGCTCCATGGTAATTTGGCCATGTTTTAGGAAAGTCTCCTAGTACCGTGTGGAATACTTCTTCTTTTTCTTGAATAGGTTGGACCTGTACGGGTTCTATGACTTCAGGTGTCTTCAGGGTTTCAGGACACAATTTGAGTTGATCACGAGATACGACTTGTGAAGTTCTCCCTTCATCTTTGCTTATTAAATAGGTTTTAACATTGTCTTGGTTAGATGGTAAGACTGTGTATGGGAGGGGTTCCCACTGATTATCCAGTTTGCCTGTACGTCTCTTTCTCTTGAGAACTTGATCACCTTCTTGTAATGGCATCGCTTGAGCATGTTTATTAAAGGTCTTCTCTTGTCTTGCTCTTGCCTGTTGTAGGTTTCTCTCTACACATTCTTGCACTTGGTGATACTGTTTCTGACGTTTGGTATCCCAATCTGTTTCTTCTAATTCTGTATCTGGTTTTTCAATTCCCATTTCGAGATCAATTGGTAATTTACCGGGTCTTGCACGCATAAGATAGGCTGCAGTGCAGTTTGTAGAACTCACGGGGACATGGTTGTATAAGTCTACCAAATCCGGTAATTTATCTGGCCACTGGTTTCTTTCTGACTCTGGTAAGGTCTTTTACAGTTCGATTACGATATGATTCATTTTCTCGCATAGACCATTTGTTTGGGGATGATACGTTGTTGTGCGAATCTTCTTACAACCGTACATATTGCAGAATTCCTTGAATAGTTCTGATTCAAAAGCTGGACCTTGGTCTGCAAGGACTTGTTCTGGGTAACCATGTGGTCTACAGAAATGCGTCTGGAATGCTTTTGCTGCAGTCTTCGCTGTCAAGTCTTTGACGGGTACCACCACTAAGAAGCGTGAGTAATGGTCCACGATGGTTAGGGCATAGACATAGCCTGACCGGCTTGGTGACAACTTGACGTGGTCTAACGCGACTAGCTCAAGTGGCTGCTTGGTTACTATTGGTTGAAGTGGAGCTTTCTGTAGATCTTTCCTTCTGAGGTTGCATGCGGCACATCTTCTGCACCATAGTTCAATGGATCCTCTCATGCCAACCCAATAGAATCTGTCTCTCAGGATTGCTTCTAACTTCTTCCATCCGAAATGACCTGCGTTGTCATGATAAGCCTCTAAGACCATTTGAGTGTCTCGCTTGGGCACGATTATCTGCCAGACCAGTTCATGCGTCTTGGGATTGGTAAATCGTCTACAGAGCTTCCCTTGATGCAGGAACAACTTGCCTCTATCTTTCCATAGCTGTATAGCTTCAGCTGGGGCATTCTGATCAGGGTGTGCACGTTGTTGCGTAAGCAATTTTTTCACTAGCTTCACGGCTGGATCAGTATCTTGAGCTTCAGCCCATCCGTAGTGTCTTAACGGGTTAAGGTTTATTTCCTGTTTCTTTTGGTAGATGCCGGGTCGATAATCTTCTACCCTTGAACGATGAAAGGCCGGTAGTTCAATCTCTTCCAACTCTTCCGGTTCCTCTTCCACGTCTTTCAGGTGCGGCATCCGGGATAAGGCATCTGCGTTCCCATTCTTGCGGCCTGCCCGATATTTGATGACAAAGTTGTAGTTAGATAGCCGGGCTATCCATCGCTGCTCCAAAGCACCTAATTTGGCTGTGTCCAGGTGAGTCAACGGGTTGTTATCCGTGTAGATGGTGAATTCTGCACCTGCTAAGTAATGTTTAAAGCGTTCGGTTACAGCCCAGACTACTGCTAGTAGCTCTAATTTGAAGGAGCTGTAGTTCTCGGGATTGCGTTCTGTAGGTCGGAGCTTCCTGCTTGCAAAGGCAATAACTCGTTCTTTGCCTCCTTGCTTCTGCGACAATACTGCTCCCAGTCCCACGTTGCTGGCATCCGTGTAAAGAATGAATGGTTGATGGTAATCAGGATATGCCAGGATCTCTTCTCCCGTCAGCGCACTTTTTAGCTGATTGAAGGAATTTTCTCTTTCTTCATCCCACCATGCCAGGGAATTACAGTTTGAAGTTTTCTTTGACCGTCCTACCAGAATGTCTTGCAGAGGAGCTGCTAGCTTCGTGAATCCTCGGATAAATCTTCTATAATAGCCTACCAGGCCCAGGAATTGCCTCACTTCTTTTACATTCGTAGGTCTTGGCCAATCCCTTATTGCTGTGACTTTATCAGGATCCGGTGCTACTCCCTCTGAGCTCACGACATGTCCCAGGTACTGTACCTTTGGTTTGAGAAGGTGACACTTGGATGGCTTGATTTTCATGCCATATTTCGATAAAGCTTCGAACACTTCTGCCAGGTCTTGTAGATGCTGCTCATACGTCTTCGAGTAGACTATGACGTCATCTATGTACAGGAGGACAGTTTCAAAGTTTTTGTGTCCTAGGCAGCTCTCCATCAGACGTTGGAAGGTCCCGGGTGCGTTGCAGAGTCCGAACGGCATACAATTGAACTCACAGAGGCCCATCGGCGTAGTAAACGCTGTCTTCTCCTTGTCGGCCTCGGCCACAGGAACCTGCCAGTACCCACTAGTCAGATCAAGGGTGGAAAAGTAGTTAGCAGATTTTAATGCAGCTAATGACTCCTCAATCCTAGGTAATGGGTATGCGTCCTTATGTGTAATGTGGTTAATCTGCCGGTAATCTACGCACATTCTCATGGTCCCATCCTTCTTTTTAACTAACACTAGAGGTGCTGCCCAGGGGCTACAACTGTCTCTTATTACCCCTGCAGATTTCATTTCTCTGAGCATGTCTTTGGTGGTTTGGTAGTGAGCTGGTGGTAAGGGTCTATACCTTTCTTTTATAGGTTGATGGTTACCTGTGGGTATAGTGTGCTCTACCCCTTTGATCTGCCCAAAGTCTAATGGGTGTTTGCTGAATATCTGCTCATATTCTTTCACTACCCGGTATACTCCATGCTTGTGACGGGGAGGTGTAGAACTGGTACCTACATGCAACTTTTGGCACCAATCCTCCAGCTTCTCCTCTGAGCCATTGTCATCCGCCTGACATGACGGGTTCAAGGGCTCAGCGACGGTGATGTTGTTGTTATCAACCGTGTACAACTTAGCCATGGTAGCATACTTTGGCAATGTGACCTCATCTTCTCCGCAGTTTAATAGGCGTAATGGCACTCTCCCCCTGTGTACATCAACCACCCCTCTAGCAGTGAGTATGGTCGGTCTACTGTCTGAGTACACGGGTTCTACCAGGGCCTGATAATCTTGCCCTTTAATGCCTATTGCGGCTCTGCACCACACCAACATTTCAGTTTTGGGAGGAATTACAATAGGTATTGGGTCACTTACTCTGACACTGCCGATCTCACCTCCGGAGATTTCTACCTGCTGCTTCAACATCAGGGCTTTGATCTCTTTGTGCAGAAGCCTCTGTTGTCCAGTTCTGGCAGTCTCAGCGATTTGCTGTAAAACACTTAACACTTCGGAAAAACATTTCTCAATGACATTCATTCCTACCACCATCACGGGTTCACGGCCTCGCCGGTCGACATCTACGATTATAATACCCTGTTTCTGCAATTCTACCTTCCCAACCTGAATATTCATCTCTCTAAATCCAACCTTTGGTATCATCAATCCATTACCAGCCCACACTTCAAAGTTAAAGCCATCTGGCGCATTAGTAATGTCTGAATCAGCCCAGTACCTTTTATATAGAACATGTGGGATGGATGTTATTTGGGATCCAGTATCCAGCAAGGCACTGAAGGGAATGCCATCCAACACAATAGGGATCACCGGCTTTCCTCCCACAAATTTGTCATACCAGGCTGAAGGGCCTTGAGTGTTCATTCCTGGGGAGCGGCCCGCCTGCCCAGGGTATCGTCGTTTAAAGGACACTCTCGAGCAAAATGACCTGGTTTCTGGCAACGGCGGCAGACGGGCTGTCCATCTGGTTGGTAGCGATCGCTGGGTCGTCCTCTTGCTGCCGGGTATCTTCTGGGCCTCATCCACGGAACATCCTCTCTGCTGGTCGCCAACTCGATCTTGGGTGCAGGTTTTGACTCTCGCAGTTCCTTGATGACCTTGGCCATGGAGATCACGGTGTCTGTCAGGGCATCTAGCTTTTGGTTGATGGCTGCATTTGAGATATAGTCAGCCGCGGACATAGCAGATGTCGCTGGTGCTGCCGCCTGCTGAGGTGCTGCTGCAGTGTCAAGCACAGATGTTAATTCCCTTGGCTCCTCCAGCTGCTGCAGACGGATAGCTCTATCCTTCAGCTCAGTAAATGTCATGTCAGGGTTCTGCAGCAGTACCATGCTTAACTGTCCTCGATGGGAAGGTGAATGGAGGCCCTCAATAAATTGGTCAAATAGCATTTTATCAGCTCCCGGGGCTAAAGCAGGTTCTGCCAGCTTAAGGGCTTTGAGTGCTTCCTGCAGGTTCAAGGCAAAGTCTCTGGCACTCTGTTTAGGCTTCTGGTGGCATGCAAAGAACCTCATCTTAGCCCGGGCATCAACAGCAGATTCAAACGTTGCTTTCAGTCTGGCTGCTAGATGCTCTACAGTGTCCTTATCTGTGTCCAGCCAGGACGCCACCTCACGCCGTGCATTGCCCGTTAACTGTCCCATTATCATGCCTACACGCTGGGCTTCAGTGAGGGGATACATCACATAGTACTCTTTAATCTTTTGCATAAAGTCAGTTAAAGTATTAGGCTCACCGGAGTATTGGGGCAGCCACATTGCCCCTGGAGTATACGGCATCAGGAATGGCATTATGGATGCTGTTCCTTGCGCCGCTGCACCGCCGGACGCTACTGGCTGACCCGACGCTGCAGCTCCATCGGCTACTCCGCCGCCGTCTTGTGCATCGGGCTGCGACATCTTGGGCCCCCTTAGTTAATATGCGCCCTCCGCCTTCCGCTTCCGTCCGGATGTCTCTGGGAGGTTCCGGGGCGCAGCAGGGATCTCCTTCCCCGCCGGATGTCGTCAGCACTAAGGGAGGGGGCTGGTTTTGCGCCAATGCAAGGTACCGCCCCCTTTCTTTCCCGCGCGCCGCGCGCTCCAAAATGGCTGATTCTCAAAAATACAGTTCGGATGGCGCACTGGGTCCAATTCTTTTGGACCGGGTAGATCCTGTTCGTGACGCCAGGTTGTGGAGCCCCAAGGGACGTGGGGTACTCGGTACCGGACCGGTCTGCTGCTGGGGGTGTCACTGGTGGCCTGGTCCGGACCGTGTCCCTGGCTCAGCACAATAAAAGGGGAATATTTACAAGGGAGATTGTCACGGGTGACGCCACCCACTTGATGCGGCCAGTAATGGGGGCCGCCGCTGCTGCAGAACCTCCGGGGGTGATGTGAGGGCAGCGGAGGTGGTATAGTTCCAGTGGGGGGAACTGTATCCCCCGGGGCAGTAAAGGGTTAAAGTCTATTGGGGTTATAGATGGTGGGGAAGAGTTGGAGGACACACACTCACGTTTAGTTGATACTGTAATTCCCTTCTTGTCCTGATGCTGCAGAGCTGACAGGCTGGATCTGCAGGGAGGAATTGTCTCTGTGCTGAATCTGGAGCAAAGGTCACAATCATTACACAGACTCCAAAGCTGTTTTCCAAGGCTTTACTGCTGATATTATTGCAGGCTATAGTCCACAGAGTCTGTAATGGAGCTGGGCTCTCTCCCCACACCCTGTCCGGGTCGTTGGCCTCCTTGTGCTGCACTGTGTGTGTGTCCTGAGCTGCTGCTTCAAGCTAAGCTGCTGGGATTCCTCACGTCTCTCTCTGTTTGCTGCTGGTACCACTTGGCTAGGCAACTTGGGTCCTCTATGCTGTGCTGACCCCTCCGTGTTGCTTCACTCTGGTACTAGGGGGCATCTAGAGATCCCACTGTTCCTGGATTCACTGTGCTGTGGGTGCCAGACACAGTACCGGATCCGGTGTCCGTCTCTTTGTGCTTACTTCTGGGGCAAGTGATGGTGTCACTCCAGCTCCCAGATGTGTTCCTCTGTCTTTCGGTCTCCTGCTCCTCTGACCCTTGCTAGGTCTGCACTGAGCTAACTCTGCTCTCAATCAGCTCTCAGTTCTCCTGAGCTGTTCTCTTCTCAGTTCTCCAGGAACTGACTGAGCTCTCCCTCATGGGCAAAGTATATATGGAAGCAGGAGGTGCTCCCTCTATTGCCCAGAGGTGGTAGTGTTTGTCAGTGTGTAGTGGGGGAGAGAACCCATGTGATGTTATTGTGGCACATTAACCCATGGGGTGCCACATGAGCATAGAACGGTCAGGAGTTGAACAAGAAATTATTCCTCTTTCTGTTGTCCGAGGATGGAGGAAGGAAGCTCGATTTTTAAGGATTTGGGCCTCATAGATGCGTCTTTGGTGGTATCTGGCCCTAATTTTCTGAAATGTGGAGACTCTTCTTGTGTGTTAATTGTGTATTTTGTGAATTTAGCAGGGCTCTCTGAGCACCATGCCTATACATGTGACTGACCCAGCTGAATAATTCTTTCAGTCATATTCCATGAAACGTACGATTGTGCCACGTGACGGTGGTGGAGCAAAAAATTGACTGGAGCGGTTGCATGAAGTTTGAGGGCCTACTGGACCTATACAGGTCACTGACCCAACTGAATCTGTCTGTAGTAGTCCATGAAGCTGATACTTGTGCCATCTTAGTGTGGTGGAGCATATCATTTATTGGAGCTTTGCATGAGGTTTGAGGGCACCCTGCCCAACAGTCCTACACGTGTCACTCATCTCCCTGTTCCTGATCAATGTTTAACCTTCAAATGCTAGGCCAGACCCTGCTCCAGACCCTGTGCCATGCATGAAGGCTGTACCATTCCAGAGTTTTTATTCTGGGTCATTTGATGCTTGGTCGTATCAGGCCCTAATTTTGTAGACTTTTTGGGGGTCTTGTACTTTTCCTGAGTTTAGCAGGGCTCTCTGAGCACCATGCCTACACCTGAAGCTTGAAATGCTGCTCCAGGCCTTCCCCAATACATCCATAATGCACCATGATAAGAATGTTACTTCTGGGAATAGATGGCTCTTTTCCTGGTGTCTTCCTTAATTTTTGCTGTTTTAGGAGCTTTCGGGCTCCTTTGAAGGAGTTTTCTATGCCCTTAATTTTGCCTCCCATTGATTTGAATGGGGTTCGGACGTTCAGCGAACTATAAGATGGTCGTCACCACATCACCACATAGGAAAACTGACAGATTCTCTATCTAAGCCCTCCTCCATTGTACTTGTATGTTATGTTGGTGCATGTTTTCTATATGGACTGTGATGTACAGATTACACTCTCTGTCAGTTTTCCTATGTAGGTGATTTTATTATGTGTTGAGTTGCGGATCCCTCTCTCTTCTATCAGTTACCATGTCATTGCCTATGACTTAATGCAATCTCACACACCTGTAACAATAGAGCAGAGATTAAATATCTATCAGAATCATGGAAAATTGCAAGATTCATTTACCTTCACATTGCTGCAGAGGAGCCTTTACAGGAACAAAGTGACACAGTAACAATGCAGCTGACAACGCGCCAATCAGATCCTAATGACGACCACTTATCTAACACCGCCGCAATATAATGGCAAATTGTACGATATGTACTTGGTTAATGAGGCAAGTGACAGGTGTAAGGAGGAGACGCGGACTGGTAATAAGTCTTAAGTGCAGTAGATTAAGGATTAATGAAGGGAGCAGCTTCCGGTCTGTGTGGTCTATTAGAATCGCAGTAATGGACTAATGTACACAGATGTAGCAGAGCCGAGTCTGTCACTATTGTAATATCTCAATGAGATCATGTAGCCGGATCCTCCCATCCATTCTTGTATTATAATAAGACGATTCTCACCTGATATTTTCATTAATGTAGCAAAGTAGATGGTAGGTTTCTTTCTTTCTTTCTTTCTTTCTTCTTTCTTTCTTTTCTTTCTTTCTTCTTTCTTTCTTCTTTCTCTTTCTTTCTTTCTTTCTTTCTTTCTTTCTTTCTATCTTTCTTTCTTTCTTTCTTTTTCCTCTCTCTCCTCTTTCCTCCTTTTTCTTTATTCCTCTTTCTTTATTTCCTATTTTGTTCGTTCTTTCTTTCTTTCTTTCTTTCCTCCTTCATTTTTCTTTCCTTCATTCCTCCTGTTTCTTTCTTTCTCTGTCTCTCTCTTTCTTTCCTCTTTTGTTTGTTCTCTCTTTTTTCTTTCTCTCTTTCTTTTCTCTCCTTTTTCTTTCTCTCTTTCACTTTCTTTCTGTCCTCTTTTGTTTGTCCTCTCTTCCTTTCTTTTTTTCTTTCTCTTTCTTTCCGCCGTTTTCTTTCTGTCTCTCTTTCTTTCACTTTCTTTCTTTCCTCTTTTGTTTATCCTTTCTGTCTCTTTCTTCCCTGCTTTTTCTTTCTCTTTCATTCCTCCTTTTTTCTTTCCTCCTTTTTCTTTCTCTCTCTCTTTCTTTCACTTTCTTTCTTTTCTCTGTTTGTTCTTTCTTTCTTTCCTGCTTTTTTCTTTCCTCCTTTTTCTTTCTCTCTCTCTTTCTTTCACTTTCTTTCTTTTCTCTGTTTGTTCTTTCTTTCTTTCCTGCTTTTTTCTTTCTTCCTTTTTCTTTCTCTCTCTTTCTTTCACTTTCTTTTCTCTGATCTTTCTTTCTTTCCTCCTTCATTTTTTCTTTCCTTCTTTCCTCCTGTTTCTTTCTTTCTCTGTCTCTCTCTTTGTCTTTTGTTTGTCCTCTCTTACTTTCTTTCTTTTTTCTTTCTTTCTCTCTCTTTCCTCCTTTTTCTTTCTCTCTCACTTTCTTTCACTTTCTTTTCTCTTTTGTTTGTTCTTTCTTTCCTCCTTCATCTTTTCTTTCCTTCTTTCCTCCTGTTTCTTTCTTTCTCTGTCTCGCTCTTTCTTTCCCCATTTGTTTGTCCTTTCTTTCTTTTTCTTTCTTTCTTTCTTTTCTTTCTTTCTTTCTTTCTTTCTTCATTTTTTCTTTCCTTCTTTCCTCCTGTATCTTTCTTTCTCTGTCTCTCTCTTTCTTTCCTCTTTTGTTTGTCCTCTCTTCCATTCTTTCTTTCTTTTTTTCTATCTTTCTTTCACTTTCTTTCCTTTTTTGTTTGTCCTCTCTTCCTTTCTTTCTTTTTCTTTCATTCTCTCTCTTTCTTTCCGCCTTTTTCTTTCTTTCTCTCTTTCTTTCACTTTCTTTCTTTCCTCTTTTGTTTATCCTTTCTTTCTATCTTTCTTTCTCTTTCTTTCCTCCTTTTTCTTTCTCTCTCTCTTTCGCTTTCTTTCTTTTCTCTGTTCTTTCTTTCTTTCTTTCTTTCTTTCTTTCTTTCTATTTCTTTCCTGCTTTTTTCTTTCCTCCTTTTTCTTTCTCTCTCTCTTTCTTTCACTTTCTTTCTTTTCTCTGTTTTTCTTTCTTTCTTTCCTGCTTTTTTCTTTCTTCCTTTTTCTTTCTCTCTCTTTCTTTCACTTTCTTTTCTCTGATCTTTCTTTCTTTCCTCCTTCATTTTTTCTTTCCTTCTTTCCTCCTGTTTTTTTCTTTCTCTGTCTCTCTTTTGTCTTTTGTTTGTCCTCTCTTACTTTCTTTCTTTTTTCTTTCTTTCTCTCTCTTTCCTCCTTTTTCTTTCTCTCTCACTTTCTTTCACTTTCTTTTCTCTTTTGTTTGTTCTTTCTTTCCTCCTTCATCTTTTCTTTCCTTCTTTCCTCCTGTTTCTTTCTTTCTCTGTCTCGCTCTTTCTTTCCCCATTTGTTTGTCCTTTCTTTCTTTCTTTTTTTCTTTCTTTCTTCTTTCTTTCTTTCTTTTCTTTCTTTCTTCATTTTTTCTTTCCTTCTTTCCTCCTGTATCTTTCTTTCTCTGTCTCTCTCTTTCTTTCCTCTTTTGTTTGTCCTCTCTTCCATTCTTTCTTTCTTTTTTTCTATCTTTCTTTCACTTTCTTTCCTTTTTTGTTTGTCCTCTCTTCCTTTCTTTCTTTTTCTTTCATTCTCTCTCTTTCTTTCCGCCTTTTTCTTTCTTTCTCTCTTTCTTTCACTTTCTTTCTTTCCTCTTTTGTTTATCCTTTCTTTCTATCTTTCTTTCTCTTTCTTTCCTCCTTTTTCTTTCTCTCTCTCTTTCGCTTTCTTTCTTTTCTCTGTTCTTTCTTTCTTTCTTTCTTTCTTCTTTCTTTCTTTCTTTCTTTCTTTCCTATTTCTTTCCTGCTTTTTTCTTTCCTCCTTTTTCTTTCTCTCTCTCTTTCTTTCACTTTCTTTCTTTTCTCTGTTTGTTCTTTCTTTCTTTCCTGCTTTTTTCTTTCTTCCTTTTCTTTTCTCTCTCTTTCTTTCACTTTCTTTTCTCTGATCTTTCTTTCTTTCCTCCTTCATTTTTTCTTTCCTTCTTTCCTCCTGTTTCTTTCTTTCTCTGTCTCTCTTTTGTCTTTTGTTTGTCCTCTCTTACTTTCTTTCTTTTTTCTTTCTTCTCTCTCTCTTTCCTCCTTTTTCTTTCTCTCTCACTTTCTTTCACTTTCTTTTCTCTTTTGTTTGTTCTTTCTTTCCTCCTTCATCTTTTCTTTCCTTCTTTCCTCCTGTTTCTTTCTTTCTCTGTCTCGCTCTTTCTTTCCCCATTTGTTTGTCCTTTCTTTCTTTCTTTTTCTTTCTTTCTTTTTTCTTTCTTTCTTTCTTTCTTTCTTCATTTTTTCTTTCCTTCTTTCCTCCTGTATCTTTCTTTCTCTGTCTCCTCTCTTTCTTTCCTCTTTTGTTTGTTCTCTCTTTCTTTCTGTCTTTCTTTTTACCTTTTTCTTTCTCTCTTTCACTTTCTTTGTGTCCTCTTTTGTTTGTCCTCTCTTCCATTCTTTCTTTCTTTTTTTCTATCTTTCTTTCACTTTCTTTCCTTTTTTGTTTGTCCTCTCTTCCTTTCTTTCTTTTTTCTTTCATTCTCTCTCTTTCTTTCCGCCTTTTTCTTTCTTTCTCTCTTTCTTTCACTTTCTTTCTTTCCTCTTTTGTTTATCCTTTCTTTCTATCTTTCTTTCTCTTTCTTTCCTCCTTTTTCTTTCTCTCTCTCTTTCGCTTTCTTTCTTTTCTCTGTTCTTTCTTTCTTTCTTTCTTTCTTTCTATTTCTTTCCTGCTTTTTTCTTTCCTCCTTTTTCTCTTTCTCTTTCTTTCTTTCTTTCTTTTCTTTTCTTTCTTTCTTTTCTCTTTCTTTCTTTCTTTTTCTTTCTTTCTTTCTTTCTTCTTCTTTCTTTTCTTTCTTTCTTTCTTTCTTTCCTCCTTCATTTTTTCTTTCTTTCTTTCCTCCTGTTACTTTCTTTCTCTGTCTCTCTCTTTCTTTCCTCTTTTGTTTGTTCTCTCTTTCTTTTCTTTCTTTCTCTCTTTCTTTTCTCCTTTTTCTTTCTTTCTCTCTCTTTCACTTTCTTTCTGTCCTCTTTTGTTTGTCCTTTCTTTCTTTCTTTCTTTTTCTTCTCTTTCTTTCTTTCTCTTTCTTTCTTTCTTCTTTCTTTCTTTCTTTCCTCTCTTTCTCTCTTTCTTTTTCTTCTTTCCACATCTATCTTTATGTTTTCTCTTGTTGCTTCCTTCTGCTTTTCTTTCATCTTCCACTCTATGGGCAGAGACACACTTATTCGAGCTGCAGGCGAGTATTTTGCATGCATCTCACATGAGTCACCTGGCCTGATCGCCGGCTCTCTGGACAGGAGTGCGGAGCTCCATTGACACACAAGCAGCTCCACACTCCTGTTCAGAGAGCTGGCGGCCAGGCCGGGTGACTCATGTGAGATGCATGCAAAATACTCGCATGCAGCTCGCATAAGTGTGTCTCTGCCCTATCTATATAACTATATGCAAACATATTTTTTTGTCTATATAATAACTTAATACCTTCTGATATGGATAAAGTCAGGGATATGATGCGCTCAGTATGTGAAGAAGCTCTGAGAGCTATTGATGATAAAACAAAGAATTTTTATAGAATTTTTTAAAATACAAAAATAGTTAAAATCAGCAAACGTCCCTGAAAAGACCCGAAACGCGGTCACAATTCCAGCAAGAGATCATTCCTATAATTGAGGTAACTGAGAATTAGTTTGTAGCTTTGCCAAGACAATTAGCTTATGGAGCATATACCACACTCTGAATGGGGTGATTCAGCCTGAAATAGCATAAATGGTATTAAAGATGATTTATCTGACTCATAATGGAGAGAAATATTGAAATATATAGTAGAGATAGAAGAAAAGCTGCTATAATATGCAATACTGTCAATACTGCATCAATTATCATTATACATATGCTTTTCTTTCTTTAGTCTTTCAGTCTATCTATGTAACTATATATCCAGCTACCTATCATCCACAGCAGGTACGGGAAGTATTCAGACCTCTTTACATTTTTCATTCATTGTTTCATTGCAGCCATTTGGTAAATTCAAAAAAGTTCATTTTTTCCTCATTAATGTACAGTCTGCACCCCATCTACACTGAAAAATACAGAAATGTAGACATTTTTGCAAATTTATTAAAAAATAAAAACTGAAATATCCCAAGGTCATAAGTATTCAGCCCTCTTTGCTCAGACACTCATATTTAAGTCCCATGCTGTCCATTTCCTTGTGATCCTCCTTGAGATGGTTCTACTCCTTCATTGGAGTCCAGCTGTGTTTAATTAAAGTGATAGGACCTGATTTGGAAAGGCATACACCTGTCTATATAAGACCTCACAGCTCACAGTGCATGTCAGACCAAATGAGAATCATGAGGTCAAAGGAACTGCCTAAGGAGCTCAGAGACAGAATTGTGGCAAGGCACAGATCTGGCCAAGGTTTTTTGCAGTACTCAAGGTTCCTAAGAGCACAGTGGCCTCCATAATCCTTAAAGGGAACTTGTCCTCCCCCCCAGGGCCTATTAAACTAAAAGAGGCACCTTCAGCAGCACCTATGCTGCATTTTGTGAAGGTGACTATTATCCTCCTACTCCACCCGGGACACCAAAATAAACACTTTAAAAGAAAAAAATTTAGGTCTGGGAGGTATATTCCCCTACCTGGACCGAAACGCCTCGCTGGTGTTACCCCTCCTCCTCTGTTGTCCGGAACCCTCTTCCTCTCTTTCTTCGGAGCGGCGTCGGCGCCTGCACAGTTCCCTCAGCTCTCGGGCATGCTCTGTGACCTCTGCTCGAGAGCTGAGATCACATGGTATAACGCAGGCACTAGATCCCGCCCTGTAGTGTTATGCTGTATGCACACTGCGGGGCTGGGAATCTGGCGCCTGCGCAAACAGCATGACTGTGACTGTTCCCTCAGCAAATCCTCATTCTGAGATAATGACCTTTGGGCTTTCATTAATCATCAACATTTACAGAAATAAACACTCTGTGTGTAATGGCTCTATATAATATTTGGGTTTCACTTTATGTATTGAATTACTGAAATAAATGAACTTTTTGATGATATTCTAATTCATTGAGACGCTCCTGTATACTCCATTACCTTCCCTATTACTCAACCTTCATGCTGAAAGAGCTGTATGACCTCTTATCCCTCTGCCATTATTAAACACTATGGGGCTGATTCCTTAGTATTGACATTAATCACACCAGTCTTAGGCCTCATTTACGGTATTCTTGATCAGTATTTCATTAGTATTTGACAAAACCAGGAATGTCTCCAAAGCACAGAACAGATGTCAATCTTTCAATTTTAGATTTTGTCTGTAACCTCCACTCCACATAATTCTGGTGTAAAATGAATTGGGCTCTTGATGCCAAAACTCCCTCTATCTGATTAAATATATATTATATATAATATATAATACCTGCCAAAAGTTTGGACACCCTTGTTCATTAAATGGTTTCCTTGCTCTTATTGGAAGGTGCACCGTGTAGATTCAGACTGATGGCAGCAAAGCCACAAAGGTACACGTACGGAAACAAGGAGTAAAGGAACACGTGATACACCAGAGTATGTGTTACACCTTAGATTCCTCCTGGTACCCCCCTATTACTGTGTTGACGTCTTTACACCCCCTTGTCCTTCTCTCCAGCATCTTCATTTGGTCATCACCAGGAATGGCTTCCAACAGTCATGAAGGAGTTCTCAGAGATTCTGGGTATTTCTTAGCTGCTTTGCCTTCAGACTGAGTGTACGTCATCCCAAACCATCTCAGTTGGGTTGCTGTTGGTGATTGTAGAAGCTAGGTCATCTGACACAGCCTCCATCCCTCTCCTCCTCGGTCACATCCGTTATATAACCCCGGGTGATTTTGGGTCATTGCCCTATTGCAACTCGATTATGGTCCCAACCAGACATGCCATTTGTACACAGTCTCTGGAATAGCAGGTGTAGACAGGGTAGCAGTAGCAGACAGGGCAACAACTCAGTCTCTAGAATAGCGGACACAGTCTCTGGTATAGCGGACAAAGTTTATGGTATAAGGCAGATGCCATAGGAATGGATACAGCAGACAGGATGGCAGGAGCAGATGGTACAAGGACACGGTAGGAGCATACAGGTATAGAAAGGCAGGACAAAGGGACAGACAATGGACCAGTTGCACACAGGACTGACAACTAGCTAGACAGAACACTAACTAAGGGGTTGATCAGGCACCTCTCCCACTGGGAGGATTCCTTAAATATGTTGTGCCTCTCAGCCATGGGCTGAGGGGCACTTCCATACAACAGTGCGTTGACTCTTTAAGAACATGGCAGGATCATGGACACACGCCCTAAGCATACGTCAAGGAGACATATGTGGCGGAGGTCCACATGAACGGCCATGAGTTGGCAGCCTGGCCGGGGCGGTAAGTTGATGTCCCCACTACAGGATAGAAAAAGGGTAGCATGGAGACGCTGGCATTACAGTATTTTAAGCCCTCTCTTCTCCAAGCTTGAGAAAAGTCTCTTTTTCAAAACGTGTTTGTAGCAGAAGGACAGGCTGGAGAAAGGGGTAGGCTGATGACTGTTGCTTGGAGGGCCTCTTCTTGATTCCTGAATGGCGGATTGAACCGACTTCAAGAGAAGTCACCTTCAGAGGTTCAGGGACTAGACATTTGCCATGGGATTTCTGCCCCCATTGGAGCACCCCTCCAGATCTCCAATCCAGGGGGCCCATGGGTGCAAAACCAGGGCAGACCCAGGAGACGTGCGCAGGACAACTTCAGAATCACCAAGAAACAGGATGGCAGGAGCAGTCAGGTATGGTAAGGCAGGACAGAGGGACAGGCAACATATTAGGGGCAGACAGAACCTGACAGCTAGTTACACTGAAAACTCACTAATGTGATAGTAATCGACAAGATGGAAGCTGTTTCGAAGTCTTATTACATTAGTACATGAAAGACATGTAGGACAGGCCAAGTAGAACTTCACAATGTCTTTGTGAAAGTTTGGCCACCAATAATGCCGCAAGATAAGAAGAGCTATCTTCTTCTGCCCGTTATGACCAGCCAACTTGGATGAGTGGCGCCACTGAAGAACTAGCTTCACGTCTGCCTTTACGAGGAAGGTCTTTCTGGGTGAAACATGAGCTACATTGTCCAAAGCCACAATAACCATCTTGGAGTGCTCAATGATGTGTTGTGGCTCTTTCTACTGGTCGGTTGATGAAAATGACCTAGTAAGTGCATCCACCTTGATTTTCTTGTCTGCTGGACGGTAATGGAAAATGAAGTCAAAGCGATCAAAGCTACCACCTAACTTCGCGCAGACTCAGCCTCTGTGCAAAATGCCGAAAGGCCACGTTCTTATTGATAGTGTATATGATGACTAGTTGAACTGCTCCTTTCTAAAAGATATCGCCACTCCTCCAAAGCAATCCTACTTGTCAACAACTCTCGGTCCCCAATTGAATAGTTGTGTTCAGGAACAGAGAAGGTGTGAGGACTGCCTGGCCCCAGAGGAAGAACCATCCACCTCCCAAGAAGAACTGCTTACAGATCTCGAGTCGTTGAAGCACCACAACCGATGAGAAGGCCTACTTAAAGGAGATAAAAGCAGTCTCAGACTCCGGAGTCCATATCTTCGGTTTAGCACCCTTGCGCATCATGGCAGAGATTGGGGTGGTTCAGGACAAGACGTTAGGTAAAAACTAACGGAAGTGTAATTTGCAAATCCCAAAAACTGCTGGATAGCTTTTCACATTGTCAGGACAAGACTGCATAAGAATCACAGACACCTTCTCAGGATCCATCTTTAGCCCAATTTTAGAGACTATGTACCACAGGAGAGGAGGTCTGCTTGAAAATGCCCTACTCGAACTTGGCGTACAGACGGTTCTCCTTTAGTCTCTGCTGAAAATTCTTCCTTTCTGTGGGTAGGTTATGCGAGACCACCAGGATGTAATCCAAGTGTATGACCACATAACAGTAGAGAAGATCACGAAACGTGTCATTCTCAAACTCTTGGAAGAGCACAGGGGCATTGCTGAACTCAACATTACATGATATTCATAGTGGCCATTCTGGGTGTTAAAGGTGGTCTTCTATTTGTCCCCTTGGCGTATCTGAATCAGATGATATGCTCTTTGAAGATCAAGTCTGAGTCCCTGAGACAATCGAACAACTCTGGAATGAGTAGCAGAAGAACCCAGCACCTGCCAGAGAAGTGGATTTCAGGATAAATTCCCTTGCCAGATTCTACTTGATATACTTGGACATGGCTTTGGTCTCTGCCAAAGACAGAGGACAGATACGGCCTCTATGAGGATTGGAACTGGGAAGTAGGCTCATAGGACCTGTGTGGAGTCAGCGTCTTGGCTTCCTTCTTATCGAAGACGTCCACGGAAGACCAATAAGCAGGTGACAAGCTCGGTAGACTTGACGGGGTTGCCGGTGGTCAAGCAGGATGAGTTGGGACAAGACGTTTCTTTTGACAAGACCCCAATAGAGCACTTCTCTGGACCTCTAGTCTATGACTGGCTCATGCACTCGTAACCATAGTATACCGAGGAGCAAGGAATGGACAGGCATTGTAGAACATATAAAGCAATATTTTCCAAATGCAACATTATCACCCAGCGTTCCACCGGCTCAGTAACGGCCACGGACAAAGCTCTTCCATCATTGGACGACATCATCCAGGGACTCTGGAGACGTTGATCGGGAATCTGATACCAATCCACCACATCTTGTAGCATGAAGTTTCCTCTGGATACAGAATGCAAATGACTCGCCCCTGGCGGGGACTGTGGGGTGCTTGGAACCGGGCCCTCTCGTCGTCGTCTGGGGCTGTGGGACGTCACAATGGCGTGACCCGTTCTGTGATCCCCTAGTCGGGCGATCAGTAAAAAGGGGGAATTGAAAATGGATAAAAATAAAATAAAAGTTTTGACATGACGCCACCCGTGGAATGCGGCCGGTATAGCCGCTGCTGTAGTCGGGACCTCTGGGATGTTGGGAGTAGCAGCGAGGATGGTTCAGCCCTCCACGGGAAGAGCAGGTCCCCAGGGCAACCGTAAAGTTTATGGACGTGCGGGGAAATAAGAGGCCAGCGGGGCTGTGCTGCTGTTAGCGTTCAAAGTCACACTCAGGCAGGCTGTGGGCTCGGCGGATCAATCTACCTCTCCTCAGGCGCAGGAATCACAGTCACACACACAGTGCTGAGCTTCAACTTGGTTTACTTCACTTTCTCGGCGGATGGTTACTACACAGTGCAGTGGCGACTCCATTAGGTTCATAGCAGCTGGAACAGCTCATCCAAATCACCACCTTTCGTGTTCCTTTCATGGGCCTCTCGGTCTGTCCGCACGCTAGCTACGGTCCAGCTGCCACGAGCTTTTGGTGGGCTACCTGCTGGGTCCCCTAGCCCTAGTACGGCGGCCTTCTTTTCGCTGTGCCGGAGGTTCGGTCGTGGGACATAAAGACCCGCACCCCGCCGGTGTTCATGGTTGGAGCGCAGAGCGTCCTGGCCACTTCAGAGCCGGCACTCTGGTTCCGGCCCGGTCCCTCAGTGTCCCCGCTATTTCGAGCACACCTTGAACTCCGTCTATCTTTCGCTACGGTCTGCAGCCCGGGACCCGGAAAAGCCTCGTGGTGGCACAGGCCGCCGGGTCTGTGTCCTTTCTGTCCCGTGTGATGTTCTTGCCTCTCCTTCTGACTGAACTTGACTTTCCGGTGTCACTTGGCTGACTGCTCTCTGAACTTGGTGTTGTTTGGTTTTTGTTTCCTCCCCTAACTGTGCCCTATTCTAACTTTCCCACCCTACACTTGTCTTCTACCTCCATCCCGTTGCTGGGCATAGAGTCCCTAGTCTTGGCATCGAGAATGTGTTGGGTGTGTGTTTGGGGTGACTGGACTTACCGATCCTGGGTGCTGCGCCACCTAGTGGCGATCGAACCACAGGGACGCCACACAAATAGGCCAACTAGGTGAACCGGGTGTTGCCACAGGTGACAGGCATGGACAGAGTCAGAGATGTAGAGGAGTTGCTCTCACCAAGACTAGCCTCTCCAACAGACCCTAGACTTGGGAGATTCCTGGCTACTTGGGACAGGCGTGGAGTTGATGTTCAGGGCTACTGCTATAGAAGCACTTGAAGAACAAGATGACATATTGGTCTACTGTCAGATTACACCGACGCTGACTGAAAAGGATGAGGCTGAAGTGACTCAGCCAAGCTTGGCGAAGACTTTACAGAATGCCCCTAGGAAGGACTGAGATGACAGGGTCGCTTCTTTCCCATAGGGGATTAATCCAGATGAGACATCAGAAAGGCCACTTTGGGCACTTTGGCACAGGCACGTACAGCTGGAACAGTCAGGCAGGCTGGTACAGACTGAATGGCAGGTACTGGCAGGATGGCTAGTACAAACTGGACGACAGGTACTAAACAGGAAAAACCTGTGGCACTCAATCCTAATGTTTACTGGTGCAAAGCTGAAACGTGACACATTTTAACAAAAAGTCAGCTGCACTCAAATGTTAAGACCTGCTTATTGGAATAAATAGAACTGCATTGCAGCTAATGAAATATGAAAATGGAGACCCTTAACTAGTACATATGGCCATATATACAACTGCCCAGTAGCCACATCGAGGCGTGTTCCCTGTACTGGGTCCTAACCTACTGCTATACCTGCAGTTTCCTCTCTGGATAAAATCTCTCTTTGAATGGGTAAGTAGAGACCTGATAACAGAGAACACTAAGCTACTGGGCAGTTGTATATATGGCCATATATGCTATCTAAATGTCCCCATTATTATATTTCATTAGCTGTAATGGACAGCAGGTACTTGATGGCTGGTACAGACTGGATGGCAGGTTCTGGAAGGACAGCTGGTACAGACTGGGTGGCATATACTGGCAGGAGCGGATATACCGGACAGGAATGGACACATGATCATGGGCACTATTACACAGGACTGGAGCAGATACAAGTTCAGGGGTCCTAACAGCTAGTAAGCCTCAGACTACTGACAGGAGATGTTGCTCAGGCACCCCTTAAGGGGCAGGATGACTTCAGCAAGTAGTGTCCTCCCACCATTGGCTGGGGACCTAACAGATAACCTGAAAACCTAAACCTCAAAGATACACTTGCGCCCTTACCATGCTCCCAGGGGATCTGTGTGGAGTGCACAGGAGTTGCGAGCAGAGAGACGCAATGGGGACTAGAGCAGAAGCTGCAGGGCGGCTGGAGAGGTAAGTGCATTGCACCGGACCCCTATCCTTTACTCTAATTCTAATGCTAACCCTAGTGCTAAACCTAATTTAAACTCCGACACTCATCCTAAATCTACCCCTAGTCCTAACCTAAACCTAGGTAGATTTAGAAAATATATGTAAAAATGTAATCTGGTGTCTATCTATCTATCTATCTATCTATCTATCTATCTATATCTATCTATCTATCTATATCTATCTCTCTATCTATGTATATCTATCTATCTATCTATTATCTATCTATCTATCTATCTATCTATCTATCTATCTATCTATCTATCTATCTATCATCTACCTATCTATCTGTCTATCTACCTACCTATCTACATTATCTATCTATCTATCTATCTATCTATCTATCTATCTATCTATCTATCTATCTATCTATCTATCTCTCTAGCAATATTTTACTGAACATAAGAACAATTTCCCAAATTTTGACAAGATTGGATTTCATAGAACATTTTTTACCCATACAATGAAAGTAAGGTTAATAATACAATTTTCATTTCAAAATCTTCAATTATACGCAAATTAGTTGATACAAAAATGAGTACACCCCAAATCAAAAATGACTACATCTAGTATTTTGTGTGACCTCCATGATTTTAGGTCAGCATCTTCTCAGCCTGGAATGAACAAGTTAGTGACAACACCTATCTTCTCCCCGTTCTTCAAGAACGTTCTCCATTAGAACCTGGATGATGGATGGAGAGTGATGTTTGTAGGGGAATTTGTCAGTAGGATCAGTATTATCCACCCTCCTCAGCCAGGTCATAGAAAGCTGAATACAATGATATCTTGATATCTACAATACGATATCTTATTCCAGTGAAATCTAGGTTTTTCCTTATATATAAATGAGCTGCTAAGATCTATGGGCCGGACATAGATCTCACTGAGACTCCGCCTCCAGGTGTTATCAGTGTGAGACATGTAATGACTGACACTTTGTTGTCATAATGAATCACACAGATCTGCAGTGAGATCAGGACAACACAGTACAGCAGAATGAACTGTGCTCCATTACACACATGGGCAGCGCCATCAGCTCTCCTCTCATAGTGCAACTGCTCTGTCTGATTATAACTAACACAGCACAGCAGAAGTGACCCTTGTCTCATTACAAACACAGCTTGTGTTTTAGCCTTGCTGTCAGCTCTGCTGTTCTGCCCCTCCCCCCACACTGGCTGCCTATGAGGTATAAGCTCCAGAACTAAGATAAGACACCATCTGCTGCTGCTGGAAATGTGTTTGTAATCAGACAAAGTTCACTTCTGCTGTGCTGGTTCTGATCTCACTGCACAGCTGTGTAATTGAGAGTAGACTGTCAGTCATTACATGTCTCACACTGGCATTGCACCTTTACATTTATAATAAGCTTTGGAGGCAGATTCCTGGGGAGATCTATGTCCGAGCCATGGATGGAAACAGCCTATTTGCATATAAGAAAAATGTGATTTCTCAGGAATGAAGCATCAGCTTGTAGATATCAATATATCATTTTATACAGCTTCCTATGATGCATGTCCATGTAGACGGCTGAGGTGGGTCAATTCTACTGATCGATTCACCTTAATGCTGGCAAAGAAAAGGAGAAGTAGAAAATCTATATTTTTCTTTCCTCCTTTCTGCTTTCTTTCTCTTCTATCTTTCCCTTCTTTTTTCTTTCTTTCTCCCTTCCTTCCTTTTTTCTCCCCCTTCATTCCTCCCTTTCTCTTCCTTCCTTCATTTCCTTCTCTCCCTTCCTCTCTTTCTTTCTTCTCTTTCTTTCTTACTTTCTTTCTTTCTTTCTTTCTTTCTTTCTTTCTTTCTCCCCCTTCATTCCTCCATTTCTCTTTCTTTCCTCCTTCATTGCTTTCTACACCTTCATTCCTCCCTTTCTCTTTCTACCTTCCTTCCTGCTTTTCTTTTTCTCCATTTTCCTTTTTCTTCTCTCCCTGCCTTGCGTTCTCACTCCCTCTTCCATTCTTTCTACTGCTTTCAGCTTTCTTTCTTTCTTTCTTTCTTTCTTTCTTTCTTTCTTTTTCTCTCTCTCTTTCTTTCTCTCTTCCTTCCTTCCTTTCTTTCTCCCCCTTCATTCCTCCCTTTCTCTTTCTTCCTTCCTTCATTTCTTTCTCTCCCTTCCTTTCATTCTTTCACTCTTTCTTTGTTTCTCTCCCTTCATTCCTCCATTTCTCTTTCTCTCCTCCTTCCTTCATTGCTTTCTACTCCTTCATTCTTCCCTTTCTCTTTCTTCCTTCCTGCTTTTCTTTTTCTCCATTTTCCTTTTTTTTCTGTACCTGCCTTCCGTTCTCACTCCCTCTTCCATTCTTCCTGCTGCTTTCTTTCTTTCTTTTATTCTTTCTCTAGCTCTATCCCTTTCTTTCTGTCTTTCTTTCTCCCTCTTTTTTTCTGTCTTTCTCCCTCTTTCTTTCTTTCTTTCTTTATTTCTTACTTTCTCCCTTCCTTCCTTCAATCCTTCCTACCTTCCTTCCTTTCTCCCCCTTCATTCCTCCCTTTCTCTTTCTTCCTTCCTTCTTTTCTTTCTTTCTTTCTTTCTTTCTTCTTCTTTCTTTCTTTCTCCCTACTTCCTTCCTTTCTTTCTCCCCCTTCATTCCTCCCTTTCTCTTTCTTCCTTCCTTCTTTTCTCTCCCTTCCTTTCATTCTTTCACTCTTTCTTTCTTTCTCCCCCTTCAATCCTCCATTTCTCTTTCTTTCCTCCTTCCTTCCTTCATTGCTTACTTCCCCTTCATTCCTCCCTTTCTCTTTCTTCCTTCCTGTTTTTCTTTTTCTCCATTTTTCCTTTTTTTTCTCTCCCTGCCTTGTGTTATAAGAGGATGTGTCTTGATATACTAGAAGATGGAACCACCTACACTAGACTGGAAACAGACCCTACTGAGAGGTTCCAGGAGGAACTAAGGAACATATTACAGGAGGGCCTGACTTTAGGTGTAATCTCAAACAAAGAGAAGGACTTCATCTTTACCAGATTCCTGGTGGTTGCTGTGTTTTATGCACTCCCCAAGGTCCACAAACGCCCCATAGTTTCTGGGATTGACTCTATATCCCAGAACGGTGGGATTTACCTGGATAAAATCTTGAGGGAATTTGTCACCAGTCTTCCCTCATATATTAGGGACACTCCTGAGCTTATGGGTAAACTTGATGGAGTATCGGTAGGAGTAGATATACAGTTAGCCTCCATTGATGTGGAGGCGCTGTTGTATAGCAGCATCCCTCATGAGAAGGGGTTGGAGGCGGTGGAGTATTATCTAAAAACTAGGGGGGTGCAATATAAGGAACACAGTGATTTTGTCCTCTCTCTGTTATCGTATATTCTTACCCACAATTTCTTTTTGTTCAGTGGGAAGTTCTACCACCAGCTCAGGGGTACAGCTATGGGGAGTTCTTGCGCCCCTAACTATGCCAACTTGCTCCTGGGCTGGTGGGAGGACACAGTCATGTTCCCTGATGATAGTACAGCGTGGTGTAACCCCCAGATATTATTCTGGGGTAGATACATCGACGATGTTCTGATACTGTGGAGGGGCGACAGTGAATCGTTCTTGGACTTCACCCGTGAACTAAATGAAAATGATATTGGGTTGAGATTCACTAGTGAGATCCGTGAAAGGTCAATCAACTTCCTTGACATCACCATCTACAAGGATGCAGGAGGTACATTACAAACAACTATGTACCGTAAGCCGACGGTGGCCAACGATCTACTTAAGTGGGACAGCCACCATCACAAGGGTTTAAAAGTGGGTATCCCCAAAGGCCAGTATCTAAGGGCAAGACGGAATTGCTCTGATACTGGTCATTTTCATCTGGAGGTGAGAGGGATGCAAAAAAGATTCCTTGATAAAGGATATCCCCTTCTGGTATTGAAGGATGCCTTCAAAAATGCTTTATTTTATCAACCGGGATACTCTACTTAGACCCAAGGGAACACAACCACCAGAAGATATTATTAGGATGATAGGGACCTTTGACGACAGATCCGGAGATGTGAGGAGCATCTTCGAGAAACACTGGGGGGTCCTATTGGCCGATAAAGAGGTTGCACCCTTTGTCTCTAAAAGACCAGCTATCACGTACAGGCGGGGTAGATCACTGAGAGATCAGCTAGTCCACAGCCTCTATAGTGTCCCAAAAAACAAGGCACTTGGTTGGACCAGAGAAAAAACGGCACGTACAGGTGTGGGAAATGCATATATTACCATTGTGTCGAAAGGTCAAGCTCCTTTCAGAGTAGCACCACCGGAGAGAAGTTCGAGATGAGGCACTTTGGTAACTGCAAGACGGAGGGGGTGGTCTATCTCTTCTATCTTGGTGACCATCTGGGAGATATTAGGAATGGGAGGGACACCCCTATATCACGCCATGTACGAGAGGTCCATGGGGGAGATCTTAAGTGTTTTGATTTTCGGATCATAGAGGTTGTGGATAGACCGACTAGAGGTGGTAACTGGGATAAGCAGATCCTAAGACAAGAAACAAGGTGGATCTATCGGATGGAGTCGTCACGGGTTTGTGGATTAAACGAACAGCTCACCTATGCATCCTTTCTGTAGTGCACTGTATGCCTTGGGGCTCTGGGATGATTTCCCTGGTAGCTGTACCTCACTCTAGTATCTTATTCCATGTGTCCCGTATACCGAGACTGGTTTCCTGTTAAGTCTATCAATCCCAGAGTGGATCTGGGACTGTGCTATACATAATGGGCCTCCATTGAGAGACTCCTATATCCTATTCTTTTTTCATTGCTACATACAGTAAAACTTCTATATATATGTACGTAGTTTGTACTAATCATATCATGTATGTCTATACTAGGGGAGCCCTAGTGAGTGCGTGGTGGAACGCACGCCGTCACCGCCCCCTCTCCAGGCAGCGTGGAGCAGAGATTATAAAAGGGATTAGATAAGAAAGGTGGGGGCCGCCATCCATTGAGAGCTGGGAGTGAGGGGATGTATTGAGTACTCACCCTGGGCGACCTAAGGCTACGACAGGAGCCTTACTGGATAGACTGACGTCGTCCCTGATGAACCCACCATTACATCTTTGGTGGGAGAAACGCCGCGTCGGACCGGTGTACATGGTCAAGATGAGTATATCTACAATTCATATTGATCATAAAGAGTAACTGTCTCCCTGTCTAATATATGGTCCAACTGGTCCGTCATATGGAGGATGGTTATTTATATATGAAAAAACGGTGGAGACTATCTGGGTGAACACACAGGCCATTGACAAGGAGCACTAACATTTATTTGTGTATGGTGTGAGGCCTATTGGAGAGGGCCAGGATGTTTTGCATGGGGCACAGACGCTGGTATTTAATTGACCCCTGAGCTCTACACAAAGGGGAAATCCAGCAGCAAAAAATACTGGTACCACTCACCTACTCCTCCCCATAGATACAGGTAAAAGATTACTAGGTAATCACTACCATATTTTAGAGGAAAATAGTGACTCCTCTAGTGGTATAATTTTTTCCACCACGTATGTCTAAGGGATAGACCCGGACACCCAGGAGAACCACATAATTTGGTACCCTTAGATATATTGTAGATATGGGGAATCCAAAGCATACAAATACCACCCTCTTCCATGAATAAGTGAGGACCAGTAGGGATAGCCGCCGAGGAGCGGGGACACCATACGGGGTATTTAGGTGACAACTCCGCTGTTAGGCAGGGGGAGATAGGGAGAGAACAGGGTGACCCGTCCCCCTCATCCCCTCCTTGCAAATTTGCACTGAGTGTGTAGGGTCTTCAGGGGATGCGTCAGTTGGTGGATAGGACACTGGCGGTTCGGGTCTTCTTACCTTCTCGCCTTCACTGCGTTTGTCTGGCGCTGATATCGGTGAAGGCAGAACTTCAGTCCCTTTTGCTGACACCGGACCGCTGCGGTTCCTGTCTAGTGATAGTGTTGGTGTAGGCAGTACCTCAGTCTTATTTTGCAGACACCGGACCGCTGCGATTTCTGTCAAGATAGGGTGAACTCTCGTACTTAGGAGATGACGCAGAGCCGCTGGGTTCTTCATAGCAGAAGCTAAGGTTGGTTTTTTACTCTGCAATCTCCTTGATGAAGTCACAAAAGAAGGACAATGGGGGGAAGGAGACTTGGTATAGTCTTTTGTAGTATGATCATCGCATAGTCCACCTTTTAGCTTCTTGACTCAGGAACGTGGGAAGGTATGGAGTGACATAGGCGTTTAAGCCAGCGGCTGGTTTGGTGTGTACAGTCTCTGTTGTATACGGGGTCGGAACTACGCAGTTGTCAGGAGTGTAGTGCTTGGTATGTTAGGTTGCATGTAGATGTTGGTATATAAAGGTTGTTGAGATGCGGAGTCTGGTTGCGTGTTGAAGCATGAAGGAGGTTCAGGTGTGAATGTTTGCGGTGCGTTGGACTGACCTGAGAAGCTGGGAGCTGTAGGCGGATCAACAGCTTGATGCTCTGGAGAAGTATTGGTCCTGACGGGAATGTTGGTGGTGGTCAGCGGTTCGTCGACTTGGATCAGCACATAGTCTCTTGTGTGTTTGAGGTGGTCTTCAGTGTTGAGTTCACACAGGCTGGTGCTGCCTCCTTGGCTCCCACCTAGAGCTCGTTCGAAGACCTTTAGCCTTGCCAAGGCTGCCGCATGTTCACACTCCTTCTGTAGAGCTTCAATTTCCCCCTTCTTGCGTGGGGATTCTGCTTCTGCACTTGCCACCGAGGCGTCCATTTCGGCTTTCCTTTGGGCAAAGACTGCTTGTACTTTTGTATTTTCCGCTTTGGCACGCGCCTTGATGAGTTGCTCACTAAGAGTTGAGTACCTTGATGAGCCCGATTTGAGTGAGTGGCTTGAGCTCTTAGCGGACCTGGATCTGTGCGATGCCGCTTCTGACATTTGCGCAATCTTTGCTTCAGTCTTGTCCACAATGTTACCCACGGTGCTGTCTCGTTCACCATTGAGCTGGTGGAAGTCCTGAAGTTCCTTTAGAGATTCAGACGTATTTAGTTTTAGCAGGGTAGAGATATGTTTTTTTACAAATGTCTTTGTAGCACTGGTATGCTGAGTAGAGTTGTTCAAGGGCTCCCTCTGGTGGTAGCTCATGAGCGCCAGGCACAGATAAAACAGTCACTTGGTTTAGCACTCTTTGCCACAGTAATGTTATATGGTGTGACGATTCACCTTTGGTGGATTCTAGGTTCTCTCTGACCTTCCATGTAGGTTTGGTCAATTGCTTAGACCTTTCACTGCGAGCTGTGAGTAGGTCTATTTCTTCTTGCTGCTTTAGATTAGGCAAGGAATGTGAGATCCTTTTAGTTTCAGACATTGCTGCAGAAATACAAGGGTGGGGGCGTTCTGCTCCTGGTTGTCTGGGAGACCAATACAATGTTGCAAAATCTGGCTGAAGAACAGACTTTTAATAGAGTTTATGCAAATTGCTGCTGGGCTGTATTTGAAAGTCTATTAAAACTGCAGCTTCACAATTGGTTATAGATAATCACTTCTTTGGATTTCTAAGCAGTGTGCATTTCAGTGGCAGCTTATTCTCTTTACTGTCCCCTTCTGATGACTGTAAATCCCAAGCAATCTAATTACCAGTCTTTTAGATGATTGTATACTTGTACTTACATCACCAAACGATGGACAAACAGTATCAACTCAATCATCACTGCAGCTGTAGAAAGACCAGGAGAAATGCTGTCGTTTTCTTCAAAATCTTGTATTAGTTACAATGGAACGATAGGTGAAAAGGAATAATCTGTACAGGGGTTGCACACATGCTTCTTCAGTAATGGCTTCTCTAAACTAAACTGGTGAAGAAGGGAGGGGCAACCTAGTACAGAGAAAAGCTAAGGGAGGGAGGTAGGGACAATTTTCACACAGACTAATCTACCTAGCAACAATAAAGGAATTTCCTGATAGGAGGAAAAATACGTAATGCAAAAAAAATAGACATTGCAGTTTGTTCCCATTCGTGGGACACAACATGTACAGTATATGCTCCAGCCCCCTCCTGTGATGTATATGCCCCAGCTACCCAAAGTATGTATATGCTCCAGGTCCTCCTATGATGCATATGCCTTAACCCCTCCTATGATGTATATTTAATTATCTTTATTAAATTTTGCACCAAAAAGAAAGGCTACATCTACATTATTATAAGAACAAAAGTTGCTTCGATATAATCTACAACGTAAACAATACAATATGCATACATTCATATTCCTTTCTTACAAGGGGTTAAATGTATGAAACATATTCTCAATGGTAATAGAAAAACACTCAAATATATAAAAAGAAGAAAAATAAAAGAACAAAAAAAATAAAATAAACAAGAAAAAGAGTAAAAAAGGAACACGCTAACATTAGAGACTCACTCCAAAAACCCTTAATAATATCACATGACCAGACAATGTGAGTAATGTTCCCCGTTGAGCCACATTTTCTCCAACATGTTTCAGCTTCCTGGGTGTCGCTAGAAGAACTTTGTTGCCCGCAAGCATCACTGAGTAGCCTGGTGGTGGCTTACTTATGTGAAAACAAAAGCGACTTCCAAAGGAAGCTCCTATGATGTATATGCCCTACTGTGATGTATATACCCCAGCCCCTACTGTGATGTATATGTCCCAACATCTCCTGTGATGTATAGGTCCTCAGCCTCTCTAGTGATGTATATGCCGCAGCCCCTCCTAGGAGGTATATGCTCCAGCCACCCCAGTGATGTACAGTACAGACCAAAGGTTTGGACACAACGTCTCATTAAAAGAGTTTTCTGTATTTTTATGACTATGAAAATGATAGATTCACACTGAAGGCATCAAAACTATGAATTATCACATGTGGAATTATATACTTAACAAAAGTGTGAAACAGCTGAACATATGTCTTATATTCTAGGTTCTTCACAGTAGCCACCTTTTGCTATGATGACTGCTTTGCACACTCTTGGCATTCTCCTGATGAGCTTCAAGAGGTAGTCACCGGAAATGGTCTTCCAACAGTCTTGAAGGCGTTCCCAGAGATACTTAGCACTTGTTGGCCCTTTTGCCTTCACTCTGCGGTCCAGCTCACCCCAAACCATCTGGATTGGGTTCAGGTCTGGTGACTGTGGAGGTCAGGATATCTGGTGTAGCACCCCATCACCATCACACCTCCTCCTCCATGCTTCACGGTGGGAACCAGGCATGTAGAGTCCATCCGTTCACCTTTTCTGCGTCGCACAAAGACACAGTGGTTGGAACCAAAGATCTCAAATTTGGACTCATCAGACCAAAGCACAGATTTCCACTGGTCTAATGTCCATTCCTTGTGTTCTTTAGCCCAAACAAGTCTCTCCTGCTTGTTGCCTGTCCTTAGCAGTGGTTTCCTGGCAGCTATTTTACCATGAAGGCCTGCTGCACAAAGTGTCCTCTTAACAGTTGTTGTAGAGATGATGCCTTCAGTGTGAATCTACATTTTTCATAGTCATGAAAATACAGAAAACTCTTTGAATGAGAAGGTGTGTCCAAACGTTTGGTCTGTACTGTGTATGTGTCCCCAGACCTTCTTGTGATGTATATGCCCCCAGCTTTCCCTGCGATGTATATATCCTCAGCCCCTCCTATGATGTATATGTCTCTGTTTTTCATGTGATGTATATGCCCCAGCCCCTCCAGTGATGTACAGTGAGTACAGAAAGTATTCAGACCTTTACATTTTTCATTCTTTGTTTCATTGCAGCCATTTGGTAAATCCAAAAAAGTGCATTTTTTCCTCATTAATGTACACTCTGCTCCCCATCTAGACTGAAAATACAGAAATATAGAGATTTGTGCAAATGTATTAAAAACAAACTGAAATCTCCCATGGTCATAAGTATTCAGCCCCTTTGCTCAGTGTTGATGATAAGTATTCAGCCCCTTTGCTCAGTATTGATGATAAGTATTCAGCCCCTTTGCTCAGTATTGATGATAAGTATTCAGCTCCTTTGCTCAGTATTGATGATAAGTATTCAGCCCCTTTGCTCAGTATTGATGATAAGTATTCAGCCCCTTTGCTCAGTATTAATGATAAGTATTCAGCCCCTTTGCTCAGTATTGATGATAAGTATTCAGCCCCTTTGCTCAGTATTAATGATAAGTATTCAGCCCCTTTGCTCAGTATTGATGATAAGTATTCAGCCCCTTTGCTCAGTATTGATGATAAGTATTCAGCCCCTTTGCTCAGTATTGATGATAAGTATTCAGCCCCTTTGCTCAGTATTGATGATAAGTATTCAGCCCCTTTGCTCAGTATTGATGATAAGTATTCAGCCCCTTTGCTCAGTATTGATAAGTATTCAGCCCCTTTGTTCAGTATTGATGATAAGTATTCAGCTCCTTTGCTCAGTATTGATAAGTATTCAGCCCCTTTGCTCAGTATTGATGATAAGTATTTAGCCCCTTTGCTCAGTATTGATGATAAGTATTCAGCCCCTTTGCTCAGTATTGATGATAAGTATTCAGCCCCTTTGCTCAGTATTGATGATAAGTATTCAGCCCCTTTGCTCAGTATTGATGATAAGTATTCAGCCCCTTTGCTCAGTATTGAGTATTTGCACCTTTTGAGCTCGTACAGCCATGAATCTTCTTGGGAATGATGCAGTTTCCCCCCTGGATTTGGGGATCCTCTCATTCTTCCTTGCAGATCCTCTCCAGTTCCATCAGGTGGGATGGTGATCGTTGGTGGAGCCATTTTCAGGTCTCTCCAGAGATGCTCCATTGGGTTTAGGTCGGGGCTCTGGCTGGAGTCAGGAATGGTCACAGAGTTGTGGTGAAGCCGCTCCTCTGTTATTTTAGCTGTGGCTTAGGGTCATTGTCTTGTTGGAAGGTGAATCTTCAGCCAAGTCTGAGGTCCAGAGCTCTGGAGGAGGTTTTCATCCAGGATATTATGTACTCGGCCGCATTCATGTTTCCTTCAGTTGCAACCAGTCGCCCTGTCCCTGCAGCTGAAAATCACCCGCATATCATGATGCTGCCTCCACCATGTCTCACTGTTGGGATTGTGTTTGGCAGGTGATGAGCAGAGCCTGGTTTTCTCCACAGCTTATAATTATCACCAAAACGTTCTATTTTCATCTCATCAGACCAGAGAATCTTATTTCTCATAGTCTGGGATCCTTCATGTGTTTTTTTTGCAATCTCTATGCGGCTTTCATATGTCTTGCACTGAGGAGAGGCTTCCGTCAGGCCACTCTGCCATAAAGGCCCGACTGGTGGAGGCTACAGTGATGGGTGACTTTGTGGAACTTTCTCCCTTCTGCATTTCTGGAGCTCAGCCACAGTGATCTTGTGGTTCTTCTTTATCTCTCACCAAGGGTCTTATCCCATGATTGCTCAGTTTGGTTGGACGGTCAGGTCTAGGAAGACTCTGGTGGTCCCAAACTTCTTCCATTTAAGGATTATGGAGATCACTGTGCCCTTAGGAACCTTGAGTACTGCAGACATTCTTTGTAACCTTGGCCATATCTGTGCCTTGCCACAATTCTGTCTCTGAGCTCCTTGGGCAGTTCCTTTGACCTCATGATTCTCATTTGGTCTGACATGCACTGTGAGCTGTGAGGTCTTATATAGACAGGTGCGTGCCTTTCCAAATCCAGTCCTATCAGTTTAATTAAACACAGCTGGACTCCAATGAAGGAGTAGAACCATCTCAAGGAGGATCACAAGGAAATGGACAGCATGTGACTTAAATATGAGTGTCTGAGCAAAGGGGCTGAATACTTATGAACATGTGAGATTTCAGTTTTTCATTTTTAATACATTTGCACAAATATCTACATTTGCATTAAATATCTATGTTTTTCAGTGTAGATGGGGTGCAGAGTGTCCATTCATGGGAAAAAATTGAACTATTTTGAATTTACCAAATGGCTGCAGTGAAACAAAGAGTGAAAAATTTAAAGGGATCTGAATACTTTCCAGACCCACAGTATATATCTTCAGTAGCTCCTCCTTTGATGTATATGCCCCAGTGCCTCCTGTGATATCTATGCCCCATGTGTCTCCTGTGATGCATATACTGCGGGCCACATGTCAGGTGATGTATATCAGCAGTCCCAGCACTTTCTATGTGATGTCTATTCAGCAGTGTCAGTGTCTCCTATGTGATGTATGTCCCAGTGTCTTCTATGTGATGTTTATACAGCAGTCTCAGTGTCTTCTATGTGACGTATATACAGCAGTCTTAGTATTTACTTTGTGATGTACAAGCAGCAGTCTGCGTATCCTATGTGAAGTGTATACATCAGTCCTACTGTCTCTTATGTGATGCATATACAGAAGTCCCAGTGTCTCCTATGTGATGCATATATAGTAGTCCCAGTGGCTCCTATGTGATGCATATATAGTAGTCCCAGTGGCTCCTATGTGATGCATATATAGTAGTCACAGCATCTCCTATGTGATGCATATGCAGCAGTCTCAGTGATCCTATGTGATGCATATATAGTAGTCCCAGTGTCTCCTATGTGATGCATATATAGTAGTCCCAGTGTCTCCTATGTGATGCATATATAGTAGTCCAAGCGTCTATGTGATTTATATAATTTGCACAATCTAATTTTCACAAAGAGTTGCCAGCGCTTCAGGACAACACAAACCTGGAAATGTAGTTATCAGAGGAAATAAGATAATTACTACCTAACATCACAGAGAAGCCGCTCCATCCACCACTGTGGGTGAGTAATTGTTCGACCAATTATATCAGGGCAAGTATCAAGGTCATTTTGTGCGGTCCCCGAAGGTTTGTAGAAATTTCCAAATGGCCCCCGGCAGAACAAAGATTCCCCACCCCTGGTGTAAAAGTACCGTCACACGCAGCAATATTGCTGAGCAATTTCACTGGCAGTTTGTTGGTTGCAGTGAAATCATGGACACATTGTTCTATCTTGTGGCTGTGTACAAATGGAACAATGTGTCCATGATTTCACTGCAACCAGCAAATTGTAAGTGAAATTGCCTAGCAATATTGCCGCGTGTGACGCTACCTTAAAGCTTATGCATAATACTGCTGCACGGATCATAACTCCTGTTATCATATGTGGAAGATCAATGTAAAGCAGATTGGTTCCAATATTGAACACCTGAATGCAGAGAAGCTCCTCGGGGCTCCCTGGATAGTGGGGATCAGTGATGATCACTAGATCTGGTGCTGGGGCCCCTGGATAGTGGGGATCAGTGATGATCACTTGATCTGGTGCTGGGGACCCTGGAAGTGAGGACCAGTGATGATCACTAGATCTGGGGCTGGGGGACCCTGGATAGTGAGGACCAGTGATGATCACTAGATCTGGTGCTGGGGTCCCTGGATAGTGGGGACCAGTGATGATCACTAGATCTGGTGCTGGGGCTCCCTGGATAGTGGGGACCAGTGATGATCACTAGATCTGGTGCTGGGGGTCCCTGGATAGTGGTGACCAGTGATGATCACTAGATCTGGTGCTAGGGGACCCTGGATAGTGAGGACCAGTGATGATCACTAGATCTGGTGCTGGTGGTCCCTTGATAGTGGTGACCAGTGATGATCACTAGATCTGGTGCTGGGGCCCCTGGATAGTGGTGACCAGTGATGATCACTAGATCTGGTGCTAGGGGACCCTGGATAGTGAGGACCAGTGATGATCACTAGATCTGGTGCTCCGGGGTCTCTGGATGGTGGGAACAAGTGGTGATCAATTGATCTGGTGCTATGGGGTCCCTGGATAGTGGGGACCAGTGATGATCACTAGATCTGGTGCTGGGGGTCCCTGGATAGTGGGGATCAGTGACTATCACTAGATCTGGGGCTGGGGGTCCCTGGATAGTGGAGATCAGCCGGGATCACTAGATCTGGTGCTCGGGGTCCCTGGATAGTGGTGGACCAGTAATGATCACATGATCTGGTGCTCAGAGTCACTGGATAGTGGAGATCAGTGACTATCACTAGATCTGGTGCTGGGTGTCCCTGGATAGTGGAGATCAGTGATGATTGCTAGATCTGGTGCTATGGGATCCCTGGATAGTGGTGGACCAGTAATGATCACTAGATCTGGTGCTCGGAGTCACTGGATAGTGGGGATCAGTGATGATTGCTAGATCTGGTGCTATGGGATCCCTGGATAGTGGAGTAGTGGAGAACCAGTAATGATCACTTGATCTGGTGTTCGGGAGTCCCTTAATATTGGGGTCCAGTGATAATCACTAGATCTGGTGCTAAGGGATCTTGGATAGTGGGGACCAGTAATGATCACTTGATCTGGTGCTCGGGGTCCCTGGATAGTGGGGACCAGGGATGATCACTAGATCTGGTGCTTGGTGACCCTTGATAGTGGGGACCAGTGATTATCACTAGATCTGGTGCTAAGGGATCTTGGATATTGTGGACCAGTGGTGATCACTAGATCTGGTGCTGGGGCCTCTGGATAGTGGAGGACCACTGGTGATCACTAGATCTGGTGCTTGGCGTCCCTTGACAGTGGGGACCAGTGATTATCACTAGATCTGGTGCTAAGGGATCTTGGATAGTGGGGACCAGTGGTGATCACTAGATCTGGTGCTGGGGCCCCTGGATAGTGGGGACCAGTGATGAGCACTAGATCTGGTGCTGGGGGACCCTGGATAGTGGGGACCAGTGATGATCACTAGATCTGGTGCTGGTGGTCCCTGGATAGTGGTGACCAGTGATGATCACTAGATCTGGTGCTGGGGGACCCTGGATAGTGGGGACCAGTGATGATCACTAGATCTGGTGCTGGGGGTCCCTGGATAGTGGGGACCAGTGATGATCACTAGATCTGGTGCTGGGGGTCCCTGGATAGTGGGGACCAGTGATGATCACTAGATCTGGTGCTGGGGGTCCCTGGATAGTGGGGACCAGTGATGATCACTAGATCTGGTGCTGGGGGACCCTGGATAGTGGGGACCAGTGATGATCACTAGATCTGGTGCTGGGGGCCCCTGGATAGTGGGGACCAGTGATGATCACTAGATCTGGTGCTGGGGGTCCCTGGATAGTGGGGACCAGTGATGATCACTAGATCTGGTGCTGGGGGTCCCTGGATAGTGGGGACCAGTGATGATCACTAGATCTGGTGCTGGAGGTCCCTGGATAGTGGGGACCAGTGATGATCACTAGATCTGGTGCTGGGGGTCCCTGGATAGTGGGGACCAGTGATGATCACTAGATCTGGTGCTGGGGGACCCTGGATAGTGAGGACCAGTGATGATCACTAGATCTGGGGCTGGGGGTCCCTGGATAGTGGGGACCAGTGATGGTCACTAGATCTGGTGTTCCGGAGTCCCTTGATAGGGGGGACCAGTGATGATCACTAGATCTGGTGCTGGTGGTCCCTTGATAGTGGTGACCAGTGATTATCACTAGATCTGGTGCTAAGGAATCTTGGATAGTGGGGACCAGTGATGATCACTAGATCTGGTGCTGGTGGTCCCTGGATAGTGGTGACCAGTGATGATCACTAGATCTGGTGCTGGGGCCCCTGGATAGTGGTGACCAGTGATGATCACTAGATCTGGTGCTAGGGGACCCTGGATAGTGAGGACCAGTGATGATCACTAGATCTGGTGCTAGGGTCCCTGGATAGTGGGGACCAGTGATGATCACTAGATCTGGTGCTCCGGGGTCTCTGGATGGTGGGAACAAGTGGTGATCAATTGATCTGGTGCTATGGGGTCCTTGGATAGTGGGGACCAGTGATGATCACTAGATCTGGTGCTGGGGGTCCCTGGATAGTGGGGATCAGTGACTATCACTAGATCTGGGGCTGGGGGTCCCTGGATAGTGGAGATCAGCCGGGATCACTAGATCTGGTGCTCGGGGTCCCTGGATAGTGGTGGACCAGTAATGATCACTTGATCTGGTGCTCAGAGTCACTGGATAGTGGAGATCAGTGACTATCACTAGATCTGGTGCTGGGTGTCCCTGGATAGTGGAGATCAGTGATGATTGCTAGATCTGGTGCTATGGGATCCCTGGATAGTGGTGGACCAGTAATGATCACTAGATCTGGTGCTCGGAGTCACTGGATAGTGGGGATCAGTGATGATTGCTAGATCTGGTGCTATGGGATCCCTGGATAGTGGAGGACCAGTGATGATCACTTGATCTGGTGTTCGGGAGTCCCTTGATATTGGGGTCCAGTGATAATCACTAGATCTGGTGCTAAGGGATCTTGGATAGTGGGGACCAGTAATGATCACTTGATCTGGTGCTCGGGGTCCCTGGATAGTGGGGACCAGTGATGATCACTAGATCTGGTGCTTGGTGTCCCTTGATAGTGGGGACCAGTGATGATCACTTGATCTGGTGCTCGGGGTCCCTGGATAGTGGGGACCAGTGATGATCACTAGATCTGGTGCTTGGTGACCCTTGATAGTGGGGACCAGTGATTATCACTAGATCTGGTGCTAAGGGATCTTGGATAGTGGGGACCAGTGGTGATCACTAGATCTGGTGCTGGGGCCCCTGGATAGTGGGGACCAGTGATGATCACTAGATCTGGTGTTCGGGAGTCCCTTGATAGTGGTGACCAGTGATGATCACTAGATCTGGTGCTGGTGGTCCCTGGATAGTGGTGACCAGTGATGATCACTAGATCTGGTGCTGGGGGACCCTGGATAGTGGGGACCAGTGATGATCACTAGATCTGGTGCTGGGGGTCCCTGGATAGTGGGGACCAGTGATTATCACTAGATCTGGTGCTAAGGGATCTTGGATAGTGGGGACCAGTGGTGATCACTAGATCTGGTGCTGGGGCCCCTGGATAGTGGGGACCAGTGATGATCACTAGATCTGGTGTTCGGGAGTCCCTTGATAGTGGGGACCAGTGATGAGCACTAGATCTGGTGCTAGGGGACCCTGGATAGTGGTGACCAGTGATGATCACTAGATCTGGTGCTAGTGGTCCCTGGATAGTGGTGACCAGTGATGATCACTAGATCTGGTGCTGGGGACCCTGGATAGTGGGGACCAGTGATGATCACTAGATCTGGTGCTGGGGGTCCCTGGATAGTGGGGACCAGTGATGATCACTAGATCTGGTGCTGGGGGTCCCTGGATAGTGGGGACCAGTGATGATCACTTGATCTGGTGCTGGGGGACCCTGGATAGTGGGGACCAGTGATGATCACTAGATCTGGTGCTGGGGGTCCCTGGATAGTGGGGACCAGTGATGATCACTAGATCTGGTGCTGGGGGTCCCTGGATAGTGGGGACCAGTGATGATCACTAGATCTGGTGCTGGGGGTCCCTGGATAGTGGGGACCAGTGATGATCACTAGATCTGGTGCTGGGGGTCCCTGGATAGTGGGGACCAGTGATGATCACTAGATCTGGTGCTGGGGGTCCCTGGATAGTGGTGACCAGTGATAATCACTAGATCTGGTACTGGGGTCCCTGGATAGTGGGGACCAGTGATGATCACTAGATCTGGTGCTGGGGGTCCCTGGATAGTGAGGACCAGTGATGATCACTAGATCTGGTGCTGGGGGACCCTGGATAGTGAGGACCAGTGATGATCACTAGATCTGGTGCTGGGGGTCCCTGGATAGTGGGGACCAGTGATGATCACTAGATCTGGTACTGGGGGCCCCTGGATAGTGGGGACCAGTGATGATCACTAGATCTGGTGCTGGGGGTCCCTGGATAGTGGGGACCAGTGATGATCACTAGATCTGGTGCTGGGGGTCCCTGGATAGTGGGGACCAGTGATGATCACTAGATCTGGTACTGGGGGCCCCTGGATAGTGGGGACCAGTGATAATCACTAGATCTGGTACTGGGGGTCCCTGGATAGTGGGGACCAGTGATGATCACTAGATCTGGTGCTGGGGGTCCCTGGATAGTGGGGACCAGTGATGATCACTAGATCTGGTGCTGGGGGACCCTGGATAGTGGGGACCAGTGGTGATCACTTTTGCTTCTGATTGATGATCTTTTATATGAGGCCCCCTATCTACTAACTCCAGCATGCCCCTTTAACACAATTTAAAGGGATTGTCCACACCTAAATTCCTCTTTTTCCCCCCAATCTTCCACCTTTCTTTATTCCATCGATGTCCATATTTGCGGTGATGAATCCGTCTCGTGTCTGCGCACGAGGGAACGATATTTTCCGCTAATAGATGTTGATGAATCACCCTCCCCATCATCATCATGACAATCACCCCCATTAGCGTCGAGCGGCTCGTGACTCTCATCATCTTCGATTTGGTCACTTTGACGTCACTTGGGCCAAGTTGTTCCGAGGCGTCACCGGTGCGGACGATGGGGGTGAGTGTCATCTACGTACGTTCTATGGGGAAAGCCTCCGAGACTCATTGAATATTGATAAGGAGACGTCACCAGGGCCCCCATATGGCGAGTGGAGTAATTAGATTTGGCTCCCTGGTCCTGCCCCTCTCCCTCTATATAAAGTGGAGAACACTTGGGAGAGGACTGTTCCACTAAGGCACCGGTGGAGAGCAGAGCAGTAAGTATTCACTGCCTGAACTTCACCCTGCTGCTGCCTCGTTTTCTCCTCCGGAGCTGACAGCGCTTGTCTTCTTCTTGCAGATTCCCCCCCTTGGGCTGCGGATCAGCTCCTCGCTCCTCGCTCCTCTCTCCGCTCTTCTCCTCCACTTGTCTCAGTCTTCACCCAACAGCCAGATAGAGAACAAGGGAGAAGGATGAAGATCATCGTAGCCTTCGCTGTGGTCATCCTGGTGTCGGCGCAGGTCTTCGCCGCAGACATCGGACTGGACGAGATCGACTGGCCGTACAGCGACCAAATCCAGGTAGGAAAAAGGTCACTTTTTTTTTTTTTTGCATTTTGGAAGTTTTTTGGAACTTTCAAAAATATCAAATATAGTTTTTCATCATTTTTATATTATAGATGTAGCAGAGTCCAACGTGTTATAAAGTGCTTTGTTCCACATTAGAATTGTAAAGTGCTGCGGAATATGTTTGGCGCTACAATTATTATCATTCTGAAAATACGGTAAACTCATTAGGGCATCAGATGACAAACCCAGCTCTACTACATTTTTTTAAATAAATTCCTCTTTCATTTATTAGTAGACTTAGGGTACTAAAGTATATTCGGCTCGCCTACACTGATAATAGGTGTCTCAGGTAGTTATGCCGAATGACAAACTCAACTCTAACATGACTGTGTTCAGCTCTGCTACATTCATGAGCTCGAAACTATTAGATTAATAATTTCAGCTCTGCTACATTTAAAATCAGCCACACTTGTGGTATGCCATATGACAAACTCAACTTTATGACATGAATATGTCCTGCTCTTCTACATTTATCAATTTAAAACTATTAGATTAATAATCTCAGCTCTGCTACATTTACAAAATAATATCACAGATAGTTCTACCAAGTGACAAACTCAACTCTAAGAAATGACTACATTCGGCTCTGTTATATTCATAAACTCGAAACAATTCCATTAATAATCTCAGCTCTGCTACACTTAAAACCAGCCACTCTTGTGGTATCACAGGTAGCTATGCCATATGACAAACTCAACGATCGGCTCTGCTTTACTCACAAAGTCATCTGTGCTTGTGGTATCACAGGTGGTTATGAGTGACAAACTCAATTCTAGACATGACTATGTCCTGCTCTGCTACATTTATTAACTGAAAACTATTAGATTAAAAATCTCAGCTCTGCTACATTTACAAAATAATATCACAGGTAGTTCTACCAAGTGACAAACTCAACTCTAA
Source organism: Allobates femoralis (assembly GCA_033576535.1). Lineage (NCBI taxonomy): Eukaryota > Metazoa > Chordata > Amphibia > Anura > Aromobatidae > Allobates > Allobates femoralis. The sequence continues at coordinate 554,508,512 of JARQOC010000005.1, forward strand.
GACATGACTACATGCTATATTCATAAACTCAAAACTATTCCATTAATAATCTCAGCTCTGCTACACTTACAAATCAGCTGCACTTGTGGTATCACAAGTAGCTGTGCCAAATGACAAACACAGCTCTAAGACATTACTATATTCGGCTCTGCTACACTTACAAAATCATCCGGGCTTGTGATATCAGTGGTAGCTGTGCCAAATGACAAACTCAACTCTAAGACATGAATATGTTCAGCTCCGCTACATTTATGAGCTCAAACTATTCCATTAATACTCGCAGCCTTGCTAAATTTACAAAATGATATCACAGGGAGTTGTGCCAAATGACAAACTCAACTCTAAAACATGAATACGTTCGGCTCTGCTACATTTATGAACTCAAAACTACTCCACTAATAACCTTTTTCTGCTGCAACAAAATCAGACCTGCTTATGATAGGTAGCTGTGCCAAATGACAAACTCAAGTCTATAGCTCTGCTACATTAATTAATCTGAAAAATTGGGCTCTGCTACATTAATTAATCCCAACTATTCCATTAACAGCTCTGCTACACTACTAAACGCAACACTATTAGATTAAAAATTTCAGCTCTGCTAAGCTAATTAACTCCACTTTGCTTCTTTGCTTGCGATACCGTAACAAGCTGTGCCAAATGACAAACTCAGCTCTTCTGCACATTCAATTCTGCTACCTTAATCAAGTCATCAATGCTACATTTGTAAACCCAAACCTGTTACAATAAGAAAACGTAGCTCTGCTTGTAGTATCTCTGCAAAATGTGCGGAAAGACAAACTCGGCTCTGCTACATTAATTAACTCGCATCGACTATAGTAATCACGTTCGTTCTGCTGCTTTATTAAATTCAGCTCTGCTATAAGAACACATTTACATCGAAGCCTGTTGCACATAATTCAGCTCTGCCCATAACACAATCAGCTGTGCCAAATGACAAACTCAGCTCTGCACTAACAGCTGTAGATCTGCTACCTTGATAACGTCAGTAATGATATATTAATAAACTCAAATATTTCCCATTATTAATCTCGGCTCTGCTTGGTATATCTCAGCCAGCTGTGCCAAATGACAAACTCATTAATAATTTCAAGCCCGCTGTAGTATTTCCCCTAGTTCTGCTCAATTATTACATTCAACTTTGCTATATATTATTTAACAGAAACCTGTTACATTAATTAACTTGTGAATTGAGCCACATGACAAACTCTGCATTACTACATGACTAACCTTAGCTCAATATTGCAACAAATCAACTCAACTCTGTAACATCATAGTGATGTATGCCAGATAACAAACCCATCTTTGCTATATTTATATATTTATCTCTGCTGCCTGAGGTAATACAAGGAAATCTGCTACATCAATAAAGTGAGCTCTGCTACATCAATGAAGTGAGCTCTGCTACATCAATAAAGTGAGCTCTGCTACATCAATAAAGTGAGCTCTGCTACATCAATAAACTCAGCTCTGCTACATCAATGAACTCAGCTCTGCTACATCAATGAACTCAGCTCTGCTACAGACTCTGTTCTGCTTGTAATATCGCAGTGAGCTGTGCCAAATGACAAACTCAGCCCAGTATACCATTAATCTTGCAATACTAACAGCCTTAGCTCTGCTACATCAATAAACTCAGCTCTGCTACATCAATGAACTCAGCTCTGCTACAGACTCTGTTCTGCTTGTAATATCGCAGCGAGCTGTGCCAAATGACAAACTCAGCCCAACATACTATTAATCTAGCAATACTAATAGCCTTAGCTCTGCTACATTCATCCTCAGCTCTGCTATAGTCAGAATCCCAGCTCTGTTATACAGGAAAAAAGTCATTGCAAGAAGAAGAGTCGTCTCATCTTATGTCTTTTTTTGCTTTATAATCGTCAATTCATTGATTATTTCCCATCTACGCGCAACCGATCCCGTTCTATTAACCCTTCGTATGACTGCGGCTCCCAAAAACCCACCGAGAAAAAGCAAAAAAGAATAAGAGATTACTGCAAAAAACCTAAAGAATTGAAGGCGTATATCACCTGTAGATGAGACAATTGTGCCACTTTAACACTATCATTTCTAGAGTGCTGAGTTAGTGATGGGCTTCAATGTCTCTGCCGGATCGGACGAATCTGATAGTACCATGTGAATGTAGCAAAGCTGAGTTTGCTTTTTTACCATTTGAAAGGAAATAATTATTAGATTAACTGCAGATCTATAGAGAATTGTATGAAGCGTAATCACACTCAAAACATGCAAAGATCTATCTATCTATATCTATCTATCTATCTATCTATCTATCTATCTATCTATCTATCTATCTATCTATCCATCTACTTATGCCCTATGGTACCTGTGGCCGTAATAAAGGCATAAGATACATCTGTGCTGCAGCATTTTTTCAAGTATATACAAGTGCTGGGAAGACAGCTGAGCTGATTTGCACCCACTGGGCAGTGCTGCTCTATTTGTTTCTACATATCTATCCAATCTATCATCTATTTATCCATCTGTCTGTATCTGTCTGTCTGTCTCTCATATCTACCTATCCATCCATCTATCCATCCTACATCCTACATTATTGGCAGGACTAAATACACATCGGTTTTGCCAAAGCAAGTGTACAAAAGGGAATAGGGATAGGGACTGTGGGGATGATGACCAGGGACTGTAGGAAAAGTGGACGGGGGCACATCAAGTGTGGGGGCTGTAGAGCGATGGGTGGGGACAGAACCAGGGTTCGGGCTATAAGAACATCCCTTTTATACATATGACTGGTTGAGATCACATCTCTTCCTTTTCTAGTTTTGCTTAGTAACAAACTCAGCTCTGCTGTATGTACAGATCCCGGTCTGTTCAGCTCTGCTGTGTGTACAGATCCTGGTCTGTTCAGCTCTGCTGCATGTACAGGTCCTGGTCTGTTCAGCTCTGCTTTATGTACACATCCTGGTCTGTTCAGCTCTGCTGTATCTACAGATCCCGATCTGTTCAGCTCTGCTGCATGTACAGGTCCTGGTCTGTTCAGCTCTGCTGCATGTACAGGTCCTGGTCTGTTCAGCTCTGCTGCATGTCCCCGTCCCGGTCTGTTCAGCTCTGCTGCATGTACAAGTCCCAGTCTGTTCAGCTCTGCTGTATGTACACATCCTGGTCTGTTCAGCTCTGCTGTATCTACAGATCCCGATCTGTTCAGCTCTGCTGCATGTACAGGTCCTGGTCTGTTCAGCTCTGCTGCATGTCCAGGTCCTGGTCTGTTCAGCTCTGCTGCATGTACAGGTCCCGGTCTGTTCAGCTCTGCTGCATATACAGATCCCAGTCTGTTCAGCTCTGCTGCATGTCCAGGTCCCGGTCTGTTCAGCTCTGCTGCATGTCCAGGTCCTGGTCTGTTCAGCTCTGCTGCATGTACAGGTCCCGGTCTTTTCAGCTCTGCTGTATGTACAGATCCTGTTCTGTTCAGCTCTGCTGCATGTACAGGTCCCGGTCTGTTCAGCTCTGCTGTATCTACAGATCCCGGGCTATTCAGGTCTGCTGCATGTACAAGTCCCGGTCTGTTCAGCTCTGCTGCATGTACAGATCCTGGTCTGTTCAGCTCTGCTTCATGTACAGGTCCCGGTCTGTTCAGCTCTGCTGTATGTACAGATCCTGGTCTGTTCAGCTCTGCTTCATGTACGGTCCCGGTCTGTTCAGCTCTGCTTCATGTACAGGTCCCGGCCTGTTCAGCTCTGCTGCATGTACAGGTCCTGGTCTGTTGAGCTCTGCTGCATGTACAGGTCTCGGTCTGTTGAGCTCTGCTGCATGTACAGGTCCCGGACTGTTCAGCTCTGCTGCATGTACAGATCCTGGTCTGTTCAGCTCTGCTGTATCTACAAATCCCAATCTGTTCAGCTCTGCTGCATGTCCAGGTCCCGGTCTGTTCAGCTCTGCTGCATGTACAGGTCCTGGTCTGTTCAGCTCTGCTGCATGTACAGGTCCCAGTCTGTTCAGCTCTGCTGCATGTCCAGGTCCCGGTCTGTTCAGCTCTGCTGCATGTCCAGGTCCCGGTCTGTTCAGCTCTGCTGCATGTCCAGGTCCCGGTCTGTTCAGCTCTGCTGCATGTACAGGTCCCGGTCTGTTCAGCTCTGCTGCATGTACAGGTCCCGGTCTGTTCAGCTCTGCTGCATGTCCAGGTCCCGGTCTGTTCAGCTCTGCTGCATGTACAGGTCCCGGTCTGTTCAGCTCTGCTGCATGTACAGGTTCCGGGCTGTTCAGCTCTGCTGCATGTACAGGTCCTGGTCTGTTCAGCTCTGCTGCATGTACAGATCTCGGTCTGTTCAGCTCTGCTGCATGTACAGGTCCCGGTCTGTTCAGCTCTGCTGCATGTACAGGTCCCGGTCTGTTCAGCTCTGCTGCATGTCCAGGTCCCGGTCTGTTCAGCTCTGCTGCATGTCCAGGTCCCCGGTCTGTTCAGCTCTGCTGCATGTACAGGTCCCGGTCTGTTCAGCTCTGCTGCATGTACAGGTCCCGGTCTGTTCTATTTGGACTATTTGGTTAAGGCAGATGTTGGCTCGTTGACACTGTCTTTTCTTCCACATGTAGCAGAGCTGATATTGTTCTTTCTTTCATTGTGGAATGATGATAAATTCCTCTTGATTCCACTGAGAACCCATTGTGCCAAGTGACAAACTCATCTATGTTGTATGAATAGACTCAGTCTGCTATAGAGGTGAAGGTAATGTCTGTCCTCGCTCGGCGTAGAGCCACCGGCTATTCTAATCCCACCGGACGGAGAGTGAAGTGGATTACATTAATCAGAGGGGAATTTCTTCCCGAGCTCTGCAATCACTGGAGGACACTTCACAGAGGGGAGCGCCGTGTCTGTATGTAATGGGGGGCCTCATGTTATAAAGTTGCCCCCCACCTGTACTGATAGGGGGGACTCAACTGGTCCCAACATCATCCAAAGGCATAACTAGATACTTGTAGGATCCAATGCAAAGGGGCCCCCGACTGTCGGGACCATTACTTGTATTGGTCTTCTCCTTTTGGATCCTTAATCCTCCAGGTCTCAGTTACAACTGCACCCCCTATGGTTACACCCCTGTAATTAACCTCGCCTGACTGGCCAATCAGAATTGTCCACCAGAACCACTGCGTGCTGCTTTTACTGGATCCGTTCTCCATAGACTCCAATGTTAAAATATTGTGCTGGATCCGATCTAATGGACAATTACTGGAAGTGTGAACTGAGCCTTACTTGTAGAATAAGTAAGAGGCTCGGGGGGCAGTGGCGTTACTTGAAGCTCATGGGCCCTGATGCGAAAGCTCCAATGGGGCCCCCAATTATTGCAAATAAAAAAAATAACTAAAAAAAAGTGAAAAATTAATAAAAAACAAAAAAACAAAAACAAACACCAGTTCCCAAAAAGTAGCATGTGAAACATAAGTAATACACAAAATGTAAATGAATAAAAAATAATAAATACTAAATTTAAATAAGAAAATAGTTAAAAGTGACATTTGAAAAAAAATAAAAAAAATAAAAAATAAAACACCCTCCCCCCCAAAAAGCTGCATATGAAACATAAATAATACTAAACCAAGTATAAATAAATACGTATTAAGCTAAAATAAATTAGATTTAATAATAAAAAAGTGACAATTGAAAATAAGAAGAAAAAATATAAAAAATAAAAAAAAAACTCTCCCAAAAAGCAGCATATGAAACATAAATAGTAAATAAAAACTATACTTATATAACCAAAATTTAAACAAATATTAAGCTAAACTAAGTAAAGTTTCAAAAGTAGAAAAAAAGTGATAATTGAAAAAAAAAAGTAAAAAAAAACTGAAAACTTATGAAAAAAAAATTCAATCCCCCAAAAAGCAGCAAATGAAACTTAAATAATAAAATGTCAAAAAAAAAATACTAAACTTAAATAAACAAAACTTAAATAAAAGCTAAGCTAACTCAAATAAGTTTTCTAAAGCAGAAAAAAGTGACAATTGAAAACAATGAAAAAAAAATAAAAAATCTGAAAAATGTAAAAACACCCTCCCCAAAAAGCAGCATATGAAGCTTAAGTAATACACAAAATGTAAATAATTAAATACTAAGCTTAAAGAAAATGTGACTAAATACTAAGCTAAAATAAATGTTTCTAATGCTGAAAAAAGTGACAATTGAAAAAGTAAAAAAATTGAAAAATAAAACAAAAAACAAAAAGCAGCATATGAAACTTAAGTAATAAAATGTAAAAAATAAATAGTAAACTTAAATAAAGAAAACTTAAGTAAATATTAAACCAAAACAAATATGATTTCTAAAGTGACAATTGAAAACAAGAAAAAAAGTAAAAAATGTGAAAAACTTAAAAAAAAAACACACCTCCCCAAATAAAATAAATAATATTTCTAAAGCAGAAAAAAATGACAATGGAGAACAAGATATAAGAAGTAAAAAAAATTGAAAAATAAAAAAAACAAAAGCAGCATATGATTAAGTAACAAACAAAATGTAAAAAATGAATACTAAACTTATATAAAGAAAACTTAAATAAATATTAAGCTAAAATAAATAGGTTTTCTAAAGTGACAATTGAAACCAAGAAAAAAAATGTGAAAAACTTAATAAAAACACCCTCCCCAAAAAACAGCATATGAAAGTTAAGTAATACACATAATGTAAATAATTAAATACTAAGCTTAAAGAAAATGTGACTAAATACTAAGCTAAAATAAATGTTTCTAATGCAGAAAAAAAGTGGCAATTGAAAACAAGAATAAAGTAAAAAATTGAAAAATAAAAAAACAACTAAAAAGCAGCATATGAAACTTAAGTAATAAACAAAATGTAAAAAATGAATACTAAACTTAAATAAAGAAAACTTAAATAAATATTAAGCTAAAATAAATAGGTTTTCTAAAGTGACAATTGAAACCAAGAAAAAAAAGTAAAAAAATATGAAATACTTAAAAAAAACACCCTTCCCAAAAAGCAGCATATGAAACTTAAGTAATAAACAAAATGTAAATAATTAAAGATTAAACTTAAAGAAAATGTGAATAAATACTAAGCTAAAATAAATAACGTTTCTAAAGCAAAAAAAAATGGAGAACAAGAAAAAAAGTAAAAAAATGTGAAAAATGAAAAAAAATAAATAATAAACTAAATATTCATAAATAAATACTAACATTTAATAACATTTAATATTTAATAAACACAATTTAAATAATAAGTTAAAATAAATAAAATTTCCAAAGCTGAAATAAAAGTATTCATTTCAAAAATGGAAATGAAAACATGCAAAATATTAAAAATCATAAAGCAACAAAGTAATAAAAGTCCTCCAAACAGCATTGTATGTATTGCCTGGGCTGGTAATAGATGAAGTTCCCTTGTATGGCCGCTCTTGTAGATGGAGGATGATTTCCCCGGTCGGCCCCTTTCCTCGCTGGGACTTGTTAGTTGGATCCATCACTTTCCTGTAGACATGTTTGATGTGTAGTGAGTGATGGTTCGACGTCTTGTATCGTCCACATCACTCTAATGGCAGACCTGTTCCCTGTACAATATTCACGGTCGCACTAAGGTCACTTGGTCAAATCCTAAAGGAATCCCTAATCTGAATTTAATGTGGGGAAGGGGGGAGGGGTTCATTTACTTTTGAAAATCATCTAATCCGTGTATGATAATCGTAAAGACACAATCACATCACACATTCCGAGTGTTAGAGCATCTCAGGACCATGGACAGCACTAGTGAAGAGTGGGCACTACAATGCACGGGTGATCGGTGCTCCAAACGAGCAGGTTGGAGTCTCGGATGGGCGCGACTCCAGTGACGAGTATAATAGAAGTCAATGGGGAACTCATGCATTGTTCCAGAAGATCTTTGTAACTTTATAGTCAAGTCGCGCCCATCCGAGAGTCCAACCTGCTCGTTTGGAGTACAGAAACCCGTGCATGGTAGTGCCCACTCATCACTAGACAGCACCAGGAGTATCACAGATGTAGCAGAGGTGACCAGTGCTATGGAAACTTCTAGAGGCTATGCCTCTCAGTGCATGGAATAATAAGGTGTATTGCCTCATTCACAAAGGAGATATGGGTCCCCTTTTTTATATGAACCCCCTCTTTTGATATGGCCCCCCTTTTTTGATACGGGACACCTTTTTTGATATGACTCCTTTTTATATGGGCCCCCTTTTTTATATGAACCCTCTTTTTACATGGCCCCCCTTTATTGAAATGAGCCCCCCTTTTTAATATGATCCCCCTTTTTGATATAAGACTCCCTTTTTATATGGGCCCCTCTTTTTTATATGAACCCCCTTTTTTGATATGTGCCCCCCTTTTTTAGATGAACCCTCCTTTTTTGATATGGCCCCCCCTTTTTTGTTATGGTCCCTTTTTTATATGAACCCCCCCCCTTTATTGATATAAGACTCCCTTTTTTATATGGGCCCCCCTTTTTTATATGAACCCCCCTTTTTGATATGTGCCCCCCTTTTTTTAGATTAACCCTCCTTTTTTTATATGCCCCCCCTTTTTTGTTATGGTCCCCTTTTTATATGACCCCCCTTTATTGATATAAGACTTCCTTTTTTATATGGGCCCCCCTTTTTTTATATGAACCCTTTTTATGATCTGAACCCACCCCCCTTATTTATATGGGCTCCTCTTTTTTTGATATAGGACTCCCTTTTTGATATGGCCTCCCCCCTTTTTTGTTATGGTCCCCTTTTTTTTATATGAACCCCCCCACCCCATTTATTGATATTAGACTCACTTTTTATATGGGCCCCCCTTTTTTTTTATATAACCCTTTTTATGATCTGACCCCCCCCCTTTTTTATATGGGGCCCCCTTTTTTATATGAACCCTCTTTTTTGATATGGCCCCCCCTTTATTGATATGAGCCCCCCTTTTTAATATGATCCCTTTTTGATATAAGACTCCCTTTTTTATATGGGCCCCCCTTTTTTATATGAACCCCTTTTTTGATATGTACCCCCCTTTTTTAGATAAACCCTCCTTTTTTTATAATGGCCTCCCCCTCCCTTTTTTATATGGACCACCCCTTTATTGATATAAGACTCCCTTTTTTATATGGCCCCCCCTTTTTTATATGAACCCCCCTTTTTGATATTTGCCCCCCTTTTTTAGATTAACCCTCCTTTTTTGATATGGCCCCCCCTTTTTTGTTATGGTCCCCTTTTTTATATGACCCCCCCCTTTATTGATATAAGACTTCCTTTTTTTATATGCGCCCCCCTTTTTTTATATGAACCCTTTTTATGATCTGAACCCCCCCCTTTTTTATATGGGCCCCCTTTTTTATATGAACCCTCTTTTTTTATATGAACCCCTCCCCCCCTTTTTTGATATAGGACTCCCTTTTTTATGTGGGCCCCCCTTTTTTGATAGGGAATCTCAGTGGTCATGTCTCCTGTGATGAAGTGAATTCAGGACCACGGACAACGCCTGCAGCAGAGCTCCTGGTGTTTATGATTCATCCAAGAATTGTATTTTTTTGCCTTGGACACCAGATATAGCAGAGCTGAATATGTCATTTACCTCTTTGTCAGGGGCGTAACTACAATAGGTGCAGGGGTTGCGATCGCACCCGGGCCCTGCAGCCTAGGGGGCCCCAAAAGTCCCTTTGGCCTATAGAAAAAGACTAATACTATTAAAGATTTGCAATAATGGGGGGCCCCGTTGGAGCTTTCGCATCGGGGCCCTTGGACCTGAAGTTACGCCACTGCTCTTTGTGGTGCATGAAAAACTCAGCAACTAAACCCCAGATCCTGATGTAAAAGCCCAGACATGTTACATGTTCAGAGCAGTAAAGCAACAGTTCAATGACTAACTCAACTCTGTTAAATTCTTAATTGTGCTCCAGCTCTGCTACATCTGTGCATTATATAGAGCACCGACTATCATGAAGCTTTGCTGTGAAGCCCCTAATGACACATGATGGTTCTGACAGCACTATGCGCAGTGCGCGGTGATTTACTGAGCGCTGTCTGTATATTGTCCATTAGTGCATTGTTCTATCATACCCATCATGTGTCATTAACAGCTTCATTCACTTCACACATTATCCAGAGCTGCAATCCCTGGGGGGGAACTTAATGTTCGGAGATGTTTTTGTACGTTCTAAATTTCCAGCCCGGAGTAAAATGGTCCCTTATGGAATCTGATGATTGGTTGAAAAGTCATAACTAAGATGTAGATGTAGCAGAGCTGAAGCTGCAGTTTAACTGTTTCTTGGGTGTCTGAGTAATAAGAGCCGGTGCTGGCAGATGGCAGGGATCTGAGTGATGGAGGGGATGTCTCCTCTTGTGTTGGGTCTTCAGGTGTCTCAGTATGCGCGGCCTCCCTGATCATATGTATACCTGCTTCTTTCCTTTCCATTACTTTATCCCATCCATCAATCTTGTCCTTTGTCTCTCACCTTCCTTCCTTTATTCTTCCATCCAACCATCTTTCCCACCCCCTCTAGTCTCTACCTCCTGCTTATTTTCTTCATTCTTTCCATTTCTCTACTCTCCTCTCTATCTCACCTCCTTACTTCCCTTTCTTCTTTCATTCCTCTCCTTTTTCTTTACATATCCTTCCCTCGCTACTTCCAAATATCTGTCTATCCAACCGATTCTCTCTCTTCCTTTGCCTCCATCCCGTATTCGTTCCTTCTTCTTTTCACCTTGCTGTTGTCTGTTTTCTTCTTTTCCCTTTTACTTCTCCATGTTTCTCAATATTCATGACCTCCTTCCAACCTCCCTCCCTAAGTATTTATTTTCCTTCCTTCCCTATTCATCTGTCTTTGGACCCCCTTTATATCCTACCCTCCATCCTTACCTCTCTCAAGCTTTCATTTCAATGATCCATTACTCTATCCATCCATTCTTCCCCACACTTTCCATCCCTGCTTTTCTGATTTCCTCCCTTTCTGCTCCCTCCCTTCTTCCTTCCTCTCTCCCCTACTTCCCTTCTTTCTTCCTTTCTTCCTTCCTTGTTTCCTCCTTGCCTCCTCCTTCCTCCCTGTTACAGACTGTCCTCCTCCTTTCAATCAAACTGTCCCAACCTTCCCAATAATCATGATTTCTCTCATCCTTCCATCCATCCATCCATGCATCCCTCCATTCATTATTCACTACCTTCCTCACTAGTTCTTCCTTCTAGGTAGACATCTATTCATTTAACCATGCATTCCTCCCTCTTTCTGCATTCCCACCATCATTACCTCTATACATCCCTTCTAACTAAGCCTTCCTTTTTTTTTACTTCCTTCCTTCCTACCTCCCTTCCTTCCTTCATCTCTTCCTTCTTCCCTGTCCTGCACCCTTCCTTTTTTTTCTCCCTCCCTTCTTTCCTCCCATCCTTCCTCTCTTCCTTCCTTCCTTTTCTTCCTGCCTCCCTCCTTTCCTTCTTCCCTTTCCACAATTCCTTCTTTCCTCCTTCCCTGTCCTCCTTCCTCCCTCCCTGCCTCCCTTCCTTGTTCCTTGCCTCCTCCCTCCAACCTTCCTTTCCTCTTCTTTCCTTCCTTTGAATGGCCAAATTTGAATAAATCTTCTGTCTTACCGAGGGTCTGCATTGCTTCAATCTGGGGAATCATAGTGGTGACCGCTGCACTACTGCCTCCCTTCCTTCCTTCCTTCCTTCCTTCCTTCCTTCCTTCCTTCCTTCCTTCCTTTCCTTCCTATCTCCTTTCCTTCCTTCCTCCCTTCCATCCTTCCTTTTTCCTCCCTCTGTCGCTTCCCTCTTTCTTTCCTTTGAATGGTCATACTTGTATGTCCTCTCTGTCTCGTTGAGGATCTGTATTGCAGGTGATTATCCTGCCTTGTATCTGGGGATATAGTGGTGACCGGTCTTCCTTCTTTCTTTCTTTCTTCTTCTTCTTTCTTTCTTTCTTTCTTTCTTTCTTTCTTTTCTTTCTTTCTTTTCTTTCTTTCTTTCTTTCTTTCTTCTTTTCTTTCTTTCTTTCTTTCTATACGCGTGAGGACTCGTTATTTAGCCGCAGAGCGAACCTTTCTCTCTCTCTCTTTCTCTCTCTCTTTCCCTTTCTCTCTCTCCCTTTCTCTCTCGCTCCCTCTCTCTTTCTCTCTCTCTCTCCTCCCCTCCCTCTCTTTCCTTTCTCTTTCTCTTTTTCTTTCCTCTCTCTCTTCCTGTCTCTCTTTCTTTCTCTCTCTCTCTCTTTCTATCCTTCTCTCTCTCCCTCTATCTTTCTCTCTCTTTCTCTTTCCCTTTCTTTCTCTCTATCTCTCTCTTTCTTCTTTCTCTCTCTCTCCTTCTCTCTCTCACTCTCTCTTTCTCTCTCTTCTTCTCTCTCTCTTTCCCTCTCTCTTTTCCCTTTCTCTCTCTCTCTTTCCCTTTCTCTCTTTCTCTCTTATCTCTTTCCCTTTCTCTTTCACTCTTTCTCTCTCTCTCTTCCCTCTCTCTTTCTCTCTCTCTCTTTCTCTCTCTCTTTCTCTCTCTCTTTCTCCTTTCCTCTCCTTTCTTCTCTTCTCTTTCCCTTCTCTTTCCTCTCTCTTTCCTCTCTCTTTCTCCTCTCTTCTCTCTTTCTCTCTCTCTCTTTCTCTCTCTCTCCTCTCTCTCTCTCTTTCTCTCTCTTTCTCGCTCTCTTTCTCTCTCTCTTCCCCTTTCTCTTTCTCTCTCTCTCCCTCTCTCTTTCTCTCTCTCTCTTTCCCTCTCTCTTTCTCTCTCTCTTTCTCTCTTTCTTCTCTTTCCCTCTCTCTTCTCTCTCTCCTCTTTCTCTTCTCCTTCCCTCTCTTTCCCTCTCTCTTTCTCTCTCTCTTCTCTCTCTTCTCTTTCTCTCTCTCTTTCTCTCTCTCTCTCTCCTCTTTCTCTCTCTTCTTCTCCTTTCTCTCTTCCCTTTCTTTCTCTTCTCTCTTTCTCTCTCTTCTCTTCTCTCTCCTTTCTTTCTCTCTCCCTTCCTCTTCTCTCTCTTTCTTCTCTCTCTTTCTCCTTCTCTTCTCTCTCTCTCTCTCCTTCTCTCTCTCTCTTCCTCTTTCTCCTCTTCCCTTTCTCTCTCTTTCTTTCTCCTCTTCTCTTTCTCTCTCTCTTCTTTCCCTCCCTCTATCTCTCTATCCAATCTCTACCATCTCACCACTGAAGCCTTTCCTCCATGTTCATATTCAGAGTCGTCTTTCTCCACTCCTTTCTACATAATGACACGTGAGGACTCGTAATTTAGCTGCAGAGCAGATCTTTCTCTGTAACATCCATGATAACTCTGAGTATAAATCCTGCGAAAGGTGAGGCCTCTGTCCTATGGAAGCTGACAGATAACAGGAGCAGGACGTTATCCTGACAAGCTCACTCTCTGCTGTGCTGCTGACAATCTGAGCTCTGCTGTAACCAATGAATGTGCTATCCCCCCAATTCTAGGATTGTGAGGCTCTCATAGACCTCAGTGTCGCCATCTTCTGGTGTATCTTGTGACTGATGCCTTGAAGGTGGATTTCCCCTTTAATGACCTGAATTAAATGAGTTTACAATATACAAGAATTCCTTCATTACAGTAATGGGCTCCTCACTCATTAGAACGAGTTATCTGTCCATGAAGTGCACATGTTCTTTCTGGCTGCGTCTCCGCCATATTCGCCTCGATGATCCTCATCATCTGGATGAATCTTGCTGATACGTTGAATACATTTTGTATATTAGGGGGAGGATGGAGGATTGGGGGGGTTGATGTATACAGTGGCACATTAATGCAGGGAGGCCGCCGCCAAATCCAGGACGTGGGGCTGTGACTTCATCTCCATAATTAGATCATCAGATTTCTTTATGAAAATTTACAGGTGACGACATCTGGGGGATCTGCTCCTCTGAGATCTCATCCCAGGCTTGTAGATATCGCTGCTTTGTAACCATGTTGTGACCATTACTTTGCCCTTTATAGCACAGGCCGGGGCGGTAGTAGGCCAGGGCGGGGGTAGTAGGCCGGGGCGGGGGTAGTAGGCCGGGGCGGGGGTAGTAGGCCGGGGTGGGATAGTAGGCCGGGGCGGGGTAGTAGGCCGGGGCGGGGGTAGTAGGCCGGGGCGGGGGTAGTAGGCCGGGACGGGGTTGTCTGTGTGATTCTCCATGGGATGGAAACTTTGGTGAAGAACAAACTCTACATGGAGAAAAGTATCAGGATACATCATAATCACTGGATACTGGGTTCTTCTAAAGTCCTATCGCTCCTGGTGTATAACATCCAGCCTCATTTTCCCTGGTATATAACCTCAAGCCCCTCGCCCCCCATATGTATTACATCTGACCCCTCGACCCCAGGTGTATCATATCTGACCCCTCGCCCCATGTGTATAACCTCAATGCCCTCGCTCCAGGTATCACATCCAGCCCCTCGCCCCAGGTGTATCACACCCAGCCCGTCACCCTCAGGTGTATCACATCCGGCCCCTCGCCCTCAGGTGTATCACACCCAGCCTGTCACCCTCAGGTGTATCACATCCGGTCCCTCACCCTCAGGTGTATCACATCCGGTCCCTCACCCTCAGGTGTATCACATCCGGTCCCTCACCCTCAGGTGTATCACATCCGGTCCCTCACCCTCAGGTGTATCACACCCGGTCCCTCACCCTCAGGTGTATCACATCCGGTCCCTCATCCTCAGGTGTATCACATCCGGTCCCTCACCCTCAGGTGTATCACATCCAGCCCCTCACCCTCAGGTGTATCACATCCGGTCCCTCACCCTCAGGTGTATCACATCCGGCCCCTCACCCTCAGGTGTATCACATCCGGTCCCTCACCCTCAGGTGTATCACATCCGGCCCCTCACCCTCAGGTGTATCACATCCGTTCCCTCACCCTCAGGTGTATCACATCCGGCCCCTCACCCTCAGGTGTATCACATCCAGTCCCTCACCCTCAGGTGTATCACATCCGGTCCCTCACCCTCAGGTGTATCACATCCGGCCCCTCACCCTCAGGTGTATCACATCCGGTCCCTCACCCTCAGGTGTATCACATCCGGCCCCTCACCCTCAGGTGTATCACATCCGGTCCCTCACCCTCAGGTGTATCACATCCGGTCCCTCACCCTCAGGTGTATCACATCCGGCCCCTCACCCTCAGGTGTATCACATCCGGTCCCTCACCCTCAGGTGTATCACATCCGGTCCCTCACCCTCAGGTGTATCACATCCGGTCCCTCACCCTCAGGTGTATCACATCCGGCCCCTCACCCTCAGGTGTATCACATCCGGTCCCTCACCCTCAGGTGTATCACATCCGGTCCCTCACCCTCAGGTGTATCACATCCGGCCCCTCACCCTCAGGTGTATCACATCCGGTCCCTCACCCTCAGGTGTATCACATCCGGTCCCTCACCCTCAGGTGTATCACATCCGGTCCCTCACCCTCAGGTGTATCACATCCGGTCCCTCACCCTCAGGTGTATCACATCCGGCCCCTCACCCTCAGTTGTATCACATCCGGTCCCTCACCCTCAGGTGTATCACATCCGGCCCCTCACCCTCAGGTGTATCACATCCGGTCCCTCACCCTCAGGTGTATCACATCCGGCCCCTCACCCTCAGTTGTATCACATCCGGCCCCTCACCTTCAGGTGTATCACATCCGGCCCGTCACCCTCAGTTGTATCACATCCGGTCCCTCACCTTCAGGTGTATCACATCCAGCCCCTCGCCCTCAGGTGTATCACATCCGGTCCCTCACTCCCAGGTGTATCACACCCAGCCCGTCACCCTCATGTGTATCACATCCGGCCCCTCACCCTCAGGTGTATCACATCCGGCCCCTCACCCTCAGGTGTATCACATCCAGCCCCTCAGCCTCAACCCTCAGGTGTATAACCTCAAGTACCTCGCCCTCCAGCGTATCACATCTGACCCCTCGCCCCCAGATGTATCACATCCGGCCCCTCACCTTCAGGTGTCTCACATCCGGCCCCTCACCCTCAGGTGTATCACATCCGGCCCCTCACCCTCAGGTGTATCACATCCGGCCCCTCACATTCAGGTGTATCACACCCAGCCCGTCACCCTCAGGTGTATCACATCCGGTCCCTCACCCTCAGGTGTATCACATCCGGCCCCTCATCCTCAGGTGTATCACATCCAGCCCCTCGCCCTCAGGTGTATCACATCCGGCCCCTCACCTTCAGGTGTATCACACCCGGCCCGTCACCCTCAGGTGTATCACATCTGGCCCCTCACCCTCAGGTGTATCACACCCAGCCCGTCACCCTCAGGTGTATCACATCTGGCCCCCCACCCTCAGGTGTATCACATCCGGCCCCTCACCCTCAGGTGTATCACATCCGGCCCCTTGGCACCAGATGTATCACATGGCCCCTCGCCCCAAGGTGTATCACATTCGACCTCTAGGTGTATCACATCTGGCCCCTTGCCCCCACGTGTATCAGATCCGGCCCCTCACCAGAGTATCATTTCCACCCCCTACCATGCCATCTGCCTCCAGTAAAATGTGACAGAGCGGCCGGTGGTGCAGATCTCACTGATACCAGCACCTGTCCTGTAATAGAAGCCACTGGGGTAACAAGTCCATACATGACATTTCTTCTTCCTGAATCTTCCCCATCACCTATGAGTGATAGTAATAAGAAGTGGAAGGAGCCGCAGCAACTCAGACCCCATAATGTTACAGAGCGGGGGAGCGAGTGCTGAGGAGCAGAGGACAGAAAAGTCCCCACCGCTCTGCTGACTCCATAACTGCAGAGTCCAGACCTCCTCTGTAACATCAGCACAAACACTGCGCCCACCGGGAGCTTCATGACCGAGCAGCTGCAGCCGTACATCACCAAGCACAATGCCGAGCGTCAGATGGAGTGGTGTAAAGCCGTACATCACCAAGCAAAATGCCGAGCGTCAGATGAGGCGGTGTAAAGCCGTACATCACCAAGCACAATGTCAAGCATCAGATAGAGCGGTGTAAAGCCACCACCACTGGACTCTGGAGGAGATGTATTCTGTGCAATGATGGATCATACTGCTCTTTCTGCTGATGGAGGAATCTGGGTTTGGTGATTCCAGGAGAGCGTTCCCCCCCTGATTGCATTGTGCTCTCTGTACAGGTTGGAGGAGGATTACTCTTTGGGCTATTATCAGGGGTCGTCCTCGGCCTCTTAGTTCTGGTGAAGGGAAATCTTAATCGCTAGCACAAGACGTTGTGGATAATTGGAGCTTCCGGCCTTATGTGAACAGTTTGGAGAACACCCTCTTTTAATTCCAAGGGTAAAGATCCTAAGACCCTCATGATGTCAAGGTCTTCTGCCCCCCATCTTCAGTTAATGGAGTCACTGATGATGCACATGTATGGAGCTGTTTTTAGAACACAACAATCATTTGTCTCATCTTGATTGACCCCTTTAATTTTGTTAACAACCCCTAAACAAACATCTGTCCTCCTCTCTAGTTAAGTCCACACGTCTCTTATGATTAATGCAATATATCAATTGCAGGGCTGGCGCTGGCATTCAGTCAGTGGGACTCGGATGACAATTCTAGGCACGCTCCACGGAGCCGGCCGGGGTACGCTGCTGTACGCTAGAAGCCCACTAGACTGCATGGAGGGTTTATGGGTGCAACAGAGCTTACATTCCTCCTGACCTATCCTAACTTTCTTTACCTTAAATAAATTGAGAGAACAGAGCATTGTGGTTGTAACAGGCTGGTACTTTATTAAGATTTAATCATAAATCCATTTGTTATTTTTAATCATCAAAACTTTTATAAACACACGTTGTATCCATCGTCATGTAAACAAATGACTCTTTATTTGTAAACACTGAAATTTTAACTTTATTTAATCCACTGATCCCCCCAGCAGAGCTGGGTGACCCTATCTCTAACAAAGTGCCAGCAAATAACATTAAAAACATTCGTAGGGGAGGGTGGGCGGGGGTTCCAGCGACTGCTGGTTATCATTGAACCCCTGCTGCCAAGTTGCCCCCTTTTATACCTGGGCTCCGGGTTAGTTGCCCAATCAAATAAATTGAATTTGGCGGGCTAATTCCCGCCGATTTTCGTTATGTGACGTCATTTGACCCAGCAACTATTCTGCTGGGCCAATGACAAGGTTTCTCTTTTGCAGCTCATTGCCCCAAGATGGCTCCCATCCTAAAAGGATGGGTGCCATTTCATGGGTGCAACAGAGCTTACATTCCTCCTGACCTATCCTAACTTTCTTTACCTTAAATAAATTGAGAGAGCAGAGCATTGTGGTTGTAACAGGCTGGTACTTTATTAAGATTTAATCATAAATCCATTTGTTATTTTTAATCATCAAAACTTTTATAAACACACGTTGTATCCATCGTCATGTAAACAAATGACTCTTTATTTGTAAACACTGAAATTTTAACTTTATTTAATCCACTGATCCCCCCAGCAGAGCTGGGTGACCCATTAGGACGGCGCCTTTGAGGTGCCGGCCCCCCCCAACCAAGCCTCCACAATGCTCTGTGCCCCGACATTAAAAATGTCGAGGCCAACCTCCGACAAATGAACCATGTCCTGGCGATACATGCCATGGACAAAACCCTCCAATTCCCTGTGCCTGTAAGAAAACATGCCTATTGTGGGTAGGAATTTTTCCATCTCCCTGTTCAATTTTTTACGCATTTTTTCTAGGAACATGTTATTCCTTACCTTCCAAATTAAACGCGGAATTACTTCCGAGAATACGAATTTTGCACCTTGTATCCTCTGGGCGAGCCAACAAAAGTCGGACTTAATTCGCCACAAAAGTTCTAGTGAAGAACTTTTTCCTAAGTCGTTTCCACCGGCGTGACAAATGACTAAGTCCGGCCGGGGGAAACGGTCCAGCAATTGAAGTATTACTTCATTCATATCATGCCACCTCAAACCCCTTACCCCATGCCAATGGATGATTACTTCAGATTCCTTGAATGAGAGATTCTCCGTGTAGCTTCTGTTCATGGCCCTCCTGTGAGACCAGTAGATGAAAGAATGGCCGATGATCCACACTATTTTTGGGCCTGGTAAACAAATTAACTATTAGATCCTCTTACAAAGAAAATGTACTACACATGAGTGTGTGTGTGGGGGGGGGGGGGGGGTGGCTCCATCAGTCAAATATTTATATTTATTGGGCGTATGTATTTTTTAAATGCATTAGATTTCCACCTACCCACTCTCTTAATGCATGCTTCGTGGACCCCCTGTTGAGCAGCTAAACTTGCTGCACCAATGCGAAACGAGTGTGAGGTCAGATTGAGGTTTTTTGAATCTAGACGATCTAAACATTTATGTAAGATTGTTCTAAATTGAAAAATGGTCAACGGGTGTACCATCGATATGTACGAATAAAATTCCAGGTGACGAGGGACGAGTGCTCAACCACGTTCTCATTGCTACAACCGGGCAAATCCTTTCGTTATCCGAGGGATGAAGGACAATCATCTGACCTCTGCCGAGTTGGTCTGTCTTGGATTTGCGTAAGTACCGTATATACTCGTGTATAAGCCGACCCGTGTATAAGCCGACCCCCCTACTTTTGCCCCCAAAACCTGGGAAAACCTATTGACTCGTGTATAAGCCGAGGGTGGACTCCAGCACAGGTATACAGCCCCCAGCAGTGTGGTATATACAGGCAGCAGCCCCCAGCAGTGTGGTATATACAGGCAGCAGCCCCCAGCAGTGAGGTATATACAGGCAGCAGCCCCCAGCAGTGTGGTATATACAGGCAGCAGCCCCCAGCAGTGTGGTATATACAGGCAGCAGCCCCCAGCAGTGTGGTATATACAGGCAGCAGCCCCCAGCAGTGTGGTATATACAGGCAGCAGCCCCCAGCAGTGTGGTATATACAGGCAGCAGCCCCCAGCAGTGTGGTATATACAGGCAGCAGCCCCCAGCAGTGTGGTATATACAGGCAGCAGCCCCCAGCAGTGTGGTATATACAGGCAGCAGCCCCCAGCAGTGTGGTATATACAGGCAGCAGCCCCCAGCAGTGTGGTATATACAGGCAGCAGCCCCCAGCAGTGTGGTATATACAGGCAGCAGCCCCCAGCAGTGTGGTATATACAGGCAGCAGCCCCCAGCAGTGTGGTATATACAGGCAGCAGCCCCCAGCAGTGTGGTATATACAGGCAGCAGCCCCCAGCAGTGAGGTATATACAGGCAGCAGCCCCCAGCAGTGTGGTATATACAGGCAGCAGCCCCCAGCAGTGTGGTATATACAGGCAGCAGCCCCCAGCAGTGTGGTATATACAGGCAGCAGCCCCCAGCAGTGTGGTATATACAGGCAGCAGCCCCCAGCAGTGTGGTATATACAGGCAGCAGCCCCCAGCAGTGTGGTATATACAGGCAGCAGCCCCCAGCAGTGAGGTATATACAGGCAGCAGCCCCCAGCAGTGTGGTATATACAGGCAGCAGCCCCCAGCAGTGTGGTATATACAGGCAGCAGCCCCCAGCAGTGTGGTATATACAGGCAGCAGCCCCCAGCAGTGTGGTATATACAGGCAGCAGCCCCCAGCAGTGAGGTATATACAGGCAGCAGCCCCCAGCAGTGTGGTATATACAGGCAGCAGCCCCCAGCAGTGTGGTATATACAGGCAGCAGCCCCAGCAGTGTGGTATATACAGGCAGCAGCCCCCAGCAGTGAGGTATATACAGGCAGCAGCCCCCAGCAGTGTGGTATACAGCAGCCTCCCCAGCAGTGTGGTATACAGCAGCCTCCCCAGCAGTGTGGTATACAGCAGCCTCCCCAGCAGTGTGGTATATACAGGCAGCAGCCCCCAGCAGTGTGGTATATACAGGCAGCAGCCCCCAGCAGTGTGGTATATACAGGCCCCCCGATTACCCACCCCCGTAGTTTATGCAGGCCACCCGATCCCCCCCCCCCGTAGTATATACAGGCCCCCCGATTCCCACCCTCCCTGTAGTATATACAGGCCCCCCGCGCTCTATATACAGGCCCCCGGTTGCAGCCACAGACCTGTAAGAGAATCGCTTTCATACTTACCCTCCTCACTGTCATCGCGCGTCCTCGTCTCCTTCCAGCTTCTTCCCGGCGCATCCACAATGACGTCATTGTGGACGCGCCGGGTACAAGCGGGAAGGAGACCGGAGGAGCGCGGGTAACAGCGAGGAGGGTAAGTATGAAAGCGATTCTCTTACAGGTCTGTGGCTGCAACCGGGGCCTGTATATAGAGCGCGGGGGGCCTGTATATACTACATAGAGGGTGGGAATCGGGGGGCCTGTATATACTACGGGGGGGGGATCGGGTGGCCTGCATAAACTACGGGGGGCCTGTATATACTACGGGGCGGGGGGATCGGGGGGCCTGTATAAACTACGGGGGGGGGGGGATCGGGGGGCCTGTATAAACTACTGGGGGAGAGCAATGTAATATGCACGGCTCCCCCTGCCGCTGATGGACAGGGGGATGCCGTGCATATTGCATTGCACTAATGAGCGGCCCCACGTGACCGGCCGCTCATAGTGCAGCCTCCCCCTGCCTCCTCCAGCCCCCGGACACCGGCCCCCCCCCACTCAGCTGTATAGTGACTCGTGTATAAGCCGAGGGGGGCACTTTTCAGCACAATTTTTGTGCTGAAAAACTCGGCTTATACACGAGTATATACGGTAAATATACAATGCCGATTGAGACAATGAGATATCCTGTAGACGGAGACCAGACGCATTATTTTTACTTATAGATACTAATTCACTAATCCTCATTGCCGTAAAAAATAGAGTTAGGAAAGATGTTCTAAACAGATTAGTTTCGTAGCTGCTGGAGCAAACCTCACCCAGTATGCTACATATACTTGCCAGGACGGACAGGGGCATGGGCGATCTCTTGTCGGGTACACAAAAGGATTTTTTATAACCCAACAAGAATTTCTTAACCAGAAAAGATTCAGTAATTGCTGGGAAACCGGATAATTTAAGAAAAAACGAAATCCCAGCAATTATTTTTGTTACTGATGAGTAGGCTAAACGCCTAGCTGCAAGGGACTGGAGAAAGGGGAGAGACACTCGACCTGCTTCAGCTGTTGGGCAAGCTCCGGCTTGTACACAAAATTGCACCCACGACTGCCATGACGTGCAATATGACGCCCATGTCCTGGGTGCGAGCGATTGGCGCACAAAGTGCGGAATTAACCCAACAGAAGATTCCATAAATTTATTGGTACCTGACTGCTGCTCGGTTCCGCCCAAGGACATCTGGCCAGGAACTGCGCCGTGTCATTGCGGGAGAGAAGAACACACAGAGGGTGACTAATTGTAGTGAGAAATTTATATTTTATCCAAATATTACATTCTAAACAGATGACTGATAGCCTTTTAAGTAGCGTCAAGATTAAACGTGATTTGGATGATAAAGAGTTAATGGTGAACGCTGACCCCTTGTCATTAGTGTGAAAAATAATCCTCATATTTGTTAGGCTCTTACCCCAGAGAGTAAGGATAAGTGTCAACGAAAATGTATCGCGGAGTGAGGGGGAATTAGCAAATTGTTTGACCAGTTCATTCGGCCATTTAGCCGATACCCATTCTTTTCTTGAAAAGAATGCCTAACCCCATGTCGTCAGCATGGACATGAAGTGGTAGATCTGTAGCATGAATGAACTGAGACTGACAACATGTGACCCCATTAAAACGCGATAAAAATTCTGACCATACCTCTAAGTCCAATCTAAGGGGTTGTGTAATTACTATCTGTGAACCAGAATTAGCGGCAGTCATGCCTTCGTATAATCGCCGTAGGAACGGCCGACCAAATGGTATGACCCGCAGGGCAAAGTTAAGGGATCCCGCCAATATCTGAAATTCTTTCAAAGTGGCAGCTGTTTTCTTACTAAAAGTATTAATCATTTCCCTTAATTTAACGATTTATCATTAGGAAGCCTAAATTCCATTCTTTGGGAATCAATTTGAATTCCTAAAAACTCTATAGACGTGTGCGGGAGCGTGGTTTTTTCAAGGGCTACCGGTACGCCGAAATGGTCCATAAGCGATAAAAATGCATTCAGTAATGATTCACAGCCTTTAGAACCTGGGGGGCCGATGAATAAGAAGTCATCTAAGTAGTGTGATATTCCCCCTTCCGGGGAAACTCTCTGGGTGCACCACTGAAGGAAAGATGAAAATGTTTCGAAGTAATTACAAGACATGGAGAAGCCCATCGGGAGGCATCTATCAAAATAGTATTTGCCTTCAAAGGTAAAACCCAGAGAATTGAAACCGGAGGGGTGAACCGGGAGTAAGCGAAATGCTGATTGTATATCAGATTTTGCTAATAACGCTCCTCTACCGAATTTTTGCAACAATTCGATCGCAGAGTCAAAGGATTAAATTTTTGGCGGGCTAATTCCCGCCGATTTTCGTTATGTGACTCATTTGACCCGCAACTATTCTGCTGGGCCAATGACAAGGTTTCTCTTTTGCAGCTCATTGCCCCAAGATGGCTCCCATCCTAAAAGGAATGGTGCCATTTCATGGGTGCAACAGAGCTTACATTCCTCCTGACCTATCCTAACTTTCTTTACCTTAAATAAAATTGAGAGAGCAGAGCATTGTGGTTGTAACAGGCTGGTACTTTATTAAGATTTAATCATAATCCATTTGTTATTTTTAATCATCAAAACTTTTATAAACACACGTTGTATCCATCGTCATGTAAACAAATGACTCTTTATTTGTAAAACACTGAAATTTTAACTTTATTTAATCCACTGATCCCCCCAGCAGAGCTGGGTGACCCATTAGGACGGCGCCTTTGAGGTGCCAGGCCCCCCCCACCAAGCCTCCACAATGCTCTGTGCCCGACATTAAAAAAATGTCGAGGCCAAACCTCCGACAAATGAACCATGTCCTGGCGATACATGCCATGGACAAAACCCTCCAATTCCCTGTGCTGTAAAAACATGCCTATTGTGGGTAGGAATTTTTCCATCTCCCTGTTCAATTTTTTACGCATTTTTTCTAGGAACATGTTATTCCTTACCTTCCAAATTAAACGCGGAATTACTTCCGAGAATACGAATTTTGCACCTTGTATCCTCTGGGCGAGCCAACAAAAGTCGGACTTAATTCGCCACAAAAGTTCTAGTGAAGAACTTTTCCTAAGTCGTTTCCACCGGACGTGACAAATGACTAAGTCCGGCCGGGGGAAACGGTCCAGCAATTGAAGTATTACTTCATTCATATCATGCCACCTCAAACCCCTTACCCCAATGCCAATGGATGATTACTTCAGATTCCTTGAATGAGAGATTCTCCGTGTAGCTTATGTTCATGGCCCTCCTGTGAGACCAGTAGATGAAAGAATGGCCGATGATCCACAACTATTTTTGGGCCTGGAAAAACAAATTAACTATTAGATCCTCTTACAAAGAAAATGTACTCACATGAGTGTGTGTGTGGGGGGGGGGGGGGGGTGGCTCCATCAGTCAAATATTTTATTTTTATTGGGCGTATGTATTTTTTAAATGCATTAGATTTCCACCTACCCACTCTCTTAATGCATGCTTCGTGGCCCCCGTTGAGCAGCTAAACTTGCTGCACCAATGCGAAACGAGTGTGAGGTCAGATTGAGGTTTTTTGAATCTAGACGATCTAAACATTTATGTAAGATTGTTCTAAATTGAAAAATGGTCAACGGGGTACCATCGATATGTACGAATAAAATTCCAGGTGACGAGGGACGAGTGCTCAACCACGTTCTCATTGCTACAACCGGGCAAATCCTTTCGTTATCCGAGGGATGAAGGACAATCATCTGACCCTCTGCCGAGTTGGTCTGTCTGGATTTGCGTAAGTACCGTATATACTCGTGTATAAGCCGACCCGTGTAAAAAGCGACCCCCCTACTTTTGCCCCCAAAACCTGGGAAAACCTATTGACTCGTGTATAAGCCGAGGGTGGACTCCAGCACAGGTATACAGCCCCCAGCAGTGTGGTATATACAGGCAGCAGCCCCCAGCAGTGTGGTATATACAGGCAGCAGCCCCCCGCAGTGAGGTATATACAGGCAGCAGCCCCCAGCAGTGTGGTATATACAGGCAGCAGCCCCCAGCAGTGTGGTATATACAGGCATGCAGCCCCCAGCAGTGTGGTATATACAGGCAGCAGCCCCAGCAGTGTGGTATATACAGGCAGCAGCCCCCAGCAGTGTGGTATAAAACAGGCAGCAGCCCCCAGCAGTGTGGGTATATACAGGCGCAGCCCCAGCAGTGTGGTATATACAGGCCAGCAGCCCCCAGCAGTGTGGTATATACAGGCAGCAGCCCCCAGCAGTGTGGTATATACAGGCAGCAGCCCCAGCAGTGTGGTATATACAGGCAGCAGCCCCAGCAGTGTGGTATATACAGGCAGCAGCCCCCAGCAGTGTGGTATATACAGGCAGCAGCCCCCAGCAGTGTGGTATATACAGGCAGCAGCCCCCAGCATTTTGGTATATACAGGCAGCAGCCCCCAGCAGTGAGGTATATACAGGCAGCAGCCCCCAGCAGTGTGGTATATACAGGCAGCAGCCCCCAGCATTGTGGTATATACAGGCAGCAGCCCCCAGCAGTGTGGTATATACAGGCAGCAGCCCCCAGCAGTGTGGTATATACAGGCAGCAGCCCCCAGCAGTGTGGTATATACAGGCAGCAGCCCCCAGCAGTGTGGTATATACAGGCAGCAGCCCCCAGCAGTGAGGTATATACAGGCAGCAGCCCCCAGCAGTGTGGTAT
This sequence comes from Allobates femoralis, assembly GCA_033576535.1. Taxonomy (NCBI): domain Eukaryota; kingdom Metazoa; phylum Chordata; class Amphibia; order Anura; family Aromobatidae; genus Allobates; species Allobates femoralis. Next base: position 554,534,203 of record JARQOC010000005.1, read on the forward strand.
ATACAGGCAGCAGCCCCCAGCAGTGTGGTATATACAGGCAGCAGCCCCCAGCAGTGTGGTATATACAGGCAGCAGCCCCCAGCAGTGTGGTATATACAGGCAGCAGCCCCCAGCAGTGAGGTATATACAGGCAGCAGCCCCCAGCAGTGTGGTATATACAGGCAGCAGCCCCCAGCAGTGTGGTATATACAGGCAGCAGCCCCCAGCAGTGTGGTATATACAGGCAGCAGCCCCCAGCAGTGAGGTATATACAGGCAGCAGCCCCCAGCAGTGTGGTATACAGCAGCCTCCCCAGCAGTGTGGTATACAGCAGCCTCCCCAGCAGTGTGGTATACAGCAGCCTCCCCAGCAGTGTGGTATATACAGGCAGCAGCCCCCAGCAGTGTGGTATATACAGGCAGCAGCCCCCAGCAGTGTGGTATATACAGGCCCCCCGATTACCCACCCCCGTAGTTTATGCAGGCCACCCGATCCCCCCCCCCGTAGTATATACAGGCCCCCGATTCCCACCCTCCCTGTAGTATATACAGGCCCCCCGCGCTCTATATACAGGCCCCCGGTTGCAGCCACAGACCTGTAAGAGAATCGCTTTCATACTTACCCTCCTCACTGTCATCGCGCGTCCTCGTCTCCTTCCAGCTTCTTCCCGGCGCATCCACAATGACGTCATTGTGGACGCGCCGGGTACAAGCGGGAAGGAGACCGGAGGAGCGCGGGTAACAGCGAGGAGGGTAAGTATGAAAGCGATTCTCTTACAGGTCTGTGGCTGCAACCGGGGGCCTGTATATAGAGCGCGGGGGGCCTGTATATACTACATAGAGGGTGGGAATCGGGGGGCCTGTATATACTACGGGGGGGGGGATCGGGTGGCCTGCATAAACTACGGGGGGCCTGTATATACTACGGGGCGGGGGGGATCGGGGGGCCTGTATAAACTACGGGGGGGGGGGGATCGGGGGGCCTGTATAAACTACTGGGGGAGAGCAATGTAATATGCACGGCTCCCCTGCCGCTGATGGACAGGGGGATGCCGTGCATATTGCATTGCACTAATGAGCGGCCCCACGTGACCGGCCGCTCATAGTGCAGCCTCCCCCTGCCTCCTCCAGCCCCCGGACACCGGCCCCCCCCCACTCAGCTGTATAGTGACTCGTGTATAAGCCGAGGGGGGCACTTTTCAGCACAATTTTTGTGCTGAAAAACTCGGCTTATACACGAGTATATACGGTAAATATACAATGCCGATTGAGACAATGAGATATCCTGTAGACGGAGACCAGACGCATTATTTTTACTTATAGATACTAATTCACTAATCCTCATTGCCGTAAAAAATAGAGTTAGGAAAGATGTTCTAAAACAGATTAGTTTCGTAGCTGCTGGAGCAAACCTCACCCAGTATGCTACATATACTTGCCAGGACGGACAGGGGCATGGGCGATCTCTTGTCGGGTACACAAAAGGATTTTTTATAACCCAACAAGAATTTCTTAACCAGAAAAGATTCAGTAATTGCTGGGAAACCGGATAATTTAAGAAAAAACGAAATCCCAGCAATTATTTTTGTTACTGATGAGTAGGCTAAACGCCTAGCTGCAAGGGACTGGAGAAAGGGGAGAGACACTCGACCTGCTTCAGCTGTTGGGCAAGCTCCGGCTTGTACACAAAATTGCACCCACGACTGCCATGACGTGCAATATGACGCCCATGTCCTGGGTGCGAGCGATTGGCGCACAAAGTGCGGAATTAACCAACAGAAGATTCCATAAATTTATTGGTACCTGACTGCTGCTCGGTTCCGCCCAAGGACATCTGGCCAGGAACTGCGCCGTGTCATTGCGGGAGAGAAGAACACACAGAGGGTGACTAATTGTAGTGAGAAATTTATATTTTATCCAAATATTACATTCTAAACAGATGACTGATAGCCTTTTAAGTAGCGTCAAGATTAAACGTGATTTGGATGATAAAGAGTTAATGGTGAACGCTGACCCCTTGTCATTAGTGTGAAAAATAATCCTCATATTTGTTAGGCTCTTACCCCAGAGAGTAAGGATAAGTGTCAACGAAAATGTATCGCGGAGTGAGGGGGAATTAGCAAATTGTTTGACCAGTTCATTCGGCCATTTAGCCGATACCCATTCTTTTCTGAAAAGAATGCCTAACCCCATGTCGTCAGCATGGACATGAAGTGGTAGATCTGTAGCATGAATGAACTGAGACTGACAACATGTGACCCATTAAAACGCGATAAAAATTCTGACCATACCTCTAAGTCCAATCTAAGGGGTTGTGTAATTACTATCTGTGAACCAGAATTAGCGGCAGTCATGCCTTCGTATAATCGCCGTAGGAACGGCCGACCAAATGGTATGACCCGCAGGGCAAAGTTAAGGGATCCCGCCAATATCTGAAATTCTTTCAAAGTGGCAGCTGTTTTCTTACTAAAAGTATTAATCATTTCCCTTAATTTAACGATTTTATCATTAGGAAGCCTAAATTCCATTCTTTGGGAATCAATTTGAATTCCTAAAAAACTCTATAGACGTGTGCGGGAGCGTGGTTTTTTCAAGGGCTACCGGTACGCCGAAATGGTCCATAAGCGATAAAAATGCATTCAGTAATGATTCACAGCCTTTAGAACCTGGGGGGCCGATGAATAAGAAGTCATCTAAGTAGTGTGATATTCCCCCTTCCGGGGAAACTCTCTGGGTGCACCACTGAAGGAAAGATGAAAATGTTTCGAAGTAATTACAAGACATGGAGAAGCCCATCGGGAGGCATCTATCAAAATAGTATTTGCCTTCAAAGGTAAAACCCAGAGAATTGAAACCGGAGGGGTGAACCGGGAGTAAGCGAAATGCTGATTGTATATCAGATTTTGCTAATAACGCTCCTCTACCGAATTTTTGCAACAATTCGATCGCAGAGTCAAAGGATGCATATGAAACTGATGCAACCCTTGGGTCTACTTGATCGTTCAACGATGCGCCCACAGGATAGGATAGATGATGAATCATTCTAAACGACCCTTTATCTTTTTTGGGGACTATCCCAAGAGGGGAGATGCGGAAATTTCTAAAAGGGGGGTGCGAAAATGGGCCTGCACATCTACCGTCCAACAACTCCTTATTAATTTTATTCCGAATTTCATTTGGGAACTTAGTAGCCGACGGTAAGTTATTATGGGGTATGCAACCTGAACCAAGGAAAGGCGGAACGTAAAATCCGTTTTCAAATCCGGAGTGCAACATTTCCGCACTATCCTGATCCGGGTACTGGTTTAGCCAGGGTATTAGTTTTGTGAGCCTCACTGGGCTCGGGGCTTTTAAGAAAGGGCTCCTTAACTACGTTTGGGTTTTGTTTTTTAAAACATTTAATCGCAGGATGCCCTCCTCCGCATGATGAACATTCGTGCCGGTAGCGGCAATTTTGCAACCACCTGCAGGAAGATTCATTGAATGCAAAACAGTATCCCTTCTTAGCTGTAGGTACTGTAGTCTGTTTTGCTAATGGCTGGCGCGGGGGGACCATCAACTGGAGCCAAAGACCCACGTCTTTGGATCCCCATTTCAATGAGGGATGGACGGCCATTTTTTGACGAAAAGCTTCGTCGTAATTCAGCCAACCCGTTCCCCCAAAGTGTCTGTATGCTTCCAGGATTATATCCACGTGCTGGAATAATCCTGAGCACAGATTGGGGCACTTTTCACCCAAAACCGCAGCGTATATTAAAAAGGCTTGAAGCCACGTGTTAAATGAGCGGTAAGCTCTTTTCTTATTATCGCCTTCCTTGTCATCGCGCCCCTCGTACTTAGACGAGTCGCGGGTGGGAAGAAGGGAAAATATATCTAAAAATTCGCCCCCCCAAATTTTTTCTTTTACATTCAATGTCAAATGAAATCCCAACGGGGATATCTCACAAGGAATGGCTTCTTTCAAGTGTGCTTCGGGGATTCCCGAGCTAGCCTTTGCTTGTGAGAGTGCCCCGGTAGGAGAAGCAGCTAGTAGAGCTGCTGCTACCGTTTCTCTAACTAGTACAGAAATAGAAGATGCTAAAGAAGGGGTAATATTGTCACTTATATAATGATTCTCACCGACTCCTGGTGTAGTTGTTGCTCCTTGTCCCCTAGAAACGTCCATCCTCGAGAGACCCGGGTAGCTGATTTCATCATCGCGGCTGCCGGTCTGTTGCGGTCCTGGTTCCGCTCCGCCGTTCCTGTATCGATGCTGTAAGCCCCAGACTTGAAGTGCCGGGCTCGCCCCTCCACAGATGGTGTCAGGAGTGGTGGGGACGCTGGGTCCATTCGCCAGTGGGGTGCCACTGGGCAGGTTTAGCCTTTGCACATCAGCCCCTCCGTCTCTAGGGGGCATGATTTGTAGAAGATGTGACGGAGGGCCCCTGGGTATTTCTACCGCCGTCTCCTGGCTTGGGCCTAACTGTGCCCTAGCCTCTAGGCCTGGTTCTATAGCTCTTTGTCTCCATACCGATTCAGCTCCCCATTGGGAAGTTTGCCTGTCCCTTCCCATGACAGTGTATGGAACCGTACATGGGCTGCTGATCCCGGTATGCAAGGTAAGCTCTGTATGCAAGGAGGGCTGTGCGCCCCTCCTGTCTCTGGTCAGGTGTAGCTCATTGCGTAAGGAGGGCTGTGCGCCCCTCTCATCTCCACTCGGATTTAGCTCGGTGTATAAGGAGGGCTGTGCGCCCCTCCTGTCTGCGCCCAGGTTCAGCTCCGTATACGAGGAGGGCTGTGCGCCCCTCCTGACCCAGCTCGCGCTATCTTGCGCTGGGATCGGGGCCGTACCTAGGCCATTGGTCCCGGCTGTCAGATTTAGCTCGCCGTCTAAAGAGGGCTGTGCGCCCCTACTTGCGCGGCTTGCGCGTGCCCCCGTGACTGCGGTGTGCGCCGGGGGACCGCTTGCGTCCCGGCGATGTGTTCTCCTGAGTCGCGGGACGTCATTTCCGCCTGGCCGGGTGACGTCACTTCCTGTGCGACTCTTAACTCTCCTCTCGCCTCGGCCGCCCGGGATCCAGACCTCGGCTCACCATCTCTCCGGGACTGACGAGTGCCGACACCGCCGCTTCTCCCTTGTTTCTTCCCGATCCTCTTCTGTGACGGGGGTGAGTATGTTTCCCTCGGGGTCTTTTCTGCCGCTGGCTGCGGCGGCGTAATGACAGGTCCTGCCGCTCGCGATCCGCCTCTTCACCCTCTGGTCTCGGTGGTGGAGAGCTGTCATCATTAAGGCATTTGCGGAGCCAATCTTCGCCTCCCCGGCTTCCCGCTTTCAATAGCAGGCGCTCTAATAAGGAGTCCATGGTTCCAGCGACTGCTGGTTATCATTGAACCCCTGCTGCCAAGTTGCCCCCTTTTATACCTGGGCTCCGGGTTAGTTGCCCAATCAAATAAATTGAATTTGGCGGGCTAATTCCCGCCGATTTTCGTTATGTGACGTCATTTGACCCAGCAACTATTCTGCTGGGCCAATGACAAGGTTTCTCTTTTGCAGCTCATTGCCCCAAGATGGCTCCCATCCTAAAAGGATGGGTGCCATTTCATTCTAATTACTTTAAATAATCAATGTGAATCAATTACTGGTAAACGGTCTGAGTGGGTGATGTATCGTATGATGCGGAGGATGAAATACAACATCTCACTATGTATGAAAGTCACCTTGGAGGAGACTCGGCAATTATCTTAAAAGAGTTGTGCTCGTTCCAACCATGGAGTCTTGTCCATAACTCAAGAACTGACATAATATTAATGCTTAGTAGACAGCATCGAAACAAGGTATGCGCTACAAAAAAAGCGATGACGTCACTGCTGCGCCGGTCACACGGTCACATGATGCCGGGACACGCGGGAAGACCGGAGGACGCAGCGGTGCCTGCAGGGATGTGCCGGAAAGGTAATGTAAATGGTTTGTTGTTTTAATGTGTGCCGCTGCGTTGGGGCCAGATACTATGATGGGGGGGGTGGTGAGTTCACTTGGTGTAATGCAATATGCCCCCCCTGCTGCTGATGGACAGGGGGATGCAGTGCATATTACATTACACTAATGAGCGGGACCACGTGACCTCCAGCTCCTTCTGGGAGAAGGGGTAGCTGCAGTGCTAGCTTCTTATTACTAAACCATCTGAAGGTGGGGAGAAGGGGTAGCTGCAGTGCTAGCTTCTTGTTACTAAACCATCTGAAGGTGGGGAGAAGGGGTAGCTGCAGCGCTAGCTTCTTGTCACTAAACCATCTGAAGGTAGGGAGAAGGGGTAGCTGCAGCGCTAGCTTCTTGTTACTAAACCATCTGAAGGTGAGGAGAAGGAGTAGTTGCAGCGCTAGCTTCTTGTTACTAAACCATCTGAAGGTGGGGAGAAGGGGTAGCTGCAGCGCTAGCTTCTTGTTACTAAACCATCTGAAGGTGGGGAGAAAGGGTAGCTGCAGCGCTAGCTTCTTGTTACTAAACCATCTGAAGGTGGGGAGAAGGGGAAGCTGCAGCGCTAGTTTCTTATTACTAAACCATCTGAAGGTGGGGAGAAGGGGTAGCTGCAGTGCTAGCTTCTTATTACTAAACCATCTGAAGGTGGGGAGAAGGGGTAGCTGCAGTGCTAGCTTCTTGTTACTAAACCATCTGAAGGTGGGGAGAAGGGGTAGCTGCAGCGCTAGCTTCTTGTTACTAAACCATCTGAAGGTGGGGAGAAGGGGTAGGTGCAGCGTTAGCTTCCTCTAAATTGCCTAAATGTGGGGAGACAGGGTAGCTGCAGTGCTCACTTACTGTTAATTACTCAAACCATCTGAAGGTGAGGAGAAGGGGCAGCTAGAGTGCTCACTTACTGTTAATTACTAAGCCATCCGAAGGCGACAAGGAAGGTGGCGCTGATTGGTCGCGTGGCTTGTCTGTCATAACAATGTCATTTAGGCCACAGCACCATGAGTTCTGACATTACTAAAACGTCATGCAACATTTTTATTTTTATGGGGGCTCATATAAGAAATGGAATGACAATAAAAAAAATATTGGGTGTGTAAAAGTACAAGTTTAATTTTAGTTTGTATTCTGTGACATTTCGACCACAAAATCTCTGCCGAGTCTTTGATGTTAGTTTGGGTCATTAGTGTCACAGGGTGGTACAGTGGATAAAGAATCAGGAGGTAGGATGGTAAGATGAGCAAAGTCAAACTGGGGAACTAGTCTGACCCTGACTAGGGGTCCCTGGATCACCCTGTTTTTGGACTTACTTCTGAAGGTGAGGATGTCAAGGCCGCCACCCTTGCCCTTTATCTCTTGGCTAAGATCCCCAGGGATAGCAGCACAGCACAGCTTGTACTCACAGTATGAGGTCCAAGTAGAGACTTAACTCTATCTGCGACTCCCGGGGGAGGGAAATGGAACTACTTAAAGGCTGAGAGAGTGAAGATCAGAGCTCTGACATACCCCTCCACCCCCACCTGCAGAGCCACACAGCAGCTGTCTTGCATTAACTCTGGAAGTGCCAAAGGAAATTAACTGATTAAACTACAGCAGCATTACATGTGGACTGCAAAGCAGTTGACACCTGACAAGTAGACCCTTAGTTTGGCCAAGTCTTGTGACCACAGTATCAGTGGTCTTGTTTTGTCCATGCAATGTCTCACATTCATCAATGTTAACCTGCTAAGGTTCTATGACATGCACGTGCTCTCCGGTCATATGTCTGACCTGTTTTAGGCTGTGTTCACATTTTAGGCTGTGTTCATGGGAATGTATATTTCCCTCCAGGACTCATTTCTGTTCTGAATTTAATTTGATTTAATGAGTCCTGCGCTGACGAAGCAGTGAAGGGTGATTAGTATAAATGTTCTTCCAGTATAAGGGCTGAGTTCGGTAATTAGCAGGACGCATCTCAATGAGCAAATTTGTACAAATGAAAAGGATTAAGTGAAGAAAAGAAAACATGGATGTTTCAGCTTTATTTTCCACGTGAATTAAACATGGTTTGACATGAAACGGGCCATTGGTTTAAGACAGCTCGGAGAGTCTACTGCAGGAGGAACTTGCTTCTCCTAAAAATTAATTATCTTATGTCAAGTCAATGGTCGTCTCCCAGGGCCTCGCCTTGCCATGCACTTCACATGTAGTTATGATCATTTGAAAATTTCAATCAAGGTATTTTTTTGTATTAAATTGGTCATTAGGGGGCGATCTTCATCACTTGGGTTGTTAGAGCTCATTTTGCGTTCAGAAACCCAATCAGTAGATTCTATTGAAGAGTCAATGAAAGCCCCCTGATGAATATTTGGCACCTTAGCCATTAAACATTGACGTATAGAACTGTGTGCTGGAAATCCATATACGGTACTGTATCAACCATTCCTTGAAAATGTTTTTCATATTTAATATTTTCCTATCAGAAAGACTGTGACTTAAGGTACCGTTACACGGCACGATATCGTCAAAGAGTCGCTGGTTGTACGATGGTGACGCGACATCGCAAGTGTGTTGTGCCGTGTAACTGGATGATTCAACCACGATAAATCGCTGGTTGCGAGTGACAGGTTTACTGACATTGTCCAGACACCTGGCGATGTTGCACAAGCGATTTGGCAGGATCGTGCCGTGTCACACCGCTATAACAATGTTGTTTTGCAATTGCAGTGGTTGCGCAACCAAGGCCGTAGGCGTGCCTGGGTGTTGTGTTTTCCGCGCCCAGTCTGCGGCGATTGGTGAATAGTACTGCATTCCGATTGGCTGGCTGTGGCAAAGGCGCCATATTTGATTATCCGTGCGTTCATCAGTAGACTCCATGACTTCTTCTCAAGTGTCATTAACGACCTTCAAACAAGGAGCGTCATTGTAGTCAGCATCGTTTTCATATGGCGTGTAGCTTGGCGCGTGTTGACGAAACTGAAAACGACGTTGAAGCGATGTTGTCCGCGATTTCGTGTGAGCGCGCACGTTTTTGACAGTTTGCCAAGATCGCCTTTGAGATGTCACACGTAGAGATATTGTGTGCAACCACCGATGATCTGGCGGTTTTGAAATTGCCTGAACAACACCAGGAGCAATGTTGCCAGTCGTGATCGCCGTGTCACACAGCACAACCACATCATCAATGTTTGACACAGCCTAGGAGATAGGCGTCCCCAAGTTTGTTTTACCGCGCCCTTACTACTCCGATTGGTCACAACAAGTGCGTTACCATTGGTCAGCCTTGTCTGGCAAGATGGTGGCTACCTTAATGCCTTTGCTCTTTGTACCATCTCGCTATTGAAGTCTGTTGGCACTCACCATTGTATATATATATTACCGTTCAAATGTTTGTGGTCACCCAGACGATTTTGTGTTTTCCATGAAAGCTCATATTTCTATTTATCAAATGAGCTCAAAATGAATAGAACATATAGTCCAGACATTGACAAGGTTAGAAATGATGATTTTTATTTGAAATAATAATTTTCTCCTTCAAACTTTGCTTTCATCAAAGAATGCTCCCTTTGCAGCGATTGCAGCATTGCAGACCTTTGGCGGGTACTACATAATGAAGCTGCCAGATGAAGATCTGTGTGGCATCGATATCTCACACTAGAGACTCTAATGTACTTGTCTTGTTGCTCAGTTGTGCAGCGGGGCCTCCCACTTCTCTTTCTACTCTGGTTAGAGCCTCTTTGTGCTCTCCTCTGAAGGGAGTAGGACAAACCATTGTAGGAAATTTTAAGTGGCAATGTCTCACATGGAATTGCCTTTATTTCTAAGAACAAGAATAGACTGTCAAGTTTTAAATGAAGGTTCTCTTTTTCTGGCCATTTTGAGAGTTTCATAGAACAAGCAAATGTAATGCTCCAGATTCTCAACTAGCTCAAAGGAAGGTCAATTTTTATAGCTTCTCTAATCAGCCAAACCGTTTCCAGCTGTGCTAACATAATTGTGCAAGGGAATGTATAGAGTATATTTCTGACTCATTTAATATTAGCTTCATTGAAAAAAAAAAGTGCTTTTCTTTTAAAAATAAGGACATTTTCTAAATGACCCCAAACTTTTGAATAATAGTGTATATACAATAACTGATGTTCGAGTCGATGTTTCTCTCCCTCCCCCATGCTTTACACTACAAATGTTGCTATTTATCTACGGAACACTTGACATTTTATCTTTTATTTCCCATTACTGTGGTTTTAAGCCTTTTGTGTAGATCTTTATATACCGGTAATGCATTCAACATAGATAATGTGCATTATTGTAAATGTGATTTTAAGGCAATTATGAACACTTTAAAATCACGCTCTGAAGTATAGATATTTCCTGGAAAAATGTATAAACCCTGGAAATGTGAAGGTCATTGACTAAGTGTGTAGCTTTCTAGTCCACATCTTAACTATTCATGTGGCAGATCCAGGGATTCTGTTAGGCATTTACAACCTGGGCTTTGATGTTCACCTTTCAATTTCAAGGAAGAGAAGTTATCTAATTTTCAGTGAGGTCACTTTACTATCACCATGTATTATGGTGAAGGGTTTGGCCTGGATGGTGGCAATTTAGTAATACATTTTGGTAAATTGTGATACCCGATCATGTTTCACACTTCTCATAGATCCTATGATGGTAACACTAATCTGGGGACAAATGTTCAATTTCCTCAGTTTATATACCGTACTTGATAAGGCAGAGTGGCTTAATGGCAGTCCCTGTGGCATCCCGGACCCTGACGTTGTGTACCCACCGAGCATTACCCTGTAAGAAAACAGAACTAATTACTCCAAAAAATAGCATCCTCCTTGGACAACTCTTACATTTTTGCTGTTCCCCCCACATGACCCTCTGCAGTCTCTTATTTCTTCTTTGATTCAAAGAAGAGAAGGTAGACCATTATGGTGCTAGTTTTCGCCTTTTCTTTGACCCTAGAACAATTTCCACCACTCTTTCTTCTATTGAAATGCCAGCATCCCTGCCTTCTCCCCAAAAGGGATTCCAATGTGCTTACCCCCATGACTGCACACTTGTCCCTTCCATTTTGGTTCACCACCGCGACCACTCATCTGCTTCAGCTCTGCTTCCTACTCTGTGTGTGTGACAGGGACTCCGTGCGCTGCGCAGATCTCCTGGTATGGCCCTTAGGGTGCGCACTCCCTGCTCTAAAAAGGGGTAGCACAAGCACTTCAAAGGTCTTTGCCAGCCTGTTGCTGGGAGCATCAGTGCATTTAAGGCGTCTTCCCCTTCGAGCAGGTGCCTGAGTAACATTATTCATAGTATGTCCTGTACCAGCTGATTGCATTGACAGGTTCCTGTTCCTGAACTCATCCTGCTATCCTGTGTACCACTACATGAACCAGAGGCCGCCTGTGCCTGTACCCGAACCGGAGTCTGCCTGTGTCAGTACTCGAACCTGAGCCCGTCTGTGTCGGTACCCAAACCTGAGTTCATCTGTGCCGGCACCTGAACCAGAGTCCTTCTGTGCTGGCACCCGAACCAGAGTCCTTCTGTGCCGGCTCCCGAACCAGAGTCCTTCTGTGCCGGCACCCGAACCAGAGTCCTTCTGTGCCGCCACCCGAACCAGAGTCCTTCTGTGCCGCCACCCGAACCAGAGTCCTTCTGTGCCGCCACCCGAACCAGCCCTCCTGTCTGAACCTGTTCCTTTCTTGCCCACAGCTCTGACTCTGTCTTGCCTGGTGCCAGTTCAGACTCCAGTCAGTGGCTTTGACTACATCCTGTCTGCCAGCATTGAGGTCAGCCATTCTGGACCCTGGCACTGCCTTGGAGTGGTACCTTGCAGCTACCCGAGACTTTAGAGAAGACCTGATAGTCCTAAGCCCCGGTTCCATGTTCCAGTAAGTCCACCCCGCCATCCTGACCGTAACAGTTATAGTTGCTCTGGCCGTAACACAGATTTTGTAGTTTCTCAGGAAAGGGAGTAAAACACAGGTTTGTTGTCACCCAGAATCACCACGGCTGTCCGGGGCCCCTTTCTTCATGGGCCCCATATCAAATACATAGTCTGCTACCTTGGTGTGTACACTCCTAACATGTAGATTGTGTTTAAAATGAGATTTGTACATAGAACCAGGTCAATAGTATGAATGGGAACTTACTTTTTTTTTGGGGGGGGGGTTGGAGCACATGCTTTTATCTGTTTTCTTGTTGGTGCAGCATTGTTCTTCCCTAGATCTTTAAGTTTTTTTCTTTATATTTTAGGAGGAATTACCGGTGTTTGAAAATTTTCTACAGAGGATTGCAAGAAAACCAAGACCTGATCAATTTTATGGTTTAATGGGAAAGAGGAACAATGGTAAGTGATAACAATATTGGAGTTGATCATTTACATGTTATAGAATGGGTAATATCACATTATTACTCCCTTATTGATGCCTGTATGTATGATGGTGGTGATGTATGCGATGATGATGGAAGTACATACATCAGTGTGCATGATTATTGTGTTGACACATGATGATGTATACATGAGGATTGATGGTGTATTTATGATTAAGATGACAGTGATGATCTATAATGACATATGCATGGTGATATGATTATGTGTATAAATAGTGATGATGTAAGTATGTATGTTAAAGATGTATATGTGATAAAAATGGATGCAATCACGTTTTATCTACAATGTACTTCTATATTGGTCATTGATGTTCCTGGTTCTTTGCAATAAGTTTATAGATTGTATTCACATTTGGGATAAAAAAAAATTTTATGCTCAGTTTCATCTAAAATGAAGAAACTTTGCCCAAACTTTGTGTCTTTATATCTATGTGGATATGTGTCTCAATGGTTGCAGACCACAAACAGACCTTCTGGACCCTGTAGTCTGAACCTGCAGATATTCTTTCTGCCAATTTTAAGAATTAGAGCAATGAACGAAAATATAACGGCAGGATCAGACTACATAGAGCAGTCTGTAGTCTGTTACCATGGAGACTCATTGATTTATATAGGATGTAAGAATACACAAAATGGTTATAGAAAACAATCTGCATTTATTTACAATTTTAGATTTATTAGTGGTTTAAAAAAGTTATTGCAATGGTGGACATAGTCTTTAAAGCTAACCATACCTGCTTTTTGCCTGTGGTATGGTTTTTTCCCAATGTAGGGAAGCCTATACAGTTCCTTGATTCCACCTTGGTTTATGTAAACTCTAGCTATATGTGGGTTTGGGGCATTCTTGAGAGGGCCTGGAGTATTTTTAGGCGGCACTTTGAGTTAGGGTCTAATAAGCCTATTTTCTTAATAGATAGATTATACTTATGTTGGTAAATGCTGACTTCAAGATGGGTATGCTGTAAATGGCTATGGCTAAAAAACCCATAAAAGACATCCCTTTTAAGCTACTTTCACTGTGCCATGGGTAAACTTAGCGATGATCTCACTGTTCAGTAGTCAATGGCTAAACCATTTCTGATGTCACTTGTGAAGATTTGAGCTGGTGGGTTGTAGAAATCACCTAGGCAAATTGACAATGCAATTATTTTTATTCTTCTGTCCACAGTGTCACAGAAAGTTTGGGTAGTTGGCCAAAATAAAATGTTCGCAGCCCACAAGATCCCAAACTGAGACCAGTAGTTACCCTGCCCCTGTGCCAGGTGACCCTCACTGTCTTTTCGTTGGCCCACAGCTTTTGTATCTCCCACTGGCATAGTTGGCAGTCACAGCCTATGCTCCTCCAGATGGAGGCTGGCCATCACTGCACATGTAAACGTGTCAGTGTGTTTGCTGCCCGCATCACAGAGAGGGTCGCTTTCAGTTTGATGAGCGCGGCCATCTCTAATACTGACGTCATGCAGCAGGCGGTCAGCCGGCCCTTTACAACTGCTGAGGGGGCTGCCCGGAGGGCAATGCATCCCTGCCCTCCAACCCAGCCTGCCCCTGTCCAGATACCACAGCCATAGCATGTGTACCAGCTCAAGATAGCAACATTATCTAGTCAATGTCCAAAGTACCCAAGCCGATCCCATTTTGGAGCCTGAACCCCAAGAAACGCCCCCACCCCAAAGCTAACTGTGCATTGCTGGATGTTTTTTCCTGAGGCCGAGCCCCTCACCTGGAACTACATGTGAGACCCTTAGTGGTGATGGGTTCACTGGCGATACTATCACCATCCATATAATGGGACTAGAGCCTGGGAGAACGATGGCTTAATTGGGGCCTCTGAGACGCTAACAAGACTAATGGAATGATTACGTTACCTATGAATCTTGTGCCTAGCCTTATGGCTCCATGCTCTGGGGGAGCACGGTATGTGTGCATGCGCACTGTGTCTCCCATGGTGCCCCTCCCAATCCAGTAACATTTTATTGTGCCCCTTAAACTATTGAGCAAGAAAATATGTAATAAAACACAACAATAAGATTGATGTAACCGGCGCGTCGTGATGGAAAAAGTCTGGACTCCGCTCTACGTCCCTTGGTCCAATAATCTTTAGGCTGTAGCCAGCTCTTCACATCATCGATTATTAATTATTAGGTAAAGTTCATTTTGGTATGTATGACCCCCTTTCCTGGTACATGGCACCCCACCAATCAATAATTATTAGGTAGGTTACATTTTATACTGATGAAACCCATGAGCGGAGATGGTGGTCTTAGCAATCTGTTATAGTTCAAAATGGCCGCCCTCTATAACAATGAATTTTTTTGTCTTTCTTTTTATATTTTAGGATTCGGCCAGATGTCCCGCAAAAGTAAGTTTACATTATACTGTGTTATTCAGTACTTTCGGCCATTTTCAGTGCATCTTAATTAACCCTTTCTAGTCCCGCAGCGTTTTTTTGTCCTCAGGTTAAACCTTGTTACTAATAACCTGATTTCGTTCCACGATCCTGACTGAGGACGTGTAATCAAATTAGCGATCTGTTAGAGGAAAAAACACGAGAGGCGCAGCAGATGTGCAATTATAACAATCTGGATGCCGGAGGATCGAATCATTATTTATGTTGTGTTTTAATTAGCTCTTAATAAGGTTGAATTTGTAACAATCAGAGAGGTTTTATTAAAACCAGAACACAGAGAAAAGCAGCCACATGACAACCAAGATGGTGGATAAGGGATTTCTTTAACCACATTGATGAAAGTAGGTTGGTTGCTAGGGAAGGCCACAGAGTAGCCCATAGCAACCGATCAGAAAACAGAGCAGGATAGAAAGTGAAACAAGAGATCTTATTGGTCGATTTGATTAATTGTTCTGTTGCTCTATTTTTGATAAAACTTTATTAAAATAGTTTTTAAAAATGCAAACAATGCTAAAATAATGGAAGTTGCAAACGGAGTCCGTGGAGCCTCGATTAAGAATCTCAAACACGGGACTAGCGTCATAGGCTATGTTGTGAGGTGAAATTTTAACCCTGCGCGTTCCAATTCACCAAACAATTTTGGCCCTATCTACATAATGGAGAGAAAGTGACAAGTTACCAGTTGACAGTTGTGAATGAGAGGGACTTAATGATAGCACCAAAGACTAACAGCATATACCAGCATATAGTCACTAAGGTGGGGCCCTGACATGGAATATTCACCACGCATGGGGACATGTATACACACCACATGCACACAAAGAGTTACAGCTAAGGTGGAGCCCCAACATTGGATACTCACCACGCTCCCGAACACAAACACACACCACAAAGAGACACACACAACACAGAGACACACACCACACAGACACCCCCCCACAGGGACACACACACATACACACCCTATAGGGACACATGAACCGCCCCACAGGGACAAACACCTCACAGGGACATACACACATACACACCCCACAGGAACACACAGACCCCATAGGGATGGACACACACCGCAGAGACACCCCTCCCCCCAAAAGGACACACACCACAGGAACAACACCCACAGGGACACACACACACCACTGGGACACACACACACACACACCAGGGACACACACACAACCAGGGACACACACGCCACACAGACAGACACAGATGTGCATAAATCGCCTCTCACAACTCGCCTCATATGTCTGGTATCATTCATTTCCAAAAATAAACATCTGATTAAAAACAGCCAATGTGTAACACTTGTGCCATATAGGGAATTAAGGCAGATGTCAGTCACATGAGCTGTCTATTATGTGTATGTGTGAGGTAATATATACTGCCCAGCCAGGGGGAGGGTTTACTGTTGGCTGGAGATTTATTAGGCTGCCTATAGCAATCAATCACAGCTCAGCTTCTATTTTCCTACAGGTCATTAATATGACATATTCAAATTCTATTTTGTTATAGCTAACAGCAGTTATTTATTAACCCGGGCGTAGCTGGGTAGTACAGCTAGTCTACTATATAATCTCCTAATCACGTCTGTCTGACGCCGAAATCGCGCACCAGCGCTCATTGGTTGCCGCCAGCCGTGGCAACCAATGAGCGCAGCGTATGCAAAACAGCCGCGCGCATTCAAAACCTGGTGACAGCGACAGACAGTGCTTTTTTTGCGACGGTATTGTGTACCAGAAAATGTGAGCTGGGGGAGGCTGGTGGAGGCTGCAGGAGGGAACGGGAGATCTCCTGCTCCCGCTCATATAATATGCATAGCCGTTCTTCATCACGAGGGTGCTGAAACCGCACCATGGTGATGGGCTGGGGGAGCGGCGCATATTATATGGTCCTGCGCCCACCTGTGATGGCACATGCTCCCCTATGTTAGATATGGCCCCCATGCTGCTGCCATAGTAAATGAATAAACTCTATACCTACCTCCAGGCGCCCCCTCTAGCGCTGATCTTCCGGTGTCTCTCCGGTCTCCCGGCTGCTGCTGTGATCGCACGCAGAGATGATGTCACTCTCTGCTGTGCCGATCACATGACTGCACAGAACCAGGAAGTGGAGGAGCTCTGCAGCATCATCTCTGCCCGATCACAGAAGCACGAGGGAGACCGGGAGATCAGCGCTAGAGGAGGGAAGAATAGAGCAGCATGGTGGCAATATCTAACACAGGGGATAATGTGCCACACATAGGGGACGTGTGCCATGCATAGGGGACGTGTGCCCTGCATAGGGGTCGTGGGCCATGCATAGGTGACGTGTGCCGTGCATAATGGACGTGTGCCATGCATAGGGGACATGTGCCATGCATAATGGATGTGTGCCATACATAGGGGACATGTGCCATGCATAGTGGACGTGTGCCATGCATAGTGGACGTGTGCCATGCATAGGGGACGTGTGCCATGCATAATGGACGTGTGACATGCATAGGGGATGTGTTCCATGCATAATGGAAGTGTGCCATGCACAGGGGACGTGTGCCATGGATAATGAATGTGTGCCATGCATAGGGGACATGTGCCATGCATAGGGGACGTGTGCCATGCATAGGGGACGTGTGCCCTGCATAGGGGTCGTGGGCCATGCATAGGTGACGTGTGCCGTGCATAATGGACGTGTGCCATGCATAGGGGACATGTGCCATGCATAATGGATGTGTGCCATACATAGGGGACATGTGCCATGCATAGTTGACGTGTGCCATGCATAGGGGACGTGTGCCATGCATAATGGACGTGTGACATGCATAAGGGATGTGTTCCATGCATAATGGAAGTGTGCCATGCACAGGGGACGTGTGCCATGGATAATGAATGTGTGCCATGCATAGGGGACATGTGCCATGCATAGGGGACGTGTGCCATGCATAGGGGACGTGTGCCATGCATAGGGGACGTGTGCCATGCATAGGGGGCGTGTGCCATGCATAGGGGATGTGTGCCATGCATAGGGGATGTGTGCCATGCATAGTGGACGTGTGTCATGCATAGGGGACATGTGCCATGCATAGGGGATGTGTGCCATGCATAGGGGATGTGTGCCATGCATAATGGAAGTGTGCCATGAATAGGGGACATATGCCATGCATAGGGGACATGTGCCATGCATAATGGACATGTGCCAAGCATAGGAGGTGTGTGCCAAATATAGGGGACGTGTGCCACGCATAGGGGACGTGTGCCATGCATAGGGGATGTGTGCCATGCATAGGGGATGTGTGCCACACATAGGGGATGTGTGCCATGCATAGGGGACGTGTGCCACGCATAGGGGACGTGTGCCATGCATAATGGACGTGTGCCATGCATAGGGGACATGTGCCATGCATAATGGACATGTGCCAAGCATAGGAGATGTGTGCCATGCATAGGGGATGTGCGCCATGCATAATGGAAGTGTGCCATGCATAGGGGACGTGTGCCACGCATAGGGGACGTGTGCCATGCATAGGGGACGTTTGCCATGCATAATGGACGTGTGCCATGCATAGGGGACGTGCCATGCATAATGGACGTGTGTCATGCATAGGGGACATGTGCCATGCATAGGGGAAGTGTTCCACGCATAGGGGACGTGTGCCACGCATAATGGATGTGTGCCATGCATAGGGGACGTGTGCAATGCATAATGGACGTGTGCCATGCATTATGGACGTGTGCCATGCATAGGGGACGTTTGCCACGCATAGGGGACGTGTGCCATGCATAGGCAGGGCCACACTGTCCAATGGTCAATATAAGACTTTAGGCTCAGGCGGCAAGGTGGCAGGGGGAGCCGCAGAGCAGAAGGGGGCGGCGCCTGCACCTTACAGCCAGCTCCCTGTCTGACGTGCGCCAGCTGCATAAGGTAAAATCACCAGCGGCGGCAACCGACAGCACCCTCCTCCCCGCTCCTCACCTGCGGCCACCGACAGCAACCCCACTTCCCCCCCGTCCTCACCTAGGTTCAGGCGGCAGAGAGCCTTTCTGCACCCCTGTGTATAGGGGAAATTAATCTGAAATGCATACCGGTAAATATGTTTTTTACAAAAAAAGCACTGGCGAAGCATCAGCGACACGGGTTTGCCGTGACAGAGACGACAGTGCTACACTCACATAGCGGGCGGGAAATGAACAGCGATGTGAAAACAACGTACCAGTGATCCCGGCCAGGTCGTATCGTTATCGGTATCACTGGTGCGTCATTATGTGTGACGGGGGCTCTATACTTACAGGACCTCTGATGATGTCACAATCATGGCTGGAGCAAGATCACATGGCTGTGACATCACCAGACGTCCTTAAGCTAAACGCACACAGCACCAGGAGCCAGGTACTGCAGACCACTTAGACCCACACACCCTACACTCACCCTGCACTCACACTCACCCACCACTCACACTTACCCTGCACTCACGTCACACTCTGCCCTGCACTAACGTCACACTCTGCCCTTCACTCACGTCACACTCTGTCCTGTCGACAGTGCGACCGTGGCACCTGAAGCCCATAAAGACCTGGCAGCTTTGGCTCCAGGTGCCTCCGAGAGCTCTCTCTAGACTCACTCCACTGCCTAACCTCTCCCTACTACCCACTACAGTTGATCCCTCCCTCCAACCAGAAGTGGGTAGTACCCTAAGGTGGGTCTTTTCTGCCCAGCACTGCCTGATTGGAGTTCAGGTGGTGTATGAATGTTTCAGGAGTCCAGCACGCCAAATCCTCATCAGACGCGGCATTAGTACTGATGACCTTAAATGCCACTGTGTCGACCAGACGTCAGGGGCACCACATATACAACAGATGTGGATGAATTTAAAGGATCAGGGCTACTGCCCAGAAAAATGATGGGGTGTCCCAAATTAGTGATCTCATGCAGTTACAGGGGTATTCCTATCTCCAAAATCCTATCCCACCATGTAGTAGGTGTAATAATAAAAACAATATTAGCAAATACCAGCAATTAGAAATGTTCTCCTGATTAGCTGTATCTCATACCTCATATGCAGGGCATTGCAGCTTGGTTACGACCACGCATATAGTGACAGCTCGTTAGCTGCTAGTGGTCGTAACTTTGGATGACTAAACTATTGCAATGCCATACACATGTAGCAAGTGACATAGCTAATCCGGAGAAATATACTACATTTCTAATAAAGATACAAGACACAAGATGAGTCAACACCTTTGACATGTGGTGCTGGAGAAGGATGTTATTAATACCATGGATGGCCAAAAAATCAAACCAGATATTTCACTAGAAGGAAGGATCACCAAACTAGGACTTATCTACACATCATAAGAAGAGAGAAATCACTGGAGAAGAACATCATGGTTGGAAGAATAGAAGGAACAAGGCGAAGAGGAAGATCAGCAAACCAATGGTTTGATGTTAGATAACGGCGGGGAAGACCCTGGTGGCCCTATCTAGGCTTGAAGAAGACCCTGGTGGACCTATCTAGGCTTGAAGAAGACCCTGGTGGACCTATCTAGGTTTGGAGAAGACCCTGGCGGCCCTAGCTAGGCTTGAAGAAGACCCTGGTGGACCTATATAGGCTAGGAGTAGACCCTGGTGGACCTATATATACTTGGAAGAGACCCTGGTGAACCTATATAGGCTTGGAGAAGACCCTGGTGGACCTATCTAGGTTTGAAGAAGACCCTGGTGGACCTATATAGGCTAGGAGTAGACCCTGGTGGACCTATATAGGCTAGGAGTAGACCCTGGTGGACCTATATATACTTGGAAAAGACCCTGGTGGACCTATATAGGCTTGGAGAAGACCCTGGTGGACCTATCTAGGTTTGAAGAAGACCCTGGTGGACCTATATAGGCTAGGAGTAGACCCTGGTGGACCTATATATACTTGGAAAAGACCCTAGTGAACCTATCTAGGTTGTGCAAGAATGATCTTTCTACAGATCGTTCATCCATCAAGTTGCCATGGCTGAAATAATAATAATAATAATATTAATAATAATAACTACATTTTTGGATAGGATCTTGAAGATAGGAATACCCCTTTAACTTAAAAACATTGTTTAAGGGGTTGTCCACTACCCTTTATTAATGGGCCCAGGAAAATGAAAAAAACAAGAGAACCCCTGTACTTGTGCCACTCCATCCTACCCAGCACTGCACTCTCCCACCAGTCTGCCGTTATAAAATAACCTAACTGAAGTATTAGGTGAACACTGTAGCCAGTGGCGTAACTAAAGTCCAATAGGCCCCAGTGTGAAATTTGGACCTGGGCCTCACCACCACGTACATGTAGCCCCACCTCATCCTGGTACATGGCCCCCAAACTGGTAAGTACAGTAAGGTCCCACATCCTGGTACATGGACCTCACCCTGGTATGTATTGTATCCCATCTTGGTACATGCCCCCCATCCTGGTATATGGCCCCCATTATGCTGCACACGTAAAAAAATAAACGTTCATACTCCGCTCCCCCGCATCACTGCGTCTTTGTCTCATGCCAGCAGCTAATCATCGTGTGAGCGCCCCCCACACACCGTCAGTTGTCGGGATACTCCCTGCTCTCCCCACCTGGGATGCAGCGTATTCTACTTTTTATTTGCACCTTTTTTAAAGTCACTTTTCTATGTGCTCATTTGCTTTTTTATTCATTTCCCTATTGTGACCGGAGTTTAGGCTTTCCAGGGTTTTTTTTTATGACTTATTCATCAGTTTCGATATTTTGAAAGTTTGCACATTTTTGGTGCAAATGTCCAACCCCCCCCAGAGTGATTTTATATACGACAGAGAGTTTCCATGACATTTTTGTAAAATGTGCAACTTTTTTTTTGCCCTAAACAATCGCTATAACAAAAGATTTTAACTGTGTGCAAAGTTCATGAACAGCATGCGCCATTTTGAATAATTTGGAGCAACAAGTAAAGCTGGTATTTTTTGCCACCTGTGTGTATCCACCTTAAACTGCATACACCCGCATCCATTTTCAGCCCCATTGACTTTCAATAGGGTCGCAGGCACTTGCGGGTGCATCTAGCTTTGCACTTTTACCTGATCCAGATAGTCACGGGGTGACCCAGGTGGTCCGGGTCTTATGTTTTTGGTCTCCATGTCAAAAACTGTGACCACCAATTCCGGAGCAATGCAGGTGGAACTAATATAGGGCTGTATGTATCCCGGATCCGGCGAACTCTGGATCCGTGTTTTTGGTCTGTGCATGCGCAGAATGCACCCCTAGGGGGTCTGTCATTAAGAGCCAGATCCAGGAAATACAGGTAATAACCCGGAAACAACTGTCTGCTCCCGATCCGGTATTATAAATGATCTGTGAGCCCAGATCAGTCATAATACTGGTGCCGGTGCATCCAGTTGCATCATTGCAGGGGACTCCGGCTTTACTTGTATGGCGCCCCTGTGGTTCGGTTGCCACAGTGGTGCTGCACCTATTCAGCAGGTGTGGCATCATGCTCACAGGTAAGATGGGAAAGCCCTGCTGAGATCAAAACCACACACCCAACACTATCCAAGCTCCAGGCCAGGGCGATGCTGGGTGGAAAAGGCTCACTGATAGAGCAGTCCCATCTTCTGGCTGGAGGGAGGAGTTAATCAGCGGGTGGGGTTTTGAGTAGTTGGAGTTATTGAGAGAGTGAGGAAGGAGCAACATCTGGGAAGACGAGTGAGTTCTAGGGAAGTGAGGCAGCTAGGGAGAGAGCAGGACTCATGCAGTAGGGTCGGCTGCTAATCTCCAGGCCTGAAGACCCGAATCTGCAGGTGGTTGTATGGCCGGGCAGAGGAACAAGCTGTACAGGGGTATCAGTCTCTTTTTGGTCTGGGTATCTTCTGGACCAGCCGAGAAACCGGAGTTCACTGAACTTCACGTACAGTCGCCAACAAGGTGGCTCTCACAGGCGAAGGAACTGCAGAGGGTCAAGTGGACTTGCAAGGCAGTCGCTCGCAGGACCCGTAGTCACCTGCTTTGGGACATTTAACCACCAGAACACTAGGAAGGCAAGGAGTAGCAAAGTGTCAGACAGTAACGGGCAGCAAGGAAAGGCCCTATATGCTGATTCTCAGCGAGGTGGGCCCAGACTACTTGTGAGCTGGCCAAGCTGCAACCTTGGAGGATACAATACACCGGCTAGGTTGTCTCTGCACTAAACTGCAAGGAAAGGTGACCGGTAAGATCTACAAACCCCTTGCGTCTGTCTACTCCTTCCTGTGCCTTCCTGCACCTGCAACTACTACCACCATCATCCACATCACCACCTTTACTATACCCCAGGGGCCCGCTCCGTCTGAGAGGAGTGCTCCATCAAGCTGCCACAACACCTATCTCCTGGGGATCACTACAAGCAGCACTGGTCCAATCTGTCCAGACACTTCAGATGGCGTCACAACAAAATTTCCCCCCTTTAACTTCCCCTTAACATATCCAGAATGGGCCACGACCTCCGGGGCCGCCACCATGAGATCCATTAAACTGACCCCGGATGGTGGAGTACCCCGGCCCCTATGATGGGGCATTAATTTTTTGGAGGGGGACAAGTTGTCTTTTTTAATGCTACTATTTTAAGATAAATAAACATTTATGTACATATTCTTATATTTTTAATCATTTATAAAGCTTTTTTTGGAAACTTTTCTTAACTACTTTCAAACTTTTTCAACTACAATATTTATTATGTCTTCTATCATTTTTCCAAACTATTATAAAACTATTTTTAATTGGATACAATCAAAGTATTTTACATTCCTATTCTTTTTCCGTATATAGGATTTGGTCAAATATCTCGAAAAAGTAAGTTAATATACACCAGGCCTCAGACCCCAAATCAAATATTAAGTGATTTTATTTTTTTTTAATCTATATTAAGGGGCATAATCGTGATTTCTACAAATTTGGAAAATCTAAGAGTTTCTTTGATTTTGATTAATTAATGATTATTCTTCACTTTTATCAAAATCCTATATTTTATAAAATTCTTTCCTTTGTGATGATGGCGTTCTTCTCCAAACACATACAAAGCTGCTTACATGGCGTTGCTGTTCTTCTCAGTTACTTGGAGCCCATTTTGTTAGGTTCCCCTGTCTGACAAGGGAAAAATTAGATAGACTTTGTTTCCAAGAGAGAACAGAACAATTTTGAAAACAGCTAAGTATTTGAAAGGAAATAAATCTAGATTGGTAGAAAACAAAAAGGCAACGGGATTTTCCTATCTGTAAATGAAATCCTGCAAAATACCTAAGTGATTGACCTAGGAAATCTGTTGCAAACAGCACATTTCTCCTGCAGTGGCCACTACAGGAGAAATGTGGTACTACATGATACAAATAATAATTTTTACTTATATAATGGCAAACATATGCGGCCCTCTACAATTCAGAGGGGACATGTACAGATAATTTGCAACAATACAGAGTAATACAATTCAACAGATACCAAGATGAGTGAGGTTCCTGCTCGCAGGCTTACAATCTATGAGGAGATAGGGAAGACTCAAAAGGTAAATGGTAAAAAGTGCCATCATATGTGGTCCAGCCATCAATATAATAAATAGGAGATTCACGTAACGCTGCATGAACCGGTCACCAGCCGGGATGTGTACAAGTACAGATAAAGTGCTATACTGTACATGGGGGGTATAGACAGATGACTGAAGAGGCCAGAGTTGAAAGAAGATTTTGTAAGGGCCAGAATGGGAATAGTTAGATAAGGGAGGATATAGGCTAGTCTAAAGAAATATGTTTTCAGGGCCTGCTTAAAACTGTGGGTATTGGAGATTAATTGAATTGTTCTTAGTAGTACATTCTAGAGGATTGGTGCAGCTCGTGAGAAGCCTTGGAGACGGTAGTTGGAGGTTCGGGTTATTGAGGATGTCAGTCTTAGCTTATTAGCAGAACAAAGGACACGTACAGGGTTAGATACAGAGATGAGGGAGGAGATGTAGGGCTGTGCATGGGTAGGGTGATAGAGATATGGAGAAGATGCGAGGGGGGTGGACTGTGGAGGGCTTTGCGGGTGAGAGTGGTGAGAATGGTGAGGATGGGCTATGACTGGCACAGGATAGAGCCATCGGTGAAGCTTTTGGAGAGGAATATAATCCTGGCTGCTGCATTCAGGATGGATTGGAGAGGAGAGGGTTTAGTATGCAGTAGACCAATTTGTAGAGAATTGGGAAGCCATGTGAAACATGGTCAAACTAAGTCTCCAGAATTTGAGCCACTCATTAAAACTAAACTACTTTCTACTCTGGCTTAAAGGGACTCTGCCAACACAGAATGACTCTTCAAACCAAATAGAGGTGCTTGGTGCACCCATAGTGTAGCCAAACATCTAAGTGCACCTTCCCACCTACTTTTCCATCTATCTCCGCCCTTCACTGGCTCAATGAAGCCGGAGCTGGCAATCAAAGAAGAGGGAAGGTGGACACAGAAGGAAAACAAGTAGGTGGACCCAGCACCTGTGCTTGGTTTGAATAGTCATTCTGTGTCGGCAGACTTCCTTTAAGCTAGTGTATTCTCAGCATACAGAGAAAGGATGAGTGCCGCACTGCTGCCTGCCCAGTACATAAACTGTATACAAATGTAGTAAATTAAAATGATTTATTGGGTCCAGTAAATGTTTTATTTATTTATTTGACCCAATAAATTGTTCTAATTTACTGCATTTGTATACAGTTTATGTACTGTGCAGGCAGCAGCGCGGCACTCATCCTTTCTCTGTATGCTGGTATCACCCGCCTCGTGGAGCTGCAGCAGCTGCGGGGCTCACGTGTGATTACCAGGGTTGTGACTGGCACAACTCCCTGAGGACAGCCTTCTAATATCATTATGCATTCATTGTAATCCAGATAAGACCCTAACTTGTGCTCTTTTTTCATTCCAGTTTTCATGCTATTGGATTTTAAACCCGAATAAAAAAGCAGTTTTAAAGAGTAGCTCCCATTCTGGAGGACTTAGTATGACCATGCTTTACATGGTTTCCCATTTGTGTCATGCAGTACCGCATTTCTCCTGTAGTGGACACTGCAGGAAAAATGTGTTGCTTGTTACCGATTTCGACTAAGGTTGCTTGCTGCTCCTGACAAATGCACCTTCCCACTTAGGGTGCCTTCACACTGCGGCGTGATCCGGTCCGGGGCTCTCCGGGATGACCCTGACAGTCGCGGACTGGATCAGCACACAGGACTGGAGGGCTAATTTGCCCTCCGGTCCGGTGTGCAGCGCACGCAGCTGCAGCCGCTAACAGGTCAGGACCGCGGGCCGCGGTCCTGACTTATCAGCAGCGGGAACTGCATGCGCTGCACACCGGACCGGAGGGCATATTAGCCCTCCAGTCCTGTGTACTGATCCAGTCCGCGGCTGTCAGGGTCATCCCAGACAGCCCTGGACCGGATCACGCCGCAGTGTGAAGGCACCCTTACTTCGCCCTTCTCTGGCTCTATGAAGCCAGAGCTGTCAATCAAAGAAGAGGGAAGGTGGACATAAGAAAACAAGCAGGTGAAAAGGTGCACTTGAATGTTTGGCCACACTATGGGTGCACTAAGCGCTGGTGCTTGGTTTGAACAGTCATTCTATGCTGAGAGATTCCTTTCATTAGAGGGAAAGGGATCCTCCCATCTATGATTTTATTGTGCCAAAAAGAACAAATCCTGTGTCTGACTTATTGGTATATATTTCATTAAACAAGCATCCAAATTAGAATTATTATGATGACATTTATGCAAAATAGCAAGGGGACCATTCTCTGTATGGTTCTTCATTTAGACTGAGCCCCCTCCCATTCCCACCACTCTGCTGATTCTGGAACAGTTGTTCTGTTTCTTCTGTGCCCCTCTGTTCCAGGTAATTCTCCATGGTAATAAAAATACTAATTTTGCCTTTAAGAAACTGGGCGTGTACTGGAGAACTTCTTTGTGGGCGTGGTCATATTTTGATGGCCAACATAGAGGAGAAAACTCAAACGCCCATATAGAAGTTCTGTAGTATTTCGGGAGAACATAACTTTGGAATGCAGTGGCTCAGAAGAAAAAGAAAAACTGTTCCAGAATCAGTGCAATCTTACCAATTAGATAGAAGGACTAAAAAGGCCTGTGAAAAGTCCTCTATAAAGGGATTTTCTATAGCTTGTAGTAGTTAGTCCTTTATTTCACATACAACTCTGTATGGAGACCAGTTAGCTGAAGACTAGTGATGTATAAGTTGATATCGCATCCAGAGCTTCTGAATCTCACAATATCTGTTATTCTTGTAGTAATCATATATTTGACAGAGTTCCAAGTGTAAAATATTCAGCTCACTCTTTAAGGGGCTGTTTGCTGTCACGAGTGTTGCGGATGAGGGAAAAGAAGCAGAATGGTATTAGGAAACCTGGGTAGCTAGTCTGGCCCTTGACTGGGGTGCCTGGCCAGCCCGGTACCCAGAGGTACCTCAGATGGTGGGGAGGTCTGGGCTACCACCCTTGCCCTCTAATCCTCAACCAGCCCTGTTCTACTCACTCTCACCTCACACCACAGACAGGGATAAACAGCCACTACCAAAAGGAAATATGCAAAGAATCTTAAGTAGTGAAAATACATCTTCAGCTTTCTCATTTAAGGGCAGAGAAACTCTATCATCAATGTCATCTGGAGGAAGGGAAGGCTATTTGTAAGCTAGGGTTGTGGTCACCTGATAACCCTATACCTCCACCTGCAGAGCCGTACACCACACATAGAGAGCAACTGCAGCTTTATCATTAACCCAGAAAGAACCAAAGTAAATTGACCTGGTATAAACTCCAGTAGAGCAATTCACGTGGACTACGGAGCAGTCAACATGTGACATTTACTTTGTACAATAATTTTTCTTATACATAAAATTTGGAGAAACTTTCCTGATCTATCTCTAGTGATCAGTAGCATCTGTAGTGTAACAGCAAGCACTAAATCTTCCAGCAGCGCCACCGCAGGGGAATAAGGTATTACACAGTTCTTATTAAAAACAGTCAGTTATTTTTTAAAGGGGCCCTCAATATCAGATAGTTGGAGATCTTTTAATACTGGGTTGTACCTACAGATACTCTTCCTAGTTGATTTTAAAGCAAAACCTTTCTCCCTTAAACTGCATTTTATTTGAAAATCATCTGATCACAGGGTGTCCAGCAGCTATCACAATAATGATCTGCTGTTATCTGGAGAGCCTGGCAAGTGTTGAATTTACCTGCAGCACCTCCACTGGTGAAAGAAAGCATTACAATTAGGGATGAGCGAGTAGAATAGTTACTATTCGGTACTCGCTGAATAGTGATAATATTCGGGCTACTCACTACTCCCCGAGTT
Organism: Allobates femoralis; assembly: GCA_033576535.1. Lineage (NCBI taxonomy): Eukaryota > Metazoa > Chordata > Amphibia > Anura > Aromobatidae > Allobates > Allobates femoralis. Next base: position 554,562,233 of record JARQOC010000005.1, read on the forward strand.
TCTTGTGATTACTCGGGAGTAGTGAGTAGTCCTGTTTTCGCAGTGTATCTATATATACACTGCAAAAGTGCACTAAAAGTGAATAAAAGTCGTTAAAAAATAAAAAAATATCATACCTATCCGACGCCTGCACCGGGACCGGCAAAGAAGACATCCAAACAATGACAAAGACCTGTGAGTCTGACAGCCAATCAGATGGCTGGTAGTGATTTGGCCAATCAGATGGCCAGACGTCACAAACCACCTGATCGCTACCAGCCACCTGATTGGCCAGATTGCCAGGTCATTGATGCACGTTCAAGACCTAGCAATCTGGCCAACCAGGTGGCCGGTAGCGATCAAGTGGTTTGTGACGTCTGGCCATCTGATTGGCTGCCAGACTCACAGGTCCTTGTTGTTGATCGGATGTCTTCTTTGCCGCTCCCGATGCAGGCGTCGGATAAGTGAGTATGATATTTTTTTTATTTTTTAACAACTTTTATTCACTTTTAGTGCACTTTCGCAGTGTATATATAGATACACTGCGAAAGTACTCGCCCGCCCATTCATTAACATTGGACTCGCTATACTCGCAACGAGGACCGAGTACCGGGACCTACTCCTTGCGAGTATAGCGATTACGATTATTGCAGTACTCGCTCATCCCTAATTGCAATGCTCATCAATGCACTTTCCTTGTAATAAACGGTTGTGTATCGAGAGACTGCCTTCCTAATCACTCCCGTGTCTAACTAATTAAAGGGGAACTCCAGGGAGATAAAATAGATAAAGATACTATAATGCTGAGCTGCCTATTACACTTGTATAATTTTTAGAACACTTGTAAATCATTTATTCAGTAGCTGCTTTTCACCCCTCCCGTGTGGGACTTAACATCACACTTGATTGTGCAGCTCCCCCTCCCCCCGCACAGTGAGCATCAGTAAGTCTGATAATGGACGCTTCTTCATTCCAATCACATGGGCGTAATGTCATAGAAGGTCCTTCTTTGAGTCAGTCTCTTATAACTGCTTCCCCCTGATACTCTGCACAGATATCGGAGACTGGCTCACAGCAGGACCTTCTGTAATGTCACACTCATGTGATCGAAATGCTTGATTGTGCAGCTCACCCCTCAGTAAGCATCAGCGAGTTTGATAACCGACGCTTGCTCTTTCTAATCGCGTGGGCAGACATCACAGTCTGTCCAATAAGAAGAGGCCACACCCCTTGCTCTTTGCATAAATCAGAGACTGGCTCACCGCGGGACATTCTGTGACGTCTCGCCCATGTGATTGGAAAGAAGAAGTGTGTGTTATCGGATTTGCTGATGATTACTGCACGGGGGAAAGCTACACAATCAAGCATGAAGTGATGTCCCATATGAGAAGGGTAGTGAATAATTGATTTACAAGTGTTCTAAACATTATACAAGTATAGTAGGCACCTTGGCATTATATTATAGGTGTGCAGGGACTATACAAAGAAATGTAATCTCCGTGGAGTTCCTATTGAAGGTTACGCCCCCATCAGCATGCCCTTTAAATTTCTTCATGTTCCGTTATGTACCTCCTATTGATCCACCTGTCTTTCTTCCTATCTCTGTAAGGATTGATTAATAAAGGGTTTAATCATTAATGCAAATCCCCTAATTAAAACTAAATAAACAAACATTGCCACAACCTTCCCCCCCCCCAACTTTCTTTTTCTTTTCTGTCCTGACAATCAATTTTCTTTGGACCAAGAAATGTGAAAGCTTCTATTGATCGTTACATTCATCCATATTTATGTCAATCCAGAGAATCCATATAATGAATGTTAATGTGATCACTAAAAAAATGTAAAAAAAATCATTAAAAAAATGTATAAAACCCACAACCCTCAAAATGTATATTTTCCAGGGTATAAATCAGATACATTTTATGGACTTATGGGCAAAAGATCTTTATTATCCGGTATGTATTCATCCTATGTATCATTGATAAGAGCGCTGTTTTATTGATGATACGACATGTTGCGTATTCCTGATTGTGTCCATTTCTTCTTTTGGACAACTATCTCCTCCCATAAAGCCGGATGGGAATGGCCATATGCAGTGGTGTGAAAAAGTGTTCACCCCCCTTCCTGATTCTTATTCTTTTGCATGTCTGTCACTTAAATGTTCCATTCATCAAACAAATGTAAATATTAGTCCAACGATAACACAAGTAAAGACAAAATGCAGTTTATAAATTAAGGTCTTTATTATTAAGGGAAAAAGAAATCCAAACCTGCAGGGTCCTGTGTGAAAAAGTGATTGCCCCCTTAAAACATAAAGTAATTGTGGTTTATCCCATCTTTGGGAAGCAAAGTTCAATTTCGCTACCCACATCCAGGCCTGATTACTACCACACCTGTTTCTCAATCAAGAAATCACTTAAATAGGACCTGCCTTGAAAAAGTGAAGTAGACCAAAAGATCGTAAAAATCATGCCGCAATCCAAAGAGATTGAGAAACTAATGAGAAACAAAGTAATTGAGATCTATCAGTCTAGGAAAGGTTATAAAGCCATTTTTAAAGCTTTGGGACTACAGAAAATCACAGTAAGAGCCATTATACACAAATGGCAAAAACATGGAACAGTGGTGATCCTTCCAGGAGTGGCCGGCTGTTATGCTTATGGAGACGAACGTCCAAGAGTGGACCCACTGGGCCGTGACACCATTCTCCCCTGGAGGGGCTGACCATGAGTGGATCCCTATAAAGGGTTCGTCGGGGGCCACATCAAGTGTCTAAATGTCACAACTGCTGATACCAGAATGGCGGCTCAAGTGGACAAAGGGTGACTGGGTACTCAGATCTGCAGGGTGGTGGTAGCTGGTCTATCAGAACACAGAGGGAAAAGCAGGATGACACGATACATCAGAAGTAGATAGCTGGCGTTCGATGACAGGCATGGAGGACACAGCTGATGAGAATGGCAGGTGGCATTATAGAACAGGGAAAGATAGAAAGGGATTAGGCATGACCACTGTAAAGGTAGACTAAGTGCAGGGAACCTGAACCTCTAGCTAGGAAAGCAAAACACTAATTAATACGACAATCAGACACCTCCCATTAGGGGCGGCTGCCAGAAATACCCTGTGCCTCTTGGCCATTGGCCGAAATGAACTTCCAGGTTAGGGTGCACTGGCCCTTTAAATCTGGGCAGAAGAGCGGAGCTATGTCCTAACCTCGCTCCCGAGACATCCACGGAGCATGCGTGAGCCTCAAGGGCCGACGGCCAGAGGCGGAGCAGAAGCAGGCAACATATCAGTAGGAGTCACGGCGTCCCTGACACACGGAGTACAGGGACACGGCTAGAAATAGCACAAAGGACACAGCAGGAGTAGCAGCATGCATGGCTAACACCGGCCAACCAAAATTATCCCAAGAGCGGAGCGACGACTCATCCAAGAGGTCACAAAAGGCCCCACAACAACATCCAAAGATCTGCAGGCCTCACTTGCCTCATTAGGTCAGTGTTCATGACTCCACATAAGAAAGAGACAGGGAAATAAATGGCCCATGGCAGAGATTGAAGAAGAGAACCACTGGAGCAAAAAATCATGAAGGTTCAGCTCCGTTTTACCAGAAAACATCTTGATGATCCCGAGACTTTTGGGAGAACCTCTGTGGACTGACGAGACAAAAATTGAACTTGTTTTGGAAGGTGAATGTCCCATTACATCTGGCGTAGAAGTAACATATTTCAGAAAAGGAACCTCATACCAACAGTAAAACATGGTGGTGGCAGTGTGAAGGTCTGGGGCTGTTTTGCTGCTTCAGGACCTGGAAAACTTGTTGTGGTAAATGGAGCCATGAATTCGGCTGTTTACCAAAAAATCTGAAGGAGAATGTCCGGCCGTCTGTCCGTGACCTCAAGATGAAGAGCACTTTCTAGTCTGAAACATTTAAGTTTGACAAACATGCAAAAGAATAAGAAATCAGGAGGCAAACACTTTTTCACACCACTGTATCTTATGAGACCACCCATAGATTTTGCCATGTGGGCTACAAAGGTTGATATCCCGAAAATGAAGGTCCACACTATGTCTAATAACGTACTGTGAAAGCATTGTTTACAATAGGATATTCTGCATTATATGGCGACATTATTGTTGCCTACCGGGCTATAAGGGGAACTTTTAGTTATATGCTGCCCTACTGGCACTATGAACACAGCTCTGGAGCACAAAATGCTCATTCAGCCAAGAAGATACAGTAGAGAACAAGAGAGCAAGAAACAAAAGGAAGTCACTAGGCTCCGTGGTGTCATAGGTGACGGGGTCATCCTCGGAGCACATCCCTGCTGATGATATTGCTCACTGAATTATTTAGCTCCTTTAGTAAGTACGGCTGGCACATTATATATCAAGTGCTGCTTAATTAATTATCCCATGGGATCAAGTATTGACAAATTGCTAAGAAGCTGTGGAGAAGTGTACCACCACCGACGAGCCGGCTCAGCACAATGTCGCGGCTCTGCCTAAGGCTGGTTTCACACCACGGTTTTTGTCTGTCAGGGTGGATCCTGTTTTTTGCACGATTACATGGACAGAACCTGACAGGACAGGATGTGTAGAAAGTGTGGCCAAATTTGGTCCCTGATCAGGTTTTTAACAGAATTTGTTTTCTGCTGCTGTCCATGGTGCTGAAGTCTGCCTGTGTCTGCTCTGCCGCTGTCCATGGTGCTGAAGTCTGCCTGTGTCTGCTCTGCTGCTGTCAATGGTGCTGAATTCACAGCCTGTGCATGAAATACTGCTGTCCATGGTGCTGAAGTCTGCCTGTGTCTGCTCTGCCGCTGTCCTTGGTGCTGATTTCACAGCCTGTGCATGAAATACTGCTGTCCATGGGGCTGAAGTTTGGATGGCAGGATTTCTGAGCATGCTTAAATTCTGATCCGGCACCTTAAACTCCAATTTTATGGGAATCGGATTGCACCGGAACCGGTTCTGTCCGGTCTTGTCTTGTTTTTTGCACCGGAGACAAAAAAGACTCCGATTTTGGGGACAGTGAAAAACCTGACAAAACCGGGCCAGGCACAGAATACACAAAATCTGATGGCCAAATATAACCAATATGGCACCATAGGGATACATGGCAGGCAAAACCGGATCAGGTTCTGTTTGGTTCAAACCAGAGAGAAGCTGATGCACAAAACCATGGTGTGAAGCCGGCCTAAGGTCATCACTTAAAGCAGGGGCCGGGAGCCATTTTTCTGCCAAGGGCCATTTGGAAATTTCTGCAATCCTTCGGGGGCCGTACAAAATTATCAAAATTACCCGCTATATTTGGTTCAACAATCAACTCACCCGTACTTTGGTGGCTGGAGCGGCTTCTCTTTGGCGTGGGTGATATTGGTCTTGTTGCTTCTCAACTTCTTTTCCAGGTTTGCTAGAGCCCTAGACATAACAGGAGAGGCTGAGGGCATATACCTCACTGGGGAGGCTGGGAGCATATACCTCACTGGGGAGGCTGGGAACATATACCTCACTGGGGAGGCTGGGAGCATATACCTCACTGGGGAGGCTGAGGGCATATACCTCACTGGGGAGGCTGGGAGCATATACCTCACTGGGGAGGCTGGGAGCATATACCTCACTGGGGAGGCTGGGAGCATATACCTCACTGGGGAGGCTGGGAGCATATGCCTCACTGGGGAGGCTGGGAGCATATACCTCACTGGGGTGGCTGGGAGCATATACCTCACTGGGGAGGCTGGGAGCACATACCTTACTGGGGAGGCTGGGAGCATATACCTCACTGGGGAGGCTGGGGCATATACCTCACTGGGGAGGCTGGGAGCATGTACGTCACTGAGGAGGCTGGGAGCATATACCTCACTGGGGAGGCTGGGAGCATATACCTCACTGGGGAGGCTGGGAGCATATACCTCTCTGGGAAGGCTGGGAGCATATACCTCACTGGGGAGGCTGGGAGCATATACCTCACTGGGGAGGCTGGGAGCATATACCTCACTGGGGAGGCTGGGAGCATATACCTCACTGGGGAGGCTGGGAGCATATACCTCACTGGGGAGGCTTGGAGCATATACCTCACTGGGGAGGCTGGGAGCATATACCTCACTGGGGTGGCTGGGAGCATATACCTCACTGGGAAGGCTGGGAGCATATACCTCACTGGGGAGGCTGGGAGCATATACCTCACTGGGGAGGCTGGCAGCATATACCTCACTGAGGTGGCTGGGAGCATATACCTCACTGGGGAGGCTGGGAGCATATACCTCACTGGGGTGGATGGGAGCATATACCTCACTGGGGAGGCTAGGAGCATATACCTCACTGGGGAGGCTGGGAGCATATACCTCACTGGGGAGGCTGGGAGCATATACCTCACTGGGGAGGCTGGGAGCATATACCTCAATGGGGAGGCTGGGAGCATATACCTCACTGGGGAGGCTGGAAGCATATACCTCACTGGGGAGGCTGGCAGCATATACCTCACTGGGGTGGCTGGGAGCATATACCTCACTGGGGAGGCTGGGAGCATATACCTCACTGGGGTGGCTGGGAGCATATACCTCACTGGGGAGGCTAGGAGCATATACCTCACTGGGAAGGCTGGGAGCATATACCTCACTGGGGAGGCTGGGAGCATACACCTCACTGGGGTGGCTGGGAGCATATACCTCACTGGGGAGGCTAGGAGCATATACCTCACTGGGGAGGCTAGGAGCATATACCTCACTGGGGAGGCTGGGAGCATATACCTCACTGGGGAGGCTGGGAGCATATACCTCACTGGGGTGGCTGGGAGCATATACCTCACTGGGGAGGCTAGGAGCATATACCTCACTGGGAAGGCTGGGAGCATATACCTCACTGGGGAGGCTGGGAGCATACACCTCACTGGGGTGGCTGGGAGCATATACCTCACTGGGGAGGCTAGGAGCATATACCTCACTGGGGAGGCTAGGAGCATATACCTCACTGGGGAGGCTGGGAGCATATACCTCACTGGGGAGGCCAAGGCTGGGGCATAGAGATCACTGGAGAGCTGGATATAAAGGGCAGACAGTCGGCAAAACGTGTCTGCCAGCCTGAGCACTGCGGTCCCCATTAATCTGCCCGGGGGCCACAAAAAAGTCATAGAGGGCCGCATTCAGCCCTGAGGCCTGAGGTTCCCCGCCCCTGACTTAAGGCCACGTCAACTAGAAAAGCTCATAATAATAATTATAATCAGCCACTAACAGACCCCCGGCACATAGTGAGGACAGACGTCTAAGGCTACGTTCACACATTTGCGTATTTTGCTGCGCTTTTTTGCGCGCGCTTTTTGCCGCGTTTTTCGCGCCGCGCAAAAAAGCGCAACAAAATACGCAGGGGCTTTCACACATTGCGCTTTCTTTCCCCCAGAAAGCGCAGTGATGTCACAGAGGGGAGGAAGAATCCAGCTTACTCCTCCCCTCTGTGACAGCTGTGGTCGCCCATTAGATTTCACAGTGTATTAATATACACTATGAAATCTAAATTAAACAGATGCAAATGTATGTAAAATAAAAAAGAATGAATACATCACCTCTCCGGTGCCTTCTCCCGCTGTCTGGTGCCTTCTGACGCTGTCCGGTCTCCGGTTGTAAGTAAGAGGTGTACTGATAAGACCTGTGGTGACGTCAGAGGGGGCGTTCCCGGGGCGTTCCCAGCGCTGATTGGCTGTTCGCAGTCATGTGATATGTATCACATGACCGCGAGTGCCCGGGAACGCCCCTCTGACATCACCACAGGTCCTGTCAGAAGACATCTCACTTGGAACCGGGGATCGCACAGCGGGAGAAGGCACCGGACAGGTGAAGTATTCATTCTTTTTTATTTTTCACACACTTGCTTTTGTTTAATTTAGATTTCACAGTGTGTATTAATACACTGTGAAATCTAATGGGCGGTCACAGCTGTCACAGAGGGGAGGAGGAAGCAGAAGTAGCTGCGTAAACAACTGACATATCAATTGTTTACGGAGCTGTGTTTTCTCCCGGAAAACGCACTGCGTATTTTTACGCAATGTCTGCACTGCAAAGTGAATTTCCCATTCACTTTGCAGGCAGACATAAGGCACATTGCATATTTTGAAAAGCGCGCGTAAAAAAACGCTGCAAAATACGCAATGTGTGAATGTCGCCTTAGGCTGAGTTCTCAGGTCCAGTAATTGTCCAGTAGATCGGATCCAGCACAATCCGTTCTGCAAACACAACTTTTTTGTCCATTTTGAGAAGATTGATTTCTGCCAGATCCGTTTTTTTTTTTGACATTGGAGTCTATAGAGAACGGATCCATTACCTGATCGCTATTTATCTTTAATTTGAGAGTCATCCAGTAAGATGACAGATCCTTTACAAATGAAAGAACGGAGTGTAAATCTTGATCAGTTACCGGATCCATTCTCCATAGACTCCAATGCTTAAAAAAAAAAGGATCCTGCAAAAATCTTTTTTTTTTTTCAAATCGGCCGAGGAAGTTGTGTTTGCAGAACAGATTCTGCTGGATCCGATCTGACGGACGATTACTGGATGTGTGAACTCAGCCTTACCAGGAGGTTTCCAGCCTGATGGATGGATGGATGGATGGATGCGCAGGACATTTTGCTGTGTTTCATATTATGACTTTGGATTTTTTGTTATTCTTGAATTTTTTCACATCTTGCTATTCTCTTTGTTATTAGAATTGTTGCTTCTCGGATTAAAAAAAACATATTTTTTTTACAAAAATTACAACTAATTATTATTGTATGTTTGTTTATTAGTTATATTTTTAGACTTTTTTTTGTAATATCAAACGTTTTTGAAAATAAGCGATTAATCAGATGGGTGTAAGTAGCCTGGGCATAGCTGTGTCCGGTGCGGCCACACAGTCATGTCATGTCTATTACTGACATCACGCAGCAGCAGGTGGCCAGCGGCCCCTTGAAACTGCTGGGAGAGTGGCCCGGGGGGAAATGCATCCCTGCCCCCCGGCCCAGCCGGCTCCTGCTTACTTTAAGGTTTCGGTAACACAACCAAAGATTCTCTTTTCTGAAAGAATCATATGGATTATGTAAATGATACTTGGATCAATCTCTGATCAGAAACTGATCACTGTCACCTTAGGAGGAGATAATCGTGTCAAGAGAGGTGAAGAGAACACATTTTCTCCATTTTCTCTATTCTGTGAGTCCACGGATATCAGACATTATCTGAATGCAGTCCGATGATTTCCACACACCCAGGCTTGAATGGGCCTGATCTGCGCTGCCACTTGCAGCATGCTGCGGTTTTTTTTCGTCATGAGAAGAAAATGGCAGATCTGCATAGTCCCATAGTATAACGCTGGTCTGAGGGTTATCCTATAAAACATTAGATAGCGCTCGTCTATGTTATATGTGCATGTGGTGTGAGCCCAATCCCAGAGACTACAGTGAAGCTGGTTCTGTTTCTAATTTCATGCAATTCCTTTAACTATAATGGATTTCTACATATACTCATTATTATCTCATTAATTAAGTGGAGTGATATAAGTCAAATATTCAGAGCAATTGAGATTATTACAGGTGAACCACTGTATTTCCTTAGTCTACCATGTACACAACAGTTTTGTTTAATAAAAGATCATCTATCTATCTATCTATGTATCTATGTATCTATGTATCTATCTATTCATACTGTGGTGTGAAAAAGTGTTTGCCCCTTTCATGTCTTAGGGCCGCTTTACACACACCAACTTCTGTGACCAACTTCTGAACAGATCTCTGGTTGCAGTGAAATCATGGACACATTGTTACATTTGTACACAGCCACAAAATGGAGCAATGTGTCCATGATTTCACTGCAACCAGAGACCTGTTCAGAAGTTGGACAAAGAAGTTGGTGTGTGTAAAGCGCCCCTTATTCTTTTACATCTTTAGATTGCGGCATGATGTCTAGCTTTTGGTCTATTTCACTTTGTCAGGCAGGTCCTATTTAAGTGAGTGTGGCAGTAATCAGGCCTGGGTGTGGTTGAGGAAATTGAACTCAGCTTCACAAAGATGTTATAAACCACTGTTAATTTATGTTTTAAGTGTGTGTGTGTGTTGGGGGAAGGGCAATCACTTTTTCACACAGGGCCCTGTAGGTTTGGATTTGGTTTTCCCTTAATAATAAAAACCTTCATTTATAAACTGCATTTTGCAATTACTTGTGTTATCTTGGTCTGATATTTACATTTGTTTGATGATCTGAAATATTTGAGTGTGACGAACATGAAAAAGAATAAGAAAATGGGCAAGGGACAAACACTTTCACACCACTCTATCTATCTATCTATCTATCTATCTATCTATCTATCTATCTATCTATCTATCTATCTATCTATCTATCTATCTATCTATCTATCTCTATTTGTCTGTCAACCATTTATGTTTCTGTCTATCCATTTATCTAATATCTATGTTTCTAGTTATCTAATACAATTATTTATTCATCTATGTCTTTTCATCCAGATATTTTGACAAAAACACTTATATTTCCGTTTCTTCTAGGATCATCAGAAAGGAACACGATACATAATTACGAAAGAAGACGCAAATGAGACCCCCTACAGCCCCCCGTACCGCTCCATTGATTAAACTTCATTCATTGAACCAAAAGATGAAGTGTAATATATTATATCCAGTGTAAAATGAATACTAATTTATTTTAAGATTGGTTTAGCTTGTATATTCAATAAAGTTATTATTTTTAATAGTGTGGCAATGATACGTGTCCTATAAGTGTGCCGTGATTCTCCAGTTTTCACTATCATCAGGATAATATAATAGGCAGCGATTGAGGAGGATCTGGTATGGTGAGGAACCCCTGGTGTCATTGTGAATTACGGTACTCCCTGGAAGTATCTGTTGGTCCGAGTATACGATTCAGACATCTGGACCCTTAGTAGTGGGGATTCTTCATTCTAAAATGTGCTGTTTTTCTAACATCCTTAACATTGGTGTTTTTAATCCAAAAATAGCGCCACCTCTGTCTTCAGGTTGTGTCTGGTATTGCAGCGCAGCTCCATTGATGTGAGTTGGAGCACCATATAGGACCTGTGGGTGCTTGTGGTGCTCGGCCAAGTTGATGTTCTTCACCATAGCAGATTCTCCCACGTGTTAAGATGGCCTATCTATGCTGTAGAGGGTAGAGACATGCAGAGGACCTGCTGGTAGTTGTAGTCCTTTACTATGTGGCCCAGCACAGGATCTCTACCCCTAATGTTTAGGTACACCGCTGTACCCAAACATCAGTTGGAGGCCTAAGGTCAGTGTTGTATGATAAGGGGCGCCTCTCTTGCACCTCTTGTTATTGAACAGACCTTGGTATCATTGCAGCATGTTTATTTTCTTTCCTGAATGTGAATCCGAAATGTTCATTTCATAGTTTTAGTTTTTTTTTCTGAAAGTGGCACTTTGAATAAAAAAAAATTCAAGATTTTGCAACATTTTCTTGTGTTTCAAGCTTGGTTATTTTTCAAAATGTATATTATATATAATGTATATAAAGCCATGTGACTGATTCTGATTATTGTCTATAAGGGTCATCTGTAATGTGCAGTTTTCAAGCTGATGAGAAACTACAACTCCCAGAATGCCCAGGCTGTAATCTGGGAGTTTTATTTTGGATGCATCTTTTAATCCAAGGGTCAAGGACTATTGGTGTAATCCATTATGATGGACCAGCTGTAGAGCCCGGCATTTCCCGGGTGTAATGCCCATATATGGTCGTAATGCTCATATATGGTAATATTGCCCATATATGGCAATATAGCCCATATATGGTAATATATGGCGATAATGATGGACCAGCTGTAGAGCCGGCATTTCCCGGGTGTAATGCCCATATATGGTCGTAATGCTCATATATGGTAATATTGCCCATATATGGCAATATCGCCCATATATGGTAATATATGTGGGTATGTATCATAGCCCTGCCCCTTACCAGTATCCTCACCCCTTCATAGCACCGTCCCTACACAAAGTCCCTCCCGGTAGCTTGACTACTTTCATAGAGCCACCCCACATATAGCCCTGCCCCTTCATAGCTCCACCCCATCCACCTAGTCCCAGGGGCGGGGCTAGTTGGAGGAGGTTTGGATATGTGGAGATGCAGAGTGCAAAGTGGGCATGGCTATGTGGAGTGGGCATGGCTATGTGGAGTGCGTGTGGCTATGTGGAGTGGGCATGGCTATGTGGAGTGGGTGGAGCTATGATACATACATTCACTCAGCTTTATATATTAGGTAACTCAGGAGTCTTTTTTTGTGTGGAGCAAAGACACAACAGGACACAGTTTATAGGTAAAAAAAAATCTATATTAAACACACGGTGATTAACAATAAGTGCAGAAAAAAAGTCCATAAACACACAGTGTAGATATTGAGTGAAGTCTTAACGAAAAGTCTGTTGAAAACCTCATAGTAAAATGCCATCAGCGGAGCAGTCTATAAAGCGCAGTCAACACTTGGAGATGCTGTAAAACGTAAGTCTATGGCAAGTCCAAACAAGGAGATATTTTAAGCAAGTCTATAACACATGAAATCAGCAAGGCCTGGGAAGGAAGTCTTTTATAAATCCAGAACCAGATGAAGAGCAATTTCAAGTCCAGAACAGTCTTGCTCCACATCTATTTGTATGTAGGAAGCGACGGAGCACTTAACAAAGCAACCAGCTTATGTGTCAGCAAAGGCAGGTGAGGCAAGAGCCGCAGCAGAGGGAGTAGGATGAGCAGCCAGAACAGAAGGAATGCTGGCACAGGTGTAGGGAGCAGAACCTCTGATGACCAGCAGCAAGAGATTCACACAGTACGTGCAGGAGTAGGAGAGAACTTGAGGAGAAGCCGCTAGGAACAGGAAACCAGGCAGAGGAAACCAAAGCAGAACACTCTAGAAATGTCTAGAGGCTGGGGTAGGGTTTATAAAGGTAGGAAGAAAAAAACACATGAAACAAAGGACGCCATCTTGGATGAGGTCCAAAATGCCCAAAAGGTAATAAAATATTCGGAGTCCGGACACTTGGTCAAGAGTGTATGTACCATGAGACTAGTTGGCAATGTCTCCATTTAAATGGGAGGCTGGTGAAGAACTGCACAAGTGTGTGACTTCAAGGCTATGAAGGCTGTAACTTTCTCATGAAATTAGGATGAGGGTGTCATCACCACTCACCATGGGATGTATAAGGCTTTGTGAATATGTTCCTAATTCAATTATAGAGACCAGTACAAGGTATCAGAGTAACCCCCCCTGAGATATTTAGTATCAGAAGCAGCTCTCCTTGTCTCAATGACCAGTGTTTATGACATAATCATTCATACTTATGTAGACATTTCATGGACATACATTATAACATCATCATTGATCAATGTATATATTGGCATTAACATATATACATGTACAATATATATAATAGATTATTGCATGAACATCAGCAACTTTTGCACATTGCTCAAACCTCTCAGGTCCTCATGCCAACAAAGAAGATTATAGCGTCTCCTATCATAAAATACACATTGGTCCTCTGTTTCACAAAAGATAGATAATTTGAGACAGAAATACAGACATTCACAATATGGAGTCTAGAAATATTAAAATTGATCCTGCTGTCACAAGGGTCACCAGTACTCTATGGCTAGGTAGTTTAGCAGTATGCTAGTTAGTGTCAAGCAGCTGGTATGGAGCTTTCTGTGTGCCATGGCTTGAAATCCTGTTTGCCAACCCTTTAGGGCTGGTGTTCAGGAGGTCACAATTGTTTTTCTACATGTAGCTGCCCAGTCTACTCTTAGTCATATCCTTTTTACACCTCCTCCAAGCCCCCAGAATACCTGTTTGGGCACCACCAAAGCTTTCTTATGGTGGGTTTACACTTGCGATATCGGCATCCAACTCCGACCCAACTCCGACCAAAAGTCACGTGGTTCGGGAGTTGGACTCGATATCGTTCGCGCGTTGTACGGTTTGAACGTACAATGCGATGCTGGAACGATGCCAAAACGATATCGGGGTTGAATGAGCGTGCTATTCAACCGCTCGATATCGGATGGCCGTTGTAGCCGCATCGTCCCGTGTGACAGCCCAACTACATGTGTACGCCCACGTCACCCATTCACTCCCATGTTAACTGGTCGTTCCTGGGTTGGGGGGCGTACACATCGTCGGGACGTTGTATCCCGATATCAGGCTGTCTAAACCGGCGATGCGATGGTGGGAAAAGCGCGCTCAAAGCGTCGTCGCGTCCGTTGGGCCGATATCGGGACGTGTAAACCCACCATAAGATGTTTCAACCAGAGATATTTGCAAATTCGTCTTGTAGGTTTTCCCTTCTTTAAGGAGCAGGGTGGACAGTCCAAGAAAGTTGGCAAATATTGGAGCTTTGATGGCACTGGAGACATTTGCCAACACTTCCAGGAGTGAGGAATGTCTTCACTTCTTCAAGAAGCCACCCGAATAGTCCAAGAACGTTGGCAAGTACGGTGGTTTTGGTGGAAACCCAACATTTTTGTCAATTCTTCAAAGAGTATGGAAGGTCTTCTCGTCAAGGAGTCATTTGCAACGGGAAATATATCTACCAATGACTTTTCACAACTCTCCTGGCAGTCTGGGAGGCTTCCCTTCTTCAAGGTGCCATCTGGATAGTCAAGTTGACAAGTATGCTTGTAGTGTATTCCACCTTAAAAGTCCTAATGCAAGTTAAAACATGAGGTTTCCCATGTAAAAGGCAAACTGGATGCTGCAAGCAACATTCGTTTGCGCTGTTTTCATGGATCCATATAATCCATAATGACACACCTCCTAGGGGTCATGTGCATGTCATGTCGCAGTTCATGCGTCATAGCCCGAAAGTACAGATCTGCCATGATCCATACTGTCCGTGGCTTTCCGTACCCATATGCACTCATTTTTAATTTTCACGTGGTGCCATGGATCCGTGTGCATCCGCGGCATCATGTTACTTTTCGCGGAGACCAAAAACGTAGCAAGATATGTTTTTGGTCTTGTGAAAACATGTTTTGAGGAGGATCCTCAAGGATGCAAGCAAACTGTGACACAAGGAGCCCTGGAAGTGTTTTCCGCCCTCATTGAAAGACAATGGGGTCAAAAACTGATCCGTGGCATCCTGTTATGTGACAATCACACGATCACGGTGCCAGTGTGAAGGCAGCCTAAGTAGAGCTGAATGTCATAGTTTTTGTATTACATCTCTAATCCAGCACCACTATAAAGGGTCAGGTTGCCAGTTCTCTAATGCAGGCATAATGATTTAGAGATACCTCTGAACCACCTCGGATCCAGTGAACAGGCCCACTTTGCGGGAGTTGTCCGGGAGTTGAAGGTGTGTGCCTCAGGACTTGGATACTGTTGAACATAATAGTGGAGTAGGGAACCATCAGATTGCTGCTCCACCATTCAATCTGGATAGAGATTGAAGGACGTGTAGGGGCATGGAGTGCCCATGGCTCATTGGGATCTGGTCCCATTCTGTTTGATGGGTCCTCCTATTTTTAGCCTCTCTTCCCATATAATGCTCCTATTGAAATCTAGGCTGCCCTATTTAGATTTTGGAGACGAACTCTTGTGACAGTCACAGGACATGCAATAAATGATAGTAGATGCGGATCTATTGAGAATGGAGTTTCCGACGAACCACCATCAGTGGAAACATCGGCAGTAACATTCATCTTCAGGTGTTATGCATGCAGTAGCACACAAGGAAAAATAATGTAAAATAAGGTCTAATTCAAAACTACTGCACCTGACCCACCTGGTTCTATGTACAAACTAGAGGTCCCAGCTGCCAAGTCCCTAAAGGCCCCTGCACATGTTGAGAGGCCGGCCGCACAGGGCCTTGGTAGTCGTGGGAGAGTCAAGGTCTTGGCTACAGAGAAGCCCGGGCTTTGCAGCGCGCTCCAGCTGGCTCTCCAATGTAAACGTTCAGTTATGATTGACAGTCAAAGTATGACACAGCTTAAATCAAGTCTTTTAACAAGATTTACTCAAGCAGGCTCGTGAAACACGGGTTCCAAACTTGAACGTTACCTTACTTTTGTGGGTGTCTTGCTGTAAATTTATATACTAGCACCGCCTAACTCTTCCCATAGGGATCTGCTCTGTAGGAAGAGTTAGGGGCCCCGCTACAACGGTGCCACCTTGCGAGTCGCCCAGTGTAACAGGGCGATTCTATGATGCAAAAAATCGCCTCAGAATGATCGCCCAGGTTTCACAGCAGTGTTGTGAAACCTGGCGATCTGAACAGGGCGATCATGCCTGATCACCCTGTGTAACGCGGCGACCCGCAATGTTTCAACATTCGCTGGGTTTAACCGCCTTGCTACTTGCCAGGAGTTCGCCGGGAGTTGCTACGTGTGACAGCTCATCGGGTGGGATGCACGCTCTCGTGATTCCCCGCCGACATCGCCGGCGAGGTGGCACCGTGTAACGGTACCCTTAGGGACACCTCTTGGATGGACGATCCTTTGCTGTCAGTACTGTATGGACTAGTTCATCCAAGTCTTGCTGATGCTAAGCACTCTCATGCCAGAGGGGTCAGTCGCTCTAAGTGACTGAACACCGTTCCCAGGATGACTCAGGTGTTTCAGTGGTTCCTGACTTTTTCTCCTTTCTGGAGAATCTCCTGCTAATTCTACGCTGCAAGCCATTTTTATAGACTGGGTCCCACCTAATAACACTTTCACGTCTAGGGGAAACCCATAACTCCACCCTTGATGGGTGTACTAGCTCACTAGCTAAGTTAACCCTAGTTTACCCGAAGTCCTAGGGAGCAGTAGAACAAACAATATACACATAAATCTGTAACATGTCAACATAGATACACACATAAGTCCATATGCATCGGTATATGTACAAAAGCACAGCATTCCCTAGGGCAGGAGTGTCGAGGACCTTGCTTCCTAATCAGTCCCAATCAAGAGTATCACGTACCTCCTTAAGAATCCGGGGAAAATGCAGAGTAAAAAATAAGGTGAACCAAAAGTCATAATCTGTCAGGAAAACACTTGGCAGAAGGCTGTAATTCTAAGCAATGTCCACCTCAGAAGTATCACCAGTGGGTAATGCAAGCCTGGGGATTGGTGGATCAATCCGAGGCATGACAGTAAGGAATTCAACTAAATGGGAACCAATTCTGAGATAGATGTAGGTCCCACTGGTGGCATCCATATTGATGCACAATAATGGATATGGCAATAATAATTAGGTAAGAATACCATGGCTATTATTTTCTAGTAGGTTTTTCTTGTTGTTATCTTACTTTGGAGTCAAAGTATTTTATAAAAAAATGTTTGGACGTTTTCACAAAGTAATGATGGTAAGGTCCACACATGGCACCTCAAGCACTCAGGCGTCAAGTATCAAAGATCCACAAAATTACCAACCAAAGTGCTCCCACTGCATTGTTGTCAACCAAGTAGTAACCATATCTTAAAGGGCGCGTTTTAAGCAGATTCCACCCAGGTGGGCCTAAATGTATTGATCCTGTTGAATACAAATTAGCACTTTTTCCCGACGGCTCTCAAATATGATTTCCTATACAACCATTGATCACCAATATAATAAGATGGCGATGTTCGATTAAATTGTTCGCCAATCTCAAATTGGAGTTGTTTTGTGGGTGTTCGAGCTGGCGAATAGAACAATGTGTTCAATTCGCGCCTGACATGTTCTGATTTGGTTCGAAATGCGCAGATGCATCAAAATAGCATCTGCGCATTTTCAGCAAATAAACATGTAAGTAAATAAAGTGTTAAAAATAAAAAAAATGTATGCCACCGTCTGCGGGTCCACCGATGCTCGTCTAAGTCTGTAGGTGATAGGACCTGTGGTGACGTCATGTATGGGAATCGGTACATGACCGAGTTCAATCCGGGACATAGAGTCATGTATGGGGCGCTGGATTGCACTGGACCGTACAATCGTGAGAATCCGTTTCAACCGTTTCTCTTGGATCTTCCCGGTTTCAAAGTAACACTGCTAAGTCACTGCCCTTGATAGCATGCTGTGCTTTCATGTGAGTTTCATGCTGCCTGCATGGTGCAGGCTCTGTGGTGTGGGCAGCTGTCTTCCCCTGTGCTGCCCCTGTCACTCCTCTCCCGCTGTATGTTGGTCTCTCTCCCCCTGTGCTGTCTTCTCCCCTCTGTGCTCTCTCCTTTGAGCTCTGTTCTCCTGTGCCTCTTCCTGTATTGCTCTTTCCCCCCTGTTGTCTCTCCCTCTATGCTCTCTCCTTTTAGCTGCTCGCCTCTGTGCAGCTCCTTTCTCCACCCTGTGCACTCTCTCTCTCCCCCCTGTATGCTCTCTCTTGCTCCCCTTGTGTAATGTGTCTGCTCCCCTGTGTGCTCTCTCTGCTCCGCTGTGCACTTGCCCCACATGTGCTTTGTCTCTCCCCTCTTGTGCACTCTCCCCCCTGTGCTGTCCAAAGATAGCAGCAGCGTGAATAAGTGCGCATGCGCGCACCAGATCATGCTCCGGAGATCTTTGTATACCATATGCATGCACACTTCATCAGGTGGTAATGTGGTATTCGATGGCGGCGGTTTAGGGTGGTGGTTGCGGGTGGCTGTGGCAAATGATAGCAGGACATCCGGACGCCAGAAGTTACAGACAGGACAGTGCAATTATGTAACTGCCCCCTTTGCCCTGTCTCTGCCCCCTGTGCACTTGCTCTGCCCCCTGTGCACTCTCTCTGCCCCCTAGTGCACCCTCCCTTTTTATATCTGAGTTGTTGCATCTCAAAAATATGGAGACTATCCTTTATTATATGAATTGTCCCTGCTGGTAACTGTAACAACCCTAAGAAAACCATCTAATGCATCATGCATAAAAAAGAGTTCTATGGTTCCCATAGCAACCAAACAGATGACTGATTTGAAAAATTGGGAAGTTGTTTGTTGCTAGGGGCAACGGAGTCTTTTTCTCGGCAAAAAATAGCCCTCTTAAAAGCCCCTAGAGCTCTTGGTTCACTTAACTGGTGTCTTTCTAAGGACTAAGAGGTATTTTGGGCCCCTTAGGGCCCGATTACAATTTTCACCTCTGCTCCCCTGTTTTCTATGACCCATGAGGCATAGGAAGAAGTAAAAGAAGAAGCGGTTGGAGCTGCAGTCAATAAATGTTGGATTTTTCTTTCAGCTTGACCTCGGTTTTGTGTGTTTTCGTTACTTGTTGGTTTTGGCTGCTCAGATTGTTCTGCTTCATTAGTGAGGACATGTTTTTGCTTTTCATCCTTTGTTTCTGGTGATTTTGCTTCTACTGAATGATTAATAAGGTCGTTTAGCTAAAACTACCAATACTGAAGTCGTTGAGAAATAGAGATTTTATTCTCACAGTTGTGTTCCCATCTGTGCTGGTTACTAAAGGGGCTCCCTGCCTAAATTTACTAGGCGGAAATCTGGATGAGCGATGTAATGGGCCGGGCTTCCGTGGCTGGAGACCACCAAACCGATCATTATATCTCAGCTACCTGGACTACTGTGAGCAAGACTGCTGATAGAATGCCTGTGCCCTGTGACCAAACCAGAGTTTGTTCCCCCTCCTTCTTGTATTCGGGAAGGAGGGGGGATACAGAATGGCTCTACCACATTGATGATGCCGGTAACAGTGCTCATCTTAGGGGTTAATGCCAAGCGCCTAACTACAACAGATGCAGGAGTTGTAATGGCACCCGAGCCCTGGAGCCAAGGAGGCCTCAAAAGTCCATTTGACCTGTAGAAAAAGACTATTACTATTAAAGATATGCAATAATTGGGTGCCCCGTTGGAGCTTTCCCATCGGGACCCATGAGCCTCAAGTTACGTCATTGGTTAATGCCTAATAATACTAGAAGTTGAGGGAGACTCTAGGGCAGTGATGGCGAACTCCAGACCTCGAGTGCCACACACAGTCCAGGTTTTCAGGATTTCCATTGCATTTGACAGTTGGCAATCAAATTACCAACTGTCAAACTCTCAGGAAATCCTGAAAACCTGGACTGTGTGTGGCACTCGAGGCCTGGAGTTCGCCATCACTGCTCTAGGGTGTTCAGGGTCTCCTTTGTTGAGTCCAGTCTCGGTCCCGGCTGAGGAGTATTGCTCTGAGTTCCGGAGATGGGCTACTGACACTCAATGGAATGACCCTACCTATAGGAGTCATTTCTGCCAGGGTCTGTCAGCTAGGCTTCAGGACTCTCTGGTCCAACATGTTACTCCAAAGTTTTTGAAGTATGTCCCTTGCTATCAGGGTGGATAGACACATGAGGGAGAGACCTAGACCGACCTTGCCCCCTGTGGTTCAACTCTCTAACTAGTTCGCGGTTCATCATGAGGCAGGGGCATGTTTCCATTGTTGTCGAACTGATCACTATATCAAGGTCTGTCCACTTTGCGCCAATCACTTTATACCAGGTTATAACCCATGTTCCTCTGGTCGTAGGAAAGGAGATGACGAGAGCGTTTCCTCCATTTTTATGTCTCGGTTCACCATTACTGCAGAAATAGTGATTGATGGAAAAATGAAGATTATTCTTATGGATAGTGGAGCAGGAGCAACTTTAGTGGATTCTCATTTGTTCAGAATCATGGTCTTGTCTGTAGTGCGCTAGTGAGATCCATAGCTATTTTTGCCATTGATTTTGCTTCTCTTAGAGTTTGACCCAAATCGAACACAATGTGAAGTTGCACATATGGATTCTTCACTAGAGTTCCCCTCGTGCTACGTCTTAGGCAGTCTACCTACTCTCATCATCTTAGGCCTTACCTTTTTGAAAAAACACAGTCCGGTTATTGGCAGTCCAGAGAAGTAGTTAGTTGGGGTCATTTTTTGTGACGGTAATTCCCTGGGTAATACTGTCACTGCCTTCTTTGTAAAGCCTATAGTTTTGCTCAAAAGTTTACATACCCCGGAAGATTCTTTCTTTCTTGGCCTTTCTCTAGAGAATATGAATGATAACACAAAATCTTTTTGTCCACTCATGGTCAGTGGTTGGGTGAAGACATTTATTGTGATCTACTGTGTTTTCTCTTTTTAAATCATAATAACGACCAAAAACATCCAAATGACCCTGATCAAAAGTTCCCATCCCCTGGTGATTTTAGCCTGATAACAGAAGTTGACACAAATGGTTTGAATGCTTAATAAAGGTAACATCCTCCCCTGTGACCTGTTTGCTTGTAATCAGTGTGTGCATAAAAGCTGAGTGAGTTTCTGGGATCCAGACAGACTCTTGCATCTTTTATCCAGCCACTGACATTTCTGGATAATGAGTCATGCAGAAAGCAAAAGTATATTCACCAAATCTACAGGAAAAGATAATTGAACTGTATTAAACAGGAAAGAGATACAAAAAGATATCCAAGGATTTGATAATGCCAGTCAGCAGTGTTCAAACTGTGATAAACAAATGTAAAATCAGGGGCTCTGTAAAAACCAAACCACGATCAGGTAGATCAACAAAACTGCCAGGAGAACTGTTTGGGATGCAAACAAAAATTCACAAATAACATCAGCTGAAATACAGGACTCACTGAAAACTAGAGATGTGGATGCTTCAGGATGCACAATAAGGAGGCACTAAAAGAAAAATGGGCTGCATGGTCAATTCGCCAGAAGAAAGTCATTACTGCGCAAATGCCACAAAGTATCTCACCTACAATACACCAAACAGCACAGAGACAAGCCTCCAAACTTCTGTAACAAGGTCACTTGGAGTGATGAGATCGAAATTGAACTTTCTGGCCACAACCATAAGTGTTACATTTGGAGAGGCGTCAACAAGGCTTATGATGAAAGGAACACCATTCCTACTGTGAAGCATGAAGGTGGATCACTGATGATGTGGGGATGTGTGAGCTATAAAGGTGCAGGAAACTTGTTCAAAGTTGAAGGAAAGATGAATGCAGCACATTATCAGCAAATACTGGAGGCAAATTTGCACTCATCAGCCCGGAAGATGCGCATGGGACATACTTGGACATTGCAACATGGCAACGATGCAAAACACAAGGCCAAGTCGACCTGTCACTGTCTACAGCAGAGCAAAGTGAAGGGTCTGGAGTGGTCATCTCAGTCTCCTGACCTCAATATCATTGAACCTCTCTGGGGAGAACTCAAGCAAAGCGCAGTTCATGCAAGAAAGTCCAGGAATTTACAGGAACTGGAGGCTTATTGGTAAGAAGAATGGGCAGCTTTACCATCTAAGGAAATAAAGAGCCTCATCCACAACTACCACAAAAGACTTCAAGCTGTTATTGATGTTACAGGGGGCAACACACGGTATTAAGAACTGGGGGATGGGAACTTTTCATCAGGGTCATTTGGATGTTTTTGATTGTCATTATGATTGAAAAAGAAAAAACACAGTAGATGACAATAAATGGCTTCACCCAACCACTAACCCTGAGTGTTTTCATTCATATTGTCTGAAAAAACGCCAAGAATGCAAAAAATCTGCCGGGGTATCTACATCTGTTTCCACACCTCAGGTCAATACTAGGCCTTGGTGCCCTCCTGGTAGAGTTGGTCGTGGAAGGGCGGTGTCTCACACGAAGTACCCTGAGGGGTTTTCTAAACACAACAGGTGGAAGTGTGAGTCTGGGGCTCTGGGCTCTAAGATTATTCGTCCATTTAGAGTGAAGGCCATTCTCAACTCTATGATCTTCCAACTCAAACTACTGCCAGTGCTTAATGTCCACAACATATTCAACAGTTCATCGCTCAAGAAACGTGTCATGTCACAGTAGCCAACTTTACTACCACCACCTACGATCTACATTTTTGGAAATCAGGAGGGTCAGCTGTCTTCTTTTTTATAGACAAGTGTGGACTTGAGGGTCCTTAGGCTCCTCAAAGAGGGAAGGGTACTGTCACAAGTTGACATCTAAGGAGTCTATGGTATTTTAAATGTGTTTATTTCTTTTGCATTAGCAAGGGTTAATGTCAGTTTTTCCTTTGCTGGTAAGCTACTGCTTTCTTGATCAGGTGATACGGTTTAGTGATCACTCCCCCACCCTCTAAATAGTCTCATTATTATTATTATTTATTCCATGGTGCTTTACATGACCCATCACTTGACATCATTGATGGAGTTCATTCTCTGCTTGACCATTGTGCCATGTGGAAGTTGTGCTGCTTCAGTTCTTCCTGGTGCCGCGTGTCACATCGCCATTGGAGTCGGTGGCTGGTGTTCCTGCCTCGGATTCCTTCGGCTGAGGGTGCCGGTGATAGGAGGGCCTTGTCCTCATATGGACCTGCTCCTTCAACGTCTGCCTCTGTCGCTGAACGCCGCCGTGTTTCTCCTTTGGGCGATGTTGGTCGCAGAGGAGCGGGCCCTGCAGAGGTGTCTGATAGCCGCAGCCTTCGTTCTTTTGTGAGAAGTGGGGTGGTTGGTGCCAGTCGTGCATCACCATCTGGCCTGGTTCTAGGGGTGGTCCGGATGAGATCATCAGGCTGTGAGCTCCAGCCTATGGGAGGTAACCTCGCCCTTCAAATACATTGGAGCCTGTCTTGCAGGCCGCCGGATATAGTTTTGGTTCCCCAGTGATATAGTGTGTGTTTGGTTTTGACTCTGACCTTTGCCTGGATTTTCGACTCTGCTACCGCCTGATGATTTTGTACCTTAGCTGCCCTCTCAGTTTTGACTCGGACTCCTGACTACGTTCTTCGGATCCTGATTTTTCCCTTCCTGGCGACCTCCCTGCTCTGCTGCTCATAATTGGCAACTACCCCCTGGGCTCCGCTGTAATTCCAGATCCCTGTATAGGGGTTAAGGGTCTCGGGGTTTCTCGGGGTGCTGCCTTACCAGCAGCTCAGCCTCATAGCGGATGGTCGTCACACCGCGCTTTCTCTGCCTTGGAGTTTACCAGTAGATTTCAAGTTTTTGGTATCCATATTGTCGTTTACCCTGTGTGTTATTACCTTAATTGTGCTGTTATAACTGCAGTGGCGAGGCTGGCCTCTTCGCCGGCCAACGCTCTAGCCAGGGTTACACTAGGTGACAGCCACAGTGGAGGAATGTGATGGCGGTTGGATGGAAGGACATGCTTAGGGCTGTTAGGGCAGGAAGGGAAAGACTCAGGCTAGAGTCAAGAGAAGTCTCCATTCCCTGCTCCCTCCTTCCCTCTGTATTGCATCATGCGGTGGACATTGTACGGTAGGTGGTATAAATGTGGTGTATGAACACTGTATGGTATGATGGTACAGTAGTATTATATAGGTACTGGGTATGAGATTTGGTTGTGCAGTCCAAGTTTTTTTTTGCAGTTGTAGTAGTATAGAATGACTTTATGGCACTATAATATAGACACTGGATGATATACTGATAAGCGGTATAAGAGTGCTATGGTGATTTGACTTTCTTCTAAAAACATAACTGTAACACCCCTATAGAATTTACTAAGTAATAACCTGAGACTGTGAAATTACCATCCTGGAGGGAAAAATATAGGACAATGAGAAAATAGTGTATGTTAATTCAGAGTACCCAACTCCTTATAGAGGTCCCAATAGTGGGACCCTGGCCCTGACCAGCACACTATACTCCACTACAGGGGCAGACATATCACTGGTGCAGCCTGGGCGGCTGGGGAGCCCATTTCAACCTCCAAAGCAGGGGAAATTGTGCCTTTTGATGAGTTCTTGTGTAGGAAAAGGGCCCATATACTGTTCTTGCACAGGGGCCCTTTTCTGTCTGTGTCTGCCAGTGCTCAACTACTACTTGCAAACACAGTTACCTTCTTCCCTCTGTGATTTCAATCTGTCAGACTGAATCGTTTAGAGCCCATGATGAATTATGTTATACATTGTGCACAATGGGTTATTCATTAGGGCCATCGAGTAGCTGTCAGCTCAGGGGTTTCTTAATTAACTCCTTAAACAAACAAGGATTTTCTGTTCTTACAATTGACCATAATATATGTTCAATCCCGAAGTCAAAGCTCTAAACATCAACCCTGGGACTGGGCTAATGTTCTGTTATACACATGGGAATAACATGTAAAAAAAGACATAAATGGAGCCTTGCAACCATGTTACCTATAGGAGCATAGGCGGATTATAATGAGGGCAATCTGGGCTACTCTCCAGGGCCCGCAGACCCAGGGGGATCCATGGCCAGATTGCCCTCATTATAATGTATTGTGCAGCAATAGATACTCACCTCTCTCCCGTCTTAGAGCAGGGAGCGTCCTGGAACTACGCTGCCGGCAATTCACAGCGGCAGCGCAGCTCACAAGAGCTCCCGTCAGCGGTGTGATGTCATTATCAGTCAGTGTCTTCATGTACATGCCGGCATCAAGAGGACGTGGAGACAGGCGGGTTGGAGCAGAGCCATGGAAGGACAGGAGTGAGATGAGTACATGTTATCATTTTTGTTATATGTGCTGGTGTATTCAGGGGCTATATGGGGTAAAGCTTTTATACTGGGTCTATGTGGGCAACAATCTGCATATAGGTGACTATGTGGGGCCCAGCCAGGGCCGGTTTTAGGAAAAGTGGGGCCCTGGGCAAAAGGTTAAAGTGGGCCCTGAATGCTCACATATTGCACCGTCACACTCAGACATTTTGGTTACATGTACAAGGGCCGAATTCAGACTGGTGAATGAGCACGATCTATAATATTCACATCATTCAGCGCTTGTTTCTGGACTTCTTACTCAGGATGATGAAGAATGATGGGTGCAGAGCAATCACCGGTAGAGCTATCTGTCCTCTACAGTATCATGTTATTGGCAGCACTTCTGCAGTTTGTGACTAGCCCAGGGTATGGGGACTCGGGTATCTGGACCCTCTGCTGCGGTAGGGATGTCACTGGTGGCCTGACCAGACCCGTGGCCATGGTGGTCAACTAAAAAGGGGTAGTTGAAATGGGAATAAAAGTTTATAAGTTTATCGTGACGCCACCTGCAGCTTTTGGTGATGATCACCAGCGCCGCTTCAGACCTCCGGGGGGCGATGGCACAGCAGCTTGGATGGTGCAGCTCCCTGCAGGTAGAGCTGAGTCCCCGGGGCAGGACAGCACTTGTGGTGGTGGTGCTGAATATGGTGTATGGCAGCGACTTGGATAATGGAGACACGGAGGCTGTATGACTCTGTACGGGTGTTTACTTGTCACTGAGCAACACAGTTCAACACGGGTTAACGGTCACACAGTTCTGGGTAGTGGCCAATGAACCGGGTGTCTCTATGTGGCTTTGTTAGATATCCCTCCTTTACTCTCTTCCAGTCCTTGTCTGTGTGAAGCCTGGCTGGCTTGAAACCTGGCCTGGCCTCCTGTGCTCTCTTACCACCTTTGCTGTAGTGGTGTAACCCTTGATGGCCTGCCGCTATCTCTCTCCACGGTGCCTGGCTCCCTGGTAGTGACTGCGCAGGTGCCCGGGAGACTGAAGTCTCCACAGTAGACCGGTATTCTCTGCTGGGCTTGGAGCTTTCCAGCAGACTCAGACTCCGGTGTCTGGTGTGCTGTTTGGGAGAACCTAACACTGGCAGCTCGGTTCCCAAACTGCTGCTCTTCCCTGGAAGTCCCCTTTACTCCTTCTCTGTCAGACATTCACTGCCTCTAACTTCCTCCCGTCCTCCCACTGCTTGCCCTGAACTCCCCCCACTGGGGCTGGGTCTCCTAGCAGAGGATTTAACCCTGTAGACCCCTGAGCTAAGGAATAAGCCACATATTAACCTCCCCATTCACTGACCACAGGGATACCACACACACTGGTCTGGGTGCAGTATTCCTTAGTGGCGCTCCGACCAGTGGGGTGCCACATTTGCAGTGGGCGATGTGCTGCCGAGAGCAAGGATTTTTGTTCCTCCATAAACATCCAATCACCTGATAATGAGCAGCATTCTGCTCATTTGTTGGGCGATTGGAGACCTGTTTACACCTAGGAACTCTTGTCTGTGCTGCTGGGATTTATAAATGTGGATGTTACATACACACAACACACGGTATGTGACACACTATATATTACACGTATACACCGAGCACACACACATAGACACACACACATCCATAGACACACATGTGGAGCCCACTGGGACGAGGGTACTTGGTACCGGACCGGTCTGCTTGCTGGGGGGAAGTCACGGGTGGTCCTGGTCCGGACCGTATCCCGGGCCCACACAATGGATAAGGGAATATTTACAGGGGATATGTCACTCGTGACGCCACCCACTTGGTGCGGCCAGTGATGGGGCCGCCGCTGCTGCAGAACCTCCGGGGGTGATGTGATGGCAGCGGAGATGGTATAGTTCCAGTGGGGGGAACTGTATCCCCCGGGGCAGTAAGGGTTAAGTCTATGGTTTGTAGCACACTTACTTCACAGACGCTGCAGAGATCTCTCCTCCTGGCTGGTGCTGACAGGCTGGATCTGTAGGGAGGAATGGTCTTGTAGTGAGGTGAACAATTCAGATTGTATTATTGAAATGGACACTGAAGTGAACATTACACAGTCCGATACTGCCCCTTGTGGACAAGTGCTGAAACAAACGCAGGGAAGTGGGAAATTCCCTTTTCAGCAAATGTGTTTACTCAGGAAGAGAGAGCAGTAGGAAGTCAGTATAGATCCAGAGCTGAGCAAGGGAAGACCTGCGTGTGGATGTCTGTTGAAAGAGGGCTACTTTGCTACACCTTGCCGGAAAAATCACCCCGCAGAAGCCCTCGTGACTGATCCTGGGCCACTGGACTTTGGTGCTGTGACTCTGGCCGCTCTGCAAAACCTTGCCCGCCGAGCACCCGGAGTGCATGTGCAGGGGCCGTGACCGACATAAGGGAGCCATTTGTACTGCCGTGATCTTCCTTCTGCTGCTCGGTGTGCCCTGAGACTGGGAGAGACTAACAAAGAAAGATTCCGTTACCTGCGGAAGGAGACCAAAGAAGACGACTGAGGAGTTTCCCCCTTCAGCGCTGCACTGGGACCCGTCCTCGTGAGATCCCCAGGCCTGCGACGTGGGAGCGACATCTTCTTCTGTGATAGACTGGTACGTGATTTTAGGGAAAGTTAGGGAAAGATACCTTCATTGTTGTGTTTTTTTTTCTTGCTGCGTACCCGGCAGAAGTGAAGAATCAGAGACTCTAATATATACAAGTGCGCATATAGTTCGGTTGACTGTGAGATAAACATGTTTGCCAGTAAAGAAACGTTATTATCGGTTAAACCTGAGTATGGGGATTCTGTTGAGAAAAATCATACACACACACCCGCGGCCTTACCACCGGTCGCTACAGTCTGCAGATAGAAACTGACAAGGGAGGCAATTCAGGGTTTTCCAAAGCTTTACTCTTCGTTGTTCAGTCAGTTCACAGGTAATTTGCAGTTCTTTACAAAGCTCTAGCACAGTTGAAGTACACGGGCACATTCTCCCTCTCCGGGTTCCCTTTACTCCCTGCAGCCAGGCCTCTCTCTCTGTGACCCCTCACACAGTCTTTAGTGTCCTTTCCGGGCTGTTTACGGTCTCCGTCTGTATGGGTGGTGTGTGGTTCACTGGACAGTATGGCGGTGACTCGGGCTCTTGTGAGTCCTAGTGCGTCACTTAGCTGCCTGTCCTTTGGGTTAGGGATCTGTGGCGCCCCTGCGTTCAGGTGGCCACAAAAGGGAACTGCAGCCAGGCAGGTAGGACATGTAAACACTACACCCTCACAGCCCACATCCCCACGCATAGAAGAAGGGGTTACATCCAGCTCTGAGGTCAGATACTATATGAGACCAGAGGAGTGGTGGATGAGGAGTGGGTTGGGCACACCAGAAGGTCAGGTGACTGACAGTATATAGAGAGGGGGAGGAGTGAAGGAAGTGAGTAGGCTGAAGCAGCTGAGATGCAAAGACAGAGAGATATTGCACGTCCTGGAAGTGCCTAAGCTGAGGAGCGCAGACCCGTACTGAGCCAATGCGAGCCAGATGGGGGGAAAGCCCATCCAAGATGCTGAAACCACCAGGAGTGTGACAGACAGAGAAGGGACGGTGCAACCCGTGCCCTAGACAGACGCTGAAGCTACTGACAGCAGGTGGAGAAGCCCTCCTAGATATCTGAAGGAAACAGAGGAAGGAGCCTGGCAGCGCCTCATGCTAGAGGACTGTTGGAGGCTGGGCAAGAGCAGAGTGTCAGCTCTGAAGGGGACCGACGATTTACCCGGTATCCCCAGATTCACTGACGGGGAGCTTTAGTTTCAAGCTGGAGTTCCTAACCCAAAGAACAGGCAGCTCAGTGACGCACTAGGACTCACAGAAGCCCGAGTCACCGCTATACTGTCCAGCGTCCGCACACCCCCGTGTAAGACGGAGAAAGAGTAATAGCCCGGAAAGGTACACTAAGAGACTGTGTGAGGGGTCACAAGGAGAGAGGAGCCTGGCTGCAGGAGGAAAGGGAACCCGGAAAGGGAGAATGCAACTGAATGTTAAGAACTGTGTAACAACTAACTTGTAAGCTGACTGAAGGAACTAAGTAAAGCTTTGGAAACCCTGCATTGTCTCCTGCCTGCTTCCATCTGCAGACCCTTCCTCCCCTACAGGCTTGCATCAGCACGATCTCAACCTGCAGAGCTACAGCCTGTCAGCACCAGCACAGGAGGAGAGATCCCTGCAGCTGCAAAGTAAGTGTGCTCCAACAGCCTCACACACAACAGACTTTAACTCCTTACTGCCCCGGGGGATACAGTTCTCCCCACTAGAACTATACCATCCCCGCTGCCATTCCATCACCCCCGGAGGTTCTGCAGCAGCGGCGGCCCCATCACTGGCCGCAACAAGTGGGTGGCGTCACCCGTGACAATCTCCCTTGTAAATAAATCCTCTTTTATTGTGCTGAGCCAGGGACACGGTCCGGACCAGGCCACCAGTGACATCCCCCAGCAGCAGATCCGTCCGGCACCGAGTACCCCACGTCCCTTGGGGCTCCACAACCTGGCGTCACGAACAGGATCTACCCGGTCCAAAAGAATTGGACCTTGTGCGCCAAAAGAACTGTTTCTAGACTTTTCCCGCCAAAATCTGACCCCAATGGCGGCCACCAGGGACTAGCGCCATGTGCAGAGGGGGCGTTCCTAAGCCTCCCATCGTGGGCCGGTCCGGTCCAAGGCGCGAAAAGAAGGTCCCGCCCTGGCTCTCCTTAACTCCGGGAGAGCCAGCAGTCACTCTAAAAGAAGAGCCGCCGCCCCTAGACCCTCCTACCAAGAAGCTGGCGCGAACTGAGAAGGAAATCGTCATCAGGAGGGGGCGGAGCAGGCAACCGGAAAAGAAGGGATCGCCATTCAGAGACACGAGGACGGAAGCGACGGACGCACCAAAGAGCGATATACCTGGAAGACCACGAGTGATCCCGGAAGGCCCACAGAACGATTTAGTGGAGGAACCTGACCGAGGAGAGACCCCGTGTGACCAAAGAGAGATGGCAGAAGGTGGTGAAGCGCGTCCCTCCGTCCCAGACACCCGGAGGGGTGTATTGCGGCTGCTGCCCCCGAGGATGACACGGGCCCAAGAGGAGCATCGGACCCGGATTCAGATCAACATTGATCAGCCTAGAAACTGTTACATCCAAGTCTATGAAGGATGTTATAACACAGACCCCAGAGAGCAGTTTGCTGAACGCTGCACTGCAGGACCTAGAGGTGTACCCCAGACGGAAGACATCGCAAGTGGTACCATGGACGCAGCAAAAGAAAGAATAGAAACGCAGGATCTGCATCCAGAAGGGAAGGCATCCCAGATGATCCAGAAGAATGGAGAAGAAGGATCAGGAGTAAGATCCGTGTCCTGCATCAAGAGGAACAGATGAAGAAAGAAGAATTGTAAGTGTGAATGTACATTGTTCCTTATTGACCCCCAACCTTACCTGAGTGAATGCTAGCATTCCCCTGTATGTCTTATATGTTGAACTGAACATTGCTATCACGAACAATGATGTGATAAGAACTCCCTTTGTATATAGTTGAGCACACTTGTGTGCTCCCCTTTGGTTTTAAGACCAGCTGCACAAGAGAGTTAATGCACGAACTCTGCATTTTGAATCCAGAACTTTGAAGCTGCTATTGAGACTTTTGCACTTTTTGAGAAATTTTGAAAGTTTTAGCACTTTTTGAAAGAGAATTTTATACTTTTATACAAAGTAATGTTTATAATGTCTTTTATAGAAAAGGGTAATGACGAGTATATACCCATGCACTTTGTTTATAGTTAATGCAACGTTCCAAGAATCGTGCCTCCCGGATGGGAAGAAACCAAGAATACTTAATGTTTACTGTTATAGATAATATAAAAATGTTTTCAGGGTAACCAATGTCGAGTCGCGCGCGGACGCGCTGTTTAACTCCGGGAGAATGTGGCGCCCCTGCGTCCAGGTGGCCACAAAAGGGAACTGCAGCCAGGCAGGTAGGACATGTAAACACTACACCCTCACAGCCCACATCCCCACGCATAGAAGAAGGGGTTACATCCAGCTCTGAGGTCAGATACTATATGAGACCAGAGGAGTGGTGGATGAGGAGTGGGTTGGGCACACCAGAAGGTCAGGTGACTGACAGTATATAGAGAGGGGGAGGAGTGAAGGAAGTGAGTAGGCTGAAGCAGCTGAGATGCAAAGACAGAGAGATATTGCACGTCCTGGAAGTGCCTAAGCTGAGGAGCGCAGACCCGTACTGAGCCAATGCGAGCCAGATGGGGGGAAAGCCCATCCAAGATGCTGAAACCACCAGGAGTGTGACAGACAGAGAAGGGACGGTGCAACCCGTGCCCTAGACAGACGCTGAAGCTACTGACAGCAGGTGGAGAAGCCCTCCTAGATATCTGAAGGAAACAGAGGAAGGAGCCTGGCAGCGCCTCATGCTAGAGGACTGTTGGAGGCTGGGCAAGAGCAGAGTGTCAGCTCTGAAGGGGACCGACGATTTACCCGGTATCCCCAGATTCACTGACGGGGAGCTTTAGTTTCAAGCTGGAGTTCCTAACCCAAAGAACAGGCAGCTCAGTGACGCACTAGGACTCACAGAAGCCCGAGTCACCGCTAAACTGTCCAGCGTCCGCACACCCCCGTGTAAGACGGAGAAAGAGTAATAGCCCGGAAAGGTACATTAAGAGACTGTGTGAGGGGTCACAAGGAGAGAGGAGCCTGGCTGCAGGAGGAAAGGGAACCCGGAAAGGGAGAATGCAACTGAATGTTAAGAACTGTGTAACAACTAACTTGTAAGCTGACTGAAGGAACTAAGTAAAGCTTTGGAAACCCTGCATTGTCTCCTGCCTGCTTCCATCTGCAGACCCTTCCTCCCCTACAGGCTTGCATCAGCACGATCTCAACCTGCAGAGCTACAGCCTGTCAGCACCAGCACAGGAGGAGAGATCCCTGCAGCTGCAAAGTAAGTGTGCTCCAACAGCCTCACACACAACAGACTTTAACTCCTTACTGCCCCGGGGGATACAGTTCTCCCCACTAGAACTATACCATCCCCGCTGCCATTCCATCACCCCCGGAGGTTCTGCAGCAGCGGCGGCCCCATCACTGGCCGCAACAAGTGGGTGGCGTCACCCGTGACAATCTCCCTTGTAAATAAATCCCCTTTTATTGTGCTGAGCCAGGGACACGGTCCGGACCAGGCCACCAGTGACATCCCCAGCAGCAGATCGGTCCGGCACCGAGTACCCCACGTCCCTTGGGGCTCCACAGATCCTAACATGAAGCTGTGATCCCCCGTCGGTGTCTGGGAATGCCGGGTAAACTATGGTCCCCTCTAGAGCCGACACTCTACTCAGCCCAGACTCCAGTAGTCCTCCAGCACGAGGCTCCACCAGGCTCTCTCCTTCTGTTCCTTTCTAGTATCCTAGGAGGGACTTCTCTGCCTGCAGTCAGTGGCTTCAGCTGCTGTCTAGGGCCCGGGTTACACCGTCCCTCTCTGTCCTGTCACACTCCTGGTGGCATCAGCGTCGGATGGGCTTTCTCTCCCCTCTGGCTCACACTGGCTCAGTACGGATTCTGCGCTCCTAGCTTTGCACTCACAGAGAGTGTGATTGTCCTTCAGTCTTTACAGCTCAGCCTACTGTGGCCTACTGCCTTCCTTCACTCCTCCCCCTTCCTATATACTGTCAGTCACCTGACCTCTGGTGTGCCCAACCCACTCCTCTGAATCCACCACCCCTCCGATCTCATATAGTTTCTAATCTCAGGGCTGGATGTTAACCTCTTCCTACACGTGGGTTGTGTGGGCTGTGAGGGTGTTGTTGTGCAACTAAGTCCTACCTGCCTGGCTGCAGTTCCCTTCTGTGGCCTCCTGGACGCAGGGGCGCCACACACACATATATGTATACACCGGGCACACACACATAGACACACACATCCATTCCCATCATTGTCTGTTTGTGTCATACAGCCCGGCTCCTCCGGGGACGGTCGCTCTTTCTAACCTCTTGTCCTCTGACAAGAGATGGGGATTTTGAACACAGGACTCCTTATATTGATTAAAAATTACCTACAAGTGTTTAATGAAATAGGATTTACAAACTGGAGAGTCAGTAAGATGAATGTTTCCATAGGATCTTCTACTTAAATGTCATCTGTAGCAAAGATCTTCTATATTCTTCATATTATAAAAAATACATTGAATTAAGCCCCATCCTGTTGTTCTGGGGTCACTAGTGGAAATATTGATCTTAAAGGGGTTGTCCAGAATTCTATAAACATGACTGATTTCTTTCAAAAACTGAGCGGGATAGTGACTGAAAAGGCCACTTAATATGGTGGTTATGGTGGTCTCCGCAAGGATTCCACCCCAGGGCTAGGTCCTTCCCTGGAGGGATATCTGGCTAGTCCTGTGTTTGAGACTCTTAATCGAGGCTCCACGGACTCCATTTGCATATTCAGATTCCCAGGGGGCAATGCACCATGGATGTCACTGTGTTTGAGCGCTTTAGCCGGCTGCCCGCAGTGTTTTCCTCGACCGGTCTCCCTGAGATCAGTGAGAGCTTTGTGATGTTGGCTCTGCACCTTGTGACTGAGGGACGTCACTTAGTCACATGCGCAGTGTCATAGAGGCTCCGATCACTGTGGGCCTCTGGGATGAGAGGACACCGCTGTCGGTCACCGGGGGAGCGCGTCAAGGTGAGTAAAAGCACAGCAGCATTCACACACAGAAGGCTGCACTTTGTGAGGACATGCTCTTGGCGCAGTTTCTGCATCAAAAATGGATCCACACAAAACGCAGCAAAAACGCTGAGTGCGAATGTAATGTTGGCCTGTCGGCACACAGCCTTAAGGGCTCCTAGTTCTCTATTAGGGTAAGGTCACACTAGTGCTATGAATGCATTCAAGGGGGTTCCGTTAAAAAGTTAGAATCTGGCAGCATTAACGCAGCGTAAGGCTAGAGTCAGACCTACGTCTGCCCTCAGCCTGGCGGATGCGTTCAAAACTTAGAAAATCTCAGGCTCAGCGCATAGCGTTACCGGCATGTAATGCTATGCGCCGCCTGTGTATAGCATCCCTATGGCAACCGGAATGATCAAGCACCCGCCGGCTCTATTCCCAGCTCCCGGATAAGTGCTTTTGATGAGCGCACAGGAAAACGCTGCAAACCGTGTTTCCTGTGCACTCATCAAAAGCACTTATCCGGGAGCTGTGAATAGAGCCGGCGGGTGCGTGATCATTCCGGTTGCAATAGGGACACTATAGACAGGTATACATGCCGGTAACGCTATGTGCTGAGCCTGAAATTTTCAAGTACATCCGGCAGACTGAGGGCTGACGCAGGTCTGACCCTAGCCTAACCGTTATGCCTTAACGCTGCCAATACAATCCTATTGGTGATGGATCCCCAAGAGCATGTCAAATGCCGGCATCTAAGTGCCGGAGTTTGAAACCTCGAGCTGTTTTCAAGCGCATCACATGAAGCGTGCTTCCGCGTCATGTGATGCGCTTGGAATTAGCACAAGGTTTCAAACTCCGGCATTTGACATGCTCTTGGGGATCCGTCACCAATAGGTTTGTATTGGCAGCTTTACCATTAAGGTTACACTGTGTTAATGCTGCCAGATCTTTTCAACAGAACCCCCTGAGCACATTCATAGCACTAGTGGGACCCAGGCCTTAGGGTTGATTTGGTAATTTAACAATTGCTGGGATAAGTAATCATGGGTTTGTGTATGTAGATGTGGAAAAGAGCCAAAAACGTGTAAATACCAAAAGATCTTCACTTTTGGCTCTGGTCCTTGTGAAAGTTTTTGAGTCCATTAGACGGAAATTATTTTTCCATTTTCCTATTATTTTAGATTTGAAAATATCTATACATTTTTATTTTAGATCTTCACTATTTGTAAGATCTGTACTTGCTGTAAGTGATTAAGAACCCTCTGAATTCCATTCAGAAGCAATAATGTACATAGCCGGGTATTCAATTGTATCCAGTCTGGACAATAGTCTATGAGCTAAACACATGAGAATCAGCTGCATAGATATGGCTGCTCGTTTGCTACTATGAATCAGTCTGGAGTGTGCAGAACACTGTCTATTCTGGATATTATTGCTAACCCCATTATTACCATGTCCTTACCTGTAAAGCACCTGCACGATAATTTACAATGATTTTTCCCTGGATGTGAACCTTCTATTCTCAAATGGTGAAACACTTTTGATTTAATTTAAATAATAATTATAATAATATTTTATACAATCAGAGAACAGCTCGAATACAAACCCTGACCTTATAGATGCACATTTGCTACATTATTACCATGTCCTTATCTGTAAAGCACCTGCACTATCATTTGCAATGATTTTTCCCTGGATTTGAACCGTCTGCTCTCATCTGGTTAAACACTTTTGTTTTAATTTAAATAATAATAATAATAATAATAATAGCAACACTTTATAGAATCAGAATACAGCTGGAAGACAAACCCTGACTATATGGCTGCTCATTTGCTACAATGTATCAGCCTGCAGTGTTTATAGCATTGTCTACACTAGATACTATTGCTAATGCCGTTATTACCGTGATTTTTCCCTGGATGTGAACCTTCCATTCTTATCTGTTGGAACATTTTTCTTTTAATTTACATAATAATAATAATAATAATAATAATAATAATAATAATACTGTATACAATGAGGATACAGTATGGAGAGTACAGAGCACCATCTACACTGGATACTATTGCTAACCCCATAATTACCATGTCCTTACCTGTAAAGCACCTGCACGATAATTTACAATGATTTTTCCCTGGATGTGAACCTTCTATTATCATCTGGTGAAACACTTTTGTTTTAATTTACATAATAACAATAATAATAGTAATAATACTTCATAGAATTAGAATGACAAACCCTGAGTAATAAATACTCTTCTCTCTAATTTCACTCCGTATAAGACAAACTCAGGAGCTCATCCAGTATATATGAGGACGGCGGATAACATAGAAAGTAACTGCTGTTTTATATTGATCCAACAGCGTTAGGAAAAAGAGATGTAGACGCCTTTTTGCAATTTTCCTTCAAAATCTCCAGATCCCTTGACATCTGCCCCAGTGTTTGAGGTAATACCCGTAATCTTGTAGAACAAATACCTTGCGCAAAACATCTACAAATGCAGTAGAGGAAGAAACATTTCATTTTCTGATATTAAATGTAAAATATATTCTTTTCCGTCTCCATACAACAATAGGCTCTTTATAGTGTTTAGCAATTTTGGACTTGGGTTATCTTTGAACAATAGGGAGCATATTTCTTTGGATTTACCGATGGCTGAAAGCTATTGTGTTCGAAACAAGCAAGTTTTCTCCAGCAATGACATAGATATTGTATGAAACATGATGTTCTTACTCAACTTCAACTCCATTCTAATGGGATGTTTCAAAAGCTTGTTGTGAGGGTTGTGGTGGTTCCAGCATTCAGCATTCCACCATATGTAAATGTGGCGCCCCACTGGTCAGGCACAGCACCGCCACACCAGGATTGCCCACCTTAAGGTCGAGGACCCCCTTCTTAAGAGCTGGGAAGTCGGGAACTCTTCAGCACCCCCAACGGGCCTGGTAGTAAGAGGGTAGTGCGAGGACAGGAGCCAGCAGCAGTACCTGAGATAGTCAAGAGAAGGCATACCACGGGAGACACCGAGAGACCTTGCAGCCTACTGTGACTACCCGGCCAGCTACCTCATGCAACAGACTGTTTTCTACTGTGAATTGTGTTGTCATCAGAACTGTTCTACTTAAGTACCTGGGTAGAGTGACCGAGTCTCCGTGTGTTTGTTCTATTACTGCACTGCTGACAATCTATCTTCACAGACTACACCTACATCATCGGTGCACTCCTGCCCCGGGGACTCAGATCCACCTGCAGGGAGCTGTTCCATCCAAGCTGCAGTACCATCTCCCCCGGAGGTCTGAAGCGGCGCTGGTATCCCATCACCAGAATCTGCAGGTGGCGTCACGATAAACTATTCCCATATAATTTTCCCCTTTTTTAAAGCTGACCGCCAGGGCCACGGGTCTGGGCC
Organism: Allobates femoralis; assembly: GCA_033576535.1. NCBI lineage: Eukaryota > Metazoa > Chordata > Amphibia > Anura > Aromobatidae > Allobates > Allobates femoralis. Next base: position 554,599,668 of record JARQOC010000005.1, read on the forward strand.
GGCCACCAGTGACATCCCAACCGCAGCTGAGAGCCCAGATACCCGAGTCCACATAACCCAGGAGCGCGTCATAAAACGGCTGGGAGCAGAAGGATCTACTCTTGCCGTAGTGGTCAGGACCCCGGTAAATCCTCCTCTATGAGGAGAAGGGATGCTGATATAGATAAGTCTGGGAGCACAAGGCTTTACTATTGCCATTGTGGTCAGAACCCCGATACCTTCTCCTCTACGAAGAGAATAGATTTGGAGCCATAAAGAGACAGTGAATGTTAGCAGTTGGACTGTTGAACCCGACTGGGTTGTGCTAGGAGTCACATGACCAGTAAGATCGAAAAGAACCCAGCGGGAGCCAGAACTGTGTCTGAATATGTTCTGTGAACTGGAAACGTGCCGGAAGTTAGGTGCCCGCTATCTCATGTCTAACATTACTGAAGGACTGTTGAGTAAACTGGTAATGGTTTAAGTGAACCGGTGGTCTTCTTGTCGACCTGAATTGTCATCTAGTCCTGGCCAGCCAAAGCCAACGGGAACATACGACCTGCGCGGGTGCACAGCACACACTACACAAGTCTACATATCCAGCCAGGACCATGACTTTCATGCAGCATGACGGGGCATCCGGAGTCAATCTCATGCCCACAACTGCCACTCCACGATACTCTTTATGTTCATGGCATTTCTGAAATCTCATAGCTTTTGCTGGTACTGTACATGGCTAGGGTCACTTTTAGAAGGCAAAATGCAGTTACCGCTTTCAGTTCCGGATGCGGTAATCTCATGTCCCTTCAGACTAATTTTGCCCTCCAAGTGTGTCCCTAAATCCGCATGCGGTAACCGGATTGCTACTTAATTTGGCATCCGGTTGTCGGATGCAGTAGACGTTGTGGTAATACAAACGTTCCCCGACTTCCCAGCATGGTTTTTGTTGTCCGGGAATTTAATCGGATTGTCCCGGAATGGGGGAATCTGGGAGAATCCGGTTTTGTCCGATTTTTGCAAGGGACTACAGAAATCATCCATGATCCTTTTGGTCCCGCGGACTGAAAACGGATTCACCTGGATAGCACAAAACCGGACGCCAATACACTTCCATCCGGGTAAATCCGGAGCCATAGGAAAAGATTGTGGCAATACTGCCATTCATGTGTGTTGCAGTACCAGATTCGGTTACCGTACCCGGCTCCAGCCACATGTGCGGTTTCCAATTGAAATCCGAATACGGTTTAGAAACCTATCCGAAAAATGTTGCTTACATGATTTTTACCGCACATCGGAAAACCGGATCCGGGAAACGCAACGCTGTTGAGTAGATCCGGTTTTTGTATTGTTGCCTATGGGTGCGGATCCGATCCGGTTTTGAGCATTTTTCATGCTCAAAACCGGATCAGGATTTGCAATTGCAACCACAAATGTGACCCTAGCCTAAAGCAGCTTTTAATTTGCATAGAAAAAACGCATATAAAAAAAAACACTGCAAAAATGCAACATGTGAACATAGCCTAAGAGTGATATTGTTTCCATGGGCTCCTTGGAAGATACTTTGATTCTATATTCTTACCCTGACCGTGCTGAAAATGCATTGTATACCATATGTTCATACATCGGATAAAATACTTGGTAACTCTCGTGGACATCTGAATGGCTTCCAAAAAAGTGGACACCATTGTGGCTCCATGAAAATCCTTTGTCCCACCTAAATTACCTGTAACTCATAAGAGGTACCGGCAGGAAGGAGAAGGTTTGCAGGGCTCCGGTCCTGCCGCCATGGTCTACAGACGTAGTGCCGCAAATTATTTTAGGCTGGTTTCACACTACGATTTTGTGAAATCCGATGCTGTCCAATATAAATCGGACAGCATCGGATCCGAATTTGCCCCAATGTAACCCTATGGGGATCGGACCGATTCGGATGTGCACTAAATGCCATCCGAATTGCGTCTGATCCGATTTTTTCTGATTTCTTTCGGGTGCAAAAATCGGAGACTGCTCAGATTTTTGCATCCGAATCAAAAATCGGCTAGAATCGGATCTGACAAATTGGATGGCAATTATGCCAAAGCCGATCCGATTCCTTTAATATGGGGCCCTGTGGAGCAGGGTCAGAGGAAACATCTGATGTCTCCTCAGGCCCGATTTTAGTGTACTGAGCATGCTCAGTATACTAAAACTGCTCCTAACCATCTAATTTCACTTCCGCAATGTATATACATGTATATACATACATTGTGGAAGTAAAATTAAGTAAAGCAGGGGTTAATAATAAAGAATATGTATGCTCACCTGTCCACGAGTCCCCCGGAGTCTCCAGCACCTCCTGCCTGTAGGACCTGCCGTGATGTCACATGAACGGTTACCGTGGTAACCGGTCATGTGACTGTGACATCACGCGAGGTCCTAGGATCAGAAGATATAGCTGGAGACGCCGGGGGACTCGTGGACAGGTGAGAATAAAGATGTTTTTTATTTTTTAGTCTGGAGGGGAGGGGAGAAGAGGGTGAAACACAGGGGAGAAGTGGGGAGTACCGGGGGAGAAGCGGGGAGTACGAGGGGAGAAGCGGGGAGTACCAGGGGAGTAGCAGGAGTACCGGGGGAGAGCAGGGGAGAACAGGGAGGACAGGGTACAGACAGGTGACAGGAGGCAGAGAGGAGCGAGATGACAGGAGGAGGCGGCAAAACTGATCCTGCAAAATGTCGGAATCGGATGCCTATTTGGCAACCGATTGCAGGGATCAGTTTGGATCCGATGCTGTCCGATTTATATCGGACAGCATAGGATTTCACAAAATCGTAGTGTGAAGCGAGCCTTAGAGATCACTGTGCAGCTGTACCAGTGACTTCAGTGCCGTCCCCAACAAATGTGGCAGAGCTGTTTACCACGTAGACCAGATTACCATAATACTGCAATACATGCTTTTCCATAGGACAGCTGATAGACTTACAACGTTATCAACATTAAGTCATTTTAGGTCCCAACTGTCCTTTCTTCCCGAGGTCTCCCATCAGTCTCATTGATCCCTGATAATCCCACAGCTATTAGTAAGGTTTAGACATGACATACTTCAGGTGGTGCTGTGACCTCCTTGGTGGGTTTGGTAGAACTGACCCTTATTATACATTGATTTCCTTGTAATAACGACTCAGTGACGGGCGTAGAGAATAAATACTTTATTGGACACGAGTTCCGCTAATATCCGGATCTGGACACCTCTCCGTCTATAGTACACATCTATCACACATGATGGCGGTCGCTGATTATTTGCGTCTTCTGATGGACTTGTATTTGGTATTCCTCTCTTTAGATTCTGAAAAACAAGATGATGATGATGATGATTATTATTTAACCTTCTTTAGAGGATTAATACTTTGGACTTATTGAAATGCAATATAGTAACCAGGCGTTGTGTGGAGCTGACAAACAGTAACCGAGGTTGTGTATGGTAGCCATATGTGATCACTAGCTGTCACACACAAACTAGGGGGTGTCTGGCACAAGGCGCAACATGTACAATGGGATGTAAAGGGAGAGGAAGACCTTGATGATAGGGAGCAGGGGATGGGACACCTCCTGACACTAACCTGTGTCTGGCCCATGTGCTCACCTAAAGTCCCTATATGGGTCTCTTCCCCCGACGCCATTACGTGCCTACTCCCTAACTGTCCCTCCATGGTGCATATAGAGTAGGGAGGATGAAGAGTTAAAACGCAATATCATATTGGATGTTCCAGGGAGCCCTGAAATGTGTTGACTAATAAATCAATATTAAAATATTAAAAATCACGCTGCCGTATTCCACCAGACATCCAAGGGAGAATATAATATTGATTTATTGGTCAACACTTTCAGAGCTCCCAGAAACATGGCAATATGATATTGATTTGTCCTGAGGAAGGGGCCAGGGAGTCCTGAAACGTGTTGACTAATAAACCAATTTTATATTCTTTGATGTCAGGACAAGAACAATAATTTTGAAAAAAACAAGGCACACATAGGAGGATTCATGTATTTCAAAGACCCAAAGTCCAGATCCAAATCCCATTAAGAATGTGAAGACTTGAAAGTTGATGTCTGCAGATGCCCTCCACCCAATCTCACTTTGATGTCTGGGGAATACGGCAGCACGGTTTTTACCCCTTCGTCCTCCCTACTTTAATTTTCTGAGATAATGACCTTTGGGTTTTTATTGTCTGTAAGCCATAATAATCAACATTAACAGAAATAAACACTTGAAATAGATCCCTCTGTGTGTAATGACTTTACATAATATATGCATTTCACTTTATGTGTGGCACCCCTGGGTCAAAGTGCCACAGTGTCATCACTACCCCCGGGTGGTGGTGTCACCAGAGAGCAACAAAGGGTATTTTCATCAGGCAACACACACACAACGCCAACACCTCCAGGCCAGAAGGGGGAGACCAAGCCCGGGATCAGGGTGAGCTCCCCTATATATTCTGGTCTGGGAGGAGCAAGTGCAGTTCAGTTCCTAGGAGGACTGTGAAGAAGACCTGAGTGTAAAGGAGCAGTGCTAGGCTCATCCCAAGGTCCACTGACTAACACCAGGCCTAAGACTAGGGTCTGAGGAAAGGAGAGGAAGGAACACACCTGGGAGGCTGAGCAGCTCCGTGCTCTCCCCAGAGGAAAAGCACAGAGAACGGACACCGGAGTCTGAGACTGTGCAGGGTCACACTTCCCGGCAGTCAACACTGGAAAGTGTGGATTCCAAATTCTCCAGCTACACTGTACCAGAGACACAGCAACGTATAGATTCCATCAACATTGACACCCGGGAACAGGGTAGAGAAAGTGAAGGACTCAAGTTGCCTGTTATACTGGTACCCTGCAGAAAGAGACAGGGCCAGCGGCCTAGCTTAAGCAGCTGCAGGAGTCAAAGTACAAGTGCAGTAAGGGAGCCAAAAGACCCGGCCGGGTGAGAATAACCCCAAGTTGCTCTCAAGACTCTGTGGACAGCATTTACCATCTGCTCCAGTAAAGGACTGAGAAAACTACAAAACAGTGAGTCTGCCTATTCCTTGCGCTCGTCGCCCTGCACCCTGCACATAGTCTATCCACACTGCCTCGGGGATTGGCTTTACCCGTGTACAGCCATCCCATCTCAGCTGCCATCCATCATCCCCGGAGGTTCTGCAGCAGCGGTGGTCTCCACTGACCACATCCCACGGGTGGCGTCACGACAAATTCCCTGTAAATACCCCCTTTTTAACTGATGCCCAGGCCACAGGACCGGGTCACAACCCCCGTGACTCCCCAGCCTCAGCAGCGACCCGGCTCCTGAGTACCCCACGTATTGAATTACTGAAATAAATTAACGTTTGGTTGATATTCTAATTCATTGAGATGCTCCTGTAATTGGTATAGAAGTGTACTGCTGTAAATGTTGTTGATAGGTAGATAGATAGATAGATAGATAGATAGATAGATAGATAGATAGATAGATAGATAGATATAGATAGATAGATAGTAGATAGGTAATTGATAGATAGGTAATTGATAGATAGATAGATAGATAGATAGATAGATAGATAGATAGATACCGTATATACTCGTGTATAAGCCGACCCGTGTATAAGCCGACCCCCCTACTTTTGCCCCCAAAACCTGGGAAAATCTATTGACTCGCGTATAAGCCAAGGGTGGACCCCAGCACAGGTATACAGCCCCCAGCAGTGGTATACAGGCCCCAGCAGTATGATATACAGCAGCCCCCATTGGTATATACAGCAGCCCCCAGTGGTATATACAGCAGCCCCAGTGGTATTGCAGCCCCAATATACAGCAGCCCCAGTGGTATTGCAGCCCCAGTGGTATTGCAGCCCCTATATACAGCAGCCCCAGTGGTATTGCAGCCCCAGTGGTATTGCAGCCCCTATATACAGCAGCCCCAGTGGTATTGCAGCCCCAGTGGTGTATACAGCAGCCCCTATATACAGCAGCCCCAGTGGTATTGCAGCCCCAGTGGTATTGCAGCCCCTATATACAGCAGCCCCAGTGGTATTGCAGCCCCAGTGGTGTATACAGCAGCCCCTATATACAGCAGCCCCAGTGGTATTGCAGCCCCAGTGGTGTATACAGCAGCCCCTATATACAGCAGCCCCAGGGGTATTGCAGCCCCAGTGGTGTATACAGCAGCCCCTATATACAGCAGCCCCAGTGGTATTGCAGCCCCTATATACAGCAGCCCCAGTGGTATTGCAGTGCCAGTGGTGTATACAGCAGCCCCAGTGGTTTTGCAGCCCCAGTGGTATTGCAGCCCCACAGACTCCACACAAATGCTGGCACACGTCCCCCCCTGTTGTAAGGCCCCCCTGCTGAATACTTACCATCCCTGGTCTTCAGCAGCACCTCCGCGCCGGTCCTCTGTGCTCTGGTCCACCTTGGTCCCGTCCTCTGTGCTGCCGTCCACGGCTGCATCTGGGGTCCCCGCGCGTCGCAGAAGCGATGACGTCATCGCTTCTGCGACCCGGCCGGTCACATGATACAGCCGGGGAACGGAGCACAGAGGAGGTGCTGCCGAAGACCAGGGATGGTAAGTATTCAGCAGGGGGGGCCTTACAACAGGGGGGGACGTGTGCCAGCAGTTTGGGGGCATTATCTACCGATATGCACTGCTCCGCCTAGCGCTGATTGACAGGGGGATGCAGTGCATATGTAATGAGCGGCCCCACGTGACGGGCCGCTCAATATACAGTATCCCCACCGCCTCCTCCTGCCTCCCCAGCCCGACACAGCCCCCACCCCACTCACCCTGTATAGTGACTCGTGTATAAGCCGAGGGAGGGACTTTTCAGCCCAATTTTTGGGCTGAAAAACTCGGCTTATACACGAGTATATACGGTAGATAGATAGATAGATAGATAGATAGATAGATAGATAGATAGATATAGATAGTAGATAGATAGATACATAGATAGATAGAGTGACACAGAGAGATAGATAAGAGAATGATAAATATTATGCAGTTAGATGGGATAGATTAGACAACGATAGATATGAGATAATAGACCTGCAATAGATAGATGTTATTTATCCTGTGCATAAGCTAGATAGACATGAAATGTTGAAGTTACATATATATGACTTTGTTACAGTGTATTTGTGCAGGTGGAAGGTATGATCCTCAGATTTTTGTTTTAGCCTGGATACAATTGTAGTAAATCCTACACTGTAATCTAATATATAAAGTTGGGTGTATGTGTGTATGTATATGTCTGTGTATGTGGGCCTCAACACTGCCATCTCACTCCACATAGCCATGCCCACTCCACATAGCCATGCCCACTCCACATAGCCCTGCCCACTCCACAGCTGTGTCATAGCCCTGCCCACTCCACATAGCCACGACTCTACATAGCTCCCCCACTTTTATGGCTCCGCCCCTTTACAATGTATGTCCACTAAAAGAATTTGCACCTTCGCACCTCAATCCCAAAGATTTGCACCCACACCCCATTTGACTCAGGGTCTGTGGAGGGGTGCAGATATGGGGGGGGCAGGTTTGGATTGTGGGGGTGCAGCAGGGGGCATATTTTGGGGAAGGGGAGTGGTGAGGGTTTAGGGGGTGATGGTGGTGCTGGTTTGGGAAAGCGTTATTTTTGGAAGGGCAGGGCATTTTTTTTCGGCGGGGGGTGCGGGTTTATTAGTTTTGCGTGGAGGGAGTGCAGGCTTGAGGGAAAGGCTTTTTTGATGGGCGGCTTTGGAGGGGTGTGGGTTAAGGAGGGAGAGGGGTGGCATTTTTTGGGGGTGAGGGTGGGCAGGTTTGGCGGTAGGGGAACTTTTGGGGTGGGGGTGAGGGGTAGGTTTGGGGGAAGTGGGGGTGGATGGGGTGTGTTTGGGTTTGGGGGGTTGGTGTGGGGGGGCAGGTTTGATGCGTATGGGGGACATACACACACACACATACAGACATATACTCAGCTTATAACTAAAAACAGTTACTATGCCCGGGCAACGTAATAAATAATGACGGCACGGCTCCTCATCCTCACGTTTCCAGTCTCTGACAAACTAAACGATATTATTCACTGACTGCAAGCAGAGATTGTGGAAATGGTTAACGATTGAAGAAAGTCTAATAGAAAGTAGCAAAACATTTGATTCCAGGATGATGGGGCGCGGTCTCCATATCCAGGAGATTCAGGTGTGTTTTGTATTTGCAGGATTAATTTCGGTAATAGGATCCGTTACGTCTGAGTCACTTTCCCTTCGGGTTTTTCGTCCTCTTTGAATGGCTCCACGACGCACCTGTTACTGTATGACGGGCGGGGGAGGGGCAGTCTAGAATTTTGTATGACTTTGTTTTTCGTGATGTTTAGGGAAGTTGACTTTGGTGTAAGAACAGATGTGGTCTCCGCTGCCTTAAAGGAAAAACTGAGCGGCAGCGGCCATTGTGATCATTAATGAGGTCTCTACCTGGTAAAGTCTATTTGTACGGGCTCTGCAGAGGCCAACATGGGTCATGTCAAGCCTTTACAGGAAGGCTGTTACATGTTTTGGGTGGGGGGGGGGCACACTTAGGGGCTGAGATGATGAAGATATACAGGATATAGTTAGGCTGCAACGCATGCCATAGGTAAGTTAGGGGCGTAACTCCAACAGGTGCAGGGGTTGCAATCGCACCCGAGCCCTGGAGCCTAGAAGGTCCCAACAGTCCCTTTGACCTATAGAAAATGACTATTAAAGATGTTCAATAATTGGGAGCCCCGTTGGAGCTTTCGCCTTGGGTTGACCAGATCCAGACAAATACCATTATGATGGATTCTTTGTAGGATCTTCTCTCCTTTTGGATCTTAGTTCTTTGGACCGGTACCTCTGGCTCTGGCCAGTCTCACCATTGTCCTGCCTCACTTAACTATGTAGGGAAAAGCAAAAGCTCCAATAGGTCCCCCAATTATTGCAAGTTTTTAATAGTAATGGTCTTTTTATATAGACCAAAGGAACTTTTTGGAGTCCCTAGGCCTCCAAGTCCAACTGCAATTGCAACCTATCTACCCATTGTAGTTACCCCCTTGCGAGCAGATCAAACATGAAGGGACACAGGGTCCAACTGTTATGCACTTTGGTAACTCACAAAAGAACCTAAGGCCTATCTCATAATAAATACACCTTAATCAGTTTTATACAGTTTAAGTCTATGTTGGCCCTTGCACAGGTTGGAGTAACCCAAACCACAGGACTAGGAGATGAAAACTCGGACCTGGCTTGTGTTCCTTGGATCTGTCGAATGTTCTTTGTACATCTTTAGGGACTGGGAGAAAAGGGAAGAGCGCTAAAACCTTGACTGAGGAAGGTGGGCAGAGATAGAAAGGATCTCTGAGTGAGAAAACATGAAAACCATGAAAACAAAGTGAAAAAGTGAACTGAAACTGTTAGAAAGAAATGTCTCCTACCACCTAGCTAAAGAAAACAGAAACAGAAGAGGTAAATAACCTAGCTGATCTCTATCTGACTGGAAGAAAGGTAATATGGCTGTAACTCCAAGTAGGATCCACAAAGAATATCACCAGCAGGAAAGATCAGTCAGGGGAAGGTTTAAATAGCCGCACCCAAAAGATGATAGGGCAGACTAAATTAAGAAATGAAAACACCTGTTATCTGAAGATAAATGAAACAAGAACAATAGATAAGAACCCAGAAAGAAACAGAACCCGGGAGAAAGAAGGAAATCACACAACACAAGCTTGCTAGCTCAAATCCCAAGGTATGACACCAACTCTGCCCTTCGGTCCCTTCATTGAACAATAAGCTGTGGTTTTAGCACCCAGATCCCCACTAACACAACTTTTGGCATAGGCATCTGTCCACCATAGGGAGCCATTGCAAAAAAAGTGTAGATTTTTGTGTACAGAGGATCGTTTCTCAGATCACCTGGAACTCAATACACATCAATACAGACCCCTGGAGAGACCAAATCTGCAATAAGTTAGGGACATAAGTTAGGCGCATTGTTTCCCTGCTATTATTAAATCATCATTTTTGTCCATCGCTGATATATTGTGCAGAAAAAAACATTGGCTATAAAAATAGGAGGAAATCTAATTATCCTTGGCGCAGAGGTAATGTACCTGCTCCATCTGCAATAATATAAAGATTGGACACTGCTCTGAGACCCGGCATAAGGCGCTAACTAATGATCCCCCGGAGGGAATGTTATTATAGGGGTTAAGGCTGGATGACCTGCAAGCGACGTTTATCTGCATCACAACCACAACTGGGAATCCGGTCCGTGAGTGCCTGGCATAATGAGGCATGATTAGGGGAGCGGATCAGAAATATCTTATCTGGGTGTTATTTAGGACGGAAATATTGATTGCTGAGAATTATACCGGAGAGGAACAGATTGTGTGCAGATGGAAATAACAAGTGAAAACCCCAAGAGGGCAGTTGTAAGAGGCAAAAAAAAAATGTAGAGGAAGAACATAATGGCTGTCATGCCTCAGGACTCAATCCATTGACCTTGTGCTGTGTGGTCAGTTGTCTTTCCTGCTCTGCCACATTCTGGTCAAACCCTGTACTGATTCTAAGTGTCTTTTACCTTTGCCTCTATCCTATTGGTTTGTAATAATCAGGTGTTCTCATTTTCTATTTTTCTCTGTCCTATCACATTTCAGGTGTGGCTTTTGATACCCTCCAGATGCTGGCATTTTCTGCTGACTATATTCCTATGTTGATTCTGCTAAGAAGTTCCAACTCCGCTACAAAAGATTCTTGTTTGCCAGTAAGAGACCAGCTTGGTATTTGCTTTCTGTTCTCTCACTGTCTTACCTATTCCTGTCACTCGTGGGTGGTTCAAGGAGATGATGGGAGTACAGGTGTGACACGGTCCGCGCTGCTCCAATGTAAAAACTCACCAAAAGAGTCACAAAGTCATCAGTAGATTTTATCTTTTTAATCCTCCTTCCTCCTACGCGTTTCGGCGCCCCACCTGGCACCTTCCTCAGGTGGGGCGCCGAAACGCGTAGGAGGAAGGAGGATTAAAAAGATAAAATCTACTGAAGACTTTGTGACTCTTTTGGTGAGTTTTTACATTGGAGCAGCGCGGACCGTGTCACACCTGTACTCCCATCATCTCCTTGAATTTCACTACTGGTCAGTAGTTGGTGGAGGTCCTGCAGCAGCTGAGAGATTCTTCTCAAAACGCCTTCAAACCAGTTGTGGGGCCCACAACTGAATCAGGTGAGTGGCTCCTCAGCATCACTCTTTCTAGTGTCACTAGTGATAGGGCACTATTGCGCCTCTTGTCCCCCACCCTCTTATTTTTTGCACTCGTGGGTGGTTAGTTTGTAGAAGGCTATGTTAACTTGTGTTGCTAGTTCACCTTTCTCCACGTGTGCATGTGTTTCCACACCTCGGATCCTTTCCCTATTTCCCTATTCTGGGTTATAGTATACAGCAACCTTCCCTTTGGTTCCTAAGTAGGTATGAGGAACAACTTGACAGGTCCGAGTTGTCGGTTTCTAGTGTTGCGGCGGCTAGGGACATTCCAGCCTGTGTAGGTGCCACTAGGGACTGTGCAGTTAGGGATACTATTCTGTACAGGAACCAGTAGGATGCAGGTGCAGTTGCTTGGAGAAAGACTTTATTTATTCTTTTTACCCATGTCGGAATTCTCATGTGCATAACAATGGCTCTCCGAAGGAATGGTAGTGAAAGTAGAAAGAGTGGATAGAAACTGGGGGTGAATAGTAATGGGTGGGTAACTGAATGGAAGGCAAAAGGGGGCATGTGCCATGTTCTGAGTGCCAGGCAGACAACAAGTGACGTTGCCTTATCTAGGGTAACAAGATACAATGTTAAGGCAGCAAAATGATCCTTTTAAGGAACGCCTAGTTATGAGTAGGAATGCCCTGGTGACAGCCACATAACAGCTAAAGATGTGTCTTTCATATACATTCTCTTGACAAATCAAATCCCAAGGTAAGTGGTACAAGATGGTCAACTTTAAAATCCCAATGTAATTTTGTGATACTCTGTTGGGAGATGTTTATGTTATTTGTCCCTAAATGTGGCCACCCAGTGGTTTTAATGGGGGATGCAACCTGTTGAAGGTTTTCCCAGCTTCTCCTGATGATGTTTTATGAGAAAATGGAGTCCTTTAATAGATAGGTAAGAGTGCACACATCGGTAAGGAGGTGGCTGATGTCAGAGATATTCCTGCCCCTAAACACTGTTACTGCACTGGTATCTTATGATATGCTCTTTTATACTATATGTGTAGTTAATGTATATCTATGAGTATAGTGATCATAATGTATTATTTCCTGAAAGGAATGCGGTATTGTTAGCTACCCCTAGATTTCACTAATCAGTTGTGTGGTAACATACGGCTTAGAGAGAGAAAGGCGTTAAAGTGAAGCCAGCCCACTAGAAGGGGATATATAAATTAGTGTGTTTCCATATTCCGGTGGAGAGAAAGTGAAGAGATTAGAGAGTTTGCAGTGGTTTCAGAAAGTAAAAGAAGACAAGATGTAGACCAGAGGGAGACCAGGCCCATGCTACGATGCAGGTTGAGGAAGATGAAGTAATTAGAAGGCGGGTAGTTCCACTTCCAGCAAGTAAAGAGAGAACGTGTGGATGGTGGTGCGGCTACTCTGTGAAAGGGCTAGCCACAAACAACTTGCAGGGCTGAAACCACAGACCATGTCTGCCTTGTCTGAGTAAAGTGGCCCTCACCACAAGAAAACAAACCCCTACCCCGAAGAGGTCGCAGGTGTATCCTGCAATTCAGTAGAGGGGACCGGTCAGCGGAAACATGATGGATTCAGGAGGAGGAATGATGGACTCAGAAGAACGTAGAAGCATGTGCGCATTCTGTGTATTTGCCGTGGTCGCGTGGGCCGGTGTACTCGGTAGTCGGGCATGCGGTCTATTGGGGATATCACGGTGGCGATTACCCAGCCCCGTGGACCTGACTGGACAAGTAAAAGGGGAGTATTTATAGGGGGATAGAAGGTTATGGATGATCCATGACACCAGCTGAGGTATCTGGCCAGGGATGGCTAGCACTGCTTATGGGGTCCTCAGGGGATAGATAGTGGAGCAGCCGAATGTAACACTCACCTCAGCAAGAGCAAGCCCCTGGGGTAGTAAGGGTGTAGAGGTGATGATGACGTTTGTAGTGAGAGGCGCAGAAGGCAGAGACAAGCAGGCAGAGGAGTGCAGTCTTTATGTTTACTGAAGGATAGTACAAGTTGAATCCAGGGTACTGCCACCAGATTCAGAGTCCAGTCTGTCCAGAAGCAACTGGAGTCCACTCTCTAAGTGGGGAGAATAAGCCTTCTATCTATGCTCACCTGGAACTGGATTCAGAAGTTTATGAACTGATCTGTCCTCCTTGATTCTCTTCTCTGCAGCAGCTCCAGTCAGCAGTCATTGCAAGCCCTTTGCAAGCTGCTCAAGTAGACATAGCTATAAGCTCTCTGTAATGCTGTGCTGCTGGTTCTAAGTGTAACCAGCAGACTTGCAGTCTCCTAGTCTCCAGATTCTGTTTCCAGGGTTTGCAATCCTTAGATAACGTAGGACTCTGGTGTCCTGCTCACATGGAGTGAGCTTGCAGCAGCTCCAACCCCAGGCATGTTCTCGCTCCTTCTCCTCGTGCTTCTTCTCCCTTCCCTTGCTCTCACTACTCTAACCCTCCCCCCAGCCAGACGAGTGAGCCAACCTATAAACTAGATGTTCATGCTCCCCCTTCTGCTCAGGGATCAGGCTTGTGTTTGGATGCATGGGTTACTTAGTGTAGGGAGCTCCAGTTACCTTCAGACATACATGATGCATCTACCGGTTAGGGAGGCGATACCACTGTGGCGACTGGACTGCAGGGGCGCCACGTATTGTGGACTTTGTTACCAGTAAAGTACAACAGGTTTTAAACTGTGGTGGGTCACTTCTTTGTGACTTTGCACAAGAAACCATGCAAACATGCAGTGGAAACAGATGTCAAAATGTAGGAACACTACAATTGTGTCAGTTGCATGCGAGTGAAGGGGCCTACCCTTGACCAAGAATGTTTACATACGGTGATTAATTATTGATAATATGATTGATATTTTCTTTTTGTTTATTTTTACTTATTTTAATGGCAAAAAAAGGTAGGTGGATCCAAATTTTTAATTTTTTATTTTAACAGTATTAAAAAAAAAATTACTTTTAGTCCCCTTAGGAGTCGAAGACTAAGAAAGACCTATAAGCGATCCTATGATTGCTTGTTATTGCAATTTAATAATTATGAACATCATGGTCACCTATGGGTCTGATTTTGTGTCTGAGCTTCAAGGATGGTAGCAACAAGATGGAAGGGGGCATGTAAATGGTTAACAGCAGCAACCAGAGCTCAGCTTTAGCCGTTGCTTTTAGAGACATATGGTGGACATCTACCGCGCATGTCGGCTGTGTACACAGTCAATCTACTGCATGTGGGGAGAATTCAGCTCCTGAGTTCCTCCACACTTGCTGACCCCAGCACGGATAGACAGTTTAAGTCAACTTATGCCAAAGGTTTAAACAGCAGAATTACTTATTATGACGTGCCCCAGGGTCGTGGGATACTCGGAACGGGCTATACTGTCTCCGGGGAGTCACAGGGGTCGAGACCCGTTCGTAACCCTGGGTTTGCTGTAAAGAGGGGTTTTCTGGTTTGGTAGGAAAAGGAATGTGAATAGGGAGATTGTTCATGACGCCACCTGGTATGTGGCTATAGGTGGCCACCGCTGCTGCAGAACCTCCAGAGTGATGGACAGGCAGCTGGCATGGAGTGGCTCTCTCCACGGTAGAGCAGTTCTCCGTGGCAGTGAAGGTAGTTTAGGTGTAGGGTGTAGGACGACGGGCTCGAAGCAATAAGCAGACTCACTGTTTGTTGGTCACATAGTCTTTTATTGGAATAGCTGACTTCAGGCAGTGTCCACGGAGTCCTTGCCGAGAGCAACTCAGGGTTCCTTCTCACCCAGCCAGATCTTTGGCTCCCTTACTGCCCTCTGTGTGTTGGATTCTTGTTGCTACATTAGCTACGCTGCCGGGCCTGTCTCTTCCTGCGAGGTGCCAGTATGACAGGCAACTCGAGTCCTTTCTAACCCTCGTCTCGGGTGTCAGTTCTTGAACTCTCTTCATTGCTGTGTCTACAGGCACAGTGTAGCGGGGGAACTTGGAATTTTCCACCTTCCGGTGTTGACTGCCGGAACGTTTGACCCTGCACAGTCTCGGACCTGGTGTCATTCCTGCAGCTTTCCTCTGGGTGAGCACGTATCTCTCAGCTCCCCAGGTGTTCCTGCACTTCCTCAGACCCAAGCCTTAGGCCTAGCACCGAGTCAGCGATCCTGGGACAAGGCTCTACAGCCTCAGTCCGCCAGGATGTCTTCCAGTCCTCCTAGGAACTGAACTCCTGTACCTAGGATGAGCTTAGCACAGTTTATCCTCCAGGTACTCTTCACAGTCCTCTCGGGAACTGAACTAATGGCTCCACCCAGAAATTTATAGGAGCTTTCACCCTGAACCCAAGCATGATCTCCCCCTTCTGGCCTGAGGCAGAAGGTGTTGTGTGTGGTTTTCCCGCCTGATGAGAAGACCTTTTGTTGCTCTCAGCGTGACACCACCACCCGGGGCAGTGATGACACAGTGGCACTAAGACCTGGGGTGCCACAATTACATAAGAACTATAATTTCTTTATGTTCCTTAGGAAACTTCATGGTCACCTATGGAGCTGATTTTATGGCTGAGCTTCCACGATGGCAGTGACTGGATCCTTCAGCAGGCCCTTAGCCACAATGATTCCCTGTGATCTCGTGGCAGGGGAATGTAAATGGTTAACAGCCGAGACTTTTAGAGACAAGGTGCCAGTTGCTACTTTTAGACAAGAGGTGCTGGCTGTGTAACACAGTCAACATCTACCACGTCTGCAGTGAATTTATCTCCTGAGCCCCCTCCACACTTGCAGACCACAGAATGGATAGACAGTTAAGTCAATTTGTGCTAAAGGGTTAAACAGCAGAATTACTTATAACATAGGAATACATAGTTAATCTTAGCAGGTTCAGAAACATTTTTGGTATTACACATCAAGCATTTGATTGTTTGCTTTTTCTAAAAAGGAGATTCAGGGAGCAAAATGAACTCTCTGATAAATATCTTCTCTGTGTAGTCAGATCCCCCACTAACCAGGTGTAGTGGTCTATTCCTGTCTTACTGCATTATGGTGGAAAAACCACTGGGGCCATTTAATGGGGGATCTGACTACACCAAGAAACAGTGTTATTATCAGTCAACGATGAGCTGTAGGAATGAAACTAAATATACAAAACAAAATGTTATTTTATTTTTACTTTCTGATACAAAAGATGAAACTAAACTTAAAGTGCAAATGTCATTTAATTGAAAAAAAAAGAAAACACAATACTGCATTGGTTGTTAATGATGGGTCACATAGCAGCTAAGATAATTATTTTTTGTGCCATATGACTTATTTTCTCACATTCTTCTGTGCTCTTTTAAAAACTGTGTGGGCGTGGCCATCAGCTGATAGGGGCAGGCAGTGCAATGTGACAGCAGAGAAAGAGACAATGACTGAGCTGTGTGGAGCCAGATGACAGGTCAGAAGCTTGTACCAAGAAAGAAGAGTTTGCAGTGATCCTGACATTCTGACATTGCTCAGCACTGTGCTGTATACTGGGTTAATCTGATACATTGTCACCTCATCAGCTCAGTTAGGAGCTCACACACTGTGAGGCCACCCCTTTAACCTTATATGGTTACATGCTCCATACTCAGTGTGAGAAGCTTGAAGACGGATCTGACTGAGAATGAACATATGTCTGCTTTATACACAGCTTAGTGTGGAAGGTTTATGAATGGTTTTCAAGCAGAATTGTCTCATAAAGTATGTTTGAAAGTTTATTAAAATCACTTACTTTCCATTATTATTAAATAAAAATTAAAACATTGGTTATGCTTTAAATTCTACATAGCAAACTCAAAGGATTGTCTTCTATGGATTACATTCTCATTGACTTCCATATTTCCCAGTAAAAATTGAATAAAATATAGATAAACAGCAGCACTACAGATGCACTAGTTTACATTAATACCCATGAAGTAGAGTTGAGTTTGTTATAAGGTCTAATATTATTAATGGTTTTCTATAGGACTGTAGGGAAACATACTGAGTAATCACAGTCCACAAAGATACAGTGAAATAACAAGTTCGGCTCTGCTACATCTGAGTTTATTTGAGTATATTCAGCTCCGCACTCACCAGAACGTAATGATCTCTTGCCCATCAGGCCGATGAAGGAATCTATTTTCTGTCCTGAGGTAGAAAACATCGGTGAATTATTATGTGGCCTGAGAAAAAATTTATTTACAATCCAGTGTATTTATAGAGAGGACAATGTTTTCTAAGCTTCTATTTCCCTGACCTGAATTTTAAATGGTCGAAAAATACAATAATATCCATAGAGAGAAGCTATATATGGATGTGTCATCTGATGTAGAAGCTTATATGTGACTCAATGGAAACCAACAGATTAATCAAGAAATGCCATTAGTACTTAGCTCAAAATTCAGAATGAGGTTTATATATTTAGCACAAATACGGTGAAGCTACAGAACCATGCAAAATATACTTTCTCTGTAATATCTGAGTTCTCTGTATATAGGTCACTATATTCTTGTGCAGTCCTGTGACATATACATTATGATCTGAGTACCTCCTGTATATACTCAGAGTGCACTCATATTTGCTGGTGCAGTCACTGTGACATACATTACATTATGATCCTGAGTTACCCTGTATTATACTCCAGAGCTGCATCACTATTCTCCTGGTGCAGTCACTTGTACATACATTACATTACTGATCCTGAGTTACCTCCTGTATTATATCCAGAGCTGCATCACTATTCTGCTGGTGCAGTCACTGTCATACATTACATTACTGATCCGAGTTACCTCCTGTATTATACTCCAGAGCTGCACTCACTATTTGTGGTGCAGTCACTGTGTACATACATTACATTACTGATCCTGAGTTACCTCCTGTATTATACTCCAGAGCTACACTCACTATTCTGCTGGTACAGTCACTGTGTACATACATTACATTACTGATCCTGAGTTACCTCCTGTATTATACTCCAGAGCTCACTCACTATTCTGCTGGTCAGTCACTGTGTACATACATTACATTACTGATCCTGAGTTACCTCCGTATTATATCCAGAGCTGCACTCACTATTCTGCTGGTGCAGTCACTGTGTACATAATTACATTACTGATCCTGAGTTACCTCCTGTATTATACTCCAGAGCTGCACTCACTATTCTGCTGGTGCAGTCACTGTGTACATACATTACATTACTGATCCTGAGTTACTCCTGTATTATACTCCAGAGCTGCACTCACTATTCTGCTGGTGCAGTCACTGTGTACATACATTATTACTGATCCTGAGTTACCTCCTGTATTATACTCCAGAGCTGCACTCACTATTCTGCTGGTGCAGTCACTGTGTACATACATTACATTACTGATCCTGAGTTACCTCCTGTATTATACTCCAAAAGCTGCACTCACTATTCTGCTGGTGCAGTCACTGTGTACATACATTACATTACTGATCCTGAGTTACCTCCTGTATTATACTCCAGAGCTGCACTCACTATTCTGCTGGTGCAGTCACTGTGTACATACATTACATTACTGATCCTGAGTTACCTCCTGTATTATACTCCAGAGCTGCACTCACTATTCTGCTGGTGCAGTCACTGTGTACATACATTACATTACTGATCCTGAGTTACCTCCTGTATTATACTCCAGAGCTGCACTCACTATTCTGCTGGTGCAGTCACTGTGTACATACATTACATTACTGATCCTGAGTTACCTCCTGTATTATACTCCAGAGCTGCACTCACTATTCTGTGGTCAGTCACTGTGTACATACATTACATTACTGATCCTGAGTTACCTCCTGTATTATACTCCAGAGCTGCACTCACTATTCTGCTGGTGCAGTCACTGTGTACATACATTACATTACTGATCCTGAGTTACCTCCTGTATTATACTCCAGAGCTGCACTCACTATTCTGCTGGTGCAGTCACTGTGATCATGTGTACATACATTACATTACTGACCTGAGTCACCTCCTGTATTATACTCCAGAGCTGCACTCACTATTCTGCTGGTGCAGTCACTGTGTACATACATTACATTACTGATCCTGAGTACCTCCTGTATTATACTCCAGAGCTGCATTCACTATTCTGCTGGTGCAGTCACTGTGTACATACATTAATTACTGACCCTGAGTTACCTCCTGTATTATACTCCAGAGCTGCACTCACTATTTCAGTCACTGTGTACATACATTACATTACTGATCCTGAGTTACCTCCTGTATTATACTCCAAAGCTGCACTCACTATTCTGCTGGTGCAGTCACTGTGTACATACATTACATTACTGATCCTGAGTTACCTCCTGTATTATACTCCAGAGCTGCACTCACTATTCTGCTGGTGCAGTCACTGTGTACATACATAACATTGCTGATCCTGAGTTACCTCCTGTATTATACTCCAGAGCTGCACTCACTATTCTGTGGTGCAGTCACTGTGTACATACATTACATTACTGATCCTGAGTTACCTCCTGTATTATACTCCAGAGCTGCACTCACTATTCTGCTGGTGCAGTCACTGTGTACATACATTACATTCTGATCCTGAGTTACCTCCTGTATTATACTCCAGAGCTGCACTCACTATTCTGCTGGTCAGTCACTGTGTACATACATACATTACTGATCCTGAGTTACCTCCTGTATTATACTCCAGAGCTGCACTCACTATTCTGCTGGTGCAGTCACTGTGTACATACATTACATTACTGATCCTGAGTTACCTCCTGTATATATACTCCAGAGCTGCACTCACTATTCTGCTGGTGCAGTCACTGTGTACATACATTACATTACTGATCCTGAGTTACCTCCTGTATTATACTCCAGAGCTGCACTCACTATTCTGCTGGTGCAGTCACTGTGTACATACATTACATTACTGATCCTGAGTTACCTCCTGTATTATACTCCAGAGCTGCACTCACTATTCTGCTGGTGCAGTCACTGTGTACATACATTACATTACTGATCCTGAGTTACCTCCTGTATTATACTCCAGAGCTGCACTCACTATTCTGCTGGTGCAGTCACTGTGTACATACATGACATTCCTGAGTTACCTCCTGTATCATACTCCAGCTCTGGAGTATAATACAGGAGTTTCAGGACTGGCACTGGTTGCATAATGTATACTTTATTGTTTAATAAACTACAGATGTATTACAGTTGCTAAGATGTCTCCGGTGTCCTTGTCACGCTGATGATACGCCCTGTCCAGCTGGTGTGGTGCCAGGCTGCCACTTCCCGTCAGATATCTGTGCCGCGCTGTGAACAGCTGTCCTGTCTATCGTACCTCTTCACCTTGCTAAACATTTGCTGAACATAATCTCTGCTTTCAGATGACACTTCCCTGTCCCACATCTATAATTAATACTGCAGGTAATTTATTGTAGCCAGATTTGTTTTCCCAGGTCCCTTTTCACCTCTGATGTGATAGCGGGAAGAAATCCGATTAATGAGACGTCTGGAAGAGCAATCCTTCCCTTAAAGGAAATGATACATGGTTTTCTAAATTCTTTAAAAATATAAATCTGAATATTGTGACATACATTTGTTTTCAGCCCTTCTATACTCTGATCCCCCTAAATAAATTCTTAAGAGACCAATTGCCCCCAAAAGTCACTTAGTAAAATTGAGTCCATCAGTGTGTTCTGTGAAGGCCTCAGAAGTTTGTTTTAGGAATCATACAGCATTGTGAAAACCAAGGAACACACCAGACAAGTCAAGGATAAAGTTGTGGTTGAGAGTAAAGCAGGGTTAGGTTATAATAAATAGCCCAAGCTCTGAACGTCTCATGGAGCTCTGATCAATCCATCATCCAAGAATGGAAGGTGTATGGCACAACTGCAAACCTGGGATGATCTAGCCGTCCACCTAAAGTGACAGCGAAAGAAGGAGAGCACTAATTAGAGAAGCAACCGATAGGCCCAGGGTCACTGGTGGAACCGCAGAGATCACAAATCATAGGAAGAATCTGTCGTATACTCCACAAATCTGTTCCTTATGGAAAAGGGGCAAGAAGAAAGACATTTGTGAAAGCAAGACATTAGAAGTCTTGTTTGCCAAAATCCATGTAGGGGCTACAATAAGCATGTGGAAGAAGGTGCTTTGGTCAGATGAGGCCAAAGTAGAACTTTTTGGACAAACTGCAAAATGGTATGTGTGGCGGAAAACTAACACTGCACATCAGCCTGAAAACACCATCCCGACTGTCATACATGGTGGTGGCAGGATCCTGCTGTGGGGAGGCTTTTCTTCAGCAGGGGCAGGGAAGCTGGTCAAGGTGATGAAGACATAGATGGAGCTAAATACAAAACAATACTGATAAGAGGCTTCAACATGTCAGAATTTTCAGATTTATATTTTAAAAATATTTAGATCCCCAGGTATCGTTTCCTTTACACTTTGCTACTTATCATTGGTATCACATAAAATCCCAATAAAACACTCTTCACTCTTACGTTTGTGGATGTAACATGAAAAAAAAGTGGAAATGTTTATGGGGTATTGATATATACTACACTATAATTGACCATAGTCAGTTTTTCCTGCAGACATGAGATCATGTTGTTGCCACTACTTACTTTTGGGTGATGCTCCTTTAGATTCTAGAATAGAAAACATATATATTAATTATTTAAGTACATACCATACCAGGGTATATATATGTTTTAAAATGCTGTTTAATGTCATAATATATGTGTGTTGGGGAACATTGATGTTTTGACTTGATAAATTGTAGGACTCTGGCCACCACTAGAGGGAGCTCTCTGCATATGAACTTTTACAGCTGGTAGATAACTCACTAAGAGGCATCTGTATACAGTGAGCTCCACCTGGTGGTGGCTGCAGGTAGATGCTAATATAGTATTAGCAAACAGTGAGAGCCCTTTAATGCAGGGGAACCCCTCAAATGCCCCATAGCTATATCACTATGGTAGATTTGGCACAGGGATGTGGTCTATTTGCTGCATAAGAAAGAATCCACTTTAGGGAAATGATGCATACAGTTGAAACTAAAGGTTAACATACACTATATCAAAAGACACATGTGCATGTTTTTCTCACTATCTAACATGAAATCAGATTAAAACTTTCCCATTTTAGGATTACCGTAATTATGAATATTTGCCAATCACCAGAATAATAAGAGAGAGAAGAATTTTCAAGGCATTTTTAATACATTCTGCAAAGTCACAATTTACATATACAGTACTAAGATTACTATGCTTTTATTCAATCTGGGACAGCCCATATGATGATCCATGTGTTTGGAAGCTTCTGATTGGTAACATCTGAGTTATTAGAGACACACCTGTGGATGTATTTTAATGCACCTGAAACACATGGTTCTTTGCGTAACATCATGGGAAAGTATAAAGATATCAGCCCAGTTTATCAGGAAGAGATAGTAGAAAGTAGATGGGAATGTCCAGCAATCATACCGCTCAGGAAGGAGACGGGTTCTGTGTCCCAGAGTTGGTCCGACATGTGCATACCAACTCAAGTACAAAGGCAAAAGACCTTGTGAAGATGATGATGGAAGCTGGAAAGATTTTGTCGTTTTTCACAGTGAAACGAGCACTGTATCAACATGGGCAGAAAGACCGCTCTGCCAGGAAGAAGCCATTACTCCAAAATAAACATAAATAAGCCAGATTAATGTTTGTGAATGCACATAGGAGCAAGACCTACATTTTGGAGATAAGTCCTGTGGTCTGATGAAACGAATGTAACTGTTAGCCCATAATGACCATCATTATGTTTGGAGGAAAAAGGGAGAAGCTTGGAAGCCTAAGAACACCATCCCTACTGTGAAACACGGGGTGGCAGCATCATGTTGGGGGCTGTTTTTCTGCAGGAGGGACTGGTGAACTTCACAAAATAGATGGCATCATGAGGAAAGAAGATTATGTGGCAACACTGAAGCAACATCTCACGACATCAGCAGGAAGGTAAAGCTTGGGTGGAAAAGAGTCTTCCAAATGGACAATGACCTGAAGCTACTGCCAAACTGGTTACAAAGTGGCTTAAGGATAATAAAGTCAATGTTTGGAGCGGCCATCACAAAGCCCTGATCTCAATCCTAATGAAAGTTTATGGGCAAAGCTGAAAAGGCTGCGAGCAACGACCTACAAACATGGCTCAGTTACACCAGTTCTGTCAGGAGGAATGGGCCCAAATTCCCACCAACTATTGTGAGAAGCTTGTGGAAGGATCCAAAACATTTCACCCAAGTCATACAGTGTAAGGGCAATGGTGCCAAATACTAATGACATGTCTGCAAACTTGTGACTTTGCAGAAAGTAATAAAATGCCTTAAAACTCTCTCATTATTCTGAAATTTGGCAAATAGTAATAATTCTGGTAATCCTAATTGACTAAAACAGGAAAGGTTTATTCTAATTTCATGTCAGTGAGAAAAACATGAATATGTGTCTTTTTATATAGTGTATGGAAACATCTGGTTTCAACTGTACAAATAGTGTAAAATATAGAATTATTTATAATTAATTAATGACATCATGGTATAATACTATAACTGCCATAATGTGGATTATAATATTTTACACTCACCACTATTTCTTTTTCCCATAACTCCATAAAATTGGTCTGGTCGGAGATTTCTTACAATTTTCATAGGATATCTGTTGTTGTATGCAGGTTCCTCCAGATCTGCCTAGAGAGATACAAGTGATAATCTACATTATGTAGGTATCGGTGACAAGCGAGCACTGCCATGCTCAGGACCGGGTACTCGAAATGAGAAGGTTGGTCAGGCTCAACTTGTGTACTGAGTACAATGGAAATCAAGGGGAAGATCTTCCAGAAAAATCCCCAAGTTTCTCATTGACTTCCATTGTACTTGGTACACAAGTCAAACCTGTCCAAGCATCCAACCTGCTCATTTCGAGTATCGAGCATCCGAGCTGACAGCTGGGTCTGGTATTCTCAAGGTGGGAAGGACCATAGTTAATGGGTCCTCCCCAGCCTAGAAAATAGCAGGCTGCAGCCACCCCAGAACTGGTGCCTCCATGGATGTGCCAATTCTGGCGCTTCGACCCAGGTCTTACCGCTACCCTAGTGCACTGGCAAACAGGGTAATGATATTAGGAGTTGATGCCAGCTGTGTATTGTCAGCTGGCATCAAGACCATTGGTTAGTTGAGGCATCTATCAGATACACAACATTACTAATCAAGTCAGTAATCAGGAAAATAGACATAACAAAATACCGTACATTTTATTTGCAAAAACAATCCCCAACACATTCCTGTTTCACGAATTTCTTTAAAAAAAAAGTCTACATTCAAAAGAATTCTACAGTAGTCCAGGAATTCCAACGTAGTCCACCAAGCACAGCTCTGACGTAGTCCAGCGGAGGACCCATAATGACTCAGTATATATATGTGGGCACGTTTAGAGAATGCATCACCTTAGGCTGTAAGGGCGGTCACTCCTGGATATCATGATACACTCTCCCTAAGCCAGGAGTGTGGCATGCGAAACATCATTGAAGTTACTGCAGGTCAAACTCGCCAGATTACACTGGGGGAGAGTTTGACCTGCAGCAACCTTACTGACATCACTGCACATCACACTCTCGACTCATGGGATACCCCTTGTGTGACCTGGGAGTTTGACCTGCAGTAACGTCAATTGCACGTCACACTCCCGGTGTCAGGCGTCAGGTAGTGCCTGCTCTTCCAGCCTATGGGGGATGCGTTCTCTGAGTTGTCGTGGGACCTCTCATTGGACTACATTGGACCTACTCTGGATTTGAATAGGGAGTAAATTGATTAATGAGGGTGTTTGTTGTCTTTATTTATTTACTAATACTCTCTTTGTATGTCTTGCAGGTTTGCTTTTGTGGACTTTGTCAATTCGGTGGACTACATCGGAATCCCTGGACTATTGCAGGATTTATTTTTTAATGAGGGTTTTTTCAGTAAATTGGTGAAACAGGGAATGTGTTGGGGGAGTGTATTTAAAAAAAAAATATTTTTTGTAGATTTTATTTTTCTGCTAACTGACTGGGTTAGTAATGTCAGGTATCTGATAGATGCCTCAACATTACTAAAGCCTGGGCCTGATGCCAGCTGACATTACACAGCTTGCATCAACCCCAAATACCATTACCTTATTTATCAATGCTCCAGGGCATTGGGAAGAGCTGGGGCGAAGCACCATGATTGGCATATCTAATGGAGGAGCTAGTTCTGGGATGGCCTACTATTTTTAGGTTGGGAAGGGACCAAGAACCATGGTCCTTCCGACTCTGGGAATATCAGACCCCATCTGTCGACTTCACATTGGCTGGTGATTTAATTTGGGGGGACCCTATGTTTTTTTTTTATTATTATTTATTTATATATAAATGTTTTTAAAAAAACAGCATGGAGTTACCTCTCTTTTCGATTCCCAGCCAAGTTATAGCTGCCAGCTGCTGGCTGCAGGCTGCACCTGTCTGCTTTACCCTAGCTAACTATCAAAAATAGGGAGGACCCCATGTCAGTTTTTTTATATTAATTATAGCTTAAATAAGCATTAAAGGTTGCCAGCTTACAATATCTATCTATCTATCTATCTATCTATCTATCTATCTATCTATGTATCTATCTATCTATCTATCTATCTATCTATCTATCTATCAATCATATATTACTTGAAGGGACCCTGGATGTGTGCGTATATACCAGGAAGGGGGACATATATTACCTGGAAGAGACCAAAGATGGGGCCATTATACCAGGAGCTGGGGACATATATTACTGGAAGGGGTCCAGGATGCGAGACATTATACCAGGATCAGAGTTAAAACTGGAAGAGACGAAGGATGAGGACATTATACCAGGATCGGAATCATATATTACTAGAAAAGACCAAGGATGGGGACATTATACCAGTCCAGGATCAGTTATATATTACTAGAAGTGACCAAGGATGGGGACATTATACAAGCATGGGAGAAATACAGTATATTACTGGAAGAGACCAAGGATGGGGACATTGTACCAGGATCGGAGTCATATATTACTGGAAGAGTCCAAGGATGGGGACATTGTACTAGGATCAGAGTCATATATTACTAGAAGAGACCAAGGATGGGGACATTGTACTAGGATCAGAGTCATATATTACTGGAAGAGACCAAGGATGGGGACATTGTACCAGGATCAGAGTCATATATTACTGGAAGAGACCAAGGATGGGGACATTGTACCAGGATCAGAGTCATATATTACTGGAAGAGACCAAGGATGGGGACATTGTACCAGGATCAGAGTCATATATTACTGGAAGAGACCAAGGATGGGGACATTGTACCAGGATCAGAGTCATATATTACTGGAAGAGACCAAGGATGGGGACATTGTACCAGGATCGGAGTCATATATTACTGGAAGAGTCCAAGGATGGGGACATTGTACTAGGATCAGAGTCATATATTACTAGAAGAGACCAAGGATGGGGACATTGTACTAGGATCAGAGTCATATATTACTAGAAGAGACCAAGGATGGGGACATTGTACCAGGATCAGAGTCATATATTACTGGAAGAGACCAAGGATGGGGACATTGTACCAGGATCAGAGTCATATATTACTAGAAGAGACCAAGGATGGGGACATTTTATCAGGATGGGGGAAATATATTACTGGAAGAGACCAAGAATGGGGACATTGTACTAGGATCAGAGTCATATATTACTAGAAGAGACCAAGGATGGGGACATTGTACTAGGATCAGAGTCATATATTACTAGAAGAGACCAAGGATGGGGACATTGTACTAGGATCAGAGTCATATATTACTAGAAGAGACCAAGGATGGGGACATTGTACCAGGATCAGAGTCATATATTACTAGAAGAGACCAAGGATGGGGACATTTTATCAGGATGGGGGAAATATATTACTGGAAGAGACCAAGAATGGGGACATTGTACTAGGATCAGAGTCATATATTACTAGAAGAGACCAAGGATGGGGATATTATTATTTATTTATAAAGCACCATTAATTCCATGGTTCTGTACATGAGAGGGTGTTACATACAAAATTATAGATACAGTTTACAGTAAACAGATTAACAATGACAGACTGGTACAGAGGGGAGAGGACCCTGCCCTGGGGGCTTACATTCTACAGGATAATGGGGAGGAGACAGTAGGTCAGGGTGCGGCAGATCAGGTGGTGGAGAGGCGGCATCTCCGGGTGATGGTGAAGCAGCAGCTCCGGAGGCGGTGGGGTAGCAGCTCTGGTGGCGGTGGCTCGGTCATTGCAGGCTGTAAGCTTTCCTGAAGAGATGGGTATTCAGGTTCCATCTGAAGGATCTGAGTGTGGTGGATAATCGGACGTGTTGGGGCGCAGAATTCCAGAGGATGGAGGATATTCGGGAGAAATCTTGGAGGCGGTTGTGTGAGGAACGGATAAGTGTGGAGGAGAGGAGAAGGTCTTGGGAGGATCGAAGATTACATGAGGAATTTATTGGGAGATTAGTTCAGAGATATATGGGGGGGACACAAATTGTGGATGGCTTTGTAGGTCAGTGTTAGTAGCTTGAACGGGATTCGTTGGGGAATTGGGAGCCAGTGAAGAGATTTGCAGAGGGGAGATACGGGGGAGTAGCGAGGAGAGAGGAGGATTAGTCTGGCAGCAGAGTTGAGGACAGACTGGAGAGGTGCAAGAGTGTTAGCAGGGAGGTCGCAGAGGAGAATGTTGCAGTAGTCAAGGCAGGAGATGATGAGGGCTTGTACAAGAATTTTAGTAAATTGAGGGTTGAGGAAAGGACGGATATTATACCAAGATGGGGGAAATATATCACAGGAAGAGATCAAGGATGGGGACATTATACCAGGATGAGGGAAATATGTTACTGGAAGGGTCCAAGAATGGATGACACTATACCTGGAAGGGGCCCAGGATGGAGGACATTATACCTGGAAGGGGCCCAGGGTATATCTATCTTTCATCATATGTATGCCCATTTTTTTTCTTGCACCCATTGACTCGTAGATGGACACTGATGGATTGCGCTCAGCGATTTTATACTCCGATGTGACTTATAGTTATATTGTATCAATCTAAAAGCTGCAATCAAGCCTTTTTCCAATCCTTGAAAGCAAGCAGAGATCTTAGAAATAGCGATAAATAGTTAAATTGGAAAAACTAACGTAAAGAAAGTGCTATATGAGAAAATAATAGAGAATGAAGTCATTGAGGCGACGTTCTTGTATACACTGTATCTCAGCCGGGCACAGGACATAATCCTCTGTGCTGCAGTGAAACAAAAGGATTCCCCCATTGTATAGAGAACAGTGAGCTCTTCTGATGCTCGCTGACAATAATTAGTCGCTGTGATTTGTCATTCTGCTCCTGTCACCGCAGCGCTGCTCATTTATCACCACCATTGTGAATCTGACTCAACTTCGCTCCATTTACTGTGTCAGACGCATTTAAGCTCCTTAATGCAAATCCCACCACTGGCAAAAAAAACAACAATGGATTGTACTTTATACAGAAGTTACAGGAAATTTAAAGGGTCTGTTACAAATTAGAAAAAAAAAGTTTTCATTTTTCCCCAAACAGCGCCACTCTTGTCCTCAGGCTGTGTCTGGAATTGCGGCTTAGTAGTATATTCCTTTTCTAATATTTTGTGTGCCCAAACTGTTTTTGATTCAGAACAATAATTCATGGTGGAAGTTGGTTCTGAGAAATGTTATATCTCTTTCCGTGGTTACTCATACTCACTGAGCCATCAGGGGATTGATAGTTAAAATTAGACAGGGGTCTCGGTTCCGGGTCATCGTTGACTAAAGTGATTCACCCTCCTGTGCGGTTATACGGACCACTTATATCTAAGAAATTCTTCTTACAACACTAAACGTACACCCCACATATTAGTGGTGTCCATAATCACTGCAAGGGTTCACACAGCACACATCATTAAACAGGGAAAGTTCAAAGAAAAGTCTCTGAGTCTTCAGATAAGGGAAATATATACGGGGATACACTCATTATTCAGGGGCTTGGTTGCTGGAAGGGGCTATTTACGGGGCAATGCCTCAACACGGGAGTCTCTTGCAAAATACAATGTCTCTGCACGGGAGTCTATTGTTTAGCGGGGAGTGTCTGTACAGCGGGAGATCCTTATTGCGAACCAGCCTAATGGGTCGGGGTACCGCTCATAAGTGATCTGCTCACCTCGATAAAGGTCTCTGTCCAGGTGTCCTCTCCGCAGGTACGACTCCACATCGCGTCTGGCGAAAAATACGTCGTCCGAAAGTCCGGGTTCTCGAAGAAATCCCCAGTCTTCATCCTGGTAGATGGAGGTGACGGTTCCTAGGCGGTGGAGTTCTATTGGAAGCGGGGGCTGTGATCTGGCCTTGTCCCGAAGTTGCCTGGTTGCCTGTTCTCACTGGAACCACTCCTCTCGTCGTCTTTGTCTGGCCACTTGGTCCCTCTCGTCCAAAGCTGATTGGGAATGTTGAAGTGACAGGTACTGTGGGGGTGGTGAGTTGCCGGTTGGGACTCTGGACACTACTCGAGCCTCCGCTGAGCTCACTATGGCGGGGGCTCCTCGCTGCTGCCGCTGCCACGAGGTCCACCATGCAGCTTCTTGGGTGCTCCCTCCCGAGGCTCTCTCTGCGTCCTCTGATTCCTCGTTGTCTGTCTCGTCGTATTCATCTTCGACGACTGCGTTGGGTTCAGTGGGGGACGTCCGCGCTGCCTCCAGCCGGAGACAACTGCTGGAACGGGACGGTGGTGAAGTCAGGGGTTTTGTTTGAACTCCCGTGTCCCGGGTCTGGACGGATGGTGGTACGGGTGGTGGAGAGGCACAGTACTCTACAACTGCGTGTTCAGCTACTGCCGCCTCTTGCGCCTCGCGGTCCGCTCTTGTGGATGAAAGTTCATATGTCCGCTCTGCGCTCCACCGCCGGCACACCCACGCCAGGGCTTCTTCCATTTCCTGGCGGAGCCGCCCAAACGCATCCCTCCAGTAGTCAGCATCCCCCTCCAAGGTTAAGAAGGACGCTGCTGCCGGGTCTCCTTGCGCGGTACGAGTTTGCTCCTCAAGCTCGCGCACAATATCTCTCCACCGGGGTGCCGCCATGCTGCCGGGTACGAAGTAGCCTTGTTCGTTCTGTCCTTCTCTTCAGGTTTGTCTTCTTATGGGCGGCCTCTCCCGAGGAACTTCCTGTGGGCCGCCCCCTGATTGATTGTTGGCAATCTGGACGGCCACACTTTTTGGCACCTCTGTCTTGGCCCTCCTTCTTGTAATCACTGAGCAGGTCCTCATCTCTGTTGCTCGTAATCACTGAGCAGGTCCTCATCTCCTCTGTTGCTTGTAATCACTGAGCAGGTCCTCATCTCCTCTGTTGCTTGTTGTAATCACTGAGCAGGTCCTCATCTCTGTTGCTTGTTGTAATCACTGAGCCTAGTTATGGATGAGGTACTTCTACTAGTCTTTGATAACTACAGACCATTTGGGCGCAGTCTACATTTTCTTATCTACACCTCTTAGAACTGTGATGTGTCCATATTTATCTGTATCTAATAGACATTAGGTACTGAACTTTACAACCGGATCTATCAGCAGATTTTTAGGGGCACTTACTTACTGCACCACCTTCCTTAAGCATTTACTTAGGCCGACTTCACACCACGGTTTTGTGGTATCAGGCTATATCCAGTGTTTTGCAGGAGGCACCGGACACAGCCTGACAGCTCTGGACGGAACAGAACCGGAGGGTTAATATGCCCTCTGGTCCTGTTTTCTGCCGGAATCGGCTTTGCGCGCTGATGCCGCTGTCCAGTGCTGAAATTTCAGAGTCGCGTCTATCGGGGAGCTAGCCGCGGTTCTGAAATGTCAGCCGGGAGCTCTCCAGGTGCTGACGTTCAGCGGCGGCTGGCGCTAAACTTCAGTCCGGCAGCCAGATACGATTTTCTGTCCCATAGCCTCCCATGTTAGGGGGGCGCTGGATCGCACTGGATCCGGCAGGATCCGATTTTGTCAAATTTTTGCCCCGGAAACAAAAATCCTGCAAGCTACGATTATGTGTCCGGAACAAAAATCGAATGCAGCCTGATGCTGCCGGACAGGGATGAAACCGGATGGCAAATCACGGCCAACCGACCCCATCCAGCACCATAGGCATACATTAGTACAAAATTAGGTTCGGGGCTGTCAGGTTCACATCGAACAGTCCCAGACCCGAAAAAATCATGGTGTGAAGCCGGCCTAACACTTTACAGCCACTTCTGAGAACATCTCCACCTCGGAGGAGTCCGGGACCATGAAGATTTCTCTACATTTCTTTGACCATTGTAATATTTTCCCATGCAGAAGAGAATGAGCTCAATTCAGGCAGATTCATCTTACGGAAAGAGGACGGAAAATGAAATAAACATTAGTATAATTTTAACCTAATGGATTTCTCCTCCAGTATCTCCTGAGCCGCCCTGCTCCCTGGATAATTTCTGTCAATTGCATCTCCTCGCAAAAACCATTCTTCATGGTAATCAAGACCTCATTATGCCTGTCGTCGGGGATCCATTCACACTTTCATCTCGTCTACTTTGCTCAGTGTTACTGGAAGAAAAAGCCTTGAAGGGGTTAAAATGAAGATGTCTTTAATGAAGTATCATTAACACGGACAATTTCCGTTTTATGTGTTTTCATTTTTTCCTCCCATACCTTCAACATAGAGATGCATCTGAATGAATTAGAATATCATCAAAAAGATCATTTATTGCAGTGATTCAATACATAAAGTGAAACCCATATATTATATAGAGTCATTACACACAGAGGGATCTATTTCATGAGCTTATTTCTGTTAATGTTGATGATTAATGAAACCCCAAAGTCACTATCACAGAGGATAAAGGGTCTGAGAGATAAAATGTGAACTAAATAGGTATCAGAGGCTTCACCTTGTGTGGTTGTGAGAGTCACAACCACTATAGAAGCAGATCACGGCTGCTGCAGTCCCCAGCGTGGTGCATATAGAGTAGGGGGATGAAAGGTTAAAAACCACGCTGACTTATTCCACCAGACATCAAATAATTAGTCAACGCATTTTGATCGCTTGTTACAGCATTTTTGTGCTGGTGTGTGTTAAATCTTGCTGTCAGAGTTTGACAGTGGGATTTAACAGGTTAACAATCATGGGCTGTGCTCCACTCCAACCGTGATTGTAAGGCTGGGGTCAAAAGACCGGGCAAGATCAGGTTTTCAGCAATAACCTGATCCTTTCAGGATTCAGTTTTTTGCCCATTCACTTTAATGGCATCAGGAAGAATCTCGCTGCTTCAGGTTGCTACCTGACACCATTAAAGTGAATGGGCAAAAAAACTGGATCCTGAAAGAATCATGTTATTGCTGAAAACCTGATCTTGACATATTTGAAAAAAAAACATTAGTGTGAAACCAGCCTTAGAGGCAAGTCCTGGCTGCAATATGGGGCAGGCTCATCCATTGAGCCCGCTCCTTATTCCTGCTTCAGACCTGGGCTGTACATGAACTTTAATCTACGGTGTGACATCCGTCCAAAGTTACATGCATAAAAGGGCTTTCTCGAAAAGACTAGGCACAATCCACTCCGTTAGGCTGAAACCCGTGAAACCCTGACACCCTTTAACCTCTATGCAGGGATCTGGATTTACAGCAGGGTCCAGGAGATTGCTGCCTATGGAAGAGCTGCAGCCCAGAGATAGGAAAGTCACCAAGCAGAGACCAAGCCGGGAGGTCAGGAAAAGGACAAAATCTGGATCTGTTACAGTAGTCAGTGAGCCGGGTCAGAACCAAGATGCAAAATGGCGGCAAGGTACAAAATCATGAGGCAGAAAAACAAAATAAAAAACAGACAGAGGTAACACTTGAAGAACACCATTGTAAGAAAGAACAATAGTCAGGGAAACCAAAAGCTATTTCTGACAGCTTCCAGCAGAAGGCTGAAGGTAATAGTAGGGTGTGGTCAGGGGGGCATGATGGCCCCCTGCCGCCTGAGCCACGGGTGGGGAGGGTGGGGTTGATGGGGGGTTTGCTGTCTGCGGCTGCGGGTGAGGAGCGGGGGTGGGGGGTTGTGCTGTCAGCGACCGCGGGTGAGGAACTGTGGGGGGTGCTGTCGGCAGAAGCCACGAGTGTGGATTGACAGGGGGCATGGTTACCGTCCTCCACATGGACATGTGATGTGCTGAGTGGAGCAGCAGGTGACGCCCCCTTCAGCACTGCCGCTCCCCTGCCTCCTTGCCGCCTGAGACCAAGGGCTCACATTGTCCAATGGACAGTGCGGCCCTGGGTGTGGTGCTTTTCAACAGGCTGAAGCTAGAACTCAATGACTTCAGCCGGACAGCACACACACATCCATTCTGTCTGACTGTGCGCCACCTACAGAGGGAATACAGCGGTGCCTGGTGACAGTAGATGTGGCAGGAGCAGGCTCTGGAGAGGATTTTACATATAGATTCTGAGTTTTCTGGTTCTAGATCAGCCTCAGAGTTCTGGATCAGTCTTCACGTTGTGTATCAATTTTAACCAATCTCTGTGTTCTGGAACAGTCTTCCTTTTGTGTATTAGTGTGCAGACTTTGACTCAGTCTCTGAGTTTTGGAAAAGTCTAATGTATCCTCGTCAAGTCTCTGGTCCTGGATCAGTCTTCAGATTGTGGATCTGTGTCAACCAATCTTTGTTGTCTGACTAGTCTTCAGGGTCTGGTTTAGTCTCTAAGTTCTTTGATGTTTCGATCATTTTTTAGTTTCTCAAGCAGTCATCGATTTCTGGATCAGTCTTGAGTTCGTTGATCAGTCTGAATCTGTCCTTGGGTTCTTGGCGTGTGGATTAATCTTCAGACTTTGGCTCAGTCGTTGTGTTTTGAAACATCCGCATTATCCTGGTCACTTTCAGTATTCAGTTTCTCGAGCATTCTTTGAGTTCTGGACCAGTCTTGAGGTCATGGTTCAGTCTGTCTCAGTCCTTGTGTTCTGGAATACTCTTGATTTTATGGATTGGTCCTCAGGTTCTGACTCCAAAATCTTGGTCAGTCTCTGTTTCTACATCAGCCTTTAGGTTCTGGATTAGTTTTTGTGATCTAGGTCATTCTTTTGGCTTTGGTACCGTCTTTAGGATCTGGATCACTTTTTGCATTCTACGTTCATCATGTTCTGGATCAGTCTTCGTGTCTGGGTCAGTCTCCACCGAGACGGGGTGTAATGGCGGCCAAAGGTCACGATGGTCTCATGGGCTGGCAGATTGCTTTCAGCAGACTAAAAAGGGGTGGAAATTTTGGATGGGGTGCAAGATCAGCACTTTTACTGGAGCAGTTAATTATGATCATGAAGCTAGCAATGTGTATCACCTCTCCTCACTCTCGCTAGTTATAGCACTATATTGCACTAAAACGTCTCCTCAAAGAATGGACCTTGACATCCAAGGCACCTCAGGCTTACAGGAAAGCACCTCAGCTCTCTTCTCACCACTGACAACTAAGGATCATATCAAGACATCCCTCTTCTGATCCTTAAATGATGTTGTCTGGCAGTTGGGCCCTTCTTGGACCGTGCAGGACACTATGTCCCTTGTGGCTACACAGATTTCACCTGAGTCCTGAGAGTGATCACAACAAAACCTGCTGGCCTCCATTATCTCCTGCACCATTCAGACCCAGGAGAGGAGGGTTACTTTTCCTGGGCTCATTAGTTCTTCTGTAGGGGCTGCTACCCACCAGACTTCACAGTAGTCCTTACACTAATTACATCTGTGTTTAAAAGCTGTTTTTTGAAACCACAGAATTTGTTATGCCTGACTTTGCAGAGGGCCACACTTGGATTCGGGATCCATTTCGTGGTGTTATGGCAATAAATAGTTAATAACTTATATAACTCTTATAGAAGTCATTCAGAAATCTTCCAGTGTGCAGACTGCAGCATCCCTCATCCTCTCCCTCCCTTCAAATTTCACTGTCACAGAATTAGCTGCACAGAAGTTCCTTATCAGCATGGACTGAATGTACAGATCAAGGCTGAACTGAAAGGCTAACTAACACACACTAAATGAATGTTCTCTTCAGAATAAAATGTAGATTCAGCATAATATGATGCAATCATCTCTAGTAACACCGCTTTTAATGTCTCTTTAAGGAGCCGTATAAAACTGTTAATCCCTCCCTTAATAAAGGTCTTTCTCATTAAGCTCTACTTTGACTTGTTTATCAGCGTGGTTCTTACGGTGGCGTGCACACACTTAGACAAAGCATCCAATTCGGCAGCAGACAATTAAGAGGACAGCCCACCCGAAAGGTGTGGAGGGCATCCATTACAGAGGTTCTCCATGGACTAATTTGAAGATAATAGTGGTTGAGATAAAAAACAATAAAGTGTAAGTGGAGCACGAGGTGGAGTCTTGAGGTTGTGAAGGCAAATGTACTCCAAGTACAAGATCATATACAGTAATGGTTACTAAATATACAGCATGAGCATAGTATGATTGCCCCATGGGGACAATATATATACTCTTTAGTGTATGTGTGCTCCAATGCAAAATACAGTATGTGATGATTAGTCTGCAATTATTAAGATTCTTCCAAACTGCTCATCCACCTCCTGCCGCCTCCAGTTGTAAATATTTCCAGAATCCGTCCTTTCCTCAACTATGAAAATAATATTGCATGCCCTTATCATTTCCTGCCTCGACTACTGCAACATCCTCCTCGTGGCCTCCCTGCAACACTCTCACACCTCTCCAGTCTGTCCTCAATTCTGCTGTGTGACTAATCCACCCTCTCTCCTCGCTACTCCACTGTATCTCCCTTCTGCAAATCCTATCATTGTCTCCCAATTCCCCATCGCATCCTATTCACACTACTGACAATGACCAAAGCCATCCATAATTTGTCTCCTCTGTATATCCGAACTTAACTCCTGATATAATCTAACATGCAATCACTGGTCCTCCCAAGACCTCCTCCTTTCCTCCAACTTATATGTAAATGTTCCTCATCCAACCACCTCCAGGACTTCTCCTGAGTATCTCCTCCATCTTCTGTAATTCTGTCCCCAACACGTCCCATTATCTTCTACACTCGCAAGCTGCAAATGGAGCTTGAAAACCCATCTCTACAAGAAAGCTGCATCCTGCATTGACCCCACAGCCACCTCATCACCGGAGCTTCTACAAACCCTCAATCTACTGTCTCCTCCCTATTATACTGTAGAATTTAATCCCGCGAGGGCAGGGATCAGGGGTCACCCATTATTAGGAGACTTGTGACAGTTCTGGATTTCAAATGTGATTGTTCTCTTTTGGACCAGCAAGTGTTAATGACATATTCCTTGCTGGTAGCTCCTGGTTAGTTTACCTCAGCTGTTGCAGGTTTGTGACCACTCCCTTTCCCTGTAAATGGTTACATGATCCGTTACCTCAGGTCGGTAATAGATCCTTTCTATTCTGACCATTTTGGAGGGAGGAAATTGCTAGTGGCTGTTGGTGATCTGTTGCTGGAGCCGTGTCATCTGCAGTACTGATGTTTTGCTGCAGCATTGAAGCTTGTTTCATATCCTTTTGTTTATTTTCTCCCTTCCGTCCCCTTCCCCTGTTTTACATTACAATAGTGGTGACGTCTAGAGTACTCACTGGCCTTGCCACTAGAAAAGGTGAGTGGAGGGGCAGTTAGTGACTAGGCACCTGATGGCGGAGGGGTGGAAGGACCTGTATAGGGATGGTAGGGGAGCTCAGGGGACAGACACAGGTTAGTGTCAGGAGGGGTCCCATCCCTCACTTGCTATTGTCTGGGTCTTCCTCTCCTTTTCCATCCTGTTGTAACCTCTGTGTTGTGCCGTGTGCCGGTCATTCCTTAGTCTATGTATGATATCCACCCTCTGTAACAGTCTATCTAATGTAATTTATAACCCCTTCATGTATAGCACCATGGAATCAATGGTGCTATATCAATAAAAATTAATAATAATAACAATAATAATAATAATAATGATGATATAATGAGAGCCTTACCTGGTTTGGATCTCGGGATGGCCAATATCTTCCTTCTTTCCAGTCCGTTTCTTCAGGCCATGCTTGTGTGGCAGCCAAGAAGAACACCATACACGCTACAATGATGTTCATTTTTAACAATCTGGGTCTCCTCTGTGGGAATAGCTTTGAAAATACAGTTAAAAAGTTTTTAACTTAAAAAAAACAAAAGTTTTTGGAATGTTAAATTCTGCAAACGCCCCCCTACCCTTCAATGCAGAGCAATGTTATACGTGAAAACAGTGGAACATTTCTAGTCTTATATGGACGAGTATATTGTCACCGGTCTGCCGGGAACGGAAGATGATTTTATTCATTTTGTAAAAATTTCTAAGCAATTATAGTAAAGAAAAGGGGATTTATTGTAGGTCAGTAAACCAAGGAACCACAATCCCACAAAATAAATAATACATAATTCTTAATAATAAAGATTACAATTGCACACACCCAAAAATAAACAAGTAGAAAAAATGAAGAGTACCGTATATATTATATAAAAAAATCTGAAAAAGCGCCAGCACCACCGGAAGATAGCTTGCAGTACAAATTGTGCAGATGCACATATTACTTCCAAACTTTATAATATTATAAAAATGTAGATATTTGGCAAAAAACTGATCAATCTTTTGAGCCACCCCGCCAACGTCAAGGCAATCCCATCAGGGTGGTCCTACTCTATACTTTTTTATTTTAGTTGTGCCATACGACCTCCAACATAAACATACAGTGGACCATAA
The DNA here is from genome assembly GCA_033576535.1 of Allobates femoralis. Classification (NCBI taxonomy): domain Eukaryota; kingdom Metazoa; phylum Chordata; class Amphibia; order Anura; family Aromobatidae; genus Allobates; species Allobates femoralis. The sequence continues at coordinate 554,637,624 of JARQOC010000005.1, forward strand.
AGAGCTTACATTTATTGGGTGCATCTCAAACCTGCTCCCAAGGTGCCAGACCAGTGCAAGTGAATAAATGGTAACTCAGGCTCCCACACCTGTGGTGCAAAAGATTGATCAATTTTGTTTGCCAAATATCTCAATTTAGTTTGGAAGTAATATGTCCTTTTGCAAAATCTTTATTGCAAGCTATCTCCTGGTGGTGCTGGCTGTTTTGCTGATTTTGCTGTACCCTGCATGCCAGATTTTGCTTGTTTTTCCATCTGTATTGGTAGTGGCATTTTGGGTAGCTGTTAACACTCAGTTATTGTACCCATGCCCTCAGGCTCAGTTTATTTCAAACTTCATTTGCTTGGGCCTGCCCTGCTCTCATTCATGAGTGCTAGCCTGGTACAATGACGGTTAACTCTGAAGTGTTCAGGCATATGTGGCATCAGCTACAGGTGTGGGAGCCGGAGCGGCCATTTATTCACTTGCAGTATTGTGGTACCATGGGAGCAGGTTTGAGGGGCACCAGGTAAATGTTTGCTCTTTATGGTCCACTGTATGGCATTGTTCACACTCAATTTGCGTTTTTTTTAGCACTCTTAAAAGCACTTGCGTTTTTTTAAGAGTGCTAAAAAATGTCCCTTGTGTGTCTGAAAGGATTTGCCACGTTTTTGGACTTAGTCATTTTTTCATTAAAAACGCATGCGCAAACGCATGCGCAAAAGCATGCGCAAACGCATGCGCATGCGTTTGCGCATGCGTTTCCCATAGGGCCCCATGTTAAAAAAACGCATGCGTTTTTTTACAGCACCCAAAAACGCTGCATGCAGCGTTTTTTGCACTGGGGGACAAAAACGCAAATTGAGCTGAAAAACGCATGTACACTCTAATGTACCCTGCGGTAACGCACCTGCGTTTTTTTTAACAGCCCAAAAACGCATGGATGGTCAAAAAAACGCATGTGTGTGAACAATGCCTATATTCAAGTTAGAGGCTGCATGGCACTGCTAAAATATAGAAGTATAGAGTAGGACTAGTCTGATGAGATTGCCTTGAAGTGGGAGGGGGGGGGGGGAAGGTGGCTCAAAGAATTGATCAATTTTCTGCCAAATATCTAAAATTTTATAATATTATATATACAGCAGTTTGGAAGTAATATGTGCATCTGCACAATCTTTATTGTAAACTATCCTCTGGTGGTGCTGGCGTCTTTGCTGATTTTATTTTTCATATATATATATAGATAAACAGAAAGAAAACTGCACAGCACTCAAGACATAATGTGAACTGGTGCCAGCAGTGACGCTGGATCAAACAACCAGAATTTTTTTTTCTCTGCAGCACTCGGCTACTACCAATAATGCACATACACTAATAAGTGGTTTATATATGAGGATAAAAATTAAAAACAATCGTTTTTGTTAAAAAAAACTCAATATTTTAATTTTTTTATTTTCTGAGGTTCTTGGTAGGGCCGCTTTACACACACCAACTTCTGAACAGATCTCTGGTTGCAGTGAAATCATGGACACATTGCTCCATTTTGTGGCTGTGTACAAACGGAACAATGTGTCCATGATTTCACTGCAACCAGAGATCTGTTCAGAAGTTGGTCACAGAAGTTGGTGTGTGTAAAGCGGCCCGTACATACATTGGCCAATGTCTGTTTGCTCATCAACCACGCCACGGTGACCCCAGGTCTGATGAGTCCTAAGCTGACATCCCTGTCCTCCTTGTCCTCCTGTCCACTTCTAAGTGGGTGGACACCATCTCAACCTCAGACCACCTGTGGGCGATGAGGGTGCTAAAAATATTTTTCTGGCTATATATATATATATAATATATGATGTGGTAGAGAATGTGGGACAAATGTCCCCTTATTGAAGAACTCTAGATAGCCCTACCTATCAATGGAGGGTGTGACGCCTTAAGTTCTACGATGGGACTCCCTATATGTCCCCATAATGCCCTGCACTTATTCAAAGGTATCATCATCCCTCAACTGGATTGTCTATCCAGGGCATTATCCTGGAGATCTCCCCATTGCAGGCACCATTCCTGGCACTTTGGTGATATGTCCCCTGATGAACCCTGGTGTTTATTAACCGGGGGACCCTGGACAATAACTTATAAGGCCTGTTTGCTATCAATGAGACCTCTACCAACTCAAAAAAACAAAGATACGTAAGTATGTTTTTTGAGTGGTGACCCTTCACTTGTCATTTAAACATCACAGACACTTTGAATAAGTGTAGGGTGTTATAGAGACATATAGGGAGTCCCATCATTGAATAGGGCGCCACATTGATAGGTAGGGCTATTTTGGATTCTTATCTAGGGACGTTTTCCCCTCTTTCTCTACCAGATCATTCATAACATATATATGTATATATAAGGTAAAGAATGTATATATATATATATATATACATATATATATATATTAGTTATGGGATCATGGTTCCTTGGTTTACTAACTTGAAGTATATCTACCTACATAAGTTTTTCGGTCCGATTTATTGCTCTTTTGAGGTATGCAGGGGTACAAATATTTAAATATTTTTCGAGAGAAAAACTTTTTCTATCATTAGGAAAATACTTTATATAGCTTTACCTTTCCTTTGTCCTTTATACTCTATTAACCCATCTTTAAAGTACAATTCAAAAATGATATTTTATATTTTTTAATCTTTTTTTTTCCCTATGAAAACATCAATTTTGCTAAATATTTATCTAGACAACTTTGAATATATTTTTTGATTTTAGTTTTTGCCCATGGAAACAGCAATTCTGCAAAAATTGGATCCAAACAGCTGTCCATATAGACTTATTTTGTCTTGTTCTATGTAATGTTCTTGATCTTTGTTCTGCTGCTGTAATACTGTAATTTCCTCCGGGATCAATAAAGTTTATCTTATCTTATCTTAAATGTATTTTATTAATCTTAGTTTTTGCCCACGGGAACATCAGTTTTGCACATTATTTATCCACACAACCTTAAATCTGATGACAAGTCAATGTTAAAGCTTTGTAGAAGGGAAACTTGTCAAGGGATCATGCAATGTCTTCATTTTGTTGTTCCTGAGAGAAGAACACTTGAGAAGTGAATCACTGTGGGCACAAGATCCGTCCTGTAAATCAGGATCGCCTTGATGGGAAAATCACTTTCCCGATCCCGTAGGACGTACGAATTAAACAATCACGGAATAGAAAAAATTGTTAAAAGTGAACAAAACTCAACTGTTAAAATTATTCATCAAACTTACCTATACATGGAAAACCTAAGATACAGGAGCATCTCCATGTATTAGAATATCATCAACAAGTTAATTAATTTCAGTAATTCAATACATAAAGTGAAACATATATTATATAGAGTCATTACACACAGAGGGATCTATTTCATGTGTTTATTTCTGTTAATGTTGATGATTAATGAAAACCCAAAAGTCATTATCTCAGAACATTAAAGTAGGAAGGATGAAAGGTCTGAGAGATAAAATATGACCTAAATAGGTATCAGAGGCTTCACCTTGTGTGGTTGTGAGAGTCACAACCACTATAAAAGCAGATCATGGCTGCTGCAGTCCCCAGCATGGTGCATATAGAGTAGGGAGGATGAAGGGTTAAACACTGTGCTGCTGTATTCCACGAGACGTCAAAGGGTGAATATAATATTGATTTATTAGTCAATGCGTTTCAGGGCTCCTTGGCGCCTTCCTCAGGACAAATCAATATTATATTGCCATGTTTCAGGGAGGCCTGACTAATCAATCAATATTATATTCACCCTTTGACAACTCATGGAATACGGCAGCGCGGTGTTTAGCCCTCCTTACTCTATATGCACCACCCTGGGGACTGCAGCAGCCGTGATCTGCTTTTATAGTGGTTGTGACTCTCACAACCACACAATGTGAAGCCTCTGATAACTATTTAAGTCATATTTTATCTCTCAGACCCTTCATCCTCTCTACTCTATATGCACCACGCTGGGGACTGCAGCAGCTTTTATAGTGGTTGTGACTGTCACAACCACACAAGGTGAAGCCTCTGATACCTATTTAGATCATATTTTCTCTCTCAGACCCTTCATCCTCCCTACTTTAAATTTCTGAGATAATGACCTTTGAGTTTTCATTCATCATCAACATTAACAGAAATAAACACATGAAATAGATCCCTCTGTGTGTAATGACTCTATATAATATATGGGTTTCACTTTATGTATTGATTACTGAAATAAATTAACTTTTTGATGACATTCTAATTCATTGAGATGCAGCTATACTGTTTTTTTTGCTAAAAAAATCCTAAAACTCAGAACAAATAACAAAGTAATTTTCAAAAATGAAGAAGAAATTGAATTGAATAAACAGCAAATACTAAAGTATCTCCAAAGTGAGTTTTTCGGAATGACAAGTCCCCGTGTTTTCTATCTTATCCCCATTGAAATCAAAGCCGTCTGGATCTTCTATACTCACAGTTGAAGGTTGAGTTCAGAGTAAATGCCTCCAGGAGGGACGTCCTCGCTTTTTATATGACCGATGTAGTAAATCAGGCTGATTTCCATAATAAAGCTAATAAACCCGAGGAGGTTTAATCAGAAACTCGGAACACTAGAGACTTCCGCCTGTTCCTTCCAATCAATATTTGATCAGCTCTCCTCTGTCGCCATCCTTGTTCTTTTTAGGAGTTTTGTGTGTGTTTCCAAATGGGACAACTCAACTGAAAAATCCAATTACACAAGAAGGGACGGAGATAGATGGAGCGTCCCCCTTCTCCCGGACCCATCCACTTATTAACTACTCTTCAAGGGGTCAAGGATCAAAGCTTCAATTGTCATCATTGCTCCGACTATATTGGGATGCGGAAGTTTCCATGGAAAAATCTACCTGGGGGTGATGAATTAAGGGCTGTGGATGGGTTTGTGGTCCATTTTTGTATATGGATAATAGCGCCCCGCTGACGAAAATAGTGTTGTTACGACGGAGGAGGATATGATTTATTTACCTTTGGAACAATGACAGGTGAAAAGGAAATTGGCCGCGCTCCGTCCAGGCTCCGCAGATACATGGAGGAAGTCTGATAGGCGACTATACATATTTAATTTGTGACCGAGCAGCCGAGAATAGAATAATCACTGCAACAATAAACACTCGAAATCATGTTCCCGAGGACACAAAAGCATCATTTATATAGTGGTGCCGAAGACGCGGATTGTGTAGATTACATACATCTCATGGATAAATCAAAAGGAACGTTTCTACATTGGTTGCTGCTTTTCTATCTATCTATCTATCTATCTATCTATCTATCTATCTATCTATCTATCTATCATCTATCTTCTATCTATCTATCTATCTATCTATCTATCTATCTATCTATCTATCTATCTATCTATCTATCCATCCATTTATCTACATACAGGTACAAAATAATCCTGAAAAGGGAGTATCCAAACCTTTACCAATACAAAGGAAAAAAACAGGCAGTACTCCATTATTTCTGGTGAAAAAGATGGATTTTACTGATCCATTCTGGAGACATTTCAGCAGATTTCTCTTCCACAGGGATGCCTGTTTTTTTCATCTATAATGGCGAAAACTTTGAAAGTGTCCCCAAGTGCCGTTGCAGAAACCATCAAGTGCTACAAAGAAACTGGCTCACATGAGGACCGGCCTAGGAAAGGAAGACCAAGAGTCACCTCTGCTGCGGAGGATAAGTTCATCCGAGTCACCAGCCTCAGAAATCGCAGGTAACAGCAGCTCAGATTAGGGACCAGGTCAATGCCACACAGAGTTCTAGCAGCAGACACATCTCTACAACAACTGTTAAGAGGAGACTTTGTGCAGCTGCCTTCATGGTAAAATAGCTGCTAGGAAACCACTGCTAAGGACAAGCAACAAGCAGAAGAGACTTGTTTGGGCTAAAGAACACAAGGAATGGACATTAGACCAGTGGAAATCTGAGCTTTGATCTGATGAGTCCAAATTTGAGATCTTTGGTTCCAACCACCGTGTCTTTGTGCGACGCAGAGAAGGTGAACGGAAGGACTCTACATGCCTGGTTCCCACCATGAAGCATGGAGGAGGAGGTGTGATGGTGATGGGGTGCTACACCAGATGACCTGGCCTCCACCGTCACCAGACCTGAACCCAATCGAGATGGTTTGGGGTGAGCTGGACCGTAGAGTGAAGGCAAAAGGGCCAACAAGTGCTAAGCATCTCTGGGAACTCCTTCAAGACTTTCCCCCATCCTAGTATATATGATTCCCCCGATCCTGGTATATATGTTCCCCATGCCAGTGTATATGTACCCATCCTGGTATATATGTACCCCATCCTGATATATTTTTCCCCCATCTGGGTACATATGTCCCCCATTCCTGTTATATCTGTCCCCCATCCTGGTATACAGTACAGACCAAAAGTTTGGACACACCTTCTTATTCAAAGAGTTTTCTGTATTTTCATGACTATGAAAATTGTAGATTCACACTGAAGGCATCAAAACTATGAATTATCACATGTGGAATTATATACTTAACAAGAAAGTGTGAAACTACTGAAAATATGTCTTATATTGTAGGTTCTTCACAGTAGCCACCTTTTGCTATGATGACTGCTTTGCACACTCTTGGCATTCTCTTGATGAGCTTCAAGAGGTAGTCACCGGAAATGGTTTTCACTTCACAGGTGTGCCCTGTCAGGTTTAATAAGGGGGATTTCTTGCCTTATAAATGGTGTTGGGACCATCAGTTGTGTTGTGCAGACGTCTGGTGGATACACAGCTGATCGTCCTACTGAATAGACTGTTACAATTTGTATTATGGCAAGAAAAAATCAGCTAAGTAAAGAAAAACGAGTGGCCATCATTACTATAAGAAATGAAGGTCAGTCAGTCCGAAAAATGGCGAAAACTTTGAAAGCGTCCCCAAGTGCAGTTGCAAAAACCATCAAGCGCTACAAAGAAACTGGCTCACATGAGGACCGCCCCAGGAAAGGAAGACAAGAGTCACCTCTGCTGCAGAGGATAAGTTCATCCGAGTCACCAGCTTCAGAAATCGCAGGTTAAACAGCAGCTCAGATTAGGGACCAGGTCAATGCCACACAGAGTTCTAGCAGCAGACACATCTCTACAACAACTGTTAAGAGGAGACTTTGTGCAGCAGGCCTTCATGGAAAAATAGCTGCTAGGAAACCACTGCTAAGGACAGGCAACAAGCAGAAGAGACTTGTTTGGGCTAAAGAACACAAGGAATGGACATTAGACCAGTGGAAATCTGTGCTTTGGTCTGATGAGTCCAAATTTGAGATCTTTGGTTCCAACCACCGTGTCTTCGTGCGACCAGAAAAGGTGAACGGATGGACTCTACATGCTGGTTCCCACCGTGAAGCATGGAGGAGGAGGTGTGATGGTGATGGGTGCTACGCCAGATGACCTGGCCTCCACAGTCACCAGACCTGAACCCAATCGAGATGGTTTGGGGTGAGCTGGACCGTAGCGTGAAGGCAAAAGGGCCAACAAGTGCTAAGCATCTCTGGGAACTCCTTCAAGACTGTTGGAAGACCATTTCCGGTGACTACCTCTTGAAGCTCATCAAGAGAATGCCAAGCGTGTGCAAAGCAGTAATCACAGCAAAAGGTGGTTACTTTGAAGAACCAAGAATATAAGACATATTTTCAGTTGTTTCACACTTTCTTGTTCAGTATATAATTCCACATGTGTTAATTCATAGTTTTGATGCCTTCAGTGTGAATCTACAATTTTCATAGTCATGAAAATACAGAAAACTCTTTGAATGAGAAGGTGTGTCCAAACTTTTGGTCTGTACTGTATATTTCCCCATCCTGGTATATATGTCCCCCATCCTGGCTTATATATCCCTATCCTGGTATATATCCCCCTCTTCCTAGCATTTCTGTCCCCCATCCTGGTATATATGTCCCCATCCTGGTATATCTGTCCCCCATTCAGTAATCATGCACACAGTGATGTCATAGTATAGTGTCCTGTTTAGCATGTATTAAACTACAAGCGACACAAGTCCATGCGCAAAAAGCCTAAAAGCAACAAAATGATTAAATATAAAGTTGTTCCTTGTTGTGTAGATGTTGTGATAGTTGATGATGGAGCTGCGGAGTCCCGGTGTCCTGGGAATTATCCGGACTCGGGTACAGATGGCGGCTGATGTTTTCTCACAGATAACGGAAAGAAAACAATAAGGTCATTGATGAGAAACCAGAGATACAGAACATCATAAAAATCATTGGGATTTCTTATTTAACTCTGTAATGTCTGGAGTCCCTCCTGTTATTGTCATAAACAATGGATTCCTTGTTTTTCTATAGCTATAAAATGTAATATACACATACAATACTGTGCAAAAGTCTTAGGCAGGTGTGGAAAAAAAATCTAAAGAATTGGGTATCTGGTAATAGATTGATTTTTCCTGACAAAAAGGATCTGGTTCCAAAAATCGCGCCCCTAATGTCCATGGGCGTACATTGAAATCATGGGGCCCCATAGCAGAAGTCTTGTATGGGTCACCCCATAAAAAAATAATGTGCAGTGAGAAGAAGAGCATATCTCACAACTTTGCAGCTGTTTCAGCTCACCCAGTGAGGTTGAGCGTCCACACCAAGGTCCGGGTGGGTACACAGGCGTCCATGCAGCAGGGAAGTGAGGCACGCGACAGACAGGTTGCAGAGTACTGAAAACCATAGGCAGACAGGGGATTGGAAACAAGTAGCAGAGGTACTGAAAACCACAGGCAGACAGGAGATAGGAAACAGGTAGCAGAGGTAATGGAAGCCGCAGTCAGACAGGAGTTGTCCTGGAGACCGCAGACAGGTAGCAGAGATACTGAAGGTCGTAGGTGGACAGAAGGCTGGAAACAGGTAGCAGAGGTACTGGGTGCTGCAATTAGACAGCACTTATCCTGGAGACCACTGACAGAATGGGATGTGGCGCCCCACCATGTAGGTGCCACAAAAGGGGTACTGCACCCAGAAAAGCGGTGTAGTCACCCCACTGCAATTGGAACTATGGTCACTAGATGAAACCCTAGAGCTAACACCCACACATTAGAATAGTGGTGAGAGGGACCCCGGGAGGGTATATAGTGGCCTCAAGGGGGAACTAGAGAGCAGAAGCAGTTAGAGAGTAGTCGGTTGGAGGAGTTGGAGTGAGAAGGGAGCCAGGCAGCCGGCCTGAGGGAACAGGAGGGCCTCCTCGACTGAGGGGCCCAGAGAACTAAAGGACAGATCCCAGAGAGAGAAAGAAAGAGAGAGAAGATAAATCAGTCGCGAGTTCACTCTAAGAGGGGATTAAGTAACAGAAGAGTTTGCCCCAAAAGGAAGTAACCGGGTACCGGAGTCCGCAACTGAGTTCCTATACGGCTCACAGAGAATCCGATGAACGGGGATATATTCAGATACAGCCCCGACTCCCAAAGAGCCCAAAAGAGGGGAATCAGTTCTGCAGTTGGATCCTGCGAAGGACAGTAAAGATTCACCCGACGGGCACAAGGGAGAGGAGACTAGGAAAAGCAGCAGGAGGTCAGATCATCTTTAAGAGTCAGACTTCACCACCACTGGGAGGCAAGGAAAGGAAGGAATAAGAAAGGTACACGAGGAGGGATCCATTCAACGGCCAGAAATTCCATTTGCAGCATCTGTAGCATTTGCCATTATACCATCTATTGCACTGCTGAACTGTATGACTTTGGAGAAGTTTTCGGTAAAAGTACCCGGTGAAGTGAAGCCCCGACTCTGCTGCATCCTTTACCATATAAACTGTTTTCTTACAGCATCGCTGCCACGGCGGTCCAGTTCCATCTGCGGGGGACTAATCCATCCAAGCCGCAATACCATCGACCACCGGAGGACTGTGGCGGCGCTGGTGAGCATCACCAGACACTGCAGGTGGCGTCACGACGACTTGAACTGTACATAATCCTTGTAAATAACCCCCCCTATTTAATTGACCACCAAGGCCACGGCCTCGGGCAGCTACCCGTGACTAGATTCTCTCTTGCCTTTCCCTTTCTTCAGACAGGCTTCTCTCTATGCACTCTTGCACTTTACAGTACTGCTATTGCCATTCGGCATCCCAATCTGCATCTGGTAGGTTTGTCTCAGGTGTTAGGACTCCATGTCTAGGTCAATTGGCAACTTGGCAGTTCTTGTCATCATCAGATAGGTGGGAGTACATTTGGTGAGTTCACAGGAATATGATTGTATAAGTCCACTAATCTGGAAACTTTTCTGGCCACATACTTCTTTCTTCCACTGGCAGTGTCTTGAAGAGGTCTACCACTACCTCATTCATCTTCTCGCACATGCCATTGGTCTGTGGATGGTACGACGTTGTTCTGATTGTCTTGCAGCCGTACAAGTTGCAAAACTCCTGGAACACCTCTGCCTCGAACGCTGGACTTTGATCCTTAAGAACCTGTTCAGGGTAGCCATGGGGCCTGCAGAAATGGGCTTGAAAGGCTATAGCCGCTGTCTTCGCTGTTAGTTCTTTCGCCGGTACTACTACCAAGAAATGGGAATAGTGATCTACGATGGTGAGGACGTCAACGAAGCCCGACCGGCTCGGGGTCAGCTTCACATGGTCCAAGGCTATGAGTTCCAGTAGTTGCCTGGTGACAATAACCTGTAGAGGAGCTCTCTGGCTGTCAGGATCCTTCCTTCGCAGGTTGCACGGGCCACAGTCTCTGCACCATTTCTCAATGGCCTTCCTCATGCCAACACAGTAGAATCATTCACGCAACAAAACTTCCAGCTTCTTCCACCTGAAGCTCTACTGTGGTACGCCTCTAGGACCATCTGAAAATCTCTCTTCAGGACCACTATCTGCCAGACCAGTTCATGGGTTTGATGCGCCGCTTGCACAGTTTACCCCCATAGATGAATAAATTACTCTTTTCTCTCCACAACTGTTGTGTCTCTTGTGGAGCATCTGGACCAGGGTGTGAGTCAGCTTATGTCAACAACTCCTTGACTAAGCTGATGGCTGGGTCACTATCTTGCGTTTCTGCCCAACCGTGGTGGGGTAACAGGTTGAACGTGGCTTCTTGCATGTCAGGACACTCTCACACCATGGGAACACAGGGACGCCCTGTGGCGGTGAAAAGCCGGTAGCTCAATTTCTTCGAGCTCCTCGGGGTCTTCTCCAACATCTGGCAAGTTGGGCATCCTTGACAGCGCATCAGTGTTGGTGTTCTTATGCCCTGCCCGGTACTTGATTGTAAAGTTGTAATTGGACAATCGGGTCATCCAAACTTATAGTTTCTAAATGGGTCAGCAGATTATTGCCTGTATAGATGGTAATCTTTGCTGAAGTCAGGTAATGTTTAAAGCATTCACTTACAGCCCAGACTATGGCAAGGAACTCTAGCTTGAAGGAGCTATAGTTGTCATGGTTTTTTTTTCTGTAGGACAAGCTTCCTGCTGGCATAGGCAATCACTCTCTCCTTGCCTGTTTGCACCTGGGATAACATGGCACCCAATCCCACGTTGCTCGCATCTGTGTAAAACACAAACAGTTGGCCATAGTCAGAATAGGGCAAGATCTCGTCCCCATAAGGCCGCTTCAACTGGGTGGAGGAGTTTTCTACTCTGCTGTCCCATTCGGAGGACTCGGGTTCTTGGCCTTCTTGGACTGGCCAACCAGGAGGCCTTGCAAAGGTGCTGCTATCATTTTGAAGCCCTTGATAAACCTCCAGTAGTATCCTACTGTCGAGCCCCAGGGTGTGGGGTACTCGGGTATCAGGCAGCAGAGGGTTAACTTTGTCACGGGGAATCGCGGCCGTGCCTGATCCCGTGTCCTGGGTGATACTTCAAAAGGAGGAATTCTTTACAGGGGATTATGTACAATGTTAGTAGTTGTCGTGACGCCACCTGCAGTGTCTGGTGATGTCCACCAGCGCCGCCACAGTCCGCCGGAGGCCGATGGGATTGCGGCCGAGATGGTGTGGTCCTTTGCAGGCAGGACCGAGACCTCCGGTGCAGCGATCCTGTTGAAGGAATGAGTTCTTGAAAGAAGATGCAGCAGAGTCGAAATTGCTTCACGGGTACTTTACTGAGATTTTAGCAGCAATCGTTACAGTTCAGTGCAGTAGATGTTATCAGACAAGTAGCTAATGGGTGGCTGCAAGCAGATCACAGGTAGTCGGATGGAACCCTCAGCGAGTGCCTTTCTCTCTTCCAAATCTTCCCTGCTTCCCAGTAGTTTGGTGTGAAGTCTGACCCGATAAAGCGAATCTGGCCTCCTGCTGTCTCTTACTCTCTCTTGCTCCCGTCGGGTAACCTTCTCTTAACACTGCGGCTTTGCTCTGCTTTGTCTGGCTCCCTCATTTGGTCACTCGAGAGTCTGGGCAGTATAATAGATATACCCCTAGTTTGCCGGATTTTCTGTGGTCCTTGGAAGATCCCACAGGTGCGGGCTCCAGTGCCCGGTAAGCTGCCGGGGTTGGACTCTCCAAAGTCCCTCTCTCCCCCAGGCCAGCTGTATGCGCCTGGGAAGCTTTCCTTCTCACTGGGTCCTCAGAGTGGAGCCTGTCTCAGATGCACCTTATCTGATCCAGACTCACTGTTTGTTCCCCTCCTTCCACCCTCAGGCTCACTGCCTGGCTGCTGGTCAAAGACCTCTCTAGTTCCCCCTGGAGGTGACTAAATACCCTCCCGGGTTCACGCCCACTGTGTGATCTAGTGTTCGAGTGCTTGTGTATGGGTTCCACCCATCATCCTGTAAACCCACTTGCAGCTGGTATATCTGCACCGCATTTATTGGTGCAGTACCCCTCTGTGTCGCCTGCTTTGCGCGAGCCACATACCCCCTTGATTGAATATACTCGTCCGCGAGTATTAGTACTTGTCTACCAGGAAGCGAAAAAAACAAACATTAACGGGTAACTATTTACAACAAGCAAGCTTTAATTTCTTCCCATTGCTGGGAGGCTCATTACTTTTAACGTTTCACATAAAAAAGACATACATTATTACCTCGGCCCAACGGGAACGGTATTAGATATGCGGGCCCAGCGGTAATCTTTAGTCCAGCACAGTCCAGTGTGTGTTATCACACACTTTTATTGAAAAATCAACACTGTGACAAGCATAGTCATCCAACGTTTCGGTCACACTTTGACCTTTATCAAGGATTTCTTTAAACAAAGTAAATACAATATCATCAATACAATATGATATTTTATGTTTTCATTAACAATGTATAGAACACAACATATATGAAAAAATATATCCTGGCCATGTATTACAAGAATTTTCTGTAATGCTCGAATAAATATAGGCTAGAAGGATACAGCATCCTGTTACTTAACATCATATTAAAACAATAGGCCGAGGTTATTTGAATATGAAACAATGAAAATAAAAGTTTACCTATGCACTAAGTATCGTGTCACAGCGATGGTGTGAAGTGCTGAATTGGTTTTCCGGTGACGTGCAACTGTTTAGAGACGTCGAACAGTGGGGGATATATAAAAACCGAAGTGAGTCTATACCTTGTGATACAATTAGTGCAGAAAAGATGAATTGGATTTAACAGATAGGAGTCCTCTGTCAAGTGTAATGGAAAAGAATTGAATTAAATCAGAAAAATAGAAAAAATATATAAGGAGTGAACTGGAGGCTGTTCAGTGAGTTCAGACAAAAGTCACAAGGAAGATAAAGAAATGAAAAAGAAAGTCTAATCATGAAAGATTACCTATCAAGAATATAGGTATGGAGAAAACCTTGTAAAGGTGCTCTAGCGTACCTGTACTTCCACCTAGATCCAAGTTTCTAGCAAAAACTGCTCAAAGGTTATATATGGAAAACCCCTCTCTAAATTGGGATATCAGATAAAAGTTTAAATGACACAATCATGTCCATGTTAATTCAAGAGATCTAACAGGGTAATACCTGTCTGAGTGGTGGTTATCCAAAATGTATTTGACCTGTTATGTGATCCCAGGTTTACATCTGGTATAGATATCTGCTATACACTGTGTTCCAAATTATTATGCAAATGTTCTTTTTTTCTGAGTTTCCTAAATGGTCGGTGCAAATGACAGTCAGTGTAATAAGTCATCACCCGTTAGCGTATACATTGAATTTTATTGAAGACCTCCCAATGACAACAGTATCATTTTCAAAATTTTAAAAAATCTCTAAATGCCCTGTTCCAAATTATTAGGCACAGTAGAGTTTCTAAAACATTTGAGTTTTGAAAGAACTGAAATGCTGATTTGTTGAATTTGCAGCATTAACAGGTCACATTCCTGAAATAAAAAGCTATTTAACTCCAAAACATCCTAACAGGCCAAGTTACATGGTAACATAGGAACCCTTCTTTGATCTCACTTTCACAATTCTAGCATCCATTGATATTGTGAGTTTCTGGAGAGTTTCTGCTTGTATTTCTTTGCATGATGTCAGAATAGCCTCCCAGAGCTGCTGTTTTCATGTGAACTGCCTCCCACCCTCATAGATCTTTTGCTTGATTATCTCCTAAGGTTCTCTATAGGGTTGTGGTCAGGGGAAGATGGTGGCCACACCATGAGTTTATCTCCTTTTATGCCCATAGCAGCCAATGACACAGAGGTATTCTTTGAGCATGAGAAGGGCATTGTCATGCATGAAGATGATTTTGCTCTTAAGCATGTTTCTGCTTTTTGTACCATGGAAGAAAGTTCTCAGTTGGAAACTCTATATACGTTGCAGAGGTCATTTTCACACCTTCAGAAACCTTAAAGGGGCCTACCAGCTGTTTCCCAATGATTCCGGCCCAAAACATGACTCCTCCACCTCCTTGCTAACGTCGCAGCCTTGTTGGGACATGGTGGCATCCACCAGCCATCCACTACTCTATTCATCTGGACCATCCAGGGTTGCTTGGCACTCATCAGTAAACAAGACTGGTTGAAAATTAGTCTTCATGTATGTCTGGGCCCACTGCAACTGTTCCTGCTTGTGAGCACTGTTTAGGGGTGGCTGAATAGTAGGTTTATGCCCACAGCAAGCCTTTGAAGGATCCTACACCTTGAGGTTCGAGGGACTCCAGAGGCACCAGCAGCTTCACATATCTGTTTGTTGGTTTGTAAGGCCTTTTTAGCAGCTACTCTCTTAATCTGATGAACTTGCCTGGCAGAAACCTTCCTCATTCTGCCTTTATCTGCACAAACACGTCTGTGCTCAGAATCAGCCACAAATCTCTTCACAATAGGTTTTCGGGCAATATCAAATGTTTTCATCCCTTGTCCAAGGCATTGCACTATTTGTTGCTTTTTCGGCAGCAGAGACATCTTTTTCTTTCCCATGTTACTTGAAAACTGTGGACCTGCGTAATATTGTGGAACATCCAGTTTTCCTTTTATTGGGCTCACCTGCCAAACTAATTATCACAGATATCTGAGATTGATTTCAATGATCCAGAGAACAGTGAGACAAAATACCATCAATGGGTTTCATTGACAAAAAAAATAAAAATAAAACCCTATGACACTTAAAACCAATTTGCATAATAATTTGGAACACAGTGTAGATATCTGATTCCTTGTGGGAGTTTAGTACGTCCAGAGTATACTAAGGGAAATAATCAAATCAATAAGTATTATTAGCAACGTTTCCCTAGTCAATATGTGCAGGTATGTATGTGATTACCTTATCAATCCCTGTGTCCAGGGTCTGCTGAGTGAGCTGGGAAAAGGACTAAGTCCTAAGTGTAGAGACAAATAAAGTTACATGTAGAGCAAAGTAAAGTGAAAGCAGATAGTTGTGGTGCAGCAAGTTACCTGCTGGGGCTATAAGGATGTGCCACTCGCGCTCCAGGGAGTGTTGTGCATACTGTGTCTAATAGCTCTGTTATATGCTGTGCGCCGTGGTCAATTAGAGTATGACTTCCGGTTTTTGGGTGGTGGAACGCACGGAAGTGACGTCATGTGGAACGAATGCTTCTGCGCATGCGCGGTAGAATAGAATTACTAAGTGAAAGCGCTGTGTTCCACAGCGGTGACAGGCTGTACCATCATGTCGTGCAGGGGTGCAGTGACATTTCAAAGGCTGTCTGATAGCTTTAAGTGCAATCAAGGGTGCTGTTAAAGAGAAAATAGAGACATAATTAGAGTCAGTATCTCTAAATACTAATACACATATTTTACTAGGAACTGGTGGTACATATGGGGGAGCTGGAGCCCCTCCTCTGCCCAGCCTCGTTTTCCGTTTCTGCGTCGTCTTTGTCCTAAAAAACGTGGAGGATAGGGTCTCCCGTACTCGTCCCCGCTGCCTGATGAAAAACTGACCCTGGGGTTGTAAGGCTCTCCACTTCGCCATCGATACACTTGGTTCCTTGAATAATCTCCTTGATTGCACAAAATCCGATGTGGACAAAACCTCTTTCCAGTTCCCCATCATTTCCCCAGTTGCCGACACTTTGTTTCACAGTTAAGGTTCCGGGTCATAGAGCAGGTCCCCATGAACAGACGGGGAGGCAATCGTATACAACGATTAAAACTTCGAGAATCCTATTGGATTCCTCAATTACAGGCACTGGAGCCACTTGGCATGAACAGGGAATATGAAGTGAGGTTATGAGGAGGGATGGTACTATTGTTGTCTGTTTTAATCTAATTTATCTTTAATATATGTGCTAAATCTTTTTTCATAGAAACTAGTCTCTCTCATGGTGGATTTCCGGGAAGGGACGTGTTGTAAATATGTACATTATCTCAACCATATGTTGAGGTTACTGTTCCTTAAGGTCTAAGACTCCTCTGCGGTATTTTATGGGGTATAACGTCTACCCTTGATCAAGGTATATTTGGAGTATATGCCATTATCTTATTGCACTTATTTTACATTAAATTGTGGCGCCCTTCCAACGAAGGCAACCACAGATCTCTCTATTGCACAGCTGGGTTTCCACAGCAGGTACTTACTACACGAACAACACCTTCCACCCCGGCACAGTAGAGAGAGCTCAACTTGCTGCCCTTAGGCAAGATCCCATATATATACTGTTGCTGGGGAGGAGCTAGTCAGAGTGTGCTGACGCTAGAAGAGCTGCAGGGAAGTCCTGGTGGTCGGTGCCGCGTGTAGGCCCGAGCCAGTGACCCAGAGTAGCCTTTTAGCGTCCCACCAGCCTAAGTGGGACTGAAGGCGGGGAGCTTAGAGAAGAAACAGAAGCAAGGGACAGGTAGCTCGAGTTGTGAGTTCGTTCCAGAGAAGCCGGATTTTGGGGATCAACATCGGTGGGAGAACTACAGGCCCACAGAAAACCCCTTGGCACCGTGGAAGCTTCAGCTACCTGGTCTCCTGAGAGAGTGAAAGAGAGGGAGCCAGGGACAGCAGGACACTGCAGTGCCCAGAGAAGGTCGTCCCTGAGACCGCACAGGAGGAGAAGGAGATTCAGCTACAGGAAGAGAGTGGAGGCAAGTCAGGATATAATAGACTGTGCTTCAGCAGAATTCACCAAGGAAGGAGGCCTTATACCCACTTGCTGTGGGAGCCCACTGTGCAGCCCGGTCACCCGTCAGTACCCTGGACAATTTACCTGAATAACACCAGTAAAAAGGTAAAGAGACTTCTTCTGTGTGCGTGCATCCTTTCTTCTCACCCACCGTGCCCGTCTACAGAATATTCCTACTCTCCCTTCACCATCTCAGCTCTGCTACAACCTGTTCACCCTCACTACGCTGCCCCGGAGGTTCCAGTCCTGCCTGCGGAGGACTATTCCATCACTGCCGCAATCCCACCGACCTCCAGAGGACTGTAGCGGCGCTGGTGAACCCTTACCAGATACTGCAGGTGGCGTCACGACTAACTTGTACATAATCCCTGTAAATACCCTTTTGAAGAGCACCGCTCCCCAGGATACGGGATCAGCCGCGGCCGCCATTTCACGTGACAAAGTTAACCCCCCTCACTGCCGCCTGATACCCGGGTACCCCATGCCCTGGGGCGCAACACGATGAATGTACCAAAAGTTCCTAGTAAAATATGTGTATTAGTATGTAGAGATACTGACTCTAATTATGTCTCTATTTTCTCTTTAACAGCGCCCTTAATTGCACTTAAAGCTATCAGACAGCCTTTGAAATGTCACTGCACCCCTATACGTCATGATGGTACAGCCTGTCACCGCTGTGGAACACAGCGCTTTCACTTAGTAATTCTATTCTACCGCGTATGCGCGGAAGCATGCGTTCCACCTGACGTCACTTCCGTGCGTTCGACCGCCTGAAAACCGGAAGTCAGACTCTAATTGACCACGGCGCACAGCATAAAACACAGCTATCACACACACTATGGCACAACACTCCCTGGAGCGTGCGTGGTACGTCCCTATAGCCCCAGCAGGTAATTTGCTGCTGGGTCCTTTACTTTACATGTAACTTTATTTGTCTTTACACTTAGGACTTAGTCGTTTTCCCAGCTCACACAGCAGACCCTGGACACAGGGATTGATAAGGTAATCACATACGTACACACCTGCACATATTGACTAGGAAAACGTTGCCAATAATACTTATTGATTTGATCATTTCCCTTAGTATACTCTGGACGTACTAAACTCCCACAAGGAATCAGATATCTATATAGGTACCTTTACACGCCGCCACTGAGGTGTAGCAACTGCCTGGCAATCGGGATTTTTGTCACGGTTGCCTTGAAATTGCTATGAAGTTGCGGCGTGTCATTTGGGAAAGTGATCGGGTTTCTCGCAGTTGCTCCGGGTAGCTGTTTCCGAGCCGTGTTCTAAAATCCGAGGCAACCCAAATGGTGAATTGCCCTGGTTTTGGCGTGTAAACGTGGGACAGTTATGGAATCAGCGTCGCCTAGTGATTTCCAAGGGGCGTGCCACAGCGTGATGTTTTCCGCGCGGCCCATCAGCGATGATTGGTGTGGGTTACTGTGTTACCATTGGCTATCCCAGCACAAGGCGCCATATTTGAAGAGCTGTCCCTTCACACTACAGAATTGCAATGGCATCATGTATTAAGATAAGATAAGATAAACTTTATTGATCCCGGAGGAAATTACAATATTACAGCAGCAGAACAAAGATCAAGAACATTACACACTTTACAAAATAAGTCTATATGGACAGCAGATGTGGGTAGACTGGTATATGTACCTCACCTATTCCCCCCATACACATAGAACTTCACATACATAGTAACATAGTAACATAGTAACATAGTTTTTAAGGTTGAAGGAAGACTTTAAGTCCATCTAGTTCAACCCATAGCCTAACATGTCTTGGGATGCTTTACACTTATACATTTGTTAAACATCCCCACAGCTGTCGGAACAAACGATTTTCTGTATCTTTCGTTTTTACACATTAGTTGGATTAGACGCTTGCTGAATGTGCTCTTCTGCTTCGCAAACAGTTCAGAGAGCGGGTGTGTATTGTTGCTCATTATAGCCTTGCATTTCTTATTAATTCTATCCTCTAATACCTCCTCGAAAGTCCTAAGTTGTAGACCCACCGCCGCACTAGCCTTCTTGATAAGTTTATTCAGCTTATTAGCGTCAGCTGTGCGCACACTACTACCCCAGCATATTATTGCAGCAAAGATTGCACTCGCCACAATAGATTGGTAGAACATGTCAAGCATTTTGCTACACACATTAAACGACCTTAACTTCCTTAGGAAGTAAAGTCTACTCATCCCTTTCTTGCAAACCTTCTCCATATGGCACCTCCAATCAAGCTTGCTGTCCAGGAGAACCCCCAAATATTTGAAATTCTCCACCATCTCCACATCCTGACCATCAATAGTGATAGGTAAGCAATCCTTCCTGCACCTTCCATAACTCAACACCAACTCCCTGGTTTTCTTTACGTTGAGTTCTAAATGGTTAGCCTGGCACCAGTCAACAAAGTCCGAGACCACCCTTCTGTATTCCTCCTCCCCCCGGCCTCTCTCAATACCTCCGACTATCACTGAGTCATCAGAGTACTTCTGAAGGTGACAAAGGTCTGATTTATACTGAAAATCAGCTGTGTATAACGTAAAAAGGAATGGCGACAGCACCGTTCCCTGAGGGGCTCCAACACTGCTCCGAACACTATCCGATACGGCCGCCCCCAACCTTACGAACTGTGGCCTGTCCGACAGGTAATCAATGATCCAATTCACTAATCCATCATCAACCGCCATTTCAACCAGCTTTTTACGTAATAATAGTGGCTGTAAGGTGTTGAATGCACTGGAGAAATCGAAGAACATGGCACGCACAGTGGTTCCATCATTGTCCAAAAAGGAATGTACTGTTTGTAGCAGATACGCTACAGCATCGTCCACCCCCAGACTCTGCCGATACGCAAACTTAAGGGGGTCCATAAAAGCAGACACCCTCGGACACAAGTAGGCAAGTACAATTCTCTCCAAGGACTTCATCGCATGCGATGTTAAGGCCACCGGTCTATAGTCGTTATGGGAGCTCGGGAAGGTAGTCTTGGGAACCGGCACCAGGCAAGAAGTCTTCCATAGAACTGGTACTCTCTGTGATTGTAAGCTCCAGTTAAACAGGTGCTGGAAGACAGTGCACAACTGATTTGCACACACTCTGAGGACACGTGGACAGATACCATCAGGCCCTGCTGCTTTACCAATGACCAGCTTACTAAACTGTTCCCTCACATCATTTTCAGAGATCAAGAAAGTCTCTAACTTCCTCCTCCCAGTTGATATTGCTTGTCGCTCCCCGGCCCTCTCCCCTGTTGACATCGCACATTTATTGTTGAATCTGTGGAAAAACTCAGCCTTCTTACGCAGGCTGGCCAATCATGACGCTATTGCGTTGTCCAATCAGCGTGTTAGCGTCACGGAATACACAAGTCCGTCACGCCTATGTTTTGGCGCCGCAGAACATGTACGCCCACATTCCCCTATTGATTGCGGCGTGTGAAGGATTCAACCGGATGTTTCCCGCAGGATCAGTTTCAACTTCCGGGGAACCAAGTTCCCTTAGGTTGAGGGCGCAATTGCGGCGTGTACATGCGTCATCGGCGATCGTTAGCAACCGTTAAAAACGTGCACGCGCACGTACGGTTGCTACCAATTGCCAGTGATAGTTGCGGCGTGTAAAGGTACCTTATCAGATATCTATACCAGATGTAAACCTGGGATCACATAACAGGTCAAATACATTTTGGATAACCACCACTCAGACAGGTATTACCCTGTTAGATCTCTTGAACGTAAATTAACATGGACATGATTGGGTAATTTAAACTTTTATCTGATATCCCAATATAGAGAGGGGTTTTCCATGTATAACCTTTGAGCAGTTTTTGCTAGAAACTTGGATCTAGGTGGAAGTACAGGTGTGCTAGAGCACCTTTACAAGGTTATCTCCATATCTACATTCTTGATAGATAATCTTTCATGATTAGACTTTCTTTTTCATTTCTTTATCTTCCTTCTGTGACTTTTGTCTGAACTCACTGAACAGCCTCCAGTTCACTCCTTATATATTTTTTCTATTTTTCTGATTTAATTCAGTTTCTTTCCTTTACACTTGACAGAGGACTCCTATCTGTCAAAGCCAATTCATCTTTTCTGCACTACCGTATATACTCGTGTATAAGCCGACCCGTGTATAAGCCGACCCCCCTACTTTTGCTCCCAAAACCTGGGAAAACCTATTGACTCGTGTATAAGCCGAGGGTGGACCCCAGCACAGGTATACAGCCCCCAGCAGTGTGGTATGCAGCAGCCCCAGTGGTATATACAGCAGAAGCCCCAGTGGTTAGTATACAGCAGCCCCAGAGGTAGTATACAGCAGCCCCAGAGGTATATACAGCCCCAGAGGTATATACAGCAGCCCTTAGGTAGTAAACAGCAGCCCCAGTGGTGTATACAGCAGCCCCAGAGGTATATACAGCCCCAGAGGTATATACAGCAGCCCTTAGGTAGTATACAGCAGCCCCAGTGGTGTATACAGCAGCCCCAGAGGTAGTATACAGCAGCCCCAGAGGTATATACAGCCCCAGAGGTATATACAGCAGCCCTTAGGTAGTATACAGCAGCCCCAGTGGTAGTATACAGCAGCTCCAGAGGTATATACAGCAGCCCTAGTGGTGCATACAGCAGCCCCAGAGGTAGTATACAGCAGCCCCAGAGGTATACACAGCAGCCCTTAGGTAGTATACAGCAGCAGCCCCAGGGGTGTATACAGCAGCAACCCCAGGGGTGTATACAGCAGCAGCCCCAGGGGTGTATAATGACGTCATTGCCCGCGACTACAGGAAGCTGCGGGAAGATGCTGAATGAAGCCCGGGATCGTCATGTCGGCAGCGGCGGGACAGCGCGACAGGACAGAGATAAGTATGATTTTACTTTACAGGTTTGCCGCGCAAGGGGGGGGGCCCTGGATCTTGATGGGGGCCTGTATACCTCTGGGGCTGCTGCTGTATACTCGCGTATAAGCCGAGGGGGGACTTTTCAGCCCAAATTTTGGGCTGAAAAACTCGGCTTATACTCGAGTATATACGGTAATTGTATCACAAGGTATACACTCACTTCATATCTTGTATATCCCCCACCGTTGGACGTCTCTAAACAGTTGCTCGTCGCCGGAAAACCAACTCAGCACTTCACACCATCGCTGTGACACGGATACTTAGTGCATAGGTAAACTTTTATTTTCATTGTTTCATATTCAAATAACCTCGGCCTATTGTTTTAATATGATGTTAAGTAACAGGATGCTGTATCCTTCTAGCCCTATATTTATTCGAGCATTACAGAAAATTCTTGTAATACATGGCCAGGATATATTTTTTCATATATGTTGTGTTCTATAGATTGTTAATGAAAACACTAAATATCATATTGTATTGATGATTATTGTTTAGATAAATCCTTGATAAAGGTCAAAGTGTGACCGAAACGTTGGATGACTATGCTTGTCACAGTGTTGATTTTTCAATAAAAGAACATTTTTTCACCATTCATTGTTCATTTCTGGAGTGCCGAAATATACTAAATATTTGTAGATATTGATTTTTTTCTGAGCACCCACATAGTGGTGAGCCCAACCCCCTTCTGAATATGAACTTTACGTAGAAACGACTCCAAATCCCGCCGGATAAACAAGATGTCGTCAAAGAGTTTGGGTTCACGGAGAAATCCCCAACCGTCATCCTGGTAGACTGAAACAACTGTCCCTGTGTGGCAGAGTTCTAATGGAAGTGGGGGCTGGGCTCTGGCTTCATCTCGGAGTCTCCTTGTCGCCTGCTCGCGCTGGTACCACTCCTCTCTTTTTCTCTGCCTGGCCACTTGGTCCCTTTCTTCCAAGGTGGATCGGGAACGTTGCAACGACTGGTAATGCGGGGGAGGTGAGGTACCGGGTGGAACTCATGAGACTACCCGTGTCTCCGCGGAACTCAAGATGGCTGGTACTCCTTGCTGGTGCCGCTGCCACGCGGTCTACCATGCCGCTTCTGGAGTGCTCCCTTTCGACGCTCCTTCTATGTCCTCCGGTTTCTCGAAGTCGTCCACATCGGGGTCGTCGTCGACTTCCTCCTCAACCTCAACGTCTGGTTCGGTGTGTGGTGTCCACGCTGCCTCCAGCCGGAGACAACTGCTTGCCCGGGACGGTGGTGTAGTCAGGGGCTCGGTCTGGACCCCTGTGTCCTGGGTCTGGACGGGTGGTGGTATGGGTGGTAAGGAGGCGCGGTACTCTTCCACTGCTCATTCGGCCACCGCTGCCTGCCGTGCCTCGCGGGTCGTTCTCCTGGAGGACAGTTCAAATGTCCGCTAGTCACTCCACCGCCGACACATCCAAGTTAAAGTCTGCTCCATTTCTTGGTGGAGCCTGGTGAAGGCATCCTGCCAGTTGTCAGCATCCCCCTCCATCGTCAAGAGGGACGCCGCTGCCGGATCGCCCTGCTCGGCGCGGGTCTGCTCCTCCAACTCTCACACAATATCTCTCCACCGGGGTGCTGCCATGCTACCGGGTACAAAGGAGCCTTGTTGTTTCTGTCCTTCTCTTCCGGTTTGTCTTGCTATGGGCGGGCACTCCCTGGGAACTTCCTGTGGGCTGCCCCCATGATTGGTTGATGGCAATCGGGGCAGCCACACTTTTTGGTGCCTCTGTCTAGGCCCTCCTTCTTCTAGGGGCTGAGGCACGCCCCCGGGCCTGCACATGGTGTTTAGTGCATGGCTACGGTGCCATCTTGGGTTCTCCTGCGATAATGATGGGAACCCATTTTTGGCGCAAGCAATGGTGGAAAAAGTTCATTTTAAGTCCAAGTTTAAGGCGCACAGAATCCGGTGGTACCGAGCACGATATCCTGTTCGTGACGCCAGAAAAGAAATATGTCGAGCCCAGGCTTTGGGTACTCGGGTGTCAGATGGCAGAGGGTTAACTTTGTCATGAGGAATGGTGGCTGCGCCTGAACCCGTGTCCTGGGCCTTTCTTTGAAAAGGGGAATTATGTACAGGGGACTATTTACAGTTTGTCATTAAATAAAACAGGGTAAGGACAGTTCAACAGTTCATAGGTACGCTCCGCGCTCTACCGTTGGCACACCCACGCCAGGGCTTGTTCCATGTCCTGGCGGAGCCGTCCAATCGCGTCCCTCCGGGTACTTTACTGAGACTTTAGCAGCAATCGTTACAGTTCAGTGCAGTAGATGTTATCAGACAAATAGCTAACAGGTGGCTGCAAGCAGATCACAGGTAGCCGGACGGAACCCCCAGCGGGTGCCTTTCTCTCTTCCAAATCTTTCCTGCTTCCGAGTAGTTTGGTGTGAAGTCTGACCCCATAAAGCGGATCTTGCCTCCTGCTGCCTCTTACTCTGTCTTGCTCCCGTCGGGTAACCTTCTCTTAACACTGCAGCTTTGCTCTGCTTTGTCTGGCTCCCTCTTTTGGTCGCTCGAGAGTCTAGGCAGTATAATAGATATACCCCTAGTTTGCCGGACTTTCTGAGGTCCTTGGAGGATGCCACAGGAGCGGGCTCCGGTGCCCGGTAAGCTGCCGGGGTTGGACTCTCCAAAGTCCCTCTCTCGCCCAGGCCGGCTGTCTGTGCCTGGGAAGCTTTCTTTCTCCTGGGTCCTCAGCCAAGGAGCCCTCCTTGCTCCAGGGACAGAGAGGAGCCTGTCTCAGACGCACTTTATCTGATCCAGACTCACTGTCTGCTCCCCTCCTTCCACCCTCAGGCTCACTGCCTGGCTGCCGGTCAAAGACCTCTCTAGTTCCCCCTGGAGGTGACTAAATACCCTCCAGGGTTCCCTCCTACTGTGTGATCTAGTGTGGGAGTGCTTGTGTATGGGTTCCACCCATCATCCTGTAACCCACTTGCAGCTGGGATATCTTCACCGCTTTTATGGGTGCAGTACCCCTCTGTGTCGCCTGCTTTGCGGGGCGCTACACTACCAGTTCCAGGAACTATCATACTTCATTGATGGTAGTGGGCCTTGGCCAGTCCCTGATTACGACGACTTTATCATTGTCTGATGCCACACCTTAAGCGCTGACCACGTGTCCTCTGTACTGTACCTGGGCTTCAGTAGGTGGCACTTAGACTGCTTCACATTCAGGCCAATATTGGATAATACCTCGAACACTTCAGCCAGGTGCTTCAGATGGTCTTTGTACATCTTCGAATATACGATTATGTGCCATTACAGATAGCCACAGAACCACCTAAGGCATGGAAGGATTTCCACAGCAGGTACCCACATACACACAACACCTTCCACCCCAGGCCTGTAGGGGAGTTCCACTTGCTGCCTTTAAGCGAGATCCCCTATAAATACTGGTACTGGGGGCGGAGTTAGCTAGTTCAGTATGGAGCAGTACTCTAGGAAGACATCCTGGTGTGTCAGAGCCGTGCTAGGCCCGAGCCAGTAGACCAGCCTAGCCAGTGTGAGGGCCTGAGAGTGAGGTCGATTGCAAGGCGTGAGAAAGACAGAGTCAAGGAGCAGACTGGGGGCAGAGGAGCCATACTGGTTCACCCCAGGAAGCAACCCGGACACCAGAGTCCGAGTCTGCAGGAGAGCAACAAGCCCAGCAGAAATCACCGGTTCACCGAGGAGACTCCAGTCTCCCGGACACCTGTAATGCAATCAACAGCCAGGGACCGCAGGAGGAGTCATAGCGGTAGCCCACCCAAAGGTTCTCGATACTACGACACGGGTGAGAGAGAGAGAGATGCAGAGGAGGTTAGGCCTAGTTCTACACAGGTCAGGGGACTTCACCGAGGGAAAAGAGACAAGGAGGCCAGGTAACCACAGGTCTCTCTAATGCACAGCTAGGTTTCCACAGCAGGTACCTGCTACGAACAACACCTTCCACCCCGGCACAGTAGGGGGAGCTCAACTAGCTGCCCTTAGGCAAGATCCTCTATATAAACTGCTGCTGGGGAGGAGTTAGTCAGAGTGTGTGCAGATGCTAGAAGAGCTGCAAGGAAGTCCTGCCTGTGGGGCACTGTACTACCCAAGCTGCCCGTCCATCATCCCCAGAGGTCTGTAGCCGCGCTGGTGCCTTCACCAGATACTACAGGTGGCGTCACGAGACTTTCTTTTTATTATTTTCCCCTTTTTATCCAGTGACCCCCAGGGTACGGGCCCAGGCACAGGCCACCGAGACATCCCCCTCAGCATCAACGCTCGGGTACCGAGTTCCCAAAGAACCCTGGGCGGGTCAATTACGTCATCCAGGTACAGTAACACGATTTCATAGTTTCTATGCCTCCCTCAGGCAACACTCCATCAAGCTCTGGAATATTAACGGTGCATTTCAGAGTCCAAACAGCATGCAATTAAACTCACAAAGGCACATCAGTGTCGTGAACGCGGTATTTTCTCTGTCCACCTCTGCCAATACCCATTGGTGAGATCTAAGGTGGAAACATAGTTAACAGTTCTCAGTGCAGCTAGTGACTCTTCAATTCTGGGTAACGGGTAAGCATCCTTATGTGTAATGTGATTAATCTGCCGTAGTCAACACACATTCTCATTGTACCATCTTTTTTTTTTAACAGGACTAATTGAGCTGCCCAGGGGCTACAATTATCTCTGATCACCCCAGCCTCCTTCATTTCCCGTAACATCCCTTTGGTACATTGATAGTGAGCTGGCGGTACAGGCTGGTACCTCTGTTTAATAGGTGGATGGTCTCCAGTGGGGGTATGATGTTGTATCCCTTTTACCTGCGGAAAGTTTTAAGGATGTTTACTAAAGACCTATTCATATCCTTCAACCACCTGCTAAACTTCACGCTTTTGGTGCAAAGGGGTGGAGTCAGTGCCTACGTGCAGCTTCTGACACCAGTCCTCCAGCTGCCCCTTGAAGCCTTTGTCCTTCGCCTGGTCGGACAGAATCAAAGGTTCCACTGCCTTTATTGCATTGTTAGTGACAGCGAACAGCTTAGCAATGGTAGCATACCGGGGTATTTTGACCTTTTCTTCTCCACAGTTCAAGATACATACAGGTACCCTCCCCTTGCGGATATCAACTACCCCCTGACTGTTAGGACAGTGGGCCTACTACCTGAGTCCACCAGGGCCTGATAGTCTTAACTCCTAAGGCCTATTGCTGCCCAACACCAGATGAACATTTCACTTCTCAGGGGTATTCCAATGGGGAATGGGTCACTTACTCGTACACTGCCGACTTCTCCACCAGACAGCTCTACTTGCTGCCTCTGTATCAGGGCATTTATCTCTTTCTGCAGGACTCTCTGCTGCCTGGTGTTGGCAGTTTCAGCTACCTGTTGTAACAAAGCAATAATTTCTCCTAGACAATTCTCAATTACATTAGTGCCTAGACAAATCATTGGGTTACATTCTCGCTGGTCAACATCAACAATTATCATTGCCTGGGCATTTAGTTCTGCACGCCCCACTTTAATGGTCACATCTTTGAACCCCACTTGCGGCAAGGGTTGACCATTGCTGGCGTATATTGTAAAGCTATCATCTGGGCGACGGGTGAGGTCAGAGTCGGCCCAGTACCATTTATAAAGGATATAAGGCATCGTTATCACCTGTCAACCGGTGTCCAGCAAAGCATTCATGGGGATGCCATCCAGCACAACAGGCAGGATCGGTCGTCCTCTCACATACCTGTCGCACCAGTTCTGTGGGCCAGGTCATCTCAATCCTGGGATATGGTTCGCTGCCCCAGGATTTTTTCGTTTAAAGTACAAAAACTTGCTATGTGGTCCGCTTCATTAGAGCGGCGGCAAATGGTATGTCCTGTAGAATCATAACGATCGCTGGCTTGTCCTCTGGTCGGTGGATTCCTCCTCTGGCATAGCCACAGGATGTCATCAAGGCTGGAGACCAACTGTATCCTCTCCGATGGTTTGTGCCCCTGCATGGACTGTACAGCCTTTGGATGTTCAGATTTTTCCTGCACCTGCAATTGTAAGTCATCAGGGGTAACAGTTTCTAGAGTCTGTGCACTTGCCACCACTATGGCCGGGGAAGAGGACGCCACCTCTGGGTAGTATGTTAGAGCCAGTCGCTGGGAGGGTGCTGAGCTACTCGCAGTTGGTTCTTGCAGCACGTAAATGGCCTGGTCTTTAAATTGTGCAAAGTTCAGGTCAGGGTTTTGTAGGGCCAATGTACGTAGCTGTGTCCTGAGGGCATGAGACAGGAGGCTCTCGATAAACTGCTCAGCCAACAGCTTATTTTCATATCGTGCACTGTTGGAGTCTATGTGCTTCATAGTAGTAGCTGTTTATTTTCCGACGCGTTTCAGAGTCATATCCCAAACTCCTTCCTCAGGGAACATCCCTGAGGAAGGAGTTTGGGATATGACTCTGAAACGCGTCGGAAAATAAACAGCTACTACTATACCCAGACATTCCGCTGTATCTGGTTTTTACATCATACGAACACAGCAGCTCGGACCACGAGGTACTTTGTCCTATTGGAAGCTTATTGTGACCACAGTGACCTGAGGAGGTACGGTCCTGGCAGCAGCTGTATTGTTCTGAGCGATCACGCCGGTTGTGTGCTACACAACCCTATCAGGTGAGCAGTTCCTAAATTTCACCTTAATAATCCTGTCTTCTAAGGATAAGACCCTATGTTGCGCATTCTCACCCCTTTCTTAGATCTATGTGCTTCATGGCCCTCAGCGCCTCTTGGAGATTAAATGCATAGTCTCATATACTGTCCTGCACATGTTGTTTACACTCATAAAACCTCATTTTAATTTCTGCTGCAGAACGGGTGTCAAAGCCTTCATTCAACCTAGCCAAGATTTGTTTAACTGTTCTTTTGTCAGTGTCCAGCCAGGACTTTACCTCCCTTTGGGCAGCACCAGTCAATTGTCCTATTAGAATATTAACTTTCTGGCTCTCAGACAGGGGTATACTTTATACAATCCTTTCAGTCTCTCCCTAAAGTCATTCAGGGTGTCCGATCCCTAGAATATTGTGGTAACCAGGTCACTCCTGGAATATACGGCATCGAGAACGGCATGACAGATGCTGCAACTGATGCTGCGGCTACGGCTTCAGCTGGGGCCGTGACTGGGGCTGCCAGGACGACTGGGGCTGAGGCCAGGACCACCGCAAGTGCTTCTCCCTCCAGATCAGACATCTTTTTTCCCCCTAGTGAACCTCAGCCAGGTCTCGCATTTTTCTTCCGGGAAGTCTGGGATTAACAAGCAGCTGCCCCGTCAGCGGGGTTTCTCTTCATGTGCTTTGCTGAGTTCCTCCCATGACAGCACACCCCTTTGGCTTCCCGTGCATCGCATAGTACAATAATGGCGACAGCCACACACAGTTCAATAAAGCTTAAGGCACACAGAACACGGGGGTACTGGGCCACGGAATCCTGTTCTTGATGCCAAAATTGACACACCCCCCAGGGCCGTGGGATACTCAGAACTGGGCTACAGTACTACTGGGGAGTCACGGGGGTCGAGACCTGGCTCTATGACCTGGCAGTGTCAATGAAAATTCAGGAATTAAGGTCTTGGGAGTTGAAGTCGTGACGCCACCCGTGATGTTCGGCTATTGATGGTGGACGCTGTGGTGCGGGACCCCTGGGGATGATGGAATCGCAGCTAATGTGATATCGCTCCTCACGGGTGGAGCGGTTTCGAAGGGCAACCGATATAGTCTATGGCGGTGGTAGGCCATTAGGATGCAGGACTGAGGACGCGGAATAACCGACAGACACACAGTATGTAGTCTCCTTTACCTTTACTGGTACTGTGACGCCCTGCTCACGCAGGTAGCCACAGATCTCTCTAATGCACAGCTGGGTTTCCACAGCAGGTACCTACTACATGCAACATCTTCCACCCCGGCTCAGTAGGGGGAGCTTCACTTGCTGTCCTTAGGCAAGATCCCTTATATATATTGCTGCTGGGGGAGGAGTTAGTCAGAGTGTGTGCAGACGCTAGAAGAGCTGCAAGGAAGCCCTGGTGGTCGGTGCTGCGTTCAGGCCCGAGCCAGTGACCCGGAGTGGCCCTTCAGCATCCCACAAGCCTAAGTGGGACTGAAGGCGAGGAGCAGAGAGAGAGCTAAGGGGAGCGAGGAACTTGGAGAAGAGTTGCACCCAGAGAATCACAAGATATTGGGGATCCACACCTGTGGGATACTATAGGACCACAGAGAACCCAGTCGCACCATGGAGGCTTTGGCTACCTGGTTTGTTTTCCCCTGTGAGTCAAGAGAGGGAGTCAGACACAGCAGACAGCACAGCAGTTGTCAGCGAGGGTATCCCGGAGACCGCACAGGAGGGAAGGCAGACACTACAGTCAGGAGGAGATAGGAGGCAAGTCTGGCTGCAAGCAGGCTGTGCTTCAACCATCACTACAGAGCAGAGGAGGCCTTATACCCACTTGCTGTGGGGACTCACTGTGCAACCCTGTCACCCATCAGTGCCCTGGACATATTTACCTGCAAAAACATCAGTAAAAGGTAAAAGAGACTTCTGTGTGCGTGCATCCTTCCTCTCCACTCACCGTGTCCCTCATAGACTGTTCCAGCACTCCCTGTACTATCCCAACTCCCCCTTTACAATCTCAGCTCCACTACAACCTGTCCCTCCTCATTACACTGCCCCGGAGGTCCCAGTCCTGCCTGCGGAGGACTACAACACCTCAGCCGCAATACCACCCACTGTTGCGGCGCTGGTGATATCTCACCAGGTACTGCAGGTGGCGTCACGACAAACTTGTACATAATCCCTTGTAAATACCCCTTTTTCAAGAGAACCGTCACCCAGGATATGGGATCAGGCGCGGCCGCCATTCCCCATGACAAAGTTAACCCCTTCTGCCACCTGATACCCGAGTATCCCATACCCTGGGGTGACACAGTACTTTAAGGTTCAGACCAAGGCACTGTCCACAGGCGATGTTGTGAGTTCAAACGGCCTGGAAGCAAGTTGGGGATCATCTCACCCAGTGAGTTCTGAGGTCTCCCTGCTACGCTCCTCTTTGCCGGCCCTGGCTGCCTGTAGCTAAGCTGTGACCCTCTCTTCCTACTGCTAGGTTTCTCTCCCATATGGCAGCCAGCCTGAGCCCTTCTCTGGCACCACTCCTCTGGCGACTGTCCCTGAGCTCTTGGGTGCTGCTGTGCCTCCAGGTGCTTTAATGTGGCCGAGAGACGTGGGGTCTCCTGTCCTCCAGTTTTGGCTGCTGGGTCTTTAGTACCTGCACAACCTTAGACTCCGATGTCCTTTTCTGGCGCTCTGCTCTGGGGTGAGCAAACAACTGTCACCGCTCCCAAGATCCTCTTCTCTCCTTACTCAGACCCTCTCCAACGGGTCCCTCATGCTTGTGTCGCACACTAGGGACCGGGGTACTCAAGACCGGGTCTATGCTGTCTCACAGGGGATGTCAGGGTGCCAGGCCTTGTCTCGTCATCCCAGATGCGGCAAGTAAAGGGAGTATTTACAGGGAGATTTGTTGTGACACCACCCGGGGTATGTGGTTAGTAGAACCACCGCCGCCGTGTCCCTGCTGGGAACGGTGACTTGGGGCAACGTGGATGGTAAGCCCTCCTCAGGTAGGGCTGAGGGTCCCCAGGGCAGGTGTAGTAGTAATGAGTGAGCCTGGTGAGGGATTGTGTTCGGTGCAGTTCACTTACTTTGCAGCTGCAGCTTCTCCAGCAGTGCTTGTTGTCCTGGTAGTCGGCGGCTCTGCAGGTGGAAGTCTCTGCTGTGGATTATAGGCAACAGGCGCAATAAACAGGCAGACTCACTGTTGTAGTTTTCTCAGTCCCTTTTACTAGAGCAGATGGTATAAGCTGTCCACGGAGTCTGGAGAGCAACTTGGGGTTATTCTCACCAGGGCGGATCGTTTGGCTCCCTTGCTGTGCTTGTAATTTGGCTCCTGCAGTTGCTTAAGCTAGGCTGCCGACCCTGTCTCCTCCTGCGGGTACCAGTATAACAGGCAACTCGAGTCCTTCACTTTTTCTACCCTGCACCTAGGTGTCAGTATTAATGGAGTCTATGCGTTGCTGTGTTTTTGGTACAGTGAGGCTGGGTATCTGGAACCCTCACCTTCCAGTATTGACTGCTGGGATGTGTGATCCTGCACAGTCTTGGACTCCGGTGTCCGTTCTATGCGCTTATTCTTTGGTGAGAGCAAGGTGCTGCTCAACCTCCAGGTGTGTTTTTTCCTCTCCTTTCCTCAGACCCTAGCCTAAGGCATGTGTGGCACCCCGCAACAAGTGCGTCACAGGAGGGTATTGCAGCCAAGACAGCAGCAGCAATATTCTCTGACTAAGCAATGACACAGTTAAAACTCAGAGCTCCATACCCTACATGCACATCAGCATAGAGGGCCAATAAGGTCCTGGTGGGCGGAGTGTAGAGGTAGCGTGTTGTAGAGAGAACAACAACCTAGGAGAAGAAGAGTAGGAGAAGGAAGGAGTTCTTCAACGTAGGAGAGGGGGCCTGCACAGTCCCGTGCAGCTCCCTGGCCACTTCGCCGGTTGGGTGCCATTATCCTGGTGCCTCAACAACCGGACTCTGGGCGAATGCATAAGGGTCAAAACATCCCCGTGATCACTTACAACCGGATTACTGGTTCCGAAGATGGGAGTCGTTTATCACTGCCATGCAAACCAGGAGTGGAGGGACCGCTTTACAGGAGCACCCCACCACCGCCGCACACACAGAGTCGTCTAGCCAGTGGAGTACCCACCAAAAGGACCCAAGGCTCCCCACAAATCCGGCCAGAATTCCCCGGTAGGGCAATTGAAGCAGCCTCCTTGTACCCGATCTGGCACCCCAAGGCGACAACGGCAACACAACTTAGTTAGAATGGAGGAACACCACGGAGCTCTGAGAAACACTGGTCATTGCTGAGTCCACCCGGTCCATTACCCGTCACTGTATGCCATGTATCATCTGCTGGTTACAGTAAAGTACCCGTTACAGAGACTTTCAGTGTCCGTGCTTTCTTTAGAACTGTCCATCTCCGCATGTAGAAGGTAACTGCAGCTGCCTCACAATATCTTGTGCAGCTCCAGGCTCCGGGGACTACCGCTCAGCCTGTGGGGAGCGTTCCATCTTGCTGCATCCCATCCCCCGGAGACCCAAGCAGCGGCGGTGGACATCACCGGAACACTCACAGGTGGCGTCACGAATTAAAACAACCTTTAAATCTGTTCTGCCAACTTTCCTTTTGAATCTGGACCACCGGGCCCCCACTTCAGCAGGCGCGGTTCCGTGACAAGGAGGAGACATAAAACGCTCTGCGACGTGTTGACCCGGCCACGGTGATTCAGAGTTTGGCGTCACGAACAGGATACGAGCAGGCCCGTTCTTTATTGGGTATAATGTGCTTAAAAAGAACTTTATTTCATCAAAAAGGACTTTGTTCATCCCAAAAAGAACTTTTCCCGCCTTTTCACCATTGGGCCAAGATGGCGTCCAAGATGGTCGATCCCCGCCATGTGAATTTCACCTGCAGGCCCAGGGGTGAGCCACCGCCCCTCTTCGTGGGAGGGCCAAGGCAAAGGCGCCAAAATCATTGTCCGCCCCGATTGCTGGAAACAACCATGGGGGCGGGCCAAAGACTTTTTCCCATGATGGACTACAAAAACCCTCAAGAAAGTGGGAGTGTCAGAAGCTTTTCCACCAGCTCACCAAGAGGAACGGTTACCGGTTTGGACGGGTGTGGTTCCTCCAAGAAGAAGATGACCAGCATGAAGCTCCACCAGCTGATGCAGGAGGTCAAGGCGGAGGCCAGAGCAGCCATAGGCCATCCGGGTCCGGGTCCCGTCCTCACAATAGACGGCAACCCTGACTTCTGGCAAGAGGCACTGCAAGACCTCCGGGTGAGGCTCATGGAGACAGTGGAGTGGACAATCCGCAGCTGGAGCACGGGTCTGGAAAGCCGACTTCACCGAGCTATCCAGCAAAGATGTGTAACTGCTTCCACTCCTGAACAGACGACAGCTCCTGTTTCGCCACCTCACCAGCGCCAACCACCTGTCCTGCTTCATCACTTGAGCCCATAGAATGTGTCATCCCAATGGAGACCACGATTGACCCCGTTCCAGAGTCTGAGACCGCAGCCGACCCAGTTCCAGTGCCGGAGCTTGAAAATTTCTCCACCAAGGAAGCCGACACTTACATGGTTCCCGCAAAGGAACCCACTACTGGTCTCTCCATTACTCCAGAGACTGTTGCCTGTTTCTCCCTAGAATCGGAGGCCTCCTCTGCAATTACCGAGGCTACCTGGTCACAGGGATAGAGACACCACTACCCAAAGTCACAGATGAAGAAGCAGGCAGCCTGGAAGCCCTGCAGGACGACCCCGAGGAGAACTCTGCAGCACAACCGCCCATCTGCCCGGAGAGAGTCCACCCAACATCTTCGCCCGCCGAGCAGCCCGATGTAATCGTCGAGGGAGAGGAGGATGACGACGACGAGACCCACAGCACAGCTGAGGACCTCTATTGCGCCGGTTTTGCCTGGGGAGATACTGATGAACCTCCGGCCGAGCAATCAGCTCGGGTGAGTTGGTCAGGTGCAGCCGCAATGCCTTTCCCGGTGCCGTTTAGCCAGGTGCCCATCCAGACTTCCCGCCAAGCTCAAGCCTACCAGCAGCCAATGCATCGCAAGGACTACATCCATACCCCGATTTGTACCAACGACGATGTACGTCAGCTCTGCAGAGAGGAGTGGCGAGCTCGTGAGCGGGCTAACATGGAAGCCCGTGCTGAGGCTCGTCGCCAACCCCCGCTACCTGATGAACTTCGCAAGGAAGGGAGAGTGATCACTTTCAACCTATCTACCGGGTGGGGTTTCGCCAGGGAGGAGGGTGTGTACGAGGAAATATTCGTGGGGAGACGTGATGTAGAACCGCACTTACCGAGAGGGCACCCAGACCGTGACTTGTATAGAGGGGACATAATAACCTATGAGCGACATGCTTGCTACGATGGGTGGTTCGCTATACGGGTGCGCAACAGTGCCCTTCATAAGTGACTTGCTTGCTTGAACTTTGTCAATGACTTTATTCCCTGTCTAACCGCTAATAGCGTAACCTGGCGCCAAAAGCCCTGGACTTGTATTAAGGACAGCCGACTGCCCGCCGGGTCCGCAAAAGGTTAACCTGTTTCATACCAGTTGATATGTGTACCTGTTATTAATAAAAGTGTTCTTTTATTGCCTGTTATAAAAATGCAAAAATATCTCTGTAATGTTTGGGTAGTGCGACACTTGGGGACAAGCGTAATTCACCAAGGGGGAGTGTGGCGCCCCGCAACGAGTGCGTCACAGGAGGGTATTGCAGCCAAGACAGCAACAGCAATATTCTCTGACTAAGCAATGACACAGTTAAAACTCAGAGCTCCATACCCTACATGCACATCAGCATAGAGGGCCAATAAGGTCCTGGTGGGCGGAGTGTAGAGGTAGTGTGTAATAGAGAGAACAACAACCTAGGAGAAGAAGAGTAGTAGAAGGAAGGAGTTCTGCAATGTAGGAGAGGGGGCCTGCACAGTCCCGTGCAGCTCCCTGGCCACTTCCCCAGTTGGGCGCAATTATCCCGGTGCCTCAACAACCGGACTCTGGGCGATTGCATACGGGTCAAAACAGCCCCGTGCTCACTTACAACCGGATTACTGGTTCCGAAGCTGGGAGTCGTTTATCACTGCCATGCAAACCTGGAGTGGAGGGACCGCTTTACAGGAGCGCCCCACCACCGCCGCACACACAGAGTCTTCTAGCCAGCGGAGTACCCACCAAAAGGACCCAAGGCTCCCCACAAATCTGGCCAGAATTCCCCAGTAGGGCAATTGAAGCAGCCTCCTTGTATCCAATCTGGCACCCCAAGGCGACAACGGCAACACAACTTAGTTAGAATGGAGGAACACCGCGGAGCTCTGAGAAACACTGGTCATTGCTGAGTCCACCCGGTCCATTACCCGTCACTGTATGCCATGTATCATCTGCTGGTTACAGTAAAGTACCCGTTACAGAGACTTTCAGTGTCCGTGCTTTCTTTAGAACTGTCCATCTCCGCAAGTAGAAGGTAACTGCAGCTGCCTCACAACATCTTGTGCAGCTCCTGGCTCCGGGAATTACCGCTCAGCCTGTGGGGAGTGTTCCATCTTGCTGCATCCCATCCCCCGGAGACCCAAGCAGCGCCGGTGGACATCACCGGAACACTCACAGGTGACGTCACGAATTAAAACAACCTTTAAATCTGTTCTGCCAACTTTCCTTTTGAATCTGGACCACCGGGCCCCCACTTCAGCAGGCGCGGTTTCGTGACAAGGAGGAGACCTAAAACGCTCTGCGACGTGTTGACCCGGCCACGGTGAGCCACATGGTGTTAGTCAGTGAACCTTGGGATGAGCTTAGTGTGGCGCCCTGCTCACACAGGTAGCCACAGACTTCTCTCATGTACAGCTGGGTTTCCACAGCAGGTACCTACTACATACAACACTTTCCACCCCGGCACAGTAGGGGGAGCACCACTTGCCGACCTTAGGCAAGATCCCCTATAAATACTGCTGCTGGGGGCGGAGTTAGTCAGAGTGTGCAGACGCTAGGAGAGCTGCGAAGACGTCCTGGTGGTCGGTGCTGCGTTCAGACCCGAACAAGTGACCCGGAGTGGCCCTTCTACGTCCCGCAAGCCTGAGTGGGACTGAAGGCAAGGAGCTTAGGACAGAAAAGGGAGTGAGGAGCTTGAGAGAGTTCGTCCCAGGAGAAACACCAGATATTGGGTATCCGCACCTGTGGGATACTATAGGACCACAGAAAACCCCATTACATCGTGGAGGCTTCGGCCATCCGGTAATACCCTGTGGGTCAAGAGAGGGAGGCAGACACAGCAGGGCAAAGCCACAGTGTTCAGAGAGGGTAACCCGGAGACCGCACAGGAGGAGAGACTGACACCAGAGTCAGGAAGAGAGAGGAGGCAAGTCAGGCTGCAAGCAGGCTGGGCTTCAGACATTACTACAGAGCAGAGGAGGCCTTATACCCACTTGTTGTGGGTACCCACTGTGCAACCTGTCCACCCGTCAGTGCCCTGGATCATTTTACCTGCTCAACATCAGTAAAAGGTAAAAGAGACTTTGCTGTGTGCGTGCATCTTTCTTCTCCACTCATAGTATCCCCCATAGACTGTTCCAACACTCCCTATACAGTCCCAGCTCCACTTCAAGCTATCCCTTCTCACTACGCTGCCCCGGAGGTCCAGTCCTGCCTGCGGAGGACTACACCATCTCAGCCGCAATACCACCGACCTCCTGCGGACTGTGGCGGCGCTGGTGCTACTTCACCAGAAACTGCAGGTGGTGTCACGACAACAAACTGTAAATAATCCCTTGTATATAAAACCCGCTTTTCAAAAGATACCCCAGGACATGGAGTCAGGCACTGCCACCATCCCCCGTGAAAACTGGAGAGTTAACCCTTGCCGCCTGACACCCGAGTACCCCAGAGCCTGGGCGCTACATTAGCACAGCTCGTTTACACCCAGGTCTGCTTCACAGTCCTCCCAGGAACTGAACTCTTCACAGCCCTCTCTGGAGCTGAACTGAACTTCCTCCTCTGCAGACCAGAATATTAGTGAAGCTTACCCTGAACCTGGTCTTGGTCTCCCCCTTCTGGCTTGAAGGTGTTGGCATTGTGTGTGTGTTGCCTGATGAGAATGCCCTTTGTTGCTCTCTTGTGACACCACCACCAGGGGGCAGTGATGACACTGTGGCACATCGACCCCTGGCGTGCCACACTTGCTGCTCTCTACCCTGGGACAAGCTCCTCCAGGCCCCAGTCTCCAGGACATCTGTACTGTTCTTTCTCTCAGACTGACTCAGTGACTGACTAACTAACCCCTCCCCCAGGCCGGAATTTATAGGGGAGCTCCCCTGAACCCCGGTCTTGAGCTCCCCCTTCAGGTGTGGAATCAGGAAAAGTGTTGCATGCTATGTGTTTATGTGGTGTGGATACCGATTCTTGCTTCCAAGCATGACATCACCCCCCGAGGCAGGCAATGCCACTGTGGCAACCGAACTCTGGGGTGCCACATTAGTAGAAGTATTGGAAGCTGCAATCAGACAGGAGGTGTTCTGGTGACTAAAGACAGGTAGCAGAGTTACTCGAAACCGCAATCAGACAAGAGATGTCCTGGGACCACAGACAGGTAGCAGAGGTACTGGAAACCGCAATCAGACAGGAGATGTCCTGGAGACCACAGACAGGAAGCAGAGGTAAGGGTAGCCACAATCTGACAGGAGATGTACTTGAGACCACTGGCAGGTAGCAGAGCTACTGAAAGCCGCAATCAGACAGGAGATGTCCTGGAGACCCCAGACAGGTAGCAGAGGTACTGAAAGCCACAATCAGACAAGAGATGTACTGAAGATTGCAGACAGGTAGCAGAGGTACTAGCAGCTTCAGTCAGACAGGAGATGTACTGGAGATCGCAGACAGGTAGCAGTGGTTGTGGAAGGTGTAATTAAACAGGAGATGTCCTGGAGACCTCAGACAGGTAGCAGAGGTACTGAAAGCCACAATCAGACAAGAGATGTACTGAAGATTGCAGACAGGTAGCAGAGGTACTAGCAGCTTCAGTCAGACAGGAGATGTACTGGAGATTGCAGACAGGTAGCATAAATAGTGGAGGCCACAATCAGACAGGAGATGTCTTGGAGATTGCAGTCATGTAGCAAAGGTACTGGAGGCCGCAGGTAGATAGGAGGGTAAAGGAAGGCAGGTGAGGCATGATGGAAACAGGCAGCAGAGGGACTGCATACTGCATGCAAATAGGAACACTAAAATGTGTGTCTTGGTGGGCTTTATATAGGCCCAGACAGATGATCACATGCAATTATGCTGAGCCATTTGCCAAATCGACTTGGAGCACAACAGAGTTTAGCAGACCAGGGCGAGGGAAACAAAGCCTACATCTGACACAGGTGTGTAACAGTAAGGCTACGGTCACATTTGCATTTTTGTTTTCAAAACCAGATCCGGTTTTTGTCCATTAAAAATGCTCAAAACCGGATCCGGATCCGCAGCCATAGGCTGCAATTGAAAAACTGGATTGCACTTAATGCAATCCGGTTACCGCATCCGGTTTTGCAGCCTGCGGTAAAAATCAAGCAGGCTGCATTTTTCTGAGCGGTTGAAAAACCGGATCTGTTTTTTTTATGATGGCCGCCTATAGCAACCGGATCCGGTACCGCAGCCTGAACTTTTATTCTAAGGACAGCCGCCGGGTCCGCGCAATGTGTTAACCTGTTTATCTACCTCAATTTTATGCATATATGACCTGTCATTAATAAAAGTGTATTACCTGTTATAAAATGTAAAAAAAAAAAACCTCTGTAATGTGAGTAGTGAGACGCTTGGGGACAAGCGTATTCAACCAAGGGGGAG
This sequence comes from Allobates femoralis, assembly GCA_033576535.1. Lineage (NCBI taxonomy): Eukaryota > Metazoa > Chordata > Amphibia > Anura > Aromobatidae > Allobates > Allobates femoralis. The sequence goes on from JARQOC010000005.1 coordinate 554,677,449, forward strand.
TGTGGCGCCCCGCAACGAGTGCTTCACAAGACGGTATTGCAGCCGCAATATCCTCTGACTCAGCAATGATCCGGTTAACATAGAGATCCAACCCAACATGCAACACCTAGAACAGGGGACCAATCATAGGTCCTGGGGGTGGAGTGTTAGGGTAGTGTAGTAGAACACAGATAATAATCTAGCGAGAGACTGAGGAGAAGAGAAGAATCTAGAACTTTGAGAGGAGCGGGGGCTCCGCACCCCGTGCGGGCCCCTGGGCCGTCACCGGTCGGGTGTCAGCACCTGAGGCCTTAACCACCGGGATTGGGCATTATCTACATGGGTTCCCAAAAGACTCCCGTGCCCACAACTTACAGCCGGTTCACTGGTACCGAAGCTGGCAGCAGTTCACCTCTGCCACGCGAACCAGAAGAGTGGAGGAGCAGCTTCACAGGAGCACCCCACCACCAGCCAGTTTCCAGTCGTCTAACCAGCGGTGTACCCACTGAGGGATCCAAGGCTCCCCAAAGCATCCGGAACGTACATCATGGATAGGGCATTGAAGCAGCCTCCCCGTACCCGACCTGGTATTCCTGGGCGACACTGGCAAACAAGTTAGGTAGAATGGAGGAACACTTGCGGATCTCTAAGGAACACCATCACTGCTGAGTCCACCCGGTCTACTACTCAACCACTGTATACCATGTACTGCCTGCTGGTTACAGTAAAAACCCGTTATAGAGACTTTCTGTGTCCGTGCTTCCTTATGAACTGTCCGTCCGCACTAACAGGTAACCGCAGCTGCCGCACAACATCTTGAGCAGCTCCAGCCTCCGGGGATCACCGCTCAGCCTGTGGGGAGCGTAACATCTTGCTGCTGTCCATCCCCCGGGGGTTCCGCAGCGTCGGTAGCCCTTACCGAACTACTCATAGGTGGCGTCACGAAGAAAACAAATTAAAACCCCTTAATCTGTTCCCGCAAGACGTCTTCACTTTTGATCTGCACTACACCGGGCCCCACTACTGGCAGGCGCGGTCCACCCGTGACAAGGAAGGAGAAGAATCGCCTGTCTAAACCGGAGTCAGACGGTCACGGTGAGTCACTAGGCCCATACCAGCACACCAGGAAAGTGGTAGACCCTCGCAACAGGGGTCATAGGAACAGGAGACAAATACTTTACAGAGACAGAGGAGTTACTTTAACTCGCCCTAACAATCCGGTCACTGGGTCCGAGCTGCAGGAGCCATTGCGCAGGCTGCAGAGAAACCAGCACCCCAACAAGGGAGTTTAGCTCCCTGGACACCTGAAGCACCACCAAATGAGAGCCCGGAGTCGAGCGTTCGACAATAATCCTTTATAGTGCTCTCAGTGCAGCAAACTCGGGTGTAACAAATCACACCAGAACGTGCAACCCCGGTTTGATAGGATTCCATGTCCACCAGACCCCCTAGAAGCTACGTACACCAGGAAGCCTACACCACTGCTTGCTGTGGAATCTCCAGGAGTGTCTACTTCATCACCCGGTCAAGTGTACCTGATAACACCAGTAATAGGTACTGAAAAGACTTTATGTGTCCGTGCATTCTTCCTGGATTAATACTTAAAACGACCGAGCTGCCGTATTCCATCCAGTACAGCTCCTGGCCCCGGGGACTCCTGCTCATCCTGTGGGGAGCATCCCATCTAGCTGCCGCACATCCCCCGGAGGCCCAAGCAGCGCCGGTGCCATCACCGGACTCCCACAGGTGGCGTCACGACAATCAAGACTTATCCCAATCCCTTATCCCTTTTTATTTGACCACCGGGCCCCACAACCTCAGGCGCGGAACTGTGACAAGGGAAGCATCGCCTGAGACCTGAGAACCCGGCAACGGTGGGTGAGTCACTGCTACCAACCCCTTCCCCTTTTTTTTTGGACGACGTGACCAGGGTGCGGACTGCCACCGAAGATCTGAGCACCTTACCAACAACTGCTGCCCTGGACCACCCTCACAACCCATCCATTGGAAACAGATAGTGGTTGTCAGTAGATGAGCTTGATCCATAAAGAGAAGATCCTGCATCCAGGATTCATAGAAGGTTATTTTATTTCAAACATCTTTAATATGGATCCTCCAAGAAAGTGTAAAAATAAAAGCTCAAGAAGTGCAAAATCAATCCATCAATATCGACACATAATCTTATAAAGATCATTAACTTTTGGAGGAAGTGGAGAAGAGCTATTGGCATCTATTCCCGGAGATCGTTACGGGATCCTCCATAAGTAAAATGAGCGGTCGGAACGCGGCAGACTAAGTAGCAAATGTCCTCAGGGCCATTCTCCTCCTCGTCCTCGCTGCTCTTCGGCTTGATGCTATTATCCCCTCCCCCAGTGCCGGGGTCCACAAGTGCATTACCTATATTCGGCAGGGTCACACACATTACGCTCCTTTGATGTATGTCTGTAATATGACCAATTTCTTTTACTTTGACACAAAATTACAAAAAATTACCGATTTAAAGGAGAAAAAAAAATCCCAACAACATAAAATTGCTGTAGGGTACAGAAAAACATGACAGCTAGGGCAATATTGTATCATTAGGATAATAATATATGTGCAGGTCGCCGTTCTTATGAACTGACAGTCTAAAAGTCAAGAAAAGAGAGGTCCGAGCTTCCATCAACATTCTGAAAGTTTCATCTTGAATGTTATGCAATTTAGCATGCAAAATGTACATTATTAACAAAACATGGCTGCTCTATACTGAAAAAGTGGCATTTTTATGAATAGTTTGTGTATAGGTGACTCACCGTAGCCGGGGTGTTCACGTCGCAGGCGTTGACTCTCCTCTCGTCACGGAACCGCGCCTGCCGCTGTGGGGCCCGGTGATCCAGATCAATAGGGGGGATGGCGGAACAGTAGGGGTGTTGATTGTCTTCGTGACACCACCTGCGGGTGTTTCGGTAACTGTACCGGCGCTGCTAGGTCTCCGGGGGAATGTTAGGCAGCAAGATGGAACGCTCCCCACAGGATGAGCGGGAGTCCCCGGGGCAGGGGCTGCACAAGATGTTGTGAGGCAGCCGCAGTAATACTGCTGTTAGGCCCAGGAGTCAGACACAGACACACCAAACTCTATTTAGTACCTTTACTGGTGGATATCAGGTACGCCAGACCGGGTTAGTGAAGTCAGCACTCCTGGAGGTTCACAGCAAGCAGTTAGTGTAGGCGTCCTTTCTCTATTTCTCTGATTAAGGTCAGGTGGATGTGGAATCCAGCTGGACCGGGCAGTGTGTTCAATGGAACTTGCTTCACCTGGTTAGCAGCACTGAGGGCACTGTAAAAGGGTCTGAGCAGGATCAGTACTCTTCCCTGGGCTCTCGTAGGTAGGTGCTTCAGGTGTAACAGGTGGCTAAACCTCCTGTTGATGGTGCTGGTTCTCTGTGGTGGCTGGTAGCTCTCACAGCTTCGGTTCCAGTAACCGGTTAGTAAGGAAAGAGTCAGAATAACTCTGTTTTCCTTGAGAGGTGATCTCCTTCTTCCTCTGACCCCAATTGCAAGGGTCTCCTCACTGGCTAAATGGCTGTTTGGGCCTAGTGTGTCCCTCATAAGATGGAGGTTTCACACTGCCTGGCAGCTCTTGTAGCGTCTGTACACACTCTGAAGTTTCTCCCTCCAAGACTCTATTTATAGGGGGAACTGGCTCAAAGTCACCAGTGGAGCTCCCTCTAGAGGCTCGGGGTGAAACCAGGTGTACTAAGGTGTTGTAGTGATGTTAGGTGTTTTGTGAGTTTGCTTTGCTGTTACTTGCTCCAATTGTGCCCTAAGGATTCTGTGGTGCCCAACAAGGTACCAGGGTGCCACATTCCCCCTTAGTTAACCTCAGTCCTCCCGGCTGAGCAAAAAGTTCTTTTTACAACTTAACACTACGCAGTTTATAAACATTTAATAACAGAGTCTTTAAAGAAAAATACAAAAATCACTAAAAAGAAAGGGAAAAATATGAAAAGGTGAAAAGCAGTCCATACGGCACTAGTCCATCTGCCACAGGCTGGAAAAGGTAAAGTTTTGGTCACACAAGTCCTGTGACAATTGTCCAAAGTTTATGAAAAGGAAAAAAGGTAAGTCCACACACATTTTTAAACTTTATACATTCCCTACGGGTGTCTCTGCTTGGGAGGCCGGTACTAACCTTCTTTACCTTACCAAGCGCTTTCTGTCCCCAACTTAATATACTTGGGACAGAGCCCAGTTCCTCCACCCTTCTGTACACTACTTTTTACAGGTTTTGAAAACAGGGTACTATTTACAAACACTTACAGGTTATATTTTCCACTACATCTTAAACCCATTCTCCAAGTTTGTTTGGGGTTGTCCTAATGTACTACGTGTGGATCTGCGTAGTGTGGGTGTTTCCAAAGCTGTTGGTGTAGTGTACTAAGTGGTTCTTGTTCTACTTTTGTTTTGTGTAAGGCCATAGTAAGTGCGCAACCTATCTACTGGACTATCCTCTGAAGGTAGTTGTGTAGGAATTTGGTTTCTTACTGTGGGACTAGCAGGTTGACCGATTACAGGAATCTCAGGTTCCATAATAACAGGCTGCATATCTTGCACTTAAACTTGTTGTGGTTGGACTTGTTGAGTTGGTTGGTTTTCTACAGGCTGGTAGAAATGCATAACTGGTATGATGTATGCTCCATCGCATTGTGGCCAGTCTGCTGGTAAGTATTCAATGTCTGTAAGGACTAGATTTTCTTGATTTTCTTCTTTAGTTACTGTTGGGTAACTGGTTACTTGTGGGATTAACTGTGTTGGACATTTCTTTAAATGATCCCTTGAGACAGTTGCATAAGTATTCCCATTGTCTTTGCTGATAACACAAGTTTTGGAATTGTCATACTGAGATGGCATAACGGTGTAGGGTATAGATTCCCAACTGTTATCCAATTTGTTGGTTTTTCTTTTTCTTTTTAGCACTACGTCTCCTGTAGCAAAGGGTTCTGCTGAGGCGTGCTTGTTAAAGTCTTTTTCTTGTTTGGTTCTGCTGATTTCTAGGTTTCTTTCTACGCTTTCTTGTACTTTTCTGTACTGTTCCTGGCATTGACTGACCCAATCTTCATCAGAAGAATCTTCTGTGGGTTCGATGGTTCCCATCTGTAAATCGATAGGTAGTTTACCTGGTCTTGCTCGCATCAAGTAAGCAGGTGTGTAGTTAGTTGAACTGACAGGTATGTGGTTGTAGATGTCCACGAGATCTGGAAGTTTCTCAGGCCATTGATTTCTCTCATCAACTCGTAAGGTTTTGAGCATGTCAATGACGATGTGGTTCATCTTCTCACATAAACCGTTCGTCTGAGGATGATAAGGTGTTGTGCGGATCTTTTTACACCCATATAGCCCTAAGAATTCTTGAAACAGAGCTGATTCGAAGGCTGGCCCTTGGTCAGTCAAGACTTGGTCTGGATACCCATGGGGGCGACAGAAGTAACTCTGGAACGCTTTGGCTGCTACCTCTGCAGTTAAATCTTTAATTGGAACTACTACCAGGAATCTTGAATAGTGGTCAACAATGGTGAGAGCGTAAATGTACCCGGTTCGACTTGGGGTAAGCTTCACGTGGTCGAGAGCAACTATTTCAAGAGGTTTGGTGGTAACAATTGGCTGCAACGGAGCTTTTTGAGTTAGGTGGTTTTTTCCTTCGAAGGTGACATGCTCCACAGTTCTTACACCACTTGTCAATTGAGCCTCGCATACCGACCCAGTAGAACCGATCCTTCAGGAGTCTCTCCAGCTTCTTCCATCCAAAGTGTCCGGCATCGTCATGGTATGCTTCAAGGATCATTTGGACTTCAGTCTTGGGAACTACAATCTGCCAGATTAGTTCGTGGGTTCTTGGATTGAGGTATCTTCTGCATAGTTTACCTTGGTAGACCAACAACCTTCCTTTCTCTTTCCATAGGCGTTTAGCAGTTTGTGAGGCATCAGGGTCCATGTTGGCGTGTTCTTGAGTAATCAGCTCTCTTACCTAGCTGACATCTGGATCGTTGGCTTGAACCTCCTTCCAGTCATGGTGAGGTAACGGGTTCACTGTCCTCTCTACACGTTTCTGGTCCCTCTGATGACACGTTGCTGTACGGTGGAAAGCAGGTGGTTCAATCTCTTTCAGGTCATCTATGTCTTCTCCCTCTTTAGGAAGATGAGGCATTCGGGACAGGGCATCAGCATTGCCATTTTTGTGACCTGCCCGGTACTTTACAGTGAAGTCATAGTTTGAGAGTCTTGCTACCCAACGCTGTTCTAGGGCTCCCAGCTTTGTAGTCTCTAAATGAGTTAGAAGGTTGTTATCAGTGAAAGCTGTGAATGGGGCGGATGCCAGGTAATGCTTGAAACGCTCTGTGATTGCCCAGACCAGGGCCAGGAACTCTAGCTTGAAGGAGCTGTAGTTCTCCGAATGCCTTTCTGTGGGACAGAGCTTTCTGCTGGCGTAGGCTATCACCTTCTCCTTGCCCTGCTGGCGTTGAGCTAGGACTGCTCCTAAACCTTCATTGCTTGCATCAGTGTACAGTAAAAACGGGAGATTGTAATCAGGGTAGGTCAGGATCTCGTCTCCAGTGAGAGCGTCTTTCAGCTTCTGGAAGGATTGTTCCTGTTCTGGCCCCCAGTGGAACGGGGGTCCCTGATCTTGCCGTTTTTGGATTGACCTACTAAGAGATCTTGCATGGGGGCGGCTATCTTGGTATAGCCTTTGATGAAGCGTCGGTAGTACCCGACCAGTCCTAGAAATTGACGTACCTCTTTGTGAGAAGTTGGTGCTGGCCAGTCTTTGATGACGGTGACTTTATCCGGATCCGGTGCTACGCCTTCGGTGCTGACCACATGTCCTAGGTATTGGACCTTGGGTTTCAGCAGGTGGCACTTGGACGGTTTCAGTTTCATGCTGTACTTGGGCAGTGACTCGAACACTTCACTCAGGTGCTGGAGGTGATCTTCATAGGTCTGAGAGTATACAATGACATCATCAAGGTATAACAGGACAGTCTCAAAGTTCTTGTGGCCCAAGCAACACTCCATCAGTCTCTGAAATGTTCCTGGGGCATTGCACAACCCGAAGGGCATACTGTTGAACTCGCATAAGCCCATAGGTGTCGTGAAGGCTGTCTTCTCACGATCCTCCTCTGCAACGGCAACCTGCCAGTACCCACTAGTAAGATCTAATGTGGAGAAGTAGTTGGCAGATTTGAGTGCAGCTAGTGACTCTTCTATGCGTGGTAACGGGTATGCATCCTTGTGTGTGACTTTGTTGATTTGCCTATAGTCTACGCACATCCTCATACTACCATCTTTCTTTTTGACCAGGACTAGTGGTGCTGCCCAGGGACTGCAGCTATCCCTAATGACTCCTGCATTTTTCATGTCCTGAAGCATCTCTTTTGCTTTTTGGTAGTGTGTGGGTGGTATAGGCCTGTACCTTTCTTTGATGGGTGCATGGTTGTTTGTGGGGATATGATGTTGTACCCCTTTAATCCTCCCAAAGTCAAGTGGGTGTTTACTGAACACTTGCTCGTACTCCCGAACTACCCGGTATACTCCATTTTTCTGGTGAGAGGGTGTATTGTCAGTTCCCACACTGAGCTCCTGACACCATTTCTCTAACTGATCTTTGGAGTGAGGGGGTTCATCAGTGACTGTTTGTGCAGAGGATTTTACATCAATCATCATCTTTAACTTGGTACAATTTTGCCACAGTGGCATATCTAGGCAGCCTGACCTTGTCATCACCATAATTTAATATGCGTATGGGGACTCTCCCTTTTCTCACATCGACCAACCCTCTGGCTGTCAAGAGCGTAGGACTACTATCGGACATTACAGGTTCTACTACAGCTTGGTAGTTCTGCCCTCTGAGGCCTATGGCTGCTCGACACCAGATCATCATTTCACTTCTGGGTGGTACCACAATTGGAATGGGATCTGTGACCCGTACTCTGCCAATCTCACCATTTGACAATGTTACCTGTTGTTGATAAACAAGAGATGGGATCTGCTTTTGGATGGCTCTCCTCTCTCTGGGTCTACCAGCTTCAACACTCTGTTGGAGTAAAAACAACACTTCATCGATGCATTTAACCATAACATTAGTACCCAGTATTACGTAGGGATCTTTGTTGTTTGGTTTATCCTGGACCACTAGGATACGCTGGTTTTTGAACTGCACTCTCCCCACCCTTACTGTATCTTCCCAATTTCCCTCGATTGTAACTAATATACCATTAGTGGCTTCAATGTTCAAATCAGGGTTAGGGGGTTCTAGCTTAACATCTGGCCAGAACCGCTTGTAAAGGATACTCGGGATGGTTGTCACCTGGGATCCAGTGTCTATCAAGGCGGATATAGCGATGCCATCGATGACGATTGGTAGATATGGACAGTCTCCTACATACTTGTGTTCCCAGCTGGACGTTGGGCCTGGACAGTCTACTCCTGGGGTTGGCCCTTCTCGCCCAGGGTTTGCCCGTTTAAAGGACGGGACTGTTGAGTACATCCTCCTGAGTCGTTCTGCTGACTGGTGCGGCGTCTGTCAGGACTGCGGCGGTCTGCAAGTTTTCCTCGCGGCAGCTGTGTCTTTCTCCTCATCCACGGGACATCGTCAGGGCTGTCGGCGAGCTGAATCTTGTCCAATGACCTTGCATCTGTCTTGGGTCTTCTCCCAGCTTGTAGCTTGGCCACGTCTTTCATCAGCTGTTCAACATTAGCACACAGTTGCTCAAACTGGTCAGGTGTTGCAGTCTGTGCACTGGACTGAACCGCAGGGATTGGAGATGCTGCTGCCGGCACGGAAGGGGTGTCAGTATGCTGCTGCTGTGAAGCGGGATCAGGCACTTCGGCGAGCCGTTGTCCCCACACTGTTAAGTCTCTCAAGGTATCAAACTCTGCGCCAGGATTTTGTATGGACCACCAGCTTGCTTGCTTTCTATCCTCAGATATTCTAAGGCCCACAATAAATTGTCCAATTAACGCTTTGTTCTCATCTCTGACACCATCAGGATCGACTTGTTTTAACAGTCTTAGCGCTTCTTGCAGTCGCAGTGAATAATCTAGGACACTTTCTTGTGTCCCTTGGTTACAACGGTAGAATGACAGTCTTAATTCAGCTTCAGTATGGCGTTCAAAAACCCGGGTTAGTTTAGCGAGTATCTGTCCCACAGATTCCTGAGTCTCTACAGACCAGCTGCGGCTCTGCAGCTCGGCTGCGCCCGTTAACTGTCCCATAACAACTGAAGCTCTCTGCTTACCGGTCATAGCGTACATGTCCAGCGTTTGGCATATCTTCCTCTGGAAGGTCTCCAAGGTGCTGGGTACACCGCTGTACTTATGTAACCAGTTCGCATTCGGAACGTAAGGCAGAGATATCGGCATAATCGGAGCGGGTTGCGGTGGCATACCGCCGGCTTGTTGCTGTCCATCAAGAGGTATGTTTTGAGGTGCCGCTTGGTTTAGCGGGGTACCGCGTTGTTGGGAGCCGGGTTACTCATGGTCGCTCCCCCTTAGTTAAGCGTAGCCTTTCCCTCGGTTTCAAACGGAAGTCTCGGCCTCGCGGTGAGGAGTGAGGCACCACGGGAGTTTCCGATTCCTGCTGCGTACAGGGGAAGTCGTCAGAGCGTGGGGGTGGGGCCAATCTTCGCGCCCTTTGCACAGTCACGCCCCTTCTTTTCCCTCCTTTCGCGCAGCAATGGCGGATCAAATTTACAGTTCGATATTTACAGTCATTAAATAGCACACAATACCCGTGATAACGGGCCTGCTTGTATCCTGTTCGTGACGCCATTTTCTGACTCACCGTGGCTGGGACTCCGGTTTAGACAGGCGTTTGCTTCTTCTTCCTTGTCACGGATGGACCGCGCCTGCCGGTAGTGGGGCCCGGTGGTACAGATCAAAAATGATGAGACGTCTTGTGGGAACAGATTAAGGGGTTAATTTGTCGTGACGCCACCTATGAGAGTCTCGGTAACTGTACCGATGCTGCAGGGCCTCCGGGGATGGAATGCAGCAAGATGGAACGCTCCCCACAGGCTGAGCGGTGATCCCCGGAGCCAGAAGCTGCACAGGATGTTGTGAGGCAGCCACGGTTACCTTAGTGCTCGGATAAGCAGTTCATAAGAAGGCATGGACACTGTAAGTCTCTGTAACGGGTTCTTTACTGTAACCAGCAGGCAATACATGGTATATAGTTTGTAGGTAGTGGACCGGGTGGATTCAGCAATGACCTTTGTGTTCCCAGAGATCCGCGGTGTTCCTCCATTCTATCTAAGTGCTGTGCCGTTGTCGCCCAGGAATACCAGGTCAGGTACAGGGAGGCTGCTTGAATGCCCTATCCTGGGTATACGTTCCGGATGCTTTGGGGAGCCTTGGGTCCCTTGGTGGGTACAAAGCTGGTTAGACGACTGGATTTGGCGGTGATGGGGTGCTCCTGTAAAGCGATCCCCCCACTCCTCTGGTTCGCATAGCAGAGCTGGACTACTGCTAGCTTCGGTACCAGCAAACCGGCTGTAGATGGGCACGGGATGATTTTGAGCCCGCATTTTGAAGCCCGTAGATCGGTTGGTAATGCACCGGGAGTAATGGTGCTCAACCGTGGTGACGGTAAGGAGATGGCCAGTAGAAGGTGGCCAGGGGGCCGCACGGGACTGTGCGAGCCCCCTCTCCTAAGTTGCAGAGCTGGGAATCTGCAGAGGTCTTCTACATTGCTGTTCCACTCCCAGACTAGACTCTTTTCTAGACTAGGCTAAACTTCCACTACACACTACCCTTACACTCCGCCCACCAGGACCTGATTGGCCCTCTATGCTAGGTGATGCATGCAGGGTATGGATCTCTGAGTTAACTGTGTGACTGCTGGGTCAGAGAATATTGCTGCTGCTTTTGTGGCTGCAATACCCTCCTGTGATGCACTCGGTGCAGGGCGCCACATAGGCATAGGCAGCATTCCTCTTCATCCAAACACGGTGTTGAGTTAGTGCCAAAGAGCTCAATCTTTGTCCTCTGAGCACAGCACCTTCTCCCAATCATCTCACAATCACCAAGGTGTTCACTGGTAATCTTCAGACGGGGGCACATGTGCCTTCTTGAGCAGTTGGACTTTGCGGGCACTGCAGGATTTTAATCCGTTACAGTGTAATGTGTTACCAATGGTTTTCTTGGTGACAATGGTCCCAGCTGCCTTGAGATCATTAACAAGTTCCCCTGTGTAGTTGTAGGCTGATCTCTCACCTTCGTCATGATCCTGGATACCCCACCAGGTGAGATGTTACACTGAGCCCCAGATCGATGTGGATTGACCTCATTTGTATTTCTTCCATTTTCTTACTATTGCACCAGCAGTCGTCTCCTTCTCCCCCAGCTTTGTCTTCCTTATGGTTTTGTAGCCCATTCCAGCCTTGTGCAGCTCTAGGATCTTTTCCCTGACATTCTTACAAAGCTCTTTGGTCTTCCCATGTTGTAGAGGTTAGAGTCTGACTGATTAAGGCTGGCTTCACATTTGCGTTCGGCACTGCAGCGTACTGCACATACCCATATGCAGTGCTAAACGCAAACACTTTCATGTGAACGCAGCGGACATTGTCCAGAGAGCAGTATTCCACTCAGGTAACACACAAACAACACCAACAACACCAACACCTCCCAGATAGAAGGGGGAGCTCCCCTATATATTCTGGTTGAGGAGCAACAAGTTCAGTTCAGCTCCTGGGAGGGCTGTGAAGGGTTCAGCTCCTGTGAGGACTGTGAAGAGGATAGGTTCTGTGCAAACTGAGAACCAGACCTGGGCGTAAACGAGCTGTGCCAGGCTCATCCCAAGGTCCACTGCTGAACACTAGGCCTAAGGCTAGGGTCTGAGGACAGAGGAGAGACAGAAACCTACCAGGAGGCTGCACCACTCCGTGCTTCCCTTCCCTGAAAGGAATAATGCCAGAGTGGACACCGGAGTCCGAGACTGTGCAGGTTCACACACACCAACAGTCAACACCGGAGCGTGGAGAACTCCAGATTCTCCAGCTACACGGTACCAGGGACACAACAACATATGGAATCCAAAAACACTGACTTCCCGGAGTGGGGTAGAGAAGTGAAGGACTCAAGTTGCCTGTCATACTGGTAGACGCAGACAGAGACAGGGCCGGCAGCCTAGCTTAAGCAACTGCAAGGGTTACCACACAAGTGCAATGAGAAGGTCAAGACGACCCGGCCAGATGAGAAATACCCTGAACTGCTCTCCAGGCTTTAGGGACAGCTTTTAACATTTGCTTTAACTCCAGTAAACAGACTGAGAAACGGCTATCAGGAGTCTGTGTGTGTTAATTACGTCTATTGCCCTGTGCTCTATAACAGAATCCCACCTGAGGAGCCACAGACTGTCGTCCCTGCACACTGGCTGGAGAAGCTGCGGCTTTGAAGTAAGTGACTGTGTGAACTGTAATCCCCTGCAAAGCCCCACCATAGACTCCTGCCCTGGGGACCTCCAGCCCTACCTGGAGAGGGCTTGCCATCTCAGCTACCCCTAAGTCACCGTTCCCAGCAGCGACCAGGCAGCGGTGGTTCTATTAACCACATACTCTGGGTGGCGTCACGACAAATCCCCTGTAAATAATCCCTACCATTTTTGGACTGATCCCAGGCCACGGGACCGGGTCATGACTACGGTGATACCCCAGAGAGACAGCACCGGCCCGGTTCCCGAATATCCCATAGTCTGGGGGCGCATCATATCTAATATCTTTCTATCATATATCCATATATATAGCTTTATCTATTATTTTTTTAAATTTTCCTCGGAGATATGTGCGTAAAACGTGGACCTACATGCATGTTCCGTGTACCATCCGATTTTTTTCTAGCACCCATTGACTTGCATTGGTGAGTCTTGTCCAAGACACGTGGCCACTCCAAGCTTCCTGCAATTTTTCATATACCTAAGGAAAAAATTGCAGATCTGCTCTGCCTCATTCACGAACATTGGTCAGAGTGCAACTTGAGATTATCTTGCATTGCACTTATCCGAGGTAAATTCTGATGTCCGCAAACCCTGGGGCTGGAAATGTGGCACCCTGTACCAGGTCACCACAGACACCCTTGGGACATGGAAGGATGTAACACAGCGAGTAACCCCACTAACACACAACACCCTTTCACCCCAGGCCTGTAGGGGGAGCCCAACTGGTTGCCTTAAGGCAGTTCCCCCTATAAATACGGGTTCTGGAGGGAGAAACACCAGAGTGTGCAGTCACTACAGAGCTGTGAAGAGCTGAGTGAGCTGAGCTGGTACTGGAGCGGTGCTAGGCCCATGCCAGCATCCACCTGAGAGAGTGGTAGACCCGCAGAGTAGGGGTCACAGGCAGAGGAGAGAGAAGTGTTCCACAAGAAGGGGGCAGAGGAGTCATACCGACTCACCCCAGCAGAGTTCCGGTCACTGGGTCCGAGCTACAGGGACACAGAAAATAGGCCCTGCAGAGAAACCAGTACTACAAAAGGGGGTTTAGCTCCCCGGACACCAAATGAGAGCCCGGAGTCTAGGCCAGACAGGAAGTCTCATAGAAGTGCCCTCAGTGCAGCAAACCCGGGTGTGGAGAGTCACACAAAAAGTGAAGTAACGGTCTGGTCGGGTTCCATACCTGCCAGACCCAGACAGAGTAACAGAAATCAGGAGGCCTACAACTCTACTCGCTGTGGAAGTCCTTGAAGTGTTTACCTCATCTCCGGTCAAGTGTACCCGTGAAGAACACCAGTAAAGGTACCAAAAGACTTTATGTGTGCGTGTCCCTCCTTCCATCTACACCACACCGACCACGCTACCCTATTCCCCTCACTAAAACCTACAGCCCCGGGGACCCCCCGCTCATCCTGTAGGGAGCGGCTCCACCTTGCTGCCGCACATCACCCCGGAGGCCCAAGCAGCACCGGTGCCATCACCGGACCCCTACAGGTGGCGTCACGACAGACATTTCATTATTTTATTGCCATCTTCACCTTTTATCTGCATCCCCCGGGCGCACGGCCTTAGGCATGGCTACCTGTGACTACCCCAGAGACTGCGCCTGAGTGACCGAGTACCCCCAGGGCCTGGGCCGGACAGAAACATGAGCGTATGAAAAATCTGACCGTTTCTCATCCAGGAGAGTAGGCCGAATGACATCTGAATTTTGATCTGTGTGGCATGTGAGTGCAATGCAATTCTGCAGGCTTTTCCCTACTCACATCCATCTGACATCATTGAGGCATCTGTGTGCTGTCAATGTGCAATGTGTTTTTCTCATTCCAAAATCTGTACAGGTGTCTGTGCTTGGTTGCTTTAGTGTATGGCAACCATTCTGCCGTTATTCTGTATAAAATAAAGAAATAATGGAAAAAAATGTGTTATGCTTCACAGTATATTTCAGTATCAGCACAGATAAAGCAGACAGCTGCGAGCTGCCCCCTCAGGGGCCTATCTTTACCTTGGCTGGCGAAAAAAAAATGCATAGCAAAAAAACTGCCAGCCAAGGTAAAGCTAAGCAGCTAGGGGCTGGTATTCTAAGTGTGCTCCCTCACACTATAGAATAGCAGCCCACAGCCACCCCAGAAATTGGTGCATTCATAAGAATTCCTGGTGCTTTGCCCGGCTGTTTCAGTTGCCCTAATGCCTGTGGCAAATTGGGTAATAAGGGGTTAATTCCAGCTTTGTTTTGGTAGCTGACACTATGCCCGAGATTCATAATGTCGTGCTAATGCTAGACACAATGTTGCGCCCAGGCTTTGGGATACTCGGGTGCCAGGCGGCAAGGGTTAACGCTCCGGTTGTCACGGGGAGTGGTGGCCGCGCCTAACCCCGTGTCCTGGGCCTATCTTTCAAAAAGGGGGTGATATTTACAGGGGACTATGTACAAAGTCTGTTGTCGTGACGCCACCTGTAGTTTCTGGTGATATACACCAGCGCTGACACAGTCCACCAGAGGTAGATGGTATCGTGGTTGAGATGTTGAAGTCCTCCACAGGTAGGACTGGACCTCTGGTTCAGCGTTGTGAGAGAGGAATAGCTTGGAGTGGGTCTGGAGGCGGTATAGGGAGTGTTGGAGCAGTCTATGAGAGGCACTGGGGACGGAGAAGGATGACACACGCACATGGCAAAGTCTCTTTTACCTTTTACTGGTGGTACGCAGGTAAAGATGTCCAGGGCACTGACGAGTGACCAGGTTGCACAGTGGATCCCCACAGCAAGTGGGTATAAGGCCTCCTCTGTTCCTTTGTAGTGATTGAAGCACAGCCTGCATGCAGCCAGACTTGCCTCCTCTCTCTTCCTGACTCTGGTGACTCTCTCCTCCTGTGCGGTCTCCGGGTTACCCTCTCTGATCACTGCGGTGCTACACTGCTGTGTCTGGCTCCCTCTCTTGACCACAGAGGAAACTGAGTAGCCAAAGCCTCCACGGTGCAACAGGTTTTCTGTGGTCCTATAGTATCCCACAGGTGCGGATACCCAATATCCGGTGGTTATTTTAGGTGAACTTTCTCAAGTTCTTCCTAACTCCCTTTTGGCTATTTGCTCCTTGCCTTCAGTCCCACTTAGGCTTGCGGGACATAGAAGGGACACTCCGGGTCTCTGGCTAGGGCCTAACCGCGGCACCGACCACCAGGAGGTCTTCACAGCTCTCCTAGCGTCTGCACACTCTGACTAGCTCCTCCCCAGCAGCAGTATTTACAGGGGATCTTGCCTAAGGACAGCAAGTGGGGCTCCCCCTACTGTGTCGGGGTGGAAGGTGTTGTTTGTAGTAGGTACCTGCTGTGGAAACCCATCTGTGCATTAGAGAAGTCTGTGGCTACTTGAGTGAGCAGGGCGCCACAACAACACACAGGGAAAAAACATTTTATTATAACAAAAAACACAAATACTTATCTTGACTCCATCTTTAATACTCCCACATATGACTATAATCCAACACAAGGTCCTACGTGACAATCTAAACTCTGCTGCATAGGTGGTCGTTGTGTAAAAGGAGCCTCCTGTCATTGTGGCCCCTGAAAAAACACACTCAGGGAACTGAGAGCTGCATCTGCATAGCAGTTGCCATTGTACCAGACCTGTATCCTCAGGTGAGTCAGTGAGGTCACCTGAGAACACAGTTCAGGTAACTATGGTAACCGCTATGGTTAATGGGCATCATGGTTACCTGAGTGACCTCAGTGAATTACTGCTTACCAGCTGTAGCTCTTGGTTCACTCATTCCGTGCTCTGTGGGTTGTGTCTTATTTACTATTTAATAGAGTTTCCTAATAGCCGGGTCTAATATTTGCTCAATAATATGAATCTTGGGCTAGTGCTAGCTGGCAATACAAAGCTGGCATTATCCCCTTATTACCCAGCTTGCCATAGTACCAGGGCAAATGGAAGAGCTGAGTAAAGCACCAGGAACTGGAGCTTCTTATGAATGCGCCAATTTCTGTGGCGACTACGGGCTGCCATTCTATAAAATGGGAGGCCCAGATGCGCCACCACTATGCTGAGAATACCAGCCCTCCGGGGGCTAATTTTACCTTGTCTGGCAATTATGAATAGGGTGAAGCCCACATGTTTTTTTTTGGTAGCCTCTGTCTGTGGAGGAGCCGGTTTGGCATCCCTGTGATAGCCGGTTTGGCAGCCTCTGTGAAGGAGTCAGATTTGGTAGCCTCTGCCTGTGAAGGAGCCGGTTTGGTAGCCTCTGTCTGTGGAGGACCCAGGTTTCGCAGCCTCTGTCTGTGCAGGAGCCAGGTTTGGCAGCCTCTGTCTGTGCGAGGAGCCTGGTTTGGCAGCCTCTGTCTGTGAAGGAGCCGGTTTGGCAGTCTCTGTCTGTGGAGGAGCCGGGTTTGGTATCCTCTGTCTGTGGAGGAGTCGGGTTTGGCATCCTTTGTCTGTGGAGGAGCCATGTTTGGCAGCCCCTGTCTGTGGTGGAGCCGGTTTGGCAGCCTCTGTCTGTGGTGGAGCCATTGGGAGCTCTTTGCTTGTTGTGGAGCCGTTTGGCAGCTCTTGTCTGTTGGGGAGTCGGGTTTGGCAGCCTCTGCTGTGAGAGCGGTTGGGACTTTGTCTGTGGTGGAGCCAGGTTTGGCAGCCTCTGTCTGTGGAGGAGCCGGGTTTGGTATCCTCTGTCTGTGGAGGAGTCGGGTTTGGCAGCCTTTGTCTGTGGAGGAGCTGGGTTTGGTAACCTCTTTCTGTAGAGGAGTCGGGTTTGGTATCCTCTGTCTGTGGAGGAGCCGGGTTTGGTATCCTCTGTCTGTAGAGGAGCCGGGTTTGGCAGCCTCTGTCTGTAGAGGAGCCGGGTTTGGCAACCTCTGTCTGTAGAGGAGCCAGGTTTGGTATCCTCTGTCTGTAGAGGAGCCGGGTTTGGCAGCCTCTGTCTGTGGAGGAGCCAGGTTTGGCAGCCTCTGTCTGTAGAGAAGCCAGGTTTGGTATCCTCTTTCTGTAGAGGAGTCGGGTCTGGTATCCTCTGTCTGTGGAGGAGCCGGGTTTGGTATCCTCTGTCTGTAGAGGAGCTGGGTTTGGCAGCCTCTGTCTGTAGAGGAGCCGGGTTTGGCAGCCTCTGTCTGTAGAGGAGCCAGGTTTGGTATGCTCTTTCTGTAGAGGAGTCGGGTTTGGTATCCTCTGTCTGTGGAGGAGCCGGGTTTGGTAACCTCTGTCTGTGGAGGAGCCGGGTTTGGTATCCTCTGTCTGTGGAGGAGCCGGGTTTGGCAGCCTCTGTCTGTGAAGGAGCCGGGTTTGGTAACCTCTGTCTGTGGAGGAGCTGGGTTTGGTAATCTCTGTCTGTGGAGGAGCCGGGTTTGGCAGCCTCTGTCTGTAGAGGAGCCGGGTTTGGTATCCTCTGTCTGTGGAGGAGCCAGGTTTGGTGTCTTCTTTCTGTAGAAAAGCCGGGTTTGGTATCCTCTGTCTGTGGAGGAGCCGGGTTTGGAATCCTCTGTCTGTAGAGGAGCCAGGTTTTGTATCCTCTTTCAGTAGAGGAGCCGGGTTTGGTATCCTCTTTCTGTAGAGGAGCCGGGTTTGGTATCCTCTTTCTGTAGAGGAGCCTGGTTTGGCAGCCTCTGTCTGTGGAGGAGTCAGGTTTGGTATCCTCTTTCTGTAGAGGAGCCGGGTTTGGTATCCTCTTTCTGTACAGGAGCCAGGTTTGGTATCCTCTGTCTGTACAGGAGCCAGGTTTGGTATCCTCTGTCTGTACAGGAGCCAGGTTTGGTATCCTCTTTCTGTAGAGGAGCCGGGTTTGGTATCCTCTTTCTGTACAGGAGCCAGGTTTGGTATCCTATTTCTGTACAGGAGCCAGGTTTGGTATCCTATTTCTGTACAGGAGCCAGGTTTGGTATCCTCTTTCTGTACAGGAGCCAGGTTTGGTATCCTCTTTCTGTAGAGGAGCCAGGTTTGGTATCCTCTTTCTGTACAGGAGCCAGGTTTGGTATCCTCTTTCTGTAGAAGACCTGGGTTTGGTATCCTCTTTCTGTACAGGAGCCAGGTTTGGTATCCTCTGTCTGTACAGGAGCCAGGTTTGGTAGCCTCTGTCTGTACAGGAGCCAGTTTAATATCCTCTGTCTGTGGAGGAGCCGGGTTTGGTATCCTCTTTCTGTAGAGGAGCCAGGTTTGGTATCCTCTTTCTGTAGAGGAGCCAGGTTTGGTATCCTCTTTCTTTGGAGGAGCCAGGTTTGGTATCCTCTTTCTGTAGAGGAGCCAGGTTTGGTATCCTCCTTCTGTAGAGGAGCCGGGTTTGGTATCCTCTTTCTGTAGAGGAGTCGGGTTTGGTATCCTCTTTCTGTACAGGAGCCAGGTTTGGTATCCTCTTTCTGTACAGGAGCCAGGTTTGGTATCCTCTTTCTGTAGAGGAGCCAGGTTTGGTATCCTCTTTCTGTAGAGGAGCCGGGTTTGGTGTCCTCTTTCTGTACAGGAGCCAGGTTTGGTATCCTATTTCTGTACAGGAGCCAGGTTTGGTATCCTCTTTCTGTACAGGAGCCGGGTTTGGTATCCTCTTTCTGTACAGGAGCCAGGTTTGGTATCCTCTTTCTGTACAGGAGCCAGGTTTGGTATCCTATTTCTGTACAGGAGCCAGGTTTGGTATCCTCTTTCTGTACAGGAGCCAGGTTTGGTATCCTCTTTCTGTACAGGAGCCGGGTTTGGTATCCTCTGTCTGTAGAGGAGTCGGGTTTGGTATCCTCTGTCTGTACAGGAGCCAGGTTTGGTATCCTCTGTCTGTAGAGGAGTCGGGTTTGGTATCCTCTGTCTGTGGAGGAGCCGGGTTTGGTATCCTCTTTCTGTGGAGGAGCCGAGTTTGGCAGCCACTTACAAGCATTTTTTTTAAGAGGAATGAAGAGAAATCCCCTAATAATTAATTTGAAAAGTTTTCTAACTTTCTATGAAGACACAATTATAAATGTATAAAGTTAGTTCCTCCTCAATTTGATACTTATTAACTGGACCAGATAAGTAATGGACGGAACCTACAGCACCACTAATCTTGTCATATTAATTAACTCTTTCAGTACTGGGAGATTTTCTTTCCTGGCTGGGATTTTAATGCAGAGCTTGTGCCGTGTTTTCTTACAGGAGATGAATCTTTCATGGTGCGATGACTGAGCGTCTTCAGGATAACATTATTTCTCCGGCTTTTCCTCTCCTGCATCTCGCTCCCTTCGCCGTCTTCGATCTGATTTACTCGCTGTTCCCGGGCAGACTTAAATATACGTCTTGGATGGCAACGAAGCCGAAATTCATGTGGTTACCGGAGGCATGATTCACCATTTTATTACATTACATTTCTCTTTATTGAAAAATATGTAAATATAAAACCGTTATTATTTCATATCGTCCCATAACGGGTCTGATCTATGCGGTAATATCAATGAATTAAAGGGACGAGCTGGAAACTCCCGTAAAACCGTAAAACACAAAAGTGTCGAGGAGGAATGTGTGCAAAATATTTAGTTTATTATACACAATTATACCAAATATAATATTTTATATACTTTTTACCTGTAGCTCGTGGAGCTTTATGTTGACCCGAAAAATTAAAGCACAATTTCACTGTAGATGTGTATAAAGAGCCAGAAACGAGGTCTAGAAATTGGGAATATTCCTATGTTTTCTTCACTTGTGTAAATACATATCACCCCCATGCTTACTGGATGAATGGACTATGTGCTCCGAGCCAATCAGATCTCTCCCTGTATCCTCTCTTTTCCTTGCCATGCAGCTGCACCCCCTCCTCTTCCTACTCCCTGACTACAGCTCCATCTCAATGAATTAGAATATCATCAAAAAGTTCATTATTTTAGTAATTCAATACATAAAGTGAAACACATTTAGGCCTTCTTAAGAACCTTCTGCGGATTGCAGCTACCTCTGGTGACCGGGAGGCTGAAGACTCCTCGGTCTGACCGGTGTTGGCGGCTCAGAGATAGACTTGCCTTTACTGCTCCCGGAGCCGGTACTCCGCTCTGTGGACTGGGATCCTCCCAGACTGGTAGGTAGACGGTCTGACGCCGGGTGTTAGCACACACCCTCAGGATCCCTATTCTCATCTGGGTCACCGCTCTTTCTTGGTGCCCTCCCCTGAAGGGTCCTCCTCGACCTCTCTTGCTTTCCTTCCTTCACTCTCTCCCCTCCCGCTCTCCACTACCCACCTATAAACCTCCCACTGGGACCAGTTACCCTGGTTTAACCAATGGGCCCCTGAGCTAGGTGTGTGGATGCAGGATGAAAGCCACATACGAACGTCCCGCTTCACTGGCCACGGGGATACCGCGCACGCTGATCTGGGTGCAGTACTCCTTCGTGGGGCATTGAACAGTGGGGCGCCACATCCTCTCTCTTCACTTACTGTATCCTCACCCATCTCTTGTAGACTGTGAGCCATTGTGGGCAGAGTCCTCCTCTTCACCTACTTTATCCTCACCCATTCCTTGTAGAGTGTGAGACCTCGCGGGCAGAGTCCTCTCTCCTCACCTACTGTATTCTCACCCATCCCTTGTGGACAGTGAACCCTTGCAGGCAGGGTCCTCTCTCTCCTCCTCCACTGTATCGTCACCTATCCATTGTGAACTGTGAGCTCTCACAGGCAGGGTCCTCTCTCCTCACCTACTGTATCCTCACCCATCCCTTGCAGACTTTGGCCCTCGTGGCAGGGTCCTCTCTCCTCACCTACTGTATCCTCACCCATCTCTTGTAGACTGTGAGCCCTCGTGGGCAGGGTCCTCTCTCCTCACCTACTGTATCCTCACACATCCCTTGTAGACTGTAAGCTCTCACAGGCAGGGTCCTCTCTCCTCACCTACTGTATCCTCACCCATCCCTTGTAGACTGTGAGCCCTTTTGGGTAGGGTCCTCTCTCCTCACCTACTGTATCCTCACCCATCCCTTGTAGACTGTGAGCCCTTGCAGGCAGGGTCCTCTCTTTCCTCCCCCACTGTATAATCACCCATCCCTTGTAAACTGTGAACTCTCGCAGGCAGGGTCCTCTCTACTCACTTACTGTATCCTCACCCATCCCTTGTAGACTGTGAGCTTTCGCAGGCAGGGTCCTCTCTCTCCTCACCTACGCTATCCTCACCCATCCCTTGTAGACTATGAGCCCTTGCAAGCAGGGTCTTCTCTCTTCACCTACTGTATCCTCACCCATCCCTTGTAGACTGTGAGCCCTCGCAGCCAGGGTCCTCTATCCTCACTTACTGTATCCTCACCCATCTCTTGTAGACTATGAGCCATTGTGGGCAGAGTCCTCCTCTTCACCTACTGTATCCTCACCCATTCCTTGTAGAGTGTGAGACCTTACGGGCAGAGTCCTCTCTCCTCACCTACTGTATTCTCACCCATCCCTTGTGGACAGTGAACCCTTGCAGGCAGGGTCCTCTCTCTCCTCCTCCACTGTATCGTCACCTATCCATTGTGAACTGTGAGCTCTCGCAGGCAGGGTCCTCTCTCCTCACCTACTGTATCCTAACCCATCCCTTGCAGACTGTGGCCCTCGTGGGCAGGGTCCTCTCTCTCCTCCTCCACTGTATTGTCACCCATCCATTGTGAACTGTGAGCTCTCGCAGGCAGGGTCCTCTCTTCTCACCTACTGTATCCTCACCCATCCCTTGCAGACTGTGGCCCTCGTGGGCAGGGTCCTCTCTCCTCACCTACTGTATCCTCACCCATCTCTTGTAGACTGTGAGCCCTCGTGGGCAGGGTCCTCTCTCCTCACCTACTGTATCCTCACCCATACCTTGTAGACTGTAAGCTCTCACAGGCAGGGTCCTCTCTCCTCACCTACTGTATCCTCACCCATCCCTTGTAGACTGTGAGCCCTTGCAGGCAGGGTCCTCTCTTTCCTCCCCCACTGTATAATCACCCATCCCTTGTAAACTGTGAACTCTCGCAGGCAGGGTCCTCTCTACTCACTTACTGTATCCTCACCCATCCCTTGTAGACTGTGAGCTTTCGCAGGCAGGGTCCTCTCTCTCCTCACCTACGCTATCCTCACCCATCCCTTGTAGACTATGAGCCCTTGCAAGCAGGGTCTTCTCTCTTCACCTACTGTATCCTCACCCATCCCTTGTAGACTGTGAGCCCTCGCAGCCAGGGTCCTCTCTCCTCACCTACTGTATTCTCACCCATCTCTTGTAGACTGTGAGCTCTCGTGGGCAGGGTCCTCTCTCCTCACTTACTGTATCCTCACCCATCTCTTGTAGACTGTGAGCCCTTGTGAGCAGGGTCCTCTCTCCTCACCTACTGTATTCTCATCCATCCCTTGTAGACTGTGGCCCTCGTGAGCAGGGTCTTCTCTCCTGACCTACTGTATCCTCACCCATCCCTTGTAGACTATGAGCCCTCGCGGGCAGGGCCCTCTCTCCTCCTGTACCTGTGTGTGTCTTGTATTGTTCATGACTATTGTACTTGTCTATGTATGCCCTCTCCACATGTAAAGCGCCATGGAATCAATGGTGCTATAATAATAATTAATAATAATGTTTTTTTACTCCATTGGAAGCACCATGGAAATCCTATAGATCTGAAATAAATACTCGCCAAGGTTTCCATGACGTGTGCACGAGCTCATCTCGAGCTCCACCCTCACGCCTGTCTCTATTACTCACCAAAGTGCCTTCAAGTATCTCAACGAAACTTCTCAAAAAAAAAAATCTGAACAAAAGAACATAAAAGGATGATATAAAAGCTCCCGGAGAACGTCGTACGGAATTGTGGAGGAAAATGGATGTAAAAAAAAAAGAAGTGATGGGAAAATTGTTATTGATTCTTAGGCGCACTTACATTCGTGTTTTATTCTCGTGCAATTAACATGAGCACATTAGGTATTTCAATTAAGCTGAGAGCAAACAAACACGGGGTCTGAAATGTTTTCAGTTCTGCATATTAAAGACGGTATTGTCATGCGGTGAAATATCTCGGGCTGAATACAGGTGGCTGCAAGTTAATTTAATTGCAAAGAGTCTCCTTTGTTTAAAAAGAACCCTGCAAACAGCTCTATCTTTGGTGTTCTATATTTCCTGCAGCACCCCCGCTGGAGAAATGAAGTATTACATGGCGCTTAATGATATGAATAGGCTGTCTTTATAATGCATGGACATGTCGGGCCCCTAAAAAAGAGGTCCTCTGTATAAGGCTTCATTCCCACGTCCGTGTAAAAAAACACACTAGTGGCATGTTGTATGTTCCGTTTGGTAAAGCTGTGGGGTCATCCATGTGTATGTATGTGTCATTTGAATGACATCCATGTGCTATCCCATGCGACGTAAACAAGCACAATACTGAAATTATTGTTTTTTTATGTGTAAAAGATGTTCAAAGATAATGATAGATACATAGATAATTGATACATAGATAATAGATAGATAAATGATAGATATATACTTTACAGTTTTTGGCCAAATAAATACACAATTATTTACAAAAACACCTTTGGGTTCTCCTTATTTTTGACAAAAACCCAAGGTAAAGTATACAGCTGCGGGCTGGTATTATCAGGCCCATGGTTATTTGTGCCTTCCCAGCCTAAATACATCAGAACAAAGCCCCCCAGAAGCGGAATATCTTTTGCTGATTGCCCTGGTGTGGCGGCAATCTGGGTAATGGCTTATGGGGTTGATGTCAGCTGTGAATTGTCAGCTGGAATCAAGCCATGGGGTCTGTCAGACAGCCCCATTACTAACCAGACAAATATAGAGTTAAAAAAGACACACGACATAAATATTTTATTTTAACCCCCTCTGACTCTAGATCTCATTCACCAATTTATTGAAAACAAAAATAAGCCATGAAGATTCGACGTAGTCCAATGAATCCAAAGTAGTCTACAAAAGTAAAATTGAAAACAAAGAAAGATAGAATTAAAGAAAGAAAGACATGAACCAGTCCCCATTCACCAATTTATTCCCAAAAGAACTCCCACAGAGGCCCAATGTAGTCCTCATGGAGGTCCCACAATCGATCCCTGATTCCTTTGCTCAGCATTGGCAGTCTCATTAAAAAGAATGAAGCCTCATAGGCGGTAACAGCAGCCACTCTCAGGTCTCATGCTGCACTTATGACAGGGGGTGATGTCATAGGTTACCGTAGTTCACAGTCGTGTTGCATGGAGGTAGCATGAGATCCGGATGCTGTGAACTGCGGTAACCTTATATCGTCACCGCTCGTCGCACTTGTCACACAGATGAAACATATGTACACACGGATATACAAAACAGAACAAGTCACTATTAGACAGCGGTCCTTGGAGAAATCACCTTGTGCATTCACATTCGCATGTATTATATAGAGTCATTACACACAGAGTGATCTACTTCGTGTTTATTTCTGTAAATGTTGATGATTAATGAAAACCCAAAGGTCATTATCTCAGAAAATTAAAGTAGGGAGGACGAAGGGTCTGAGAGATAAAATATGACCTAAATAGGTATCAGAGGCTTCACCTTGTGTGGTTGTGACAGTCACAACCACTATAAAAGCAGATCACGGCTGTGCAGTCCCCAGCGTGGTGCATATAGAGTAGGGAGGATGAAAGGTTAAACACCGCGCTGCCATATTCCACCAGACATCAAAGGGTGAATATAATATTGATTTATTAGTCAACGCGTTTCAGGACTCCCTGGCACCTTCCTCAGGACAAATCTATATCATATTGCCATGTTTCTGGGAGCACATTCCCTGATTACACAGGACGATCGACTGCCAACTTGTATATATGACAGGTACTGAGGGTCTGTGACTGGTATTGAGGTCTGTGACTGTTACTGAGGGATCTGAGCTGAGAGTGATCTAGGGATCTGTGACTGGTACTGAGGGTCTGTGTGACTGGTACTGAGGCTCTGTCATTGGCTTGGCAGGTATACATACCACTTTGCATGGCTATTGGCCAAGGAGAGTCTGGTTTATGGTATTATTTTATTATTTATTTTTATAGCACCATTAATTCCCTGGTCTGTACATCAGAAGGGTTATTATGGGCCCCCAGGGCCATGGAGTACTTGAATCGGGCTGTGGTGCTCTGGGCAGTCACAGGGTCAAGACCGGCTCCGTGATCCTGGGTTCAGTATTAAAGAGCTTTTGGGGAATTATAGGAAGGATTATTCGTGATGCCACCCGAGGATTGTGGCTATGAGTGGCCACGTGTGCGAACCTTGGGATAAGGAGGGCATGGATGTGTGTTCCAGATGAGCGGATAGTAGGGCAGTGGGTGTGAGGGTGTGTGTATCGGGCCCACAAGGGTCTGGGCTACTCAGATCTCGGGCGGTTGGGTGCAAGGATGTCACGGGTGGTCGGTGCCTGAGTTCGTGCCAAGTCTTGGGGTGACAATAAAAAGGGGGAATTTACAGGGATAAGAGTTTATAGATGAATGTCTGACGCCACCTGTAGATCCAGTAATGGCACTGGCGCTGCTGTAGACCTCCGGGGGATGAATGGCAGCAAAGGTGTTGTAGCTCTCTACAGGTAGAGCAGGGTCTCCCGGGGCAGTGTAATCTGATGTAGGAATAGGGCAGCGTAGTCTCTGCTGTGAGACTGTAATGTCATAGTTACCAGGAAGGAAACACAGAACGCTTGCTCTCCACGGTCTTTACTCTAGTAAACTGCAGTTTACAGGGTATACGATGGTTACAGCCAGGGTAGCAGACCGGGTGCAGAAGGCAATGTATGTCTGAAGCTCCAGCTATGTTCCTTCTTTCCTCTTCCACTGTCCTACCTCTGTGCACTCCTTCTTCCTCGTGCTGCCCTGCATGAATCCCGCTTACTACCAGGCTTGTTGGGTGATATGAGATACCCTTCTTCTCTCTAAGGGGCTCAACCCGGTTTGGTGCTTCTGGTGGGGACTGTGCATATTTATCAGGCGGATCGTGCTCCTACAGTTGTGACCAAAAGTATTGACACCCCTGCAATTCTATCATATAATACTCAGTTTCTTCCTGAAAATGATTGCAATCACAAATTCTTTGGTATTATTATCTTCATTTAATTTGTCTTCAATGAAAAAACACAAAAGAGAATGAAGCAAAAAGCAAAACATTGATCATTTCACACAAAACTCCAAAAATGGGCCAGACAAAAGTATTGGCACCCTCAGCCTAATACTTGGTTGCACAACCTTTAGCCAAAATAACTGCGATCAACCGCTTCCAGTAACCATCAATGAGTTTCTTACAATGCTCTGCTGGAATTTTAGACCATTCTTCTTTGGCAAACTGCTCCAGGTCCCTGATATTTGAAGGGTGCCTTCTCCAAACTGCCATTTTTAGATCTCTCCACAGGTGTTCTATGGGATTCAGGTCTGGACTCATTGCTGGCCACCTTAGAAGTCTCCGGTGCTTTCTCTCAAACTATTTTCTAGTGCTTTTTGAAGTGTGTTTTGGGTAATTGTCCTGCTGGAAGACCCATGACCTCTGAGGGAGACCCAGCTTTCTCACACTGGGCCCTACATTATGCTGTAAAATTTGTTGGTAGTCTTCAGACTTCATAATGCCATGCACACAGTCAAGCAGTCCAGTGCCAAAGGCAGCAAAGCAACCCCAAAACATCAGGGAGCCTCCGCCATGTTTGACTGTAGGGACCGTGTTCTTTTCTTTGAATGCCTCTTTTTTTCTCCTGTAAACTCTATGTTGATGCCTTTGCCCATAAAGCTCTACTTTTGTCTCATCTGACCAGAGAACATTCTTCCAAAACGATTTAGTCTTTCTCAGGTAAGTTTTGGCAAACTCCAGCCTGGCTTTTTTATGTCTCGGGGTAAGAAGTGGGGTCTTCCTGGGTCTCCTACCATACAGTCCCTTTTCATTCAGACGCTGACGGATAGTACGGGTTGACACTGTTGTACCCTCGGACTGCAGGGCAGCTTGAACTTGTTTGGATGTTAGTCGAGGTTCTTTATCCACCATCCGCACAATCTTGTGTTGAAATCTCTCGTCAATTTTTCTTTTCCATCCACATCTAGGGAGGTTAGCCACAGTGCCATGGGCTTTACACTTCTTGATGACACTGCGCACGGTAGACACAGGAACATTCAGGTCTTTGGAGATGGACTTGTAGCCTTGAGATTGCTCATGCTTCCTCACAATTTGGTTTCTCAAGTCCTCAGACAGTTCTTTGGTCTTCTTTCTTTGCTCCATGCTCAATGTGGTACACACAAGGACACAGGACAGAGGTTGAGTCAACTTTAATCCATGTCAACTGGCTGCAAGTGTGATTTAGTTATTGCCAACACCAGTTAGGTGCCACAGGTAAGTTACAGGTGCTGTTAATTACACAAATTAGAGAAGCATCACATGATTTTTCTAACAGTGCCAATACTTTTGTCCACCCCCTTTTTCATGTTTGGGGTGGAATTAGATCCAATTTGGCTTTAGGACAATTCTTTTTGTGTTGTTTCATTGAAGACAAATTAAATGAAGATAATAATACCAAAGAATTTGTGATTGCAATCATTTTCAGGAAGAAACTGAGTATTATCTGACAGAATTGCAGGGGTGTCAATACTTTTGGCCACAACTGTAAGAAGCTGTCGATCATACCGATGTTTGCGGCTCAGGGATGGACCTCTGCACTGCTTCGGAGCCGGTACCCCGCTTTGGACTGGGCCAGGGTGTTCAGTCACCCTCTGTCTGTCCCTCTCTGTCTGGGTCACCAGGTTGAGGTGCCCTCCCTGTTACTTTTCCTTCTCTTGTGTCTCTCTCACTCTCCTATGTTCCCCTGCTATCTCCCAGGTTCTTTCAGGTTCTTCTGTCTGTTTCCCGCTCTTTTCCCACTAATTATATACCCTAGTTCTCCTCCCACCGGGGCCGTTTACCCTGGTGACAGGCTGTCCAATTGGCCCCCTGTCTATAGGTGTATGTATGTGATGGGGAACTTCAGACTTAAATTACTCCCTTCCAGGACAAGAATACTGCACCTTCTGTTCGGGGTGCAGTACCCTTTTGTAGCGCGCTGACCAGCGGTGCGCTACAGGTGCAAGAATCCCCCACCTCCCAGTATTGGCTGCCGGGACGTTAGGCCCTGCATAGCTTTGGACTCTGGTGTCTGTTTCTTGGAGCTTACTCCTCTGGGGTGAGCTTGACACTGCTCCGCTCCCCATGCTCTCCTCGCCTTCCTCAGACCCTTGCTTATCGGTCACTTAAGCTAAGTCTGGCTCTCCTGGGATGAGGTTAGCACTGCTCCAGTCCACAGGATGTCTTCCTCAGTCCTCCTAGGAACTGAACTGACTAACTCCGCCCCAGACTAGAATTTATAGGGGAGCTGCCCTGAGCCGGGGCTTTGAGCTCCCCCTTCAGGTCTGGAGGCAGAAAGGTGTTGTGTGCTTTGTGTTTTGCCTGGTGTGATACCCTCTGTTGCTCTCAGGTATGACACTATTCCCCTAGGGAGATAATGACATTGTAGCATCCAGACTCTAGGGTGTCACAGTTACATACAAAATTTTAGATATAGTTTACAGTAAACAAATACAATGACAGACTGGTACAGAGGGAAGAGGACCCTGCCCTTGTGAGCTTACATTCTACAGGGCAATGGGGAGGGAGACATTAGGTCAGGGGTGCAGCAGGTCCGGTGGCGGTGGGGCGGTAGCTCCAGAGGCGGTGGGGTGGCAGCTTGGTCATTGCAGGCTGTAAGCTTTCCTGAAGAGATGGGTTTTCAGGTTCCATCTGAAGGATCCGAGTGTGGTGGATAATCAGACATGTTGGGGCGCAAAATTCCAGAGGATGGGGGATATCCGGGAAAAGTCTTGGACGCGGTTTTGTGAGGAACAGATAAGTGTGGAGGAGAGGAGGAGGTCTGGGGAGGATCAAAGATTACATGAGGTTTATATATTGGGAGATTAGTTCTGAGATAGAGGGAGGGGACAGGTTGTGGACGGCTCTGTAGGTCAGTGTAAGGGTGCTTTCACACCACGATTTTTGCATTTCCGATGCTGTCCGATAAAAATCGGACAGCATCGGACCGATTTTCGGATCCCATGTATCCCTATGGGGATCGGACCGAATCGGATGTGCACTAAATGCCATCCAATTTGGTCCGATCCGATTCTGCCCGATTTTGACCGATTTTTTTCAGGAGAAAAAAATCGTTGCCTGCAGCGATTTTTTAATCCGATTACAAAATCTGACAGACTCGGATCGGACCAAATCGGATGGCATTTAGTGCACATCCGATCTGACCCGATCCCTAACATGGGGCCCCTATGGAGAAGGGTCCGAGAAAACATGTGATGTCCCCTCGGACCCTATTTTACTGTACTGAGCATGCTCAGTACAGTAAAACTGCTCCTGGGAGCACAAGGGTTAAAAAGAAAAAAAAAAAAAAGTTTATTCTCACCTCTCCCCGAGCCCCCGCCGTCTTCCGCCATCTTCCTCTAGGCTCCCGGTGGCTCGCGCAGGCTGCCGCAGGCTCCGGTGTCAGCAGAGGTGTACCTCTGCTGTTCAGGACCTGCGGTGATGTCACAGTCATGTGACCGCGGGTTCACCATGGTGAACCCGCGGTCACGTGACTGTGACATCACCGCAGGTCCTGTGTACAGAAGAGGTACACCTCTGCTGACACCGGCAGCCTGCGGGAGCCTGCGCGAGCCACCGGGAGCCTAGAGGAAGATGGCGGAAGACGGCGGGGGCTCGGGGAGAGGTGAGAATAAACTTTTTTTTTTTTTTCTTTTTTTGCAGCCCGGCGCCGATTTTATGCCGGAATCGGGTGCCTATTTGGCACCCGATTCCAGGCATCAGAAGGGAGCCGATGCTGTCCGATTTATATCGGACAGCATCGGCTCCCTAAAAATCGTGGTGTGAACGCACCCTTAGTAGTTTGAGCTGGAGGGAAGAAACAGGGGAGTAGCGAGGAGAGATGTGCATTAGTCGGGCAACAGAGTTGAGGACAGACTGGAGAGGTACAAGAGTGTTAGCAGGGAGGCCGCAGAGGAGGATGTTGCAGTAATTGAGGCAGGAAATGATGAGGGCATGTACAAGAATTTTAGTAGATTGAGGGCTGAGGAAAGAACGGATTCTGGAAATATTTTTGAGTTGGAGGCGGCAGGAGGTGGTAAGAGTTTGGATGTGTGATTTAAAGGACAGGGCAGAGTCAAGAGTTCATTCACATGGAGCTGGCTACCACATGGCAGGCCCCTACCAGCATATTTATTTGTAGAAGGGATTACATATGAGAGCCTTTTGATTGTGCACATCCTGAACCCTGCCTCATATGTCTACTATGACATCCCATAATCTGCTGCCCGCTGCCATGTGGTTTGTTGCACCCTAACATGGATGATTGCTCTGTTATATCATAGAGGAAGATCTGCTTCCATCTTTCTGTCAGATGTATTTTCTTCTCTGATATGGTCGCCCATTGAATCCAATGGTATGTGTGGCTTGACCACCTAAAAGACAGAGCTACAGCTATATCTCCATTTCTTCTGATGAGCCCCGCTACATAGGAAGGGGTGAAACGCGTCAAGCGACTGGAGAATTAATTTATCCAAAATTTGGGAACTGCTGTGAACCGGCTGGGAGTCCCCTGAAAAATACAAGCTGTTCTTGGACCCCCAAGTTAAGTTTGAATCAGGATCATCCTCCTCTCCGCTCTCCTTGTTTGTTGTTAGGGAAAATTTAAGGGTAAGCCACCGATGAGTGGGGGCACTACAGTTTAAGGTGCGTAAACTCTCCACTGTCACACACAGAGAACAGGTCTAGAAGGAGGAGGATGGAGAATTGTATATTAGCTTTGGCTGTAAGTCATTAGTAATTTAGGTTAGGGTAGTTTTGGTGGAGTGGTGGAAGCCGGATTGTAGGTTGTCAAGGAGAGAGTTAGATGAGAGGTGGGAGGAAAGTTGAGCATGGACTAGGGATGGGCGAATCTACTCGCTAGGACTCGTTACTAGGCGAGTAGTAAGGGACTCGCAGGACTCGGTACTCTGCGAGTTTCCCAGCGTACTCGCACGAGTCCAATGCAAATCAATGGCAAACGCTGACAAAACTAGGATTGCCATTGTTTGCATTAGACTCGGCTACTGTGCCAGTGATAGCAGGGAAACTCGCAAAGTAACTGCTGTTACATTGCGAGCTGAGTCCAGCTGTCTTCTCTGTGCAGGCTGCCAGCTCCAGGGTCCTAGAGCCCGCCTGCTCACAGACATGATGTAGCAGAGCTGAGATTGTTCTCAGTCTGCTCATTCCCTGTGCATAGACATCTATATCTATGCACAGGGGATGTAGCAGAGAGGACATCGCGTTTTGGACTACGTCGGACGGAAGAGGATTTTTTTAATTAAAGATGGAGTTCTTGGCTTTTTTTTTTATTTCAAATAAAAAAATTTCTCTGTGTTGTGTTTTTTTAACCCTTTATTGGAGATTCTTAGTGGCCGGGTCAAACGTGGCCTGACATTAAGAATCTCGGGCTTAATACCAGCTTGTATAACAAAGCTGGTATTAACCCCTTTATTACCCAGCGTGCTACCGCCACCAGGGCCGCTGGAAGAGCGGGGTTCAGCGCCAGAGGATGGCGCTTCAATGAACGCGCCATCTTCTGGGGCGGCTGCGGGCTGCAATTTGCAGCGGGGGGTGCCCAGAAAGCTTGGGCATCCCTGCGCTGCGGATTCCAGCCCCCAGCTGCTTAGCTGTACCTGGCTAGACATAGAAATTGCGCGGAGCCCCACGCAAATTTTTTTATTTATTTCATGAATTTCAGAGTCAGAGTCTCAGAGTCAGAGTCTCAGAGTCAGAGTCTCAGAGTCAGAGTCTCAGAGTCAGAGTCAGAGTCTCAGAGTCAGAGTCAGAGTCTCAGAGTCAGAGTCTCAGAGTCAGAGTCTCAGAGTCAGAGTCTCAGAGTCAGAGTCTCAGAGTCTCAGAGTCAGAGTCTCAGATTCAGAGTCTCACCCTCAGAGCAAGAGTCAGAGTCTCAGAGTCAGAGTCTCAGAGTCAGAGTCTCAGAGTCAGAATCTCAGAGTCAGAGTCTGAGTCAGAGTCTCAGAGTCAGAGTCAGAGTCTCAGAGTCAGAGTCTCAGAGTCAGAGTCTCAGAGTCAGAGTCAGAGTCTCAGAGTCAGAGTCTCAGAGTCAGAGTCTCAGAGTCAGAGTCTCAGAGTCAGAGTCAGAGTCTCAGAGTCAGAGTCTCAAGAGTCAGAGTCTCAGAGTCAGAGTCAGAGTCTCAGAGTCAGAGTCTCAGAGTCAGAGTCTCAAGAGTCAGAGTCTCAGAGTCAGAGTCAGAGTCTCAGAGTCAGAATCTCAGAATTTCATGAAATAATTGAAAAAAAATGCGTGGGGCTCCGCGCAATTTCTATGTCTAGCCAGGTACAGCTAAGCATCTGGGGGCTGGAATCCGCAGCGCAGGGATGCCCAAGCTTTCTGGGCACCCCCCGCTGCAAATTGCAGCCCGCAGCCGCCCCAGAAGATGGCGCGTTCATTGAAGCGCCATCCTCTGGCGCTGAACCCCGCTCTTCCAGCGGCCCTGGTGGCAGTGGCACGCTGGGTAATAATGAGGTTAGGGCCAGCTTTGTATTATCAGCTGGCCCTAAGCCCGAAATTTATGGCGGTCACGCCAATATTAGACATGACCGCCATGAATTTCTATTAAATTGTTTTAAAAAAAACAACACAGAGAAAATTTTTATTAGAAATAAAAAAAAAACCATTAGGGACTCCATCTTTAATTAAAAAAATCCTCTTCCGTCCGACGCAGTGCAAAACGCGATGTCCTCTCTGCTACATCCCTGTGCATAGATATAGATGTCTATGCACAGGGAATGAGCAGACTGAGAACAATCTCAGCACTGCTACATCATCTCTGTGCACAGACATTCATGTCTGTACACAGGGAATGAGCAGACTGAGAACAATCTCAGCACTGCTACATCAGGCAGCAGGCGGGCTCTAGGACCCTGGAGCTGCGGCAGCCAGCACACAAAGCAGACAGGACTCTTATCTTTGCGAGTTTCCCAGCGATTACTTGCAAAGTAAACTAGTCCAATGCAAATCAATGGCAATGCGAGTCTCTGACAAAACTAGGATTGCTTCAGGCTGAAGCTTCCGAGACACATCTGTGATTTGTAAATCGCACACTACTCGCTATTACTCGCTTCCCCATTCATTAACATTGGACTCGCTAGACTCGCAACGAGTAGCGAGTCCTGTGCTCGGACTCGCTAGAGTCAAGCGATTCCGAGTAATTTAGGATTCGCCCATCACTAGCATGGACGTTTTGCTCAAGGAGTTTGGAAGAAAACAGGAGCAGTAATACGGGGCGGTAACTCGTCATAGAAGTCGGGTCAAGGTTTGGCTTTTTGAGGATGGGCGTGATTGTGGCATGTTTGAAAGCAGATGGGAAATACCAGAAGTTAGCGATAGATTGAAGAGGTGGGTTAGGGCTGGAATGAGATTGTTGGGGAGGAGGTGGGAAGGGATGGGGTCAAGTGCACAGGTGGTGAGGTGTGATTTGGAGAGGAGACGAGTAAGCTCTACTTCAGTGATGTTGGAGAGGGAGGTTATGAGGGAAGGGCAGAGGTCTTGTATATGGAGTGATTGGGGTGGTGGAATGATAAAGGTTTGCCTTGTTTGGTCGATCTTATTTTTGAAGTATGTGGTGAAGTCCTCAGCAGAGATGAGGGGATTCGGAGGGGGCAGTGGTGGGCGGAGGAGAGAGTTAAAAGTGCTGAACAGTTGTTTGGGGTTGTGGGATAAGGAAGATACAAGGTTTGGGCTGTAGGTCTGTTTAGCAGAGGTGAGGGCTGATTTGAAGGCGAGTGTAGCTTGTTTGAAGGCAGTGAATTCATCTGACAGGTGTGTTTTCTTCAACGCTGCTCCGCAGTCCTGGACACTTGTCGAAGTATTTTTAGTGAGATTGATGTGCCAGGTTGCCCATTGATTCATCGCACCTTGCGATGAACGAGAGGGGCGACTGAGTCTATGGCTGATGTGAGGGTGGCCTTATAGAAAGCAGTGGCACTGTCCATATCGTGGAGTGAAAATATGGATGACAGAGGTAGAATAGAGTCTGAGAGTTGATGAATGTGTAAATGAGCAAGGTTTTTGCGAGGATGAACTAGTGGTTGGAAGTTGGGGGCTGGTGAGGAGGACAAGGATGAGAAGGTGAGTAGATGGTGGTCAGATAGGGGGAAGGGGAGGTTGTGAGATTAGATTAGGAACAGAGGCTGGTAAAGATGGTTTAAGTATGTCCGTCTGTGTGGTGGCGTGCAGGACCACTAAGTCCAAAGGATGAGGTAAGTGAAAGGAGTTGAGGGCTGGCTGTGGTGTCAGTAGCGATATTAAACTCACCATGATGATGGTGGGAGAGAAAGAAGCCAGGTGGAGAATTGGTCAATGAGCAGTGCCGAGCCCAATGGTCAGTAATACGGCCATTGGAGTTGAGGGAGAGTAAACAAGCGGATGAACTTTGAAAGAAAGAGGTGGGGTTGATGGTTGAAGTAGCAGTTGCAGAGAGGAGGAAGCCCACTCCTCCACCATGCCTGATGCAGGCGAGGTGCTGAGTAAGTGAAGGACACCATAGCTCAGTGCAGCAGGGAAGGCTGTGTCAGAAGCTGTCAGCCAGGTCTCAAGAGGGCCAAGAAGGAAAGGTTTCGGAAAGTAAAAACGTAATGGATTATGCAGAGCTTTTCAAATGGAGTGGGCATTCCAAAGTGCTGTAGAGAGAGAAAGCAGGGGGGTGGGGGTAGGGGCATGTGTTTTACATGTGAGGGATTGCGGTAGTTTATATTTCTTTGGTGGAGGTGAGGATAGGTGGGACGTATGGGGTGGGCGGCAAGGATTGGGGATATGTCGCCAGCATTGAGAAGTAGTAAAGAAAGAGAAAGCAGCATAGGTATTTGATATGATTCAGGTTCCACTAAATCTAATACTGCAGAAGAGTTGAATACATGTCAGAGGCAGGAGAGGCACAGACATCACATTATATTACAGCAGAGGCAATGATCACGGCCGGAGAATATGGGAAGAACACAGTTATTGGCGTGGGTCGGAAGACATCTGTTTTATGCAGTGTAAGTGGCGTCTATCAGGCCAGGCACAGCACATGATTGCTGTGATATATAATAGTCCCAGATATCACACAAGTCAATCATTCGCAGCCGAAGTCTTCATTTTCCATCTCCTACAATGATAATTTCTCCGGACTTGTCAAGGACACAGCGTTATTAGAATACTGATTCTGCTAGTCATACTATAAAGGGCAGTGTGATCAATACCAGCAATAACGAGACAGCGGATCTTCAATACCCATTCTGCAAAGCAAAATTTTACTCCAGAAATTAGTAACCCTGTATGAAATAGTAATTAATCTATTTTGCTCCTGACT
Source organism: Allobates femoralis (assembly GCA_033576535.1). NCBI lineage: Eukaryota > Metazoa > Chordata > Amphibia > Anura > Aromobatidae > Allobates > Allobates femoralis. The sequence continues at coordinate 554,713,196 of JARQOC010000005.1, forward strand.
CAACATATTCTGAAATGACTGGCACTAGTTGACCGGATTTGAAAAAAAAATATTATTCTGAGACACTGTCGGGTGATGTTTATACTTTATTTGTCTTTTGTGATGTGGATTTCAGTCTGTTGACTACCAAAATATCTGAGATCTGAATACTCCTATAAAGAGCATTGCATACCTGCCAGAGCTGACATGTTCAAAGCAAAGTAATGGGAGCACATGTACTGCAATAAAATGATATTTATCTTTCTATGCTAACTAATTTCATTATATATCTGTATGAATGATAAAACTCTGTCTGCAGCCACCAATAGGGGGAGCTCACTGTAGAATAATAGAAATGAGGCTGGTTATAACCACCACTACAGGGAGATGATGTCACGCACAGACTAGGAGATGTCTGGCAGTAACGGTGCACCACCAACAGGCTATAAAGGGAGAGGAGGACCCTGACGGTGGGACACCTCCTGACACTAACTGTGTATGGCCCCTAATCTCTCCTATCATCCCTAAGTGGGTCCTCCCCCACCATCACGTGCCCTACTCCCTGATGTGTCCCCCCACTCACTCGCCCTGGCTAGTGCGAAGGTGGTGAGTGCACTAGACTTCCCCTCTAACGTAGTGCAACACAGAAAAAGGTAGGCAGACAAGGGAACGACAATGGGATGTAAAGGAGAGGAAGACGCTGATGAAGGTAAACCTCCTGACACTATCTTGTGTCTGGCTACCCTAATGTCCCTAAGTGGGTCCTTCCCTCCTCCACTGTCACATGCCATGGCTAGTGCGAAGGCTGGTGAGTTCACTAGACTTCACCTCTAATGTAGTGCAATACAGGTGAAGGTAGAAAGGCGGGAAGTACAACGGAATGTAAAGGGAGAAGAAGACGTTGACGGCAAGACACCTCATGACACTAACCTGTGTCTTGCCCCTAAGTTCCCCTAAAGTCCCTAAGCAGGTCATTTCTACCTCCGCCGTCACCTGCCCAGTCCGTGATGTGTCCCTCCACTCACCCTAGCTAGTGTGAAGGATGGTGAGTGCACTAGACTTCCCCTCTAATGGAGTGCAATACAGGTGAAGGTAGAAGGGCTGGGAAGTGCAATGGAATATAAAGGGAGAAGAAGACGTTGACGGCGAGACACCTCCTGACAGTAACCTGTGTCTTGCCCCTAAGTTCCCCTAAAGTCCCTAAGCAGATCATTTCTACCTCCACCATCATGTGCCCAGTCCCTAATGTGTCCCTCCACTCACCCTGGCTAGTGTGAAGGTTGGTGAGTGCACTAGACTTCCCCTCTAACGTAGTGCAACAAAGCCGAAGGTACGCAGACAGGGGAAGTACAACAAGATGTAAAGGGACAGGAAGACCCTGACACTGGGATGCCTCTTGACACTAACCTGTTTGTCCCCTAAGCCCCCCTAACGTCCCTAAGCAGGTCCTTCCTCCCACTGCTGTCAAGTGCCAAGTCCCTGATCTGTCCCTCCACTTAACCTTACTAGTGCGAATGCTAGAGACTGCACTAAACATCCCCTCTAATGCAGTGCTACACAGGGGATGGTAGACAGACAGGGAACATAGATAACAAAGAATATAAAACCAACTTTACTACTGCAGCCAGACACCAGGATGCAGGCAACTGGGCTCCAGCAGCTATACCAAGCTTGCTTCCTTCCTCCACGGCGGTTAGTAAAGAAAGAATCTATTAACGGCGACAGTAGATAGGCCATGTGCATATTTAAAGGGATGGGTGTGGTCACAAACTGGCAGCACCTGAAATAGAACTGATCAGGAACTATCAGCAACGAAATAGTCAATAACCCTTGCTATGGCAGAAGAAAGAAAACACATCTTAAATCCTGAGTTTCACAAAACAATGTGAAGCTCTGATCCCTGAGGTTCACCAGTATCTTGAGTACAGGAGACAGTCGTGACAGATGAATGCATGAATAATATAATTGTAGCTTCCTTCATTCACCACTAGGGGGAAAGCACTGCAGAATTATGCATAAATAATAGAATTATTGCTGCCATCAGTCACCACTAGGGGGAGCTCACTAGAGAATGAGGAATACATTAAAAAAATACTGGCTACCTCTAGTCACCACTAGAAGGAGCTCCCTGCAGAATAATGTCTCCATCAGCCACCATTAGGGGGATCTCAGTACAGAACAATGATGTAATTCTCACTGCCTGTGGCCACCACTATGGAGAGTTCACTACAGAATAATGATAAATTGTAGCTGCCTGTGGTCTCCACTAGGGGGAGTTCACTAAAAATAATGATGTAATGATGGCTGCCTGTGGCCACCACTAGCGGTAGCTCCTCGCAGAATGATATAATTCTGCATGCCCATAGCCACCACTAGGAAGAGCTCACAGCAGAATAATGATTATATAATTCTAGCTGCCTGTGACCACCACTTGGGGAACACACTGTAGAATAATGATTATTTAATTCTAGCTGTCTGTTGCCACAAAAAGGAGGGATTCCCTACGGAATAATGATGATATACAGTATCTCTAGCTGCCTATGGCCACCACTAGGGGAGATCACAGCAGAATAACGATTATATAATTGTAGCTGCCTGTGGCCACCACTAGAGGGAGATCAGAGCAGAATAGTGATGATATAATTCTTACTGCCTCTGGCCACTACTGGGGGAGCTCACTGCAAAATAATGATATAATTCTGGCTGCTTGTGTTCACCACTAGGGGGAGCTTGCTATGGAATAATGATAATATATTTCTAGCTGCCTGTGGCCACCACTAGGGAGAGCTCACAGCAGAGTCATGATGATATAATCTAGCTGCCTGTGGCCCACTAGGGAGCTCACAGCAGATATCGTCATATAATCCAGCTACCTGTGGACACACAGAGGAGCTCACAGCAGAATAATGATATATAATTTCTAGCTGTCTATGTCCACCACTAGGGGAGCTCCCTGCAGAATAATGATGATATAATGCTAGCTGCCTGTTGCCACCACTAGAGGGAGCTCACAGCAGAATAATGATGATATAATTCTAGCTACCTGTGGCCACCACTAGAAGGAGTTCACAGCAGAATTATGATGATATAATTTTAGCTGCCTGTGGCCACCACTAGGGGGAGCTCCCTGCAGAATTATGATGATATAATTCTAGCTGCCTGTGGCCACCACTAGAGGAGCTCACAGCAGAACAATGATGATATAATTCTAGCTGCCTGTGTCCCCCACTAGGGGTCACTGTAGAATAATTATGATATAATTCTAGCTGCTTGTGACCACCTCTAGGGGGAGCTCACTGCAGAATAATGATTATATAATTTTAGCTGCCTGTGGGTACCACCAGAGGGAGCTCACAGCAGAATAATGATGATATATCTAGCTCCTGTTCCCACTAGGAAGTCACTGTAGAATATGAATAATTCAGCTGCTGTTCCCCCACTAGGGGAAGCTCACTGTAGAATAAATTATGATATAATTCTAGTTGCTTGTGACCACCTCTAGGGGGAGCTCACTGAGAATAATTATGATATAATTCTAGTTGCTTGTGACCACCTCTAGGGGAAGCTCACTGTAGAATAATTATGATATAATTCTAGTTGCTTGTGACCACCTCTAGGGGAGCTCACTGGAGAATAATTATGATATAATTCTAGTTGCTTGTGACCACCTCTAGGAGTACTGAGAATAATATGAATAATTCTAGTTGCTGTGACCACTCTAGGGGCTCACTGAAATAATGATGATATAATTCTGGCTGCTAGTGGCCACCACTAGGGGGAGCTCACTACAAAATAATGGTGATATCATTCTAGCTGGCTGTGGCCACCACTAGTGGGAACAAACTGAATATTAATTAATATATCCATGTCTTATGTTAATGATGGGCATTGTGTAAATCGTTATGCATTGAGCTCCCTCTAGTGGTGGCTGAGGGTTCAGAGTATTTGACTGCTCCATCACTGCACATTTCTATGGCTCATGCAGTATATTGCTCCTGATATAATAATTTAATATATCACAAACTTGATGATTGAAGCGCGTTGCTTGTAGAACATCCCTGTGACGGAAGATGAAACTTGATAAATGGATCATTGCATTAAGAAGATTTCAATGACAAACCTGACAATCGTGTCATTGTGCGGAGCAGCCACCCCAGGATCCTGTCACTGAAGTGAATGGAGGAACGCGTCTGTCAGACACACTTCACGGACCCTCCTTCGTGGCTTTTCAAGCTTTGCGGGTTTAACTCATTCCGGGAAGGTTTTGATTTGCTGACAAGTCGTCAGGGGAATGGCAGCAATCTGGTTACATACGGCAACATTGATACATGACTAATGAGGTTATGATGAAGCCTGAGCCTCTGCAGGGTAACATCTGCCAGTCTGCCACGCCGGAGAAAACGTGTGACTCCAAGAATTACTGCTAACACACGTCGGCCTATAAAAAAACATGGCCGTCACGTGTAATGAAAGCGTGCAAAAAAGTTAGCGCTACAGAAAGTATCTTTTGTAATTCATTTTTATGACTTACATGAACAATTTTTCATGTTTTTTCAGTTTCATCTTAAATTATATGCAGTAGAAAACAGCTAGGTGGTGAAAAGTGTGCAGATAACACATCCTGCGATGTCTTCCTCTGACCACCAGGGGAGCTCTGGCACACCCTGTAAGGTGTGTTAGGTGTACAGGGCAGTGACGGTCCCTCCCTGAAGAAGAAGGTGTTTGTAGCGGACAATCCACTCTATGTATGGGGAGAATATTTTAAGGCAATTTGATCGCTGAAGAAAGCTGGTGTTTTACCTCCGGAATGCATGGCAGAACTTTGGTTAACCTGTTTTTCCTTGGAGTTAAAACAAAATAGTAAGTCCCCAAGCTTGGGCCCCGCATACACACTTTTTGTGCGTAATTTTGTTTTTGGCCAAACACAAGCTAAAAGGCTGCAGCCAGTTTTCACAGGCCTGTGTTGGACAGAAAGAGGTTCTTGTGGTACCAAAAGCTAGATACCCAAGTATCTTTTCTGTTGTGGTGTATAGCGATATTGGGGGTATAGAGCTGAGGTTAAGTTTGTAAGTCCTAGTGCTGCTCCAAAGACTCGCTCTGTGGCACACTTACTAATTTACATCTGTTCAGTAGCGGAGACGTTCCGGTTCTTGATATATCCTTCAGTAGTCAAATTGTTCCTGTGGTTCCAGGCACACTGAAAGGAGTCCTGGAACCACAGGAGCCCCTGAACCAGCTCCATGGACATCCACCCTGACTGTGACGTACTGTTAAAGGGGTCAGAGATTAGAATATTACAGCAGCCATTGTGATCTGCTGATTATTGTGACCTCCAGCAGACTGATTACTCGATGAGAATCCTCCAAGTGGAAGCGAGAGAACGGTGCAAATGCCGCACTGTCGGGAGGAAACCGCTGCAAATGGGAAATTACAAGAAAGTGATTATATTTTCAATGCATACTGGCTCCTCCAGGAAAAATGTTATATAAAATAACAGGGTGCATCACAGATGAACCTATAGGATCAACAGGTCACTGCCCCCTAACGGGAAAGGGGTTGTGGCTTGAGCCCCCATTGTGTATCTTTCTCTCGTGTAAACACAGATAAGACCCTATTTGTGATCTTCTTGTCATTTTAGCTCTTTTAGATGAGAATCCTAATATTCTAGGTCCTAACACCAGATTTGTATCTTGGCCCCCCTCTCCCACCCCCGACTATTAGTCAGATGTATAGGCCCTTGTAGCTTTCTAAATCCTATAAAGACATATGTGCTGCTGCCCCCACTCATTATGTAGTAATGTCCCCCATCCTGTACTAATTTCCCTTGTCCTGGGCTGGTTCCTGGTATATATGTTCCTAGCCTGGTTTATTATTTCCTTTCCCAGTATATACGTTCTGTAATTTGGTATATATGTCCTCTATCCTGGGTCCATGTCAGTATATATGTTCCCCATCCAGGTATACATGTTCCCTATCCTGGTATATATGTCCCCTATCCTAGTTTATACGCCCTTCATCTGGGTATATATATACGTTCCCCATACTGGGCCCATCCTAGTATATGTCCCCCATTCTGGTATATATGTCCCCCATCCTAGTATATGTCCCCCATTCTGATATATATGTCCCTCATCCTGGTATATATGTCCCCATGCTGGTATATATTTTCCCCATCCTGCTATATATGTTCCCCACCGTGGTATATGACCCGCCCAGGGGTCTTTGGGAACTCGGTATCTGGGCGTTTACTGTAAGGGGATGTGACTGGTGGCCTGCCTGGACCCGTACCCTGGGGTCACTTGGTAAAAGGGGAAAAATAATAAAAAATAAAGAAATAAAGAAAGTAATAATGTCTCGTGACGCCACCTGCAGTTTCTGGTGATCTCACCAGTGCTGCTGTCAGACCGCCGGGGATGGTGGTATTGCAGCCAGTTGATAACGCTCCCTGCAGGTGGAGCGGGATCCCCGAGGCAGTGCTGCTGCTTAGTTGGACGATGTGGCAGCAGCTATTTCTTAACTTAAGAGAATAAGACACCGGAGGCTTGCTGACTCTGTACGGGTACTTTACTGGCAACAGTCCTTCAGCAGTTCAGGTACACAGTAACACAGTCTTTGGCGGGTAGCTGGCCGCGTAGTCACCGGAGGGAATAAAGTTTTTCTGAGGCTTTCAGGTGTTCCTTCTTTAGTACTTTCACTGTCCTCTGTTCTTGCACCTCCTTACTATCCTTGTGCTGCCCTGTACAACCCACTTTCTACTGGGCCCGTCGGGTGTGATGAGGTGACCCAACTCTAAGGGTTTCAACCCAGTTTGAGGATACTTGGTGGGGCTGCATGTTGTGGACGAGGTCAGGGGCTGCCTGGCGGACCTACTACCCACCGGTATTGGTGGCTCAGGGCTGGACTTGCCTGCACTGCGAACCTGAGCCTGCACCCCGTTGTGGACCGGGATTCCCCCAGACCGTTTTTTCAGACAGTCTGGCACTGGGTCTTCCCTCTCTGTCTGGGTCGCCACTCCATTTTTGTGCGCCCATCCTGTGGTGTCCCTTTAAGACTTGCTCCTTGCTTCGTACCTCAGACTAGACTTTCCTCTTCTCTTTCGCTGACTGACTGTCTGTTTTCTGTTTCCCATTCCTTCTACCCTCCCACCGGGTCCCGTTACCCTAGTATCGGGTTAGCTAATTGATCCTCTACTCTAGGTGTAGGGATGCTAGGAAAAGAGCCTTAGTTCAACATTATCCCCTCCAATGACTGGGATACCGCACACTCTGTTGTGGGTGCAGTACCCCTACTGTGGCGCACTGACAATGGGGCGCCACATATATATGTACCCTCATCCTGGTATACATGACCCCATCCTGGTATATATTCCCTATCCTGGTATATATGTTCCTATCCTGGTCCCATCCTAGTATATATATCCCTATCCTGGAATATATTTCCCCCATCCTGGTATATGTCCTCTATTGTAGTATATACTGTATGTCTCCTCATCCTGATATAAATGACTCCATACTGGTATATATGTCCACATCCTGGTATATACAGCTGCATCTCAATGTATTAGAATATTATCAAAAAGTTATTTTTTTGCAGTAATTCAATAAATAAAGTGAAACACATATAAAGAGTCATATTGTGGTGACCCTGCGGACCGGTCGCTATTAGATGGCACAGGAGCTGGGATTGGTAAGTCGGTCACCCAACACACTCCCAACACACTCCCGATTCCAAGTTTAGGTACTCTATGTCCAGCAACGGGATAGATGGAGGAGCCAGGTGGAGGGTGGATAGTTAGGACAGAACCCGGTTAGGGGTAGGAACACAACAACAAAAAGGAATGCACAACACTAAGTTCAAGCCAGTAAGGTAGTAAGTCAGTGAGTGACGAGGAGAGATAGAGTTGAGACCCGTCCGCCAAGTAGTCAGAGGCACCAGACAGAGAGAACCCGGACTCGGTGGCCTATGCCACCGTATGGCTAGCCTGGGTCCCAGACTGAGGACCGAGGAAAGACAGAAGGAGTCTAAGGTGTACTCGAGTCAGCGGGGACACCGAGGGACTGGGCCGGAACCAGAGTGCCTACTCTGTTGAAGTGGCAGGGAAGCTGTATGTCCCAACCACGAACTCCAGCGGGATGCAGGGTCTTTATGTCCGGAGACCCAACCTCTGGTGTAGTAAAAGTAAGGCCGTGGTATTAGGGCTAGGGGACCCAGAAAGCCACCCAATGAAAGCCTGTATCCGCTGAACTGTAGCTAGTATGCAGAACTTACTAAAAAGACCTGAAAGGGGGTGCCGCAGACAAACCATCCCGGCTGCTGGATAACAGAGGAGCTGCTACTTTCTTGACTGTGTTGTAACCATCTGCCGAGCAGGAAAGTAATCCTGGTTAAAGCTTGACACTGTGTGAGACTCTGATTGCCGTGCCTGAGAGGAGACAGACTGATGGGTGCAATAGAGCTTACATTCTTCCTGACCTTAAAAGAGCTTTTCTTACCAAAATGAATTGAGATAGCAGAGCATTGTGGTTGTAACAGGCTGGTACTTTATTAAGATTTAATCATAAATCCATTTGTTATTTTTTAATCATCAAAACTTTCATAAACACACGTTGCATCCATAGTCATGTAAGAAATGACTCTTTATTTGTAAACACTGAAAATTTAACTTTATTTAATCCACTGATCCCCCCAGCAGAGCTGGGTGACCCTATCTCTAACAAAGTGCCAGCAGATAACATTACAAAACATTCATAGGGGCGGGTGGGCGGGGGTTCCAGCAATTGCTGATTATCATTGAACTAGGCTACCAAATTGCCCCCTTTTATACCTGGGCTCTGAGCTAGTTGCCCAATCAAATAAATTGAATTTGGCGGGTTAATTCCCGCCGATTTTCACTATGTGACGTCATTTGACCCAGCAACTATTCTGCTGGGCCAATGACAAGGTTTCTCCTTTGCAGCTCATTGCCCCAAGATGGCCCCCATCCTAACAGGATGGGTGCCATTTCATGGGTGCAATAGAGCTTACATTCTTCCTGACCTTAAAAGAGCTTTTCTTACCAAAATGAATTGAGATAGCAGAGCATTGTGGTTGTAACAGGCTGGTACTTTATTAAGATTTAATCATAAATCCATTTGTTATTTTTTAATCATCAAAACTTTCATAAACACACGTTGCATCCATAGTCATGTAAGAAATGACTCTTTATTTGTAAACACTGAAAATTTAACTTTATTTAATCCACTGATCCCCCCAGCAGAGCTGGGTGACCCATTAGGACGGCGCCCTTGAGGTGCCGGCCCCCCCCAACCAAGCCTCCACAATGCTCTGTGCCCCGACATTAAAAATGTCGAGGCCAACCTCCGACAAGTGAACCATGTCCTGGCGATACATGCCATGGATAAAACCCTCCAATTCCCTGTGCCTGTAAGAAAACATGCCTATTGTGGGTAGGAATTTTTCCATCTCCCTGTTCAATTTTTTCCGCATTTTTTCTAGGAACATGTTATTCCTTACTTTCCAAGTTAATCTCGGAATTACTTCCGAGAATACGAATTTTGCACCTTGTACCCTCTGGGCAAGCCAACAAAAGTCAGACTTGATTCGCCACAAAAGTTCTAGTGAAGAACTTTTTCCTAAATCGTTTCCACCGGCGTGACAAATGACTAAGTCCGGCCGGGGAAACGGTCCAGCAATTGAAGTATTAACTCATTCATATTATGCCACCTCAGACCCCTTACCCCATGCCAATGGATGATCACTTCAGATTCCTTGAATGAAAGATTCTCCGTGTAGCTTCTGCTCATGGCCCTCTTGTGAGCCCAGTAGATGAAAGAATGGCCGATGATCCACACTATTTTTGGGCCTGGTAAACAAATTAACTATTAGATCATCTTGTAAAGAAAATGTACTACACATTGGAGGGGGGGGGGGGGGGACTCCCACAGTCAAATATTCATCTTTATTGGGCGTATGTATTTTTTAAATGCATTAGATTTCCACCTACCCACTTTCTTAATGCAAGCTTCGTTGACCCCCTGTTGAGCAGCCAAACTTGCTGCACCAATGCGAAACGAGTGTGAGGTCAGATTGAGGTTTTTTGAGTCTAGGCGATCTAAACATTTACGTAAGATTGTTCTAAATTGGAAAATGGTCAACGGGGTACCATCAACATGTACGAATAAAATTCCTGGTGACGAGGAACGAGTGCTCAACCAAGTTCTCATTGCTACAACCGGGCAAATCCTTTCGTTATCTGAGTGATGAAGGACAATCATTTGACCTCTGCCGAGTTGGTCTGTCTTGGATTTGCGTAAGTAAATATACAATGCCGATTGAGACAATGAGATATCTTGTAGTCGGAGACCAGATGTATTATTTTTACTTATAGATACTAATTCACTAATCCTCATTGCCGTAAAAAATAGAGTTAGGAAAGATGTTCTAAACAGATTAGTTTCGTAGCTGCTGTAGCAAACATCATCCAGTATGTTACATATATTTGCCAGGACGGACAGGGGCATGGGTGATCGCTTGTCGGGTACACAAAAAGATTTTTTATATCCCAACAAGAATTTCTTAACCAAAAAAGATTCAGTAATTGCTGGGAAACCGGATAATTTAAGAAAAAACGAAATCCCAGCAATTATTTTTGTTATTGATGAGTAGGCTAAACGCCTATCAGCAAGTGACTGGAGAAAGGGGAGAGACGCTCGACCTGCTTCAGCTGTTGGGCAAGCTCCGACCTGTACACAAAATTGCACCCACGAATGCCAGGACGTGCAATATGACGCCCATGTCCGGGGTGCAAGGGATTGGCGCACGAAGTGCGGAATTAACCCAACAGAAGATTCCATAAATCCAATGGTACCTGACTGCTGTTTGGTTCCGCCCAGGGACATCTGGCCAGGAACTGCTCCGTGTCATTGCGGGAGAGAAGAACACACAGAGGATGACTAATTGTAATGAGAAATTCATACTTTATCCAAATATTACATTCTAAGCAAATAACTGATAACTTTTTAAGTAGCGTCAAAATTAAATGTGATTTGGATGATAAGGAATTAATGGTGAACGCTGACCCCCTGTCATTAGTGTGAAAAATAATCCTCCTATTCGTTAGGCTATTACCCCAAAGCATAAGGATAACTGTTAAAGAAAATGTATCACGGAGTGATGGAGAATTTGCAAATTGTTTGACCAGTTCATTCAACCATTTAGCCGATACCCACTCTTTTCTGAAAAGAATGCCTAACCCCCTGTCGTCGGTATGGACATGGAGTGGTAGATCTGTAGCATGGATGAACTGAGACTGACAACAAGTGACCCCATTAAAACGCGACAAAAATTCTGACCATACCTCTAGGTCCATTTTAAGGGGCTGTGTAATTACTATCTGTGACCCAGAATTAATAGCGGTCATGCCTTCGTATAATCGCCGTAGGAACGGCCGACCGAATGGTATGACCCGCAAGGCAAAGTTAAGGGATCCCGCTAATGTCTGAAATTCTTTCAATGTGGCACTTGTTTTCTTACTAAAAGCATTAATCAATTCCCTTAATTTAACAATTTTATCGTTAGGAAGCCTAAATTCCATTTTTTGGGAGTCAATTAGAATTCCTAAAAACTCTATAGACGTGTGCGGGAGCGTGGTTTTTTCGAGGGCTACCGGTACTCCGAAATGGTCCATAAGCGATAAAAATGCATTCAGTAATGATTCACAGCCTTTAGAACCTGGGGGGCCGATGAATAAGAAGTCATCTAAATAGTGTGATATTCCCCCCTCCGGGGAAACTCTCTGGGTGCACCACTGAAGGAAAGTTGAAAACGTTTCGAAGTAATTACAAGACATGGAGTATCCCATCGGGAGGCATCTATCAAAATAGTAATTGCCTTCAAAGGTGAAACCCAGAGAATTGAAACCGGAGGGGTGAACCGGGAGTAAGCGGAATGCCGATTGTATATCAGATTTCGCTAATAATGCTCCTCGACCGAATTTTTGTAACAATTCGATCGCCGAATCAAAGGATGCATATGAAACCAATGCAACCTTTGGGTCTACTTGATCGTTCAATGATGCGCCCTCAGGGTAGGATAGATGATGAATCATTCTAAATGACCCTTTATCTTTTTGGGAACTATCCCAAGAGGGGAAATGCGGAAATTTTTAAAAGGGGGGTAGGAAAATGGGCCTGCACATCTACCTTCCAACAATTCCTTATTAATTTTTTTCTGAACTTCGTTTGGGAACTTAGTAGCCGACGGTAAGTTATTATGGGGTATGCAACCTGAACCAAGAAAAGGGGGGACGTAAAATCCGTGTTTAAATCCAGAGTGCAACATTTCCGCGCTAACCTGATCCGGGTACTGGTTTAACCAGGGAATTAGTTTTGTGAGCCTCACTGGGCTCGGGGCTTTTAAGAAAGGGCTCCTTAACTACGTTTAGGTTTTGTTTTTTAAAACATTTAATCGCAGAATGCCCTCCCCCGCATGATGAACATTCGTGCCGGTAGCGGCAATTTTGCAACCACCTGCAAGAAGATTCATTGAATGCAAAACAAAATCCCTTCTTAGCTGTAGGCAATGTAGTCTGTTTCGCTAATGGCTGGCGCGGGGGAACCATCAACTGGAGCCAAAGACCCACGTCTTTGGATCCCCATTTCAATGAGGGATGGACGGCCAATTTTTGACGAAAAGCCTCGTCGTAATTTAGCCATCCCGTTCCCCCAAAGTGTCTGTATGCTTCCAGGATTATATCCACATGTTGGAACAATCCCGAGCACAGATTGGGGCACTTTTCGCCTAAAACCGCGGCGTATATTAAAAAGGCTTGAAGCCACGTGTTAAATGAGCGGTAAGTTCTTTTCTTATTATCGCCTTCCTTGTCATCGCGCCCTTCGTACTTAGACGAGTCGCGGGTGGGAAGAAGGGAGAATAAATCTAAAAATTCCCCCCCCCAAATTTTCTCTTTTACATTCCGTGTCAAATGAAATCCCAACGGGGATACCTCACAAGGAATGGCCTCTTTTAAGTGTGCTTCGGGGATTCCCGAGCTAGCCTTGGCTTGTGAGAGTGCCCCGGTAGGAGAAGCAGCTAGTAGAGCTGCTGCTACCGTTTCCCTAACTAGTACAGAAATAGAAGATGCTAAAGAAGGGGTAATATCGTCACTTATATAGTGGTTCTCACCGACTCCTGGTGTCGTTGTCGCTCCTTGTCCACTGGGGACGTCCATCCTTGAGGGACCCGGGTAGCTGATTTCATCATCGCGGCTGCCGGTCTGTTGCGGTCCTGTTTCCGCTCCGCCGTTCCCGTATCGATGCTGTAAGCCCCAGACTTGAAGTGCCGGGCTCTCCCCTCCACGGATGGTGTCTGGAGTAGCGGGGACGTTGGGTCCATTCGCCAGTGGGGTGCCACTGGGCAGGTTTAGCCTTTGCGCAGGTTCTATAGCTCTCTGTCTCCATGCCGATTCAGCTCCCCATTGGGAAGTTTGCCCTTCTCTTCCCATGACAGTGTTTGGGACCGTACATGGGCCGCTGATCCCGGCATTCAAGGTAAGCTCTGACTGCAAGGAGGGCTGTGCGCCCCTCCTGTCTCCGTTCAGGTGTAGCTCATTGCGTAAGGAGGGCTGTGCGCCTCTCCCATCACCACTCAGGAATAGCTCAGTGTATAATGAGGGCTGTGCGCCCCTCCTTTCTGCGCCCAGGTTCAGCTCTGTATGCAAGGAGGGCTGTGCGCCCCTCCTGACCCAGTTCGCGCTATCCTGTGGGACGGCGCTGTGCGCTGGGATCGGGGCCGTAACTAGGCCATTGATCCCGGTTGACAGATTTAGCTCGTCATATAGAGAGGGCCGTTCGCCCCTACTCGCGCGGTTTGCGCGTACCTCCGTGCTTATGCTGCGCGCCGGGGAGCCGCTTGTGTCCCCGGCGACGTGATCCTCTGAGCCGCGGAACGTCATTTCCGCTTGGCCGGGTGACGTCACTTCCTGCGCGACTCCTAGATCTCCTTCCGCGTCGGCCGCCCGGGATCCAGACCTCCGCTCTCCATCTTTCCGGCTCTGGCGAGTACTGACACCGCGCTTCTCCCTTGTTTCTTTCCACTCCTCTTCTGTGACGGGGGTGAGTATGCTTCTCTCCTCGGTCTTTTCTGCCGCTGGCTGCGGCGGCGTAGTGATAGATCTTGCAGCTCACGAACCGCCTCTTCCCTCTCCGGCCTCGGAGGTGAAGGGATTTCGTCATTGAGGCATTTGCGGAGCCAATCTTCGCCTCCCCGGCTTCCTGCCTTCAATAACAGGCGCTCCAATAAGGAGTCCATGGTTCCAGCAATTGCTGATTATCATTGAACTAGGCTACCAAATTGCCCCCTTTTATACCTGGGCTCTGAGCTAGTTGCCCAATCAAATAAATTGAATTTGGCGGGTTAATTCCCGCCGATTTTCACTATGTGACGTCATTTGACCCAGCAACTATTCTGCTGGGCCAATGACAAGGTTTCTCCTTTGCAGCTCATTGCCCCAAGATGGCCCCCATCCTAACAGGATGGGTGCCATTTCATTCTGCGAGCTGGCAGCCGGAGACTGCCTGATGATAAAAAGAGCCCTGCACTGCACTTCCTACACAGTTGCCCTGGGGACCAGCCCTGCCTGAGGAGCGCTCAACATTACAGCTGCTAACCCCCAGCATCTCCAGAGGTCCCGACTGCAGCGGTGGCTACCCATAGCCGCAAACCATGGGTGGCGTCACGATAAACCCTAAAAGAATTGTCCTCAGTTTCTTTTATGACCGCCCGGGACCACGGAGCCGGGTCACAACGCCGTGACATCCAGCAGCCCCAGATGACGACCAGAGGGCCTGGTTCGGAGTACCGCACGGCCCCGGTGGGTGGATCAATTACACACAGAGTGATCTATTTCAAGTGTTTATTTTGGTTAATGTTGATGATTATGGCTTACATTCAATGAAAACCCAAAAGGTCATTATCTCAGAAAATTAAAGTAGGGAGGATGAAGGGTCTGAGAGATAAAATATGACCTAAATAGGTATCAGAGGCTTCACCTTGTGTGGTTGTCAGAGTCACAACCACTATAAAAGCGGATCACAGCTGTTGCAGTCCCCAGTGTGAGGCATATAGAGTAGGGGGGATGAAGGGTTAAACGGTTGTGGAGCCCCAGGCGGGACAGGGGTACTCGGTACCGGACCGTTCTGCTGCTGGGGATGTCACTGGTGGCCTGGTCCGGACCGTGTCCCTGGGCCCTCACAATAAAAGGGGAATATTTACAAGGGAGATTGTCACGGGTGACGCCACCCACTTGGTGCGGCCAGTGATGGGGCCGCCGCTGCTGCAGAACCTCCGGGGGTGATGTGAGGGCAGCGGAGGTGGTATAGTTCCAGTGGGGGGAACTGTATCCCCCGGGGCAGTAAGGAGTTAAAGTCTCTAGTGTGTGTGTGAGGCTGCTGTAGCGCACTTACTTCACAGGCTGCAGGGATCTCTCTCTCCAGGGCTGGTGCTGACAGGCTGTGACTCTGCAGGGTGTGGTCTTTCTGGTGCAAGCCTGTATGGGAGAAAGGGTCTGCAGATAGAAGCAGGCAGGAGGCAATGCAGGGTTTCCAAAGCTTTACTCAGTTCTTTCAGTCAGCTTACAAGTTAGTTGCAGTTCTTTACACAGCTCTTAACATTCAGTTGCATTCTCCCTTTCCGGGTTCCCTTCTCTCCTGCAGCCAGGCTCCTCTCTCCTTGTGACCCCTCATACAGTCTTTAAATGTACCTTTCCGGGCTATTACTCTTTCTCCGTCTTACACGGGGGTGTGCGGACACTGGACAGTATGGCGGTGACTCGGGCTTCTGTGAGTCCTAGTGCGTCACTGAGCTGCCTGTCCTTTGGGTTAGGAACTCCAGCCTGAAACTGAAGCTCCCTGTCAGTGAATCTGGGGATACCGGGTGAATCGTCGGTCCCCTTCAGAGCTGACACTCTGCCTTAGCCCAGCCTCCAACAGTCCTCTAGCATGAGGCTCTGCCAGGCTCCTTCCTCTGTTTCCTTCGGTATCTAGGAGGGCTTCTCCACCTGCTGTTAGTAGCTTCAGCTGCTGTCTAGGGCACGGGTTGCACCGTCCCTTCTCTGTCTCTCACACTCCTGGTGGTCTCGGCATCGGACGGGCTTTCCCCCCCATCTGGCTCGCATTGGCTCAGTACGGGTCTGCGCTCCTCAGCTTAGGCTCTTCCAGAATGTGTGTGTCCTTCTGTCTTTGCATCTCAGCTACTTCAGCCTACTGAACTTCCTTTACTCCTCCCCCTCTCTATATACTGTCAGTCACCTGACCTTCTGGTGTGCCCAACCCACTCCTCATCCACCACTCCTCTGGTCTCATATAGTATCTGACCTCAGAGCTGGATGTAACCCCTTCTTCTATGCGTGGGGATGTGGGCTGTGAGGGTGTAGTGTTTACCATGTCCTAACTGCCTGGCTGCAGTACCCTTCTGTGGCCTCCTGTACGCAGGGGCGCCACACACCCTTCTCGTATTCCAAGTGACATCAAAGGGTCAATATAATATTGATGTATTAGTCAATGTGTTTCCAGGCTCCCTGGCAACTTCCTCATTGAGATGCACCTGTATGTCCCCTCATCCTGGTATATATGTCTCCCATCGTGGTATATATGTCCTCTCATCCTGGTACATATGTCAACCATCCTGGTATATATGTTCCCCTTTCTCTATAATAGAAAACCCCAAAACATTCTACTCATCTCCCTCCGCTCACCTGCTCTGTGGTGTCTTCTTCTACTGTGGCACCCCAGGGTTCATGTGCCACAGTAACACCACAAAGGGTTAACTCCACACACAACCCACAACACTACACTAGCGCCTCCAGGCCAGAAGGGGGAGCTGAAGCTGCTTCCCTATATATTCTGGTGTGGAGAGGAAGTGGGCAGTTCAGTTCCTAGGAGGACTGAGGAAGAAGCACCTGGGTGTAAAAGATCTGCGTTAGGCTCACCCCACGGTCCACTGTCCAGTTCCAGGCCAAGCCAGGGGCTGAGGAAAGGAGACAGAGTAGAGAGGAACACACCTGGGAGACCGAGACCCTGAAACTCACCCCAGAGGAGCGCATTGAACGGATACTGGATCCGGGATTGTGCCTGACACAAACAGCACAGTGAACACTGGAATAATGAAGGTCCCACATCTTCACTGTACCACAGCGAAGCAACATGGCGGGGTCAGGAACACAGGACAAGACTCAAGTTGCCTAGCAAGTTGGTACCCGTGAGGGGAGGCAGGGCCGGCAGCTTAGCCAAAGCAACAGCAAGGCCACACACACAGCGCAGAAACAGGGAGCCAAAGGACCTGGCCAGGGTGGGAGCAACCCGGCCCCTGTACAGACTCCGTGGACAGTACCTGCTGGATACCATCTACAGTAAAAGACCTGGAAAACTACAAAACCGTGAGTCTGTGTAATCCTTGGGCTCGAGCCCCGCTCTCCCTCACAAACTGTTTCACCACTACTGCCCTAGGGACCAGGCACTGCCGTGGAGAGCCGTCACATCACAGGCTGCCGCTCATCATCCCGGAGGTTCTGCAGCAGCGGTGGTCACCCTGACCACATACCACTGGTGGCGTCATGACTTTCTCCCCTGTAAATAACCCCTAACCTTTACTTGTGGGCTCGGGACACAGTCCGGGCCAAGACCGCCGTGATGCCCAGGTCCGGTACCGAGTACCCCATCCCAGTGGGCTCCACACTACAGCCGGCACAGGATCCAGCAGCTGACATCAGCATGTGCACCATGGCGCATGACGTCACTGCCATGTGACCGAGTAACAGGCACAATGTCATCAGCTGCCGTTTTCTGGCAGACAGTGTGTATTTCAGTACAGAGACCTGACGTCTCTGTATTGCTATACACTTCATCTGATTGTGCATCCTTGGACCCCTTGTACTTCTGGGCCTGGTCGCGATCTCTGGGACCACGATCATTATCTCACTGTATCTCAACCATTTCTGCTGGAGGCTCCCCAGCCAGAACCTACTGATAAACCTGAACTCATGAAACATTATTGGTAGAAAGAAGGTTTCTCCAGAAATGTTCTCATAACTTCGTATAACCAGGGAATATTTAGTTTTTATTTTTGCAAATTCCATATTGTCAGGTACAAATTATGCAATGCTACAAAATGAAAAATGTGCTGTCCAGAATCAGAATGTGGAGGACGGCGGAAAAAAGGAAATTTGATCCTCTCCGAAGAAAAAGAAGATTATTTTCTGAGATTATTACTTTTTTCTCACACAGCTGTGTTATCGGAAGCTGAGCTTTAGCAAATGTTTACTCCTGAAGCATGCAGAACACTCATTACTTCACATAATGCAGAATGTACAAAATCTTCTATAAAGGTTAAATGTACTGAAGCTTAATACTAAAAGGCCCCGCTGCCCGAGCCCAGCACCAGCCAACAATCAGCCACAATGCAGGAAACATTGAGAATTGTCATTTTAAATGAACGTTATATAAATATTTTCTTTGTTTTTCTCTTTGTTTTTTTCCTTCTTTCTTCTTTCTTTCTTTCTTTCTTTCTTTCTTTCTTTCTTTCTTTCTTTCTTTCTTTCTTTCTTTCTTTTCTTTCTTTTTCTTTCCCTCTTCCATTTTTCATTCTTTTTTTCTATCTTCCTTCTTCTTCATTTTATTCTGCCTCCTTTCTGCTTACCTTCCTTTTCCTTATATCCTTTCTTACTTTCTTCTTCCTTCCTGTTTTATCTTAACCTTCTTTCTTCCTTCCTTCCTCCCTTCCTTTCCTTATTTTTCTTCCTCCATTCCTTTCTTCGACCTCTTTATCTTTTTGCATTCCCTCCTTTTTCTCCCCTTCCTCCTCCATTTGTTATTCCTTTCTTCTTCCCCTTCGTTTCCTTCCTGCTTTCTCTCCTTTTTCCTTTCTTTTTTGCTTCCCATTGTTTACCTTCTTTTCTTCCTTCCTGCTCCTCTTCTCCTTACCTTCAGCTTTTCCTCTCTTCTTTCCACTTTCCTTCACCTTCATTTCTTTCCTTCCACCGACCTTTTTCCATCCTTCCGTGGTGGGCCACAGGGTAGGTCACCACCAGAGGTACTGCGCTCTTCCATTAGAGGGAGAGTAGTGCCTCTGCTCTCTAGGTGCGGGATGGTGCAGTCGAGCCACACACACATGATTCACCCCCAGGCTATGGGGTACTCGGGAACCAGGCTGGTGCTGTCTGTCTGTGGTATCATGGTGGTCATGACCCGGTCCTGTGGCCTGGGATCAGTCCAAAAAGGGGTATTTACAAGGGATTTGTCGTGACACCACCCAGGGTATGTGGTTAGTAGAACCATCCTGCTGTGGACGGTGACTTGGGGCAGTGTGGATGGCAAGCCCTCCTCGGGTAGGGCTTGGGGTCCCCAGGGCAGGAGTAGATGTGATGGATGGGCCTGTTGAGGGATTGTACTGGGTGTAGTGCACTTACGTCAAGCTGCAGCTCTCCACAGTGCTGGTTGTCCTGGTCTTTCAGTCTCTCTCCTTTCCGTCACCTCCAGGCTATGGAGTGGGCTTTCTCTCCTCGGGGCTATGCCTCACGGGATTCTGCATCTCCAGGGAACCCAAAACCTCCTGAGAAGACTCTCACTACTTCTCCAACCACCTTCTCTCTCCCAGTCCTCATTGTTCTCTCTTCACGCTCTCGCTGCGGTGTCTCCACCCACTTCACAGTGCTCACCTACACTCCACCCACTTTGCTGTCTACACCCGCCATCCCTTGCCCAATCTAGAGTCCTAGGCGTAGGGTCGGTGTGTGTTGCGGTGTGGGTGTGTTTTTAACCACCTTGCCTTACCTTACTGCACTTCTCTTTGTGGCCACCTGGACGCAGGGGTGCCACACACACACAACACTTAGGTCTTTGGGATGGTGGGAGGACAGAAGCTTAGCCATGAAGGAAAAAGAGAAGTCCAGGCGCAGACCAACAGACGTAGATTAGAACAGAGGAAGAGAGAAGTGGTGGAGCAGCAGGAGTAAGGAGTAGAAGGTGTTAGCTGCCGCGGGGTTTAGCACGGTCACGCTCACCACGAGAGGGAACTGTGGCACCCCATGGGTTAATGTGCCACAATAACATCACATGGGTTCTCTCCCCACTACACACTGACAAACACTAGCACCTCTGGGCCAAGAGGGGGAGCACAACCTGCTTCCTTATATACTCTTGCCCTTGAGGGAGAGCTCGGCTCAGCTCGGAGCAGGGCTGTGAAGAGGACACAGAGCAGAGTTAGCTCAGTGCAGACCTAGCAAGGGTCAGAGGAACAGGAGAACTACGGACAGAGAAACACGTCTGGGAGCTGGAGTGATACCTTCACTTGCCCCAGAAGAACGCACAGAATGGACACCGGATCCGGTACTGTGTCTGACACCCACAGCACAGTGAATCCAGTAACAGTGGGATCTCTAGATGCCCCTAGTACCAGAGCAAAGCAACACAGAGGGGTCAGCACAGCACAGAGGACTCAAGTTGCCTAGCCAAGTGGTACCAGCAGAATACAGAGAGAGAGACGTGAG